>OW240913.1:73056393-73182825 GCA_933207985.1 Pelobates cultripes | reverse complement strand
ACACACACACACACACACACACACACACACTACCTGATCTAATGTTTAAACTTCCTTTGCCTACTGTTGAGGCTTACAATGGAGCACTAACCTGTGTGCATTACATCCTTTTCAAATTTGCCATAGTCATGGGAAACCATGTAGTTTTAAACGTATTCATTTTAAAATATTTTTGTAAACATGATATTATATTTAAAAAAAAAATACATCTTTATTTTTGGTGCCCAAAAATATACAATATTTATTAGCAACTCCTCTTTGAGTTGCAGTCTATTTTTTTTAAATTAGGATCTATTATACCCATGCTTTGATTTTTGTATTACTCTTGGCCTGCAGAACTGCTGTCATCATGGTCAGGAGTGGTGTGCTTGTGTATGTATGTGTGTGTCTTCTATCTGCATCTGGGTTCCAGAATCCTCATATTATTAATGGTCAAATAAAAAAGTGTCAACTTACCTTGTCTTAATATATAACTGCTAATAACTACCAGATGGAGATGCACCAAAATATATGGAACAATAAATGAAAGCACATTTTACTAAGCCTAATTTTCTCCATTGTTCTGCCTTAATGTAACTGCTGCCCTTTCGGTAACCTGAACATGTTAGGATGCCAATGAAATTAAACACATTCTATTAAGTCATGTGAATTTGGCATAGGCCATTTTTCATCAGCTGTCATTTTGTTGCATTTTTTAACCAGAATGTTTTGTTGACCCCCATAAATTAGAAATCTTTTGTCCCCGATAGAGTTAAACTATTTAAAGCAATTCTGTAATTATGCGTCATTAGCCATGTGCTAGCATTCTCCCAATGGCACTGTTGTGAAAAAGATCAGCTTTAAGTTGTGTTTATACAGTTTACATAATTAAGTATATTTAGCTAAAAGGTGACTAATGAGTTGACTGTTCATTTAAAGTACCAGCCATTCTAGAAAAAGAAGTAATAGGTTTCAACCTCACATGTGAGGCGAGAGCATTCACCCATAATGTCTGCTGGACATATTTGGTCCTGGAAGCAATTACTCTTTCTTATTCATTAACACAGAAAACAATAATACAAACAGACCAAGATCCATTTCAGAGCCATGTTAGTAATCGGCAATAATTACCGAAGCTCCTGCATCATATCTGCTCTGAATCCCCTAATAACAGAGCTGAGACCAACGTATTAGAAGCTGTAGAACCGAGGTTAATGGGGAAAGCAAAACACTTTTATGGTCATTTTAGGATAATGGATTAACATATTTAAATAAAAACTCCAAGCTGGAAACTAATTTATACGAATGCCAATATGCAGGGTACCATTTGGATACAGGGAGGTGTAGCACTGAAATGATGACTGTAGCCCTACAATGCATTTTAATCTCTGTGTACCCTGTAGTTTAAGAATATGTCTGTAATATAAAAGACTGAAGAACAGAGTGATTGAGGGGGGCAATTTATTTTTTTACATTTTGCTTTGCTGTGGCTAATTTGCATTATGCCACTATCTGGGTGTGTGCGCCTGCTTCGGATGGGAATATATATTTCAGATGTAAACAAATATGGATAAACAGGAGACATCTATTCAACAAGTTGGTTTGCAAACAATTGAAATTCACAAGTGTTGCAGTAGATATTGAAGGCAGACTGTCACTCAACTATGCAAGAGTTTATGCTGAATCCTAAATATAATGAATCAAAAAGCATGAGAGGAGAGCATATGTGTAATAGAAAGAGGTAAATTCTCTATAGAATAGCAGGAAAACACTAATAAATCAAGGACAACAGAGCTTGTCAATGTAAAAATTGACAACTAAGAGACCTGGAGACCAACAGTGAGCTGAGCAACTTAAATAGACTCTAACAGGATTAGTGATTTTGAAGAGTGAATTTTAAATTTAAAGTGGCTTTGTCTGCCCCCAGCCCCCCCCCCCCCCAAAAAAAAATGAGTATTTTATAAAGATAAAACACATTCTATTAAGTCATGTGTCAGATGCAAAACTCAAGTATTTATAAGTCTGGGGCATTTACGTGATAGCCACACCCTGTACATGTGAGTGAATGTGGGCAATGATGCAATTTCACACTGATGATACCATGGTATTAGTGGGATGTCATTGCATCATAAAAAGGAGGGGGCTACAATGTATAGCGTAAGCAGCACTAACAGAAGTGTCTCAGGGTGTGAACCTGATGTATTGCTTACTTGGGGAGGTAAGTGCACAAGGCAGAATACAAGGTAGAGCACAAGAGTAAGTCTCTTTGCACGTCAGGAACTCATTTATCACATATAATTATCTACTCTAGACATTTTTCTTTAGTAATTGTAATACATGTGCAATTGTGTTATAAAATAAATATTCTGATAGAGGTAAGTAAATGTGTTTTGCATTACCACAAAAATCTTTTAATCTAGGACAATTCCACCATAGGTATGTGCGTGTGTGTGTGTGTGTACCAAGTGCAGCATTATAGCTCCAGCAATGATAAGGGAATTTTGACAAAATACAGTGTTAAAGGGTGTGAATATGGCACCATCAAGTTAACTTTTAAAAGCAGTTTTTTGGACTTTAAAAGAAGTAGAGCCTATGTGTGCAAAGAAGAACCTGTTTTTGCATTGTTCATGGTGCAATGGATATATTTCATTCTCAGTCCCATTGGTTCATATCATACAGAAACAAGACACCACCTAAAGCTAATTTTCATGAAACTACTCTGCAGATACACTTCAATACAAAAAGATATGCAAATAATACAAAGTTCTTTTGGTGCCAGTTTAAATTTCACAATCAAAATTTTCCCGTCACGGACTTATTGATGATATTTGTGCAAACCAGACAAAATGAATACATCTGTTTAAAACAGATGCCTGATGAAAAATTGGGTTTATCAAACACATTTGCATAATCAGTTTACAGTAGTAAATAATTTGTTTAGAGAAAATAAAAACAATCTGTTTAAAAACACAGATGAGTATGCAATATCAATTAAAAGTAAAGGAACACCTTTTATATTTATCTTTCATTCAGCAATAAAATATTTGGGGGAAAAAAGGGAAAGTGCAGGTAAGGACAGTAACTACCTGTAGAGTATGGATAACCAAATATCTGTACAAAATTAAGTGATTTCTGTATCCCTCGGTCGCTGGTCGCTGGATCATCTGCTGCACTGCGAGGAGAAATGATCAAGTGTATGGGAAATTAGATGCACCACCAAAGCCATTAACAGTGACTTGCATATGCGGTCCCACCTCTCCAACAAGTGGTGGATATCAGTAGTAAAAAGGGAACTCAACTCTCTATTACTAAACTGGAGGCAGTAATTAGTGATACTCTAGCAAACATATAAGAGGTAATGATTAACTCCGCTACCAGTTTTATTAATGCCTCTAGGAAATAAGAAATAAGAGGATACAAGAAATCTAATATAACTTTGTTTTGTTTTTTTAAAAGATCATAAAAAGGGGGTGATTTAAATAAATATTCCTATGTGGGGGAATAACCCTAGTGAATAGTTTAATAATGACAAAGGAAGAAAAGGAATAGATTAGACTAGTGTCAATAGTTCTGTAGAGGTACTTCTGGGAGAAAAGTAGTGGAATCGCTGGGTGTCTAAATCAATTTCAATAAAACGTATTCAATTAAAACACAATATCGGTGGATAATTGTTCTTCCATATATGTTTAGTCAGTGGCACTTTCATGGTCAGAAGAATTCTTGGGGACAGAGTGTAAAGAAAATGTTATAGTATTGTAACACACGTTAGCTTAAGCAGTGTCATAAGTAACCATTCACTGCTTAATAATCAGTTGTGTGGATATATTGTCAAGACAGTATCCACTGTGAGTCTATAATACCCTCACAGGATATAATAAAGTATAAAGGTGGAATACTGACTGGATAGATAGTAAGTTATATGGTATGATTGCCAATACAATAAAACTTCCAGGATCCTGTAAGTGAGAACCTGTCCAATTGTAAAGCTAAATAGCTGACACAAATTAGGGAGAGAGGTAGCTAATGAAAAAATATGTGGCAAGGGAGAAAAAGCAAACAAAAACTAAGCACTCAGTAGATATGTGAGATATATATGAGCCCTAGCCGCTTGTGCCTTCGAAGGCACCCCTTAACCCAAAAAGCCCCTAGGGGCTTGTACCCGGCGTTATCCTTCCTTTTTGAACTGCACCACCAGTGTCTTCATACTTTGCTACCCTGCTACTTAGACAGGATATATCTATACCCATCGGTAACTCTGAATCCTGGGGGTTCCGGTTAGGAGCATTTACGGCATCGATATTTATCTTTTGAGCGCATTCTCTAATTTGGGGGTGGGCTTACTACTGAAAGTATTAGGAGCTATTAGGCTTTTTGGGTTAAGGGGTGCCCTCGAAGGCACAAGCGGCTAGGGCTCATATATATTTCACATATCTACTGAGTGCTTAGTTTTTGTTTGTTTTTTCTCCCTTGCCACATATTTTTTCATTAGCTACCTCTCTCCCTAATTTGTGTCAGCTATTTAGCTTTACAATTGGACAGGTTCTCACTTACAGGATCCTGGAAGTTGTATTGTATTGGCAATCATACCATATAACTTACTATCTATCCAGTCAGTATTCCACCTTTATACTTTATTATATCCTGTGAGGGTATTATAGACTCACAGTGGATACTGTCTTGACAATATATCCACACAACTGATTATTAAGCAGTGAATGGTTACTTATGACACTACTTAAGTAGCGTGTGTTTACTTATTTTGTAACATTTTTTCACCTTTGTGTTACACTCTGCTATTAATAGCTGCCAGTCCCCAAGAGGGACTCTTTTCCTGACCGCTCCTGGAGTTGCCGCTGTTCGGCTATATACAGACATAGCTATCTTGGAGGGCAATTGTATCCACCATTATTTGTGTTTTTAGTTAGTTATTATTAAAAGCTACGTTTTACATTTGGGATTGTGTTATTTAGACACTAACGGTTCCCGCCATTATTTCCCTTTTCTCTAAGGGAAACCCACTCTACTAGGACTATTGGTACTAGTCTGTCCTATTTTTCTCCTTTTTTCTTCCTTTTTGTGTTTTTTTAAAAGACACCCACAGGACACAATTGCTGAGTGTCTGCATTTAGCATATCCAGAACAAACATAAATCTTGGTTTAATACGGTATCAGCTTGTATGTGGGATAAATCTAAGACCAGTAAAGTTTTTTTTTATTTTTTGTATATAGTTATAATTAGTGGCTTTACTTCCAAGCTTGTAAAACGTTAAAGTGGCCTTCTATGCACCATAATTATTACAGCTTATTGTAGAGTCATGGGGCAAAGAGTCTTTAGGTTCAGTCTCCCTCCTTCTGTCAAGCTGTTTTTGAGAAGTGTCCCACAAGCTGAAACTCTCCTGACACCTAAAGCTTGTCCAAATTAGCCATCAAAGTTTTGGACATAATTGACAAACTGAGATTCCCCAGAGCCCTCAGCCTGTCATTACTCTCCAAACTTGTGTGGACTAGTGCAGAAATCATGTCCACATTAATTAAGCCTCAGGAGAAGGGCTGGGCTTTGAGTATCAGAAAAGCCATGGTTATTGTCAAAATACACATAGTTGGCATCCAAAGACTCTTTGCACCATAACCACTACAATGAGCTGTAGTGGCTATTGTGCTAAGAGTCCCTGTAAGTTTCCTTTGTACTAAAGATTAGAAAGATGAATATCACTCACAAACACTACAAGTAGTAGACAATGTTAAAGCATTGTTGTACTGTCATATGGGCACCGCACCACATACATTTTGCAATTTTGTGCAAATCGTTAACATCTTGCAAATAAAGGTGAGCAAAAAAAAAATAGCAACATGAATAAAGTAATAATCACAAAAATAAACAGTTTTTGTTAAAGGGACATTACACACCAGTAAAGAACTTTAATTTGGTGAAATGCTTTACGTGTAAAGAGTGTGGCCTCTTTTTTTTTTTATTTCACAAAAAGCAGAGATTTTTTTTTTTTATGTCACTTTTTTAAATTAGACTTGTTACATCTCTCTGGCTGTAGATCAGGCGATTGGTCCTGTATCTTCCTCGTTGCTTAGGTCAGTGGAGCTAAACTCAAGAGGCAGCAATTGCTCAGAGCACCTGCTTCTGCAAACTGTTTTTACATATGCTTTAATGAAAAATTCATAATTAAATGCATTTGTGTTTTCATTTGCAGTATATCTACTAAAGAGGGATATTTTTCATTGTCTTCTTTTTATTTGGGGAGTGGGGTGTCCCTTTACTTTACATTTAAATAAATGTTAAAGTAAAAAAAATCTAAACGAAACATACAAGATGCATGTATATATGAAAAATGTAGAGATGCAGAGGAACCATAAATCACACCATTGAATAAATACACTGAAAGCCAACTTTAACAAATGTTAACCTTTTTCACGTGTTGTTGAATTTTCTTTTAAATCTATAACAGAGATTTAGCTATTGACATCATAGACGCATTGTTTAATTTTTCTCTTCTTTTTATCTCTTCTTTGGTGGCTGGTAGGTGCAATGATTGAAAGGGAGTCAAAACAGAGGTTGCCCAGTTTCAATATAAAGACGTCTTGATTTCTACATTTGTGGTCTGCAACCCTCTCTAGGTAGGTGGTACCTGTCAAAGTAACATCCACATGAATGCCAGGACCCAAGGTTTCCCAGAGCGTAACACTGCCTTTGCCATCCTGCCTTCTCCAAGTATTGCATCCTGCTGTCACCTCTTCCCCAGGTAAATGACGCAAATACACAAATGGCCATCCACCTGATATAAAAGTAGCTTGAGTCATCAGATCAGACAACCTTCTTCCATTGCTCCATGGTCCAGTTCTGACACTCACGTCACAATTGAAGGCACGTTTGGTGGTAAACAGGGGTCGTCATGGGCACTCTGACTGGTCTGTTGCTACATATTCCGGTTCCCAGCATCACTCTGCGGCGCGCGAGGGAGCTGAGCAGACAGCTCAGAGGAAGAGCTCCCTCGCCATCCGCCTGCCCGCCCAGCAGCCACTGGACCCCCAGGGAGAGAGGGAACCCTTCCCCCCCCCCAGCATTCCCAAAGGTAAGGAGGTGGGGGAGAGGGGTTAAATCAATATAAAAATATGTTAATGTGAGTGAGTGGGTGCAAATGTCTGTTAGCGTGTGAGTGTGTGTGCATTGAGTGTAAGAGATGCATTGTGTTTCTATGTGTATGTAAGAAAAGCAGTGTGTGTAAGGGTTTGCATTGTGTGTTTCTGTGTAATGGATGTAATAAAAGTTTTCTTGTTTTGTAAGGGAAGTATGTTAAAGTTTTGTGTAGGTGAATTGTGTGTTTTGTGTATGTATAGGGATGTATTGTGTGTGTGTGTGTGTGCTAGTGTGAAAGTATTCCCTGTCTTGCCCTGTCCTATAGAGCTGCCCCTTTCTGTTCCTACTCTCCCTGCCTCCCTAGTGGTCTTTTCCTTTCCCCACCCTCTCAGCTGTCTCTTCTCACACTCACCCATCCTCCCTGTGCTCTTCTCATCCCACCCTCCCTGTGTTCTTCTCACTACCCTCCATGTGTTCTCCTCCCTCAACCCCTGTGTGTTCTTTCTTACCCCCTCCTCCCTGTGTTCTTTCTTATTCCCTTTGTTCTTCTTACTCCCCCTTTGTGCTTCTACCTCATACCTGTTCTTCTTATCCCCTCTTTCTCACTCTCCCTACTTTTCTCCCCATTCTTCTTATTGCTCCCCTTCTTCTTAACCCCTCTTCTTCTTCTTACTCCCCATTCTTCTTACTCCCCACTCTTCTTACCCACCTTTCTTTTTACCCACCATTTTTCTTACTCCACCCTTCTTCTTCTTCTTACCCCCTCTTTTTCTTATCTCCCCTCCTTCTTACTCCCCTTTTTTCTTCTTTTCTACTACCTCTTCTTCGTAATTTCCTACTTCTTACTCCCCTTTTTCTGTTTCCCTTTCTTTCTTTCTTACTCATCCTTCTTCTTCTTACCTCTATCTTTCTTTCTTAACCTCTTTCTTCTTACTCCTCTTTTCTACCTCGCTCTTTCTTACTTCCCTCTTCTTCTTACTCTTCTTCTTTTACTCCTTCTTTCTTACTCCTCCTTACTTCCTCTTTCTTTCTTTCTTATTCGCTTTTGCTTATCTCTCTTTCTATTTCCCTTTTCTAATACTTCCTGTTTCTACTTCCTCTCATTTTCTACTTTTTCTCTTCTCTCTCCTCTACTCTCTCTTCTTCGACGTGGGTTGAGTTCCTCTCCGCTTCGCAGTGCCAGTGCCGGACTGATAGGAAGGTGCACAATCAGTGTGCACTTCCTATCAGTCCGGTCAGGTACAGGAAACTGAAACTCCGCGCAGAACAGGAGTTTCTGTTTCCTGTACCCGGCCGACTGACAGGAAGTGCATACTTAGTGTGCACCTTCCTATCACTCCGGCCTGGCACTGCGGACCGGAGAGGAGCTCGGCCACGCTACAGGGGAGGGGAGGAGAGAAGCAACTGCAGCCGCCTAAGGCTCTTAACAGAGCGCTCAGGCAGCTGCAGCATTTAAAGGGCCGACCCTGCAGTGGCTGGTCTTAAAAGAATTTAGTGCGGCCTGGGGGGGCAATTGCCTCCCTGGCCTCCGGCCCAGCCCGCCCCTGCACACATACACACTACACGTACACACTACACAGACACAGATACATGCACAAATAAACACACACTACACAGATACACACACATACACACTCTCACACACTACACAGATACACTACGCACACACAGAGATGCACGGGCACACAGATACACCATACACACACAGATACATTACACACAGACACAGATAAAGACACACATACAGATACACACAGACACTACACACCTACAGATACACAGAGACACTACACAGATGTAGATACACACACAGATACACATACATTCAGGTACACATACACTGACACACTACACAGACACACAGACACACACACTAAACAATTAAGCCACCCTCAGGTTTCCTACCAACTGCTGGCTGTAATTGATGAAAGTTGGGGGCCTGCTCTGCCTGGCCCCATCCTTATGGCTCCCTCCTCCCACGTGGCTCGCTCTATACGCTGTCACTTCCTCCCAGCTCTCTCTGCGGATAGGAAGGGGCCTTCATTGCACATGTCCATTGGGTGGCCCTAAGAGCATAGGCCACCCAATGGACCCTCACACAGGTTCCCAACCCATGTGGTGCTGCTGCAAAAATGCCACCCATGTCAGAGTGAAGCCTGGAGCCATCGCTCTACCAGTGTCTTGGGACGGGTCTGTCCCTGCTCTTCCCCATCACCTTTTCTCTCTCTCCCCCCCAGCCTCTCTGTATCTATTTATCTCATCCCTCAGCCTGTTTGTGTCTGCTTTTGTCCCCTCAGGGTGTCTCCACCCCAGCCCTTGTCTGTTTCTGCCCCCTCCCAGTTCTTGTCTGTTTCTACCCCCTAACCCTGCAGCCCTTGTCTATTTCTGTCCCCCCGCCACCATGCAGGCTCCCCTCCCTCTCTCCCAAGCCACAGAGCAGAGTAGAGGAATTGTTGGTAATGTGAAATTAACACTTCCACATGTGTCAATTTTGTCTACCCTGGATGACATGGATTTGCTGAGAGTGCTTGGGGTGGGTTTATCCCAGCACTTTCAGCCAATCGATACCAAAATTTACATTGACTGTGACAGTGCCATGACACTCTTGGCATCATAACCAATATAATAAGTTGTAATGGTCATGTTTCTTAAAGTATCCCTTTAACCTCAGCCCGAGAGATATTCTGAACTCTAATTTTCACTTTGTTCAGTCTAAAGATAGTTCTGGTATACAATGGGAAACAGCTTTATGGAAATCTGAATTGGCATTCAGACCACTTTATTGAGATGAAGTTATTTGGGTGCCTATATAGTCCCTTCGGAGGAGAGTGGGCATAAATGCTCATTTTGCAGAAAAACTCCAACAGACCAGTCTATGCTAATATGCTGGAAGTACAACAATCAGGCTGGGAAATGTCAATGCTAAGCATTTATTTAAAAGCTCTTTGCAGACTCTCACCCCCTTCCTGAACATATGGGTGTGAGAAGGGGTATCCTGTAGAGCAAGAACATTTATAATGTCCATGTGCATTTACCCTACCAGAAAGCTAATAGTCTATGACCATGTTCTTTTTCCCTTTTCCCACAATGTCAGCAATATTTTGCCATGATTACAAAAATGTATCTAATATAAAAATATATATATACAGAACATTTCTTTTAGATAAAAGCTGTTCATTTTTTTTTTTTTTTTAAATGATCCATGGGACCTTTTCTTTTTCTTTCTTGTGCTCTCCACCCCCATCTGCCTGTGGGTGAATGTTTTGTCAGCTATAGATATAGATTTGATAAAACCTTGACAATTTACATTGGCTACAATAATTTCCATTTCACATGTGAGTCCTTTTTGAGCAAACATGACAGAATCTGTCTGCTTGTGACTAGCTCCATAAGTCTGGGTGCCCAGACTTAAAGGTAGAACTTTAAGGTCAAGCGGAGCAAATGGCTGCTTCCTCGCATTATTACATTCTCCATATCTGCTTTTTATTTTCCTGGAAGACTCTGTAACAAAGTTTGCCAAACATTTCCTCTGACTGTGACATTGTGAAGTTGTTTATGCATCATGTCTCTTTTTTGGGCAATTATTCAGCACGGCTTCCTGTTAACTGGTTTCCAGTTACAGTTTTCAGACCAGACCAGTGATTGCAAAGTTGTTCCTGTTCGTATCACGGCAGTGTTTTGATGAAAATGCTGCAGAGATCTCGTATGATCTATTGCAGTTTAATCAGCACTGCATGCAAATTTAAACATGGTACTACATGATTTATATTTTCATGACTTCCTGGGATTTCCGTAGGAGAAGGGGTTATGTTATTGAACTAGTGGCTTCTAACTGAGTTACTTGATTTAGGAAGTGTTAGTCCAATAAAAAAGTTATTACAAGATACAAATTGTATCTGTTTTTATATATATATATATATATATATATATATATATATATATATGCACTCCCAGTGGGTACAGACAGCTCCTTCCGCATAGTGCCAGGAAATGTATCAGAATGTTGCTGCAGTAATATGCAGCAAAGCGCTAATACAATTGAAGGTGTGGTGAATTTGGCCTAGAAGTACAGACCAAGATCTCCCTCTTCCCATTTGATTCAGATGCTTGCTCGTGACATCCAGGGCCGGATTAACATAGGGGCTGATGGAGCTGCAGCTCCAGGCCCAGGCCCATGGAATAGGCCCATTGATTTAAAAAAAAAAATATATATATTTTTTTTTTTTTTTTCACACACTACTCTTAGGTATTCCACCTGGCTTTTATTTATTGGCACAGCCAGTATTTGAGGCTGCCTGGCTGGTGCCAATATTGCAGTGATACTGGCAATACAAATGCTGGTATTTTTATCAGTATAAACAAGAGATTACTATGCAATACCAGCACTGGCCAGAAGGGGTCGCTGTGTGTGGAGACAGGCAGGGATAGGAAGTTCCAGCATATCCCTCCCTGCCTATCTATACTCACTGATCTGCAGGGGTGCTGCTACAGAGAGTCCAGACAGCAACTCCCACCCTGCAGAGACAGCCTACAGCTCAGGGAAGTAAGGGATGGGGGGAAAGGCTGCAAGGAGACATGGGGACACTGAGACACTAAGGGACATTGGGAGACATGGGGACACTGAGACACTAAGGGACATTGGGAGACATGGGGACACTGAGACACTAAGGGACATTGGGAGGCCTTATGGCAGACACTGAGACACTAAGGGACACTGGGAGACATTATGGCAGACACTGAGACACTAAGGGACATTGGGAGACATTATGGCAGACACTGAGACACTAAGGGATACTGGGAGACATTATGGCAGACACTGAGACACTAAAGGACATTGGGAGACATTATGGCAGACACTGAGACACTAAGGGACATTGGGAGATATTATGACACAGACACATGGGGACACAATGTCCCCATGTCTCCCAGCCAGTGTCCCAGTCTCTCACTGTCCCCATGTCTCCTAGTGCCTCCATGTCTCTCATTGCCTCAAGTGTCACAATGTCCCCATGTCTCCAAGCTAGTGTCCCTAGTGTCTGTGGCCCTGGTGTCTCCGTGTCCCCATGTCTCCCAGTGTCCCCATGTCTCAATGTCCCCATGTCCCCTAGCCAGTGTCTCTAGTGTCTGTGTCCCCATGTCTTCAAATGTCCCCTATTTTCCCATTGTCCCCATGTGTCCCAGCCAGAGTCCCTTAGTCTCCCAGTGTCACTTGTGTCTCCGTGTCCCTAGGTCTCCCCGTGTCCCGAGGTCTCCCCGTCTTCCTAGTGTCCTAGTGACATGGGGACACAGGGAGACATGGGGCATTGAGACACTGTGTGATACATAGGATCACTGGGAGACCTGGGGACACGACACTGGGAGACATGGGGCACTGAGACACTGATACATAGGAACACTGAGACCTGGAGTAATCGACACATGGGGGCACTGAGTCATGAGGACACTGGGAGACATGGGAGCACTGGGAGGAATCCATCTATACAGCAGAATCAAACTAAGTAGTCTTTTGGTGATTTTACAGCATTTCCTCTTATGTCACTCCTTTTTTTCCAAGAAAGGTGGCAAACCTAACTACTTTTCACATACTCTTACTTAAGTATGGAAACTTAGGTGGGATGTATGGGAACAAAACTTGTGTGGACTGGCTGACAATGAATATAGTTAAAGGGACACTATAGTCACCAGAACAACTACAGCTTATTGAATTTGTTCTGGTGAGTAGAATCATTACCGTCAGGCTTTTTGCTGTAAACACAGAGAAAATGCAGTCTTTACATTACATCCTAGTGATAACTTCACTGGCCACTCCTTAGATGACTGTTAGAGATCCTTCCTGGGTCATGGCTGCCTAAAATGCATCCAAACATTCAGTGTCTCCTCCCTCTGCATGCAGACACTGAACTTTCCTCATAGAGATTCATTAATTAAATTCATCTATATAAGGAGATGCTGATTGACCAGGGCTGTGTTTGAATCATGCTGGCTCTGACCCTGATCTGCCTCTTTGTCAGTCTCAGCCAATCCTATGGGGAAGCACTGTGATTGGATCAGGCCGCCACTTCTAATGATGTCAGCAGACTGCTTGTTTTTATGAGTCTAACAGCATGCAGAGTTACAGCTTCGGGCTTGAATATAGTAAGATTTTGCTATATTTATGGAGGCATGAGGGGCCAGGGGGCTAGATGGTGGTGTTAACACTATAAGGTCATGAATTCATGTTTGTGTTCCTGACCCTATAGTGATCCTTTAAGGTAATGCTGACTTTGGTCTCTCTGTGACATGTTCCCTTTCTTCTACACTCACTACATACAGCTTTTCTCTGTCCCAGACCATATACCAGGAGCTTCTGCCTGCTAGTAAGAAGGTAAGTGGACCAGCGAGTGCTAGGGGACAGTCCTTAGAAAGCGTTGAGTGAGCGCATCATTAGATGCATTTATGCCAAGCTCAGGGTGCTGTCTGCATAGTATGCCCTTAGTTGGCCAGCTGCATGATTGGCAGGCAGCCTGACATGCATTCATGCCAGGCTGGCCTTCTAATTCTTTGAGCAGACATGTCCTCTTTTTGGGCATGTTCGCCCCTTTTGGCAGGTTACGTGATTTGTGTCAGTGGCACACCCTTTTACCGTGCCCATTGACTTCCTGCCTGACTGGACACTGCTGTTAGGGGTTATGGATTTACTTGAAAGATGAAAACATAAATTAGAGAGAGATTAGCATTTTCTTATAGCTGCTGTTTTCTTACTCTCCAGCACCATCTCCATCAGATACATGATGCTTGGGAGTGTTTTACTGTTTTTGGTCGATATGATTCTGTAATTAGGCCCGTCATAATTGTCAGCACCAGGCCCACTGCGCTCTTAATCTGGCCCTGGTGACATCCCACCCCCACACCCAGGTCAGGGAGGTCAGTTGTTTTGTTCTCTCTGCCGGCTTGTTCAGCAGCCAGTGCTCAGGTTGCATTCGGTTGTATCTGGGCCCATTATTCACACCCCGCACGCCAATGCCCTATCTGTTTCTTAATTCATGGGCAGCAAGTGGGCCCAGGAGACTGGGCAGGAGCTGTCTAGATTCCTGGGCACATAATCTGGACACAATGATCAAGGCCCAATGATCAAGGCCCAGGAGACTAAGCATCTATATACCCATATACGTGCCCCATTGACCTTGACTGATGTGCTCAACCCCTCTAGGTGGCTAAGGGATCCCCAGGCACCTAGCTACCCCCCTAAAATCACTACATAGTCGTCCTGTCGCACTAAAAATGGTTAAGTGTATCCCAAATAATAAAAAATAAAATCATGTACAAAATGCTTTCTTTCTTTCTTCAACCAAAAATGGCAACTGAAAAAAGAATGATAACCCAATAAAACTGTTAAAATAAAAGACATGATTTACAAAAACTGCTGAAAAAAATAGAGACCTGGATGCAGACTGAAAATACAATACTGGGGAGGCCTATATAATGGCCATCCCACACCTTTCCATACAGTCACATCATTAGTTTAATAAGTTACATTAGAACAGATTAAATAAACTGTGAGGAAAAATGGGAATTGGGGGCACACCAAGAGTAGTGGTGCTACTGTAAAGACCAAAATCTATACAAAAATACAGTTAAAGGAACAGCGCACACAAAACCAGTTTTAAATTCCACAAGGCTACTTACTCCTAGCAAATAAACATGGGGATTCAGTCACTTTATACAGCCGTATTGTGGTAAATCCCCCCTTCTTCCCTCCTTTCTCACCCCCCCCCCACTACCAGAGACTTCTTAAAGTATGCTTCTCAATTCAGGTGACCACTGAAAAGCATAAATTGAGGAGTCCCTGGAAGCTGTTTAAGCTGTAAGTATTGCAGTATGTAAATTTCCCATTTTAAAATTAGTGTATGACCCACCGAAATTGGGGTACTGTGGCGTAGTGGTGGGCTTAGGACAATATGGCCATATGGTGTGACTGAATCCCCATGTTTGTTTGCTGGGATGGGTGACTTCAAGTAACTTTGTGGAATTTAAAATAGTATTTTTGTTTTTGTGTGTGCGCTGTTCCTTTAACTGTATTTTGTATAAAAACTGCAAAGTCTATTCGATAAATTCACTAAACAGAAAATTGTAGAGAATTGTGAAGTGGATTGCAAAATGTAGGCACAAATAACTGATTTGATTAAACTAATTTAATAAAATATCTGATATGATTTAAATAACTGATTTGACTAAATAATCCATTTTAGTAGAAGAGTTAGACTATTTTAGCATGAACTTTGTAATTTGGTTTTCAATTTCCTACAAATCTTTGTGTAGTAAAAAATACTCCAATTGTGGTGCTGTGTAGAGTTGTGTTGCATTTGGACTGTTTAGGAAACATATGTGGGATTGGAAAATATCTCTAATTTTACTCTTTATGGCCCGAATTTTTCAAATCTCTGTGATCTAACCAGAACTCACTAATATATTCTTTAACTCATTCTGCAAAGGTGCTGCCTATAAAATGCAATATGTTTCTTGTATTAACTACTCATGTCTAACTATGATTTTGAATTTCCAGTGACATTTAAATAACAATTCAACCAAGGAGTTGAACGGTCTATCGGAAATGACCAGATATCTTCTAAGTATTTAGTTCAACTCTACTGCTGACTCCCTGTTTTAAATTAAACCCGATCAAAGAGAGCCACAGTGGCTGTGACACGCAGGACGACATTCTGATAAAAAGAGAAGGTTTATCCGTAACCCGAGGTCATGTTGATGGCAGATAAAAGAGCAAGAAAATAATAAAAAAACAAAAACATAGTGACTTACAGAGGTTGCTTTTACACTGTCGCATTTCATCTTCCCAACAAGCGTACAACATGTTTATTTTCCTGCCTATGTTAGAGAAGAAATGTACATTTGTAGGGACACTTACAATTCGCAGGGCCCTGGGTGAGACAATTATGTAGTTGTGCAGGGCCATACGTGTCCACACAGACACACACCTATGCAGTCTAGTACACATATACAGACATATATTGGTATGCTTGCTTAGGTACACATTAGCAGACATAGATAAGCTAACACACATACTAACGTAGAAACTCTCTTACACGCACTCTAACACATATACAGACACAAACAAACATGTTTATATTACTGCTTACAGTGACATTGTAGAAAGAAACTAGTTTGTTACCTAACATTCACGTAAACAAAGACAAACAAAAACTTAAAAAGGGATTCATAATAGAGGAGGAACATTAGATGCACACATCTTTGAGGAACAGGGGTTAGAGGGACGGAGTTCAAAGGAGATATTCGCTCTGGGAGTGCATCAGAATTTTTGGGGTGTTTTTTTTTTAAATAAGAAAATCACTACTAAAGCATAGCTATTTTTGTTAATAATAACTAAATTATTTATATGCATTTAATGCTTACATATGTTGATACTGTCTGCTTGATTCATTATGCTTTGATTTCTCCAAAAACTTTCTACATTCAATTTGTTGAGAAATTAGCACTACTGAAACAAATTAAAAATGCAATCAAATCTATTAAAATGCTAATTAAAATTAACATATTTTACTTTCTGCCCAAAACATTTGTTAATCATCTAATTTTACATTTTTTGTCTTATTCCTCTTAATTAGTTTACTACACGCCATCCATTGTTTGTTTGTTTGTTTGTTTGTTTTTCTGAGAACAGTTTTCTCATTTTTTTATTTGCCTTTCATGTTATTGTGATAATTTCAAAGGCTCAAGGTTATCTTGGTCGGTGGTAGACTAGGATGCAATCAAGAATCATTTTAAACTTTGAGACTGCTGAAGGTTGATGCACGCTATTCTCTGCTCTCAGCACTTGCAAAAGAACAACTTTATCTTAGCCTTTAATTAAGTATGAAACTAATTGAAATGGTTTCCAAACAACCTCACTTTCAAAGAAGCTCATATTACACGGAGCTTCTTATAAACACTAAATCAAGAGATAGAACCAGATATGAGAGAATTCCTGCTGACTAATTACTGCAAAACAGAGCCATCTGCTCGCTAGGCCACGTAATCCCTATAAACTGTGACCTTTCGCGCTCTGTAGAATTTGTTCCTGATTAAATAAATCCCTCATAGAAAGTTATTGAGGAACTACTATGCAGGGATAAATATGAACACAAAATATAATTGGTCTTGAATTCTTTATAACTTTTCGCAGGACATCCATGGAGTGCGGGCTACAACTAAATATCGACTGCGATGATGCTTCAAGCTTTATTTTTTTGTAAACTATAAAGAACAGATACTTAAAATTATGAAATAGACAGTATTTCCAAACACAAAATCACTGCTGGAACATGTCAACTAAAAACAGTTTTATATATATACTTTGTCAGTGTATTATTTGGGGGAATAAAGGCTCCACTCCTCTTTTACACCAGGAGAATAAAACGTTCTGGTAATATTGAAAACTGCAGGGCTGCCCAAAAGGTAGATTCCCAGATGTTGTAGAACTACAACTTCTATGATGCTTTGCATGTCTTTAGAATGCATTTCAAATTACAGTTTTCCAGACCATGAGGTACCGCCAGGCAAGAGGTGGAGGGAACTCTTCCTTGCAAAATTGAATGCTATTTGCCAAGAGTTGTGGTATCGCATCTCCAAGAGAAACACTGTACTTACGCTTCCAGCTGCTCAGCCGACTCCAAGAGTGATCTCAGCCACCTGTCCCTCTTCTGGGCAAGAAACCCACGCAGAGCGGTCTCCAGCCCGCTGTCCACTCACCTGAGGGCCAATCCAATGCATCATAATGCTTACACCACAAGATGGGAACCGTGGGAATCACGAACAGGAGGTAAGCAGGGCCCCTCTGGACACAGCACTGCCACAGCCACAGCCACCTGTATTCCGCAAGGTGCACTCACCTAGGCTGAATGCTTTCACGGGTAATCCCCCAAAGCATCGTCCACGTAGAAGGAAGACTATCTGCCACAGGCGCAATGAACTCTCTCCAAGTTGGTACCTTTGGCGCACACTGCTTACCTATTATATTATACGCCTAACTGTGGCAGGCATAGGCTGAATCTTGACACTGCAACCCTGATCCTGAGACCTTGGAGGCATCCAGACACACAGAATGTTATCACACAGCTCTTAGTGTCACACATGTATAGCTTTATAACTCATTAACCCCATGTTGTCCTTCACCACACTTTTCTCCTATGAGCAGTGGTAGTATATTCACTTGCACAGTCAGTATATGTACACAATAGTGTTATATGTTTTTTATCATTATGCTTTATGTGTTAACCCTTTATTGGCTCTCACCTGTTATAAAAAGTGACTTTCTGCATTGTCTATTATTTAGAGCTATTGTTTTGGTTAAACGCTAGTTTAGGCAACCTTTATTACCTATCTGATCTGTCTAGAGGAGCCTCCCTAGCCTGACAACTTTAATTTTTGTTTGTGCATTAAATTGATTTGTGCATTATCTAGCCTGTATTATGCAAGCCACTTTTATCTCTTCTTTACTTTACTCACTCAATGCAGATACCTAGCCTGTTTTCTCTATATTTTAAACGTGAAGCATTGGTTAGCTTGTTAACTTTGGTTATGAAAAAAAAAAGTGCAATTGTCTCATGCCATGGCAATGTATTTTGCTGTTAATGAATGGAAAGCTGGTCAATGCTGTTGTGGCGTCACTAGCCTGTTTATTCTTCTTTGCACAATAAAAATAAAGAATATAAACAAAAGAAATGTCCACAAAATGATAGAAATAATTAAAAAAAAGAAATATCCTGGCATTTTTAAACTTAGTGATTAAAACCTCAAGACGGACACTGTTATTGGCTGGGCTTGTCTTAAAGGGCAACGGTCACCTCAACTGTTATTAATATAATAATCCTTTATTTAAGTTTTGAAAGTAAAAAGATATTTTTAAAATGAAATATATGTAAAAAATATTGATAAAAACAAATACTTTCCTTAAGTATAAGACAGGATCCTTCAGCCACACACATGCACCTTGGGTTCTAAAACCATGACTGCTGACCCACCATAACCCTTCATTCCCTTTTTCCAAAATAAAGCACACCAGACATGGGCAACGGCCACAGCTTTATTTAACCATAACATCACCATGCCAGCAAATTACTCTTGGCTATTGAGGTGTTCTCCATCAGACAGCTCTAATCTGTTATCCAAGAGTCCAGGGCAGCCTGCCTCTCGCAATCAGCTCGTGGCAGGCTGCGACTCCTCAAATCACCATGGCGTTTCCATCTCTTGTATCTGCGCTTTCCAGGAAGAACCACAAGCTGTGACAAAACAGGAACCACCACCAGAAACAAATACCACATCAACCTGTTAATGGGCGGGAAAGTCAGGATCCCTCAACTTGTCTCCGCTGTCTGGTAAGTTCCCTCCTACCTTAACCCTTTTTTTCAAGAACCCCCAGATAGAAACTAAGTATCTTTGTAGGGCCATCCCCCCTCCCTGGGTAGCAGTCATGATCTCCCATCCTTATATTCCAGGGAGAAACCTCAGTTAAGGAGATAGGGTTTGAAATTTGTCATATAACGGAGGACGGTAAAGAGTGCTGCTGTACTTGGTGTCTAAGGGGAGCATAAAAGCAGTATACCTTAGTGAACATGCTCTTCCCTGCTTCTTTGGTCTTGTTTCAGGTTGACAGTAAGTGGGTCAATAAGATTTAAAGTCTAATGCTGGTATTCACTGCTTGCAACCTACTACAAGAATAATTAGTCTGATGACGACATTACAAAACTGTAGTCCCACATTGCTGAGTTACTTTAGAGAGGTATCAGCAAGTTCATTAACTTCTGACTGCTCTGTACTTGTAAAAACAGCCAGAGGGGCCCAGCATGTCCAATGGAGAGATCACCAAGTGGTGAAGATCCTGAGAGTTGGGAGTAGTGAAGATCCTGCTCACCCAGTTCATGGACAATGATGCATTGAGAATCAGTTGACCTGTACTAAAATACAAATGAAAAATAAATTCTGTACCTGCCTCCCTCTCCACTCTGTGGCCCTAGGCACAGACCTGTCTCACTGTTTTTAGCACTAATTAAAAATGTTGTTTGTGCAATAATGTTAAACACCAGAGCTAAGTGTTAGATTTGCAACAGTTACAGTAGGCATCAATGGAATGTTTCTGCAAATTCTCTTAAAAGTGTCGCTTTGCATCAGAAGTAATCTAGAATAATGTTGTTAAGCATGGCTCCCAGTGTTCATCCCATCCATTTAATTTTTGCATAATGCCATGTACTGCACAACAGGTTACTTTGTATCACATTCTAATTCTACTTCACCAACTCTTCTGTTAGAGCTATTCCAAGCACTGACACTGATAGTCAAATCTCACTCTCTATGCTTAAAGATTTAATATATCATATTTGCTATGTTTCCCTAAGAAAACAGATGGCACTGGGGAATACAAAGTTAGACGACCTTCCATTTAATGAATAAAAAGGAAACAGACAAATTAAAACTACAAAGAAAGCTGAGGGATAGTTTATAAAACAGACGGTATGATAGATTATTATGTCTCCTGCAATGTAATTCACAATTGTACATATGCATTAACCCCTTGTGTGCCAGATGGATTGGTAACACATTTTTTTCTAAATGTATTACTTACTCCTCCTTTATCAAACAGCTAATGCTCTTTAAGGGGTTACTGTCCCTCTCCAGGGTTCTTAATATTAAAGTTACTTATTCCTATATTTAATACATATGTATTTGTGAGGTACAAAAACTAAAATTAAATGTTGAAATCCACAGTTTTTTTATCATACAGATGGGTGCCTCCATATTTGCTCTCTGACTGTCATTGTTATAAACTCTGCCATTTGCAACTGGCTATCAGCATACAGAGAAAGTATACAGACAAGAGGAGAAATGAAAAAAAAATCTCTCTCTCCTTATCATTTGCAATATTTGTTCTGGCTTTGCCTTGTCTGAACTGGATTTGCTGATATGATAGTGGTGGTACTTCTATTATTATTAATATTATTATTATTATTATTATTATTATTATAGTGGGGTAATAGCTGCTTGATCCAAGGAGATATGTGACGGTCATTTTTGGGTCAAGAAGGAATTGTTTCCTAGATTGTTGCAAGATTGAGTTCTTTGACTTCTTTTGGATCAACAGCAAAAACATATGTATGGAAGGTTGAACTTGATGGACGCAAGTCTCTTTTCAGCTATGTAACTATATGTATTATTATTATTTGCTTTTAAAAACTGTATTACATTGAGCTTGTACTTAAAAAAAATAAAAATGAATTGAATTTTTTTAAAGAAACACTAAAACATTAGGAATACAAACCTGTATCCATAGCGCTTTAGTGTTCGTGTCCCTTAGTGTACAGGTTCTCCCCCATTTGTATAAAAAGGGTTAAAAAGCATTTTTACTTATCTTTTTTTCCAGTCCTGCTGTCTCCTCTTCCTTCTGTGATCTCATCGAGGAGGCACGTGTGAACACCGAACGTGCCTCAAATTTCCCCAATACAAAGCACTGGATAAATGCTCTCCTATAGGGGCTGTAGTCATGTGACTGAGTTTTACTCGGTCACTGCAGCAGTAAGCACCTCTGGTGGCAATCATTGTGACAGCAACTGGAGGTGTATTGAATCCTGCCATGTAAACATTGCCCTTTCTTCGGAAACGGCAATCTTTTACATTGAGATGAAGTGGCCTGGGTGACTTTAGTGGTCCTTTAAAGTTGTAAAACCTAATGCTTCTAGTTAAAACCAAACATTTACTTCTCAATAAGTAACTAAAAGTTATCTATTATTTATTTATACATTAGGATATTTATTTGTTTTAATGAATTATAAGCCAGGGTCCCCTTGCACATACAGAGCAAGTTAAATTGAATAACACAGTGTTTTGCATGTAGCGACTACAAATTATTACACAATATTACTTATGCCCTACTGGAGTGTATATTTTCATATCTAGTAAAGTTCCAGAGTACACTGTGTGGCATGATGCTACAATGTAAGGTACAGATATATATCAATGTAGGGGGATATATGTATGTTATACGTGTATGCATTTCTTTGGTTTCTTGAATTACGCACATTTTCCTTGTAGATAATCCTGTAAATAATTCCTGGAGCCCCTCTCGTGCACTTTCTGCGGTGAGAAAGCCCAACACTGAAACAATCAAGAACAGACTATTTATACAACGTTAAAATCTTAGGAATAGAATTGATGTAACAAATTCAACTCTGCACAATGCTGTTTTTTATTTGAAATTTTTTTTAATTTTTTTTTTACAATTAAGATGTCCTCTTTTTACTGTTTCCGTTGTGGAACTCTCATCCCAGCGAGAGCATGTGTCTCTTTTTGCTTAATTTGTTTACCACGTGATGTTGGCAGACTGTAATATTAAAGATCAGATCGTTTCTATAGCTTATATTAAATAAGCAGCGTTTTATAAAACGTATGACCTGGGCAGGCAGGTAGAAAAATTTAAAAGCATTCGTAAAACCATTATTTTTACAGAAGGTTTTGCAGAATATAACTCTCTGTCAGAGGCAATGACATTTTTTCATCCCTAACTTTATCGTCTGACTAGTGTGGGCGGCCTACTATTCAGCTTCCGTGGAAGGGAATACTGTAGAAATGTCAAACGCTGAGAAATGATAAAAGTGATTGATTGAAATATGTCCAATTCAAAACAGCAAGACATAACACAGCATTTCTTTTCTTTGTGTCTGCCTCTAATGAGTCTTGTAGCTCCTGGATAAACAGTAACATATGTACTATTCACTAACCAATATACCAAACATGTAAATATTCATATACTTGTATACATATACACTGGTAGACACAGACCAGACTGACTTGCAAAGACAGAATGCCGTATGCTATTTCCCGAGAGAAAAAGGTCTAACTGGCTCCTGCAGCTCTATGATATTCTCTGGTAATATTATGTGAAAGTTCTGGATTATATAGGTGACCACCCAGTTCTGTGCAACACAATATTCAGTGGCACATTGTAATGATGCACAATGAGTTGGCATAGCCAGTGAGGAGTATTCTCTAAACAGGACCTTCAAATACGTTGATAACCAAATTGGAACCATATGGTCCAAACAGCTGGATTAAAAAAAAAAAAAAAAAAAAAGCATATTGAACGCAGCAGTTGGAGATTGTCACTCTTTAGCTATTTTACCTTTAAGTCTGAAAGTGAGTTGTTAAACAGTTTCATGTGATTGGAGTCTATGCACTAAAGACTGAAATTACATGAAATACAAATTAAAACTGTGAATTTTAGGCCAGAATAGCTGATTTGGAAAATATTGTTCAATTCAGCCATTGTCTTGTCTAGCTTGGCTATTTTTGCCTTTATTTTTCAGTTTGGTTTTCAATCAACTACAATTTGGTATTTAGTAAGCAAACCCATTTATTTAGTGAATAAAAACATTCTTAGTTAAACTGGAATTCCTCTGACATCTCAATTGTTTGTTATTGATTAAGCAGTTGCCAGTAGAGCAATAAGGTAAGCCATGGACATGGTGCATATTTCTCCTGCCTTTTCATATTGTAGTTGCCCTGAAGTCCCAGTTTGGTCATAAAGGACAAAGCATTTTAATTGCTAACAGGAAATGTAGAACAAATCTCACAGTTTAAGTTAAGGAATGCTCACATTTACTTATGCACCAGTCCAAGAGAAGATATCAAAGGAGATGACTATACAAGTTTGATGCATGTATGGATCACCTTTATTTCACAATACAATAGGTTGCTTTACAAACATTAAAGTTTATATAGTCATCTAGTTGAATGAGTTTATATAGTCATCTAGTTGAATGAGTTTGTTTGTCTAATTACATATTGCACTGTTTGGCGGGAGGGGGAGGCTCAAACCCTCAATGTAGGTGCCTATAACCTTACAATATTTTGTCCTTCACTTGCTCTGCTCTGCCTGTCCAATTTCCTCAGGGAGTCTAGAAGTAAGCCGGGAGTGGAGGAGGCGATATGGATACACAGAGAATATGAAAGTGTGTCATGTTACCTGAGTGTCTCTATCATTGTGATTCCTATAACTTTAGAGACCTGCGAGGGCAGGGAGAGCAGAGCAGCATATCATTGGCAGCAGAGACTAGGTAGAGTGGGAGACCATACAGAAGGCTTGCAGTCGCTGACTCTGCTGCAACAGTGACTGCCCACCTGCCTTTCACTCAAGAAAGGTGCATTTTTTACTTATTGTGTACATAAATGCTGGTGTGTGCTTGACCATGTCTGTATGTGCCTGCCGGTGTCTTTGTGTACCAGTGTATACTTGTGTGTACCTGTTTGTGCCTGTTTGTACTTGTCTGGGTGTGCCCGTTTGTGATTGTCTTTGTGTACCGGTTTGTGCCTGTATGTCTTTTTTGTACTTGTTTGTGTCGGCTAGTCTGTGCCTGTCTGTGCCTGTCTGTACCTTTCTGTGCTTGACTGTACCTGCTATGCGTGTCTGTGTGTGCTTGTCTGTATCGGTGTGCCTGTGTGGACGTGTCTGTGCCTGTGTGTACCTGTGTGTGCTTGAATGTGTTTGTGTGAACCTTTGTGCACCTGTCTGTTTTTGTGTGTGCTTGTCTATGCCCATGTGTATCTGTGTGTGCCTGTCTGTGCCTGTCTATGCCTATATGTGCCTTTCTGTCTCTGTGTGTGTCTGTGCATGTCTGCATGTATCTGTGTCTACATTTCTGTGCCTGTATGTGTATCTGCGTGTGTATGTGTCTGCAATGAGTGTGCTAATGGGCATGTTAAGCAGTCATATTGGCGAGGACCAGTGATGGGGCTTTAGGAAGGGGGTCACCAAGTTATTTTTGGGCTTAAGCCCAGGTGATTATTTAATCCTATCAACATCCGTAGTAATGTTTGCAATCCCTTTTTTGTAAATAAACACTAATCTTTGACAAATGCCATGTGCTAATATTAAATTAATTAAAATGTCTTACCTACTAAATCTTCAAATTACTAAAGGAAGACACATTTGAGAGTGGTTGGTATTGAGGCAGGAGGTCAGAATATTTACTTTGTACATTTACTGCATTTTAACCCTTCAGGACCATATCAGGACTGTTATCACAAAAAAGAGATTTTCCTTACTCAGATCCTTAAATCTACAATCCAGGCACCATAACCACTGCAGTGTAAGTTGTAGCTGCTTGAGCTAAGCCATGCAGTTCACTGGCTAGTTGAATGGCTTAAAGCATCAACTGATCACTCTCAACAACTGATCTAAGCCCTGCATCACTGGGCTTCCCTCTCTCTGTTGGAAGTAGTGGATGTGGGGAGCCCACCTTGTAAACAGGTAAGAGGTCTATCCATTCTAAATGTTTTGAATTTCTTACAATGGTGGACATCAGGGCACTCGTGACACCATAACCACTATTATTATTATTATGATATTTATATAGTGCCATCAAATTCCGCAGCGCTTTACAATGGGTGGACGAACAGACATGTAGTTGTAACCAGATAAGTTGGACACACAGGAACAGAGGGGTTGAGGGCCCTGCTCAATGAGCTTACATGCTAGAGGGAGTGGGGTAAAATGACACAAAAAGGTAAGGATAGTATTAGACTAGTGACAGTTCCAGAAGAGGAATCAGTCAGGCGCTATTAACAGTTTAATTGATACGGTTTTATGAAGAAGTGGGTTTTTAACGATTTTTTGAAAGAGTGGCACACCATCACCACTTTTAATGAGTTAAACACATCCCAAATGTTCCTCATCTCGACTTCAAACCTGCCAGGTTTGGCAGCTTTGAAGAACTAGAGGAATTTGACAAGTGACTCGTTCCGTGTAATTATGAAATGTTTTAGATACATAGTATATCCTCCCATGTTACTGTCAAATGTTTCTGAAATGCAAAGGGTTAAGTTGACAACCTGCTCAAATGTAAATAGTTAAGTGATTGTTGAAAATAGCTTATTACTTAATGGTTTTCTGGCCTCAAGGTCAAGGAGCAGTCTAATCTGTTAATGTAAGAGTTAGAAAATGTGCCAGTTGTGTATTTAAGCATTTTGAAAAAATAAAATTCTGAGTTTATACCGAGCATTTGTTTTTGTTGTTTATTGTATAGTATGCAACAAATAAGATAAATATGTAAAATATAAGAGAAAGGTTTTGCAAATAATTATCTTACCCTTTCTTTCTCAACCCTCCCCCCTCTTGTACTGTCAGCAATAATCTAGACTGTGTGGGGTAAGAAAATAAATGGGTTTTCTGATAGAACTGACACGGACATTAAGAATAATTTCTAATGACAAAATTCTAATTTCCTCAAGGACAAATGAAGTTTATTTTTACATGTATCCCCGAGACAACCCAAGGACATCTTTATCTCTGTTATATGCCAGAAGGGGTCACTGTTACTCCTTTAAGAGGCGTATAAAATTTTGATTAGGTTTTACCAAGAAAATATGAATATTTAATTTAATTGTGCTTTTACATAGTTTGTTCCCATCTGAATGGGTAAAATGAAAAAACAAAAAACTGTATGAGCTCAAGTGCAACATCTTTTGTAAATGGAACGGCGTGATGTTCAAGCTTCGATGTTATGGAAGATAGAAGCTGCAGGCAGCATTTAACAAGCATAGATTACTCATAGGTCTGCAGGTTACACAAAGCAAACAGACGTGAAAGCTGAGGAAAGAGCTCCTATACTTTCTATATGTTGGTGAACAATTTCACATTGTTCGTGCGGTGTCAGGATGACAAATGCTGTATTTGTTAATGTTTCAGAAGAAACAGATTTTTTTGTATAGAAATTGATTCAGCTAGACTTTCTATTTGTGTCATTCTTGGTATATTTTCTTTGTCAGGACAGCATTGTTTCTATGCTGAATCTTCTTGACTTTTTCAACTTGTCCACTGTAATAGTCTCTACCTCCTCTGCTGGAAGACTGTTCTATGTATTTACAACTCTTTCTGTAGAAGAAAACTTCCCTGAACTCTCAACTGCCTGCCTGTTCTAGTTTCCATCGTTCTTTAACAAACATATAAATAAATATGAACTCTAAGCAGTTATTCATCACTGTTTCGTGGAGCTCCTGAATACTTGTGTTTGAATCAGACTCTTTCATTTGATTAACTTAGATAAAAGATACATTCTAAGCTCCATAATCACTACAGCTTCATAATATTATTAAACATTAGACATGTGCATTCGTTATCAGACTAATATGATATCATCCAAATTTTCAGTCTTTTTCGTATTTGTTTACTATAAAATAAATGAAAGCCCAACAAACGAATGATATACGAAACGAAAGGGCAAATGCCAAATACATTACCTTTTCGTTTCAGTTCTTTCGGACTCCATGCTGCAGAAGAATTAAGCCCCACAGCACTGAGGAGAAACAAAAAAACCTGTAGCAGGAGACTTAACTTGTGCTTGATTTAACCTCACTGTGGCGGACCTTACCACCTATTTAGTTTGTTTTCCACTCATTTTGTGTGTTTTACCCTTTTTCAGTTTGGGTGTACTTCATATGAACAATATCCATTTGTCTCCCGAACGAGGACCACCCCCGTACCCCATTAGAACGTTCACACCAGCAACTTAAGTGCAAAACCGCAAGGGAAGTAATTAATGAATGCTACCCCTGGGTGGCCTCCATTTCTTATAACCATTTCGTGGTCGACAAAAGAATGTTGGCCATCTTGTCTCCTGAACGTGGGCAGCGGAACTTGGTCGTCGAATCCCTTTCGGCTAGGCACTTGCACTAACACCAGTAAAACTTGGACCACTGCCCGTTCTATTTCCCAACCACCTATATGAACGACGTTTGGGTGATATGAACTATCAAACAGAGAAAGCATTTGTATTCTGAAATGAAGATATTCCCTTGCTTGGTGTTCACACAGGAACCCCACGAACAGAGACCAACCAGGACACCTATTGTCCTGGAACTGTTTTGGGCTAGAGCTCTTTTTTATTAATATGAGGGTCATAGTGACCCCCATAGGTTTTAATGCGGTGGTGGGAATAGGAATTGTTAATATTTATTACAAAGAGGGAGCTGGTAGCGCTGACGACTCCCTCCTTGTTTTTTTGTGTGTGTGCATGCGCAGTGTTATTTTCGTTCTAATGGACGAAAACTAATTATTTCTTACAGAATTTCATCCGAAAAACAAATGTTTTACAGACGAAATTTGGAATGGACGAATTAAATTTTTATTTACTACCAATTTATTCATACGAAACGAAAATTTCACTGGTGCACATGTTTATTAAAGATGCTTTGAGATTATGTTTGCAATTCCTCTGGTTTTGAAAAAGGGATTCATGATATACAGAGCCTTCCTCTTCTGGGTGCTACACATATGGAGGATGTTTTAACCTAGCTCTTCTTCCAAACTATATGTATTGGTAAGCGACTAACCATCCAGCTTACCCACCAAAAAAAGAGAAATGTTATTGAATACAATTTGACTAAAACTGAGAACACTGCACCCATACCATCTTTGTACAATTAACTATAGTGGCTTTGGTGCAAAGTAGCGGTTAAACAAATGATAACATACCAGAACTATATAAAATAAAACAAAAATTATTTGCAGGTATTGCTGCAAGTCAACAGTATAAAAGATAAAACAGAAAAAAGGACACAGTGGCGCTAGTCTGCAAGTCACACTGGAAATCTATGATAGACAGCTGTAAGTCAAACACATACTGAACAACTGCAGCTCTCAGACCTGAATACTCTATAGTATTGACCATGGAAACCACCCAGGGGAATGGGGGAATTGTTAGATTCCAGAAACACTTGGGGTCCAAAGCAAACTTGATGCCCACTAAACTAACATAAAGGTGGGGTTCTATTTTGACTCCTTCTTCCTACCCATGAACAACATGCTGTGAATGCTCTGAATGAAAGCATAGCCGGAAACAACCACATGCTGCAGAGTCAGAAATTTAGTGTGACCCCTCCATGCTACTTACTAATAGAGGGGCATACAACAAAGTTCTGTTCCTCCTGCACTTTTTACTGACAGTCAAGTGGGGGCACCACGCTCTCCTCCCTACTAATCTTGCGTAGCATTATACTAGTTATTTTCCCTTTTTATGTCAAGACATTGCTTTGAGAAACTCTAATATCCTCCTGCCCACTCCGCTACCTGTTAAAATCCGGGCTGAAGGGTGACATACTCTACAATACACCCTACAAAACCCCACCTAGCGCAATCTCTGGACACAGTTCCATGAACCTGTAGGTGAGACTTCACATGACCAGCTAAAAAATGGATCTGTTATCTTCTGGTCCTAATGATCCTTACACAGCAGAGATGCCAGAAATAGTCATATATGTTGGTCATTGTTTGCATGGAGGTATCTCAGATTCTTCTTGGTTCTGTGACCTGTCAATGGCGTTGGAAGTCAGGGCAGCAAAAGCCCCAACATCTCCTACAACCAACCGTAATAGTGACTTCCTATGTCCTCACATTGGCTGTGTATCTTAGCTTAGTGCAACAGTTAACTCCATTCACCTTTTTCTCTGCCAAAGCAGCCTGACACACATTCCTTAATCACAGTGTAACAGACCCCTCTGTCAGTGAACGGATTAATGGTCTTATTTAGGAACCACAGGGTCTAGACTAAAGCCTTGCTAACTTGGCATCCTTTCATCTCAATGCTTGCTGACACACCTACTGTACTGATGTAACTACATCTCCTCTCAGAAAAATAAAGGCAGAGATTAAGGGATATTGAGTCTCAATGAGAGAAAAGTGCACTAAAAATAATGGCCAATATTTTTTAATGTACCACTAGGTGGCAGTACCATACTAAGGAGATTCATGAGCCCGCAATTTTCCTGCAGATCCTTTTTCGTCTTTTGTTTCATTACATAAAGAAATGTAGTTGCTGCCACACTTTCTGTTTTGCAGGATTAGATGATCAGTTAACTCTGAGCTGTAAAAGTGGAATCCCTTTTATCATAGCTGTGTAAGGACGAAAGATATTCAAAATGCTTAGAAAAAGCAAATTAAAGAAATAAAGAAAATACATTGCAAATGTGATAAGGCGCAGGCATTAAATTCCACTTGTATTATTATTTTGTTTATAAATCCTTAGTACACCCAACTGTGTATAATATCAAATGTTGCGCATGATAAGAAATCAGAAACCATCCATTAAAGTATAACGTAAGATACACATAGATACATACTAATACATAGAGATACACACCACTGAACTCCCTGCTCTTGCAAATCCCTCTATCCCATGTGCATATATAGTTTTGCAGCAATAAAGCATGTTTTATGCAAGTAGGCACATTTTATGCTGATTGTTATATTCACTGTCCAGCATTGATTCCTCTGCATGCTCTCTGCAGTGACCAGAAATTTAAACACATCCCAAATAAATACTTTATAGAAAAGCTGACTTGTACTGCATTCAGTAGTCTCTTGTATGTTAATTGCTATTCTTGTGCACCATTTTGCCATTGTTTGCCGTTTTATATGGCATATACTGGTTTCTCAATCAAAGGAAAAGATATTTCAGGATTTTAACAGTGAAATAAATAGAATATATGTGATCACATCATACATTATAGTGGTCCTCTGATACATATCAATGACCTTGGGTTCCAGGAGCCTTTGTTGTCCAAACCCTGAACTAACTATCAGAAGGGCTATGTGCTGCTACACAATAGTCAAGCCCCATCCGTGAGTACACCCACAAGGATAAGTAAAGTCTATGCAGTTTTTGTATACAGTGGATGCAGTGTATAGTGGATGCAGAGTGTGTGTGTGTGTGTGTGTGTAGTGGAATCATTGTGCATAGTGGATGCACTGTGTGTATAGTGGATGCAGTGTATGTATAGGGTGTGTGTGTTTAGTGAATGTAGTTTATGTGTGCATAGTAGATGCAGTGTGGGTGTAGTGGATGCAGTGTCTGTGTTTGTGTAGTGAATGCATTTTGTATGTTTGTGGTGTTGGATAAGGGCTGTGGGTAGTGAACATATTTTTTTTAATCAGTAATTTATACCCCCCACCCCACCTCTTACCTGTGGCCAGGAATGGGTGATACTAGATTCCTTGGTGGTCTGGTAGCACAGCTTGTGTAGCTTGTATAGTGAAGAGAGGGCCCATGAGTCTACATGTGTCAACTCCATCAGCCAGGCAGAAGGACATCTCTTTCGCTTACCATCCTGGCATGCGCTGCACAGGCCATGGCAACCCGCAGCAATGATCTGACATCGATGGCTCTCAAAAGGACACTGCTGGAGGTGGAACCTGAGGTCTCCTGGGCCCCTCTTCACTCTAGAAGATATCGAGGGCCCGAAAAGCATAAATAAATATATTTATATTTATATATATATATATATATAAAAAGAATATTAACATCCCCTGCACTCACGCTTGAAGTATTCCAAATGCCGGGCGCACCACCAAAGCTCCAATAGGTATAACTTCCACAAGAAAAGGCTGCTCTCCGGACTTAAAATCAAAGATTTTATTGAAAATTTTTAAAAATGATGACCAACGTTTCGGTCCCCGATCAGGACCTTCCTCAGGGTCAGAGACAACAGGACAACAATAAACAGTATACAAAGTGACAATATATACCATTACATTAAGTGAAATAACTCACCCAGGTGTTCTATTCTCATTTCCCGCCGGCACCCAGTGAATTTCCGGGTATGCGTGCGCACGTCAATACGTGCTCCGCCCCTTCATCCTACTATGTTACGTGCCGACGTACTCCCGGTCACATAGACCGGTCTCCTTAGCAACCATGTATACAAAGACCCCTCTTACAACAAGAGGAGTCTATACCAGGATAGAGAATAGGGTGAAAAAAATTAATGCCATATATAAGTAATATAAGTGCTTATTCTAAAACAAATCTTGTGATGAGCTCATTGTGTATCATATATCATATATCCCTAACCACAAGAACACCTAGTGAACCTAGGTAAGTGACACTTCATTAGAGTGATAATAAAGCCACTAAAATTTGACCAATCGGTGTATGAGCCCTAGTTACAGTTAAATGTGAAATTGCACTCATCAGTGAATCGAAGAAATTCATATATAAAAATTTTTTTAAAGTGATAGCATGCATATAATAAAGTGCATTATAAGTGCTCATAAGCAACATATGTGTAATCAAAATATATCATACATATAAAAACACTTTGGCATAATTATAGACACACTGCTCCTGAGAAATTCATTAAACATAAAAATATTTAAAAACAATGGTAACAAGCTGGTTAGACCTATATAAAAGAATGATACGTGATGCTCTCATTAAGGCCCATGGGAGATATTGTATTTAGTTGGTGTATCCAAAAAGCCTCTTTCTGAAGTAACATCTTCCCCCTATTATCCCCCCTGCGGGGTAGGGGTATATGATCAATACCCACAAATTTAAGGGATGCTAAGGGATACTTTTTATCAAGAAAGTGCCGAGCAACTGGCTTATCAGACTGGCCATCCCTGTACGCTAATCTTATACTCGAGCGGTGGCCCCTAATCCTCTCACACAGAGGTGTTTCTGTCTTTCCTACGTAATAGAGGCCACACGGACACACCAATTTATATACAACAAAGGGGGTTTTACAAGTAATAGTGTGTCTTATATCATATATTTTATTAGTATGTGGGTGATTAAATTTCTTTGCTGGAATCATATGTCCACAAGTAATACACCCCAGACACCGTATGCTTCCCCGTATGTTGTGCTTGACTGTTTTAGAATAACTTTCCACAGGGTCTGTACGCACTAACATGTCCTTAAGACTCTTATTTCTCCTGTAGCAAATTAACGGAGTCTCTTTAAAAATCTTTGGCAGGGTGTCATCCGTAGCAATCATTTTCCAATTGTCTTTAACAATTGTTGAAATCAAATTAGAAGAATTATGAAACGTCATCGGAAATACTATTTTCTGTACAGGATCCATCTTTGTTTGCACCGGGGCCAATTTTGCCTTCAACAGTGCTTCTTCTAGTACCTGAATGTTATAACCTCTGTTCAAAAACTTCTGGGTCATGATTTTCAATTGTAACTCAGCCTTATTTATATCAGAATTATTGCGAATGACTCGCTGAAATTGTGCTTTAGGAATAGATTTTTTCAACGTAATGGGATGTGCACTCCTAGCGTGTAAAAGAGTATTCCGATCAGTCTGTTTCGAAAATAATGTGTATTGGACTCTATTATCTCCATAGGAAAGTTCTAAGTCCAGGTATTGGACACTTTCCTCACTGATATTGGCTGTAAACTTGATAGGAGTTGGCAACAATTTTAACTCCTCCACCATCATATGTGCCTCCATTTGTGAGCCCCGCCAGATGATCAACAGGTCGTCTATATAACGATAGTATCCAATAATGTTATTCTTATATGTGGTCAATATATGCTGTGTTTCATATGCATACATGTACGCATTGGCATACATAGGGGCCATGGCTGACCCCATAGATGTTCCCGCCACCTGTAAGTACCACCGATCCTCAAATCTAAAATGATTGTTATGAAGGATCAACGACAGAAGCTCCAGAATAAATTCTATCGGTGGACCATGGTACATCGAAGACTCACATAACACCTGTCGCATCGCCTCAATACCTCCAATATGAGGGATGACTGTGTACAGGCTCTTGACATCCATAGTAATGAATATTGGAACCCTTCCATGGAACTCCAAGGACTTAATTCTACTCAAGAGCATTTGTGTATCCTTAATACATGTACTCAGTGCCTCAACTGGTCCTTTAAAAACAAAATCTAACCATTATGCTATGGGTTCTAAAATCCCCCCAATAGCTGAAACAATGGGACGGCCAGGAGGTCTTTCTGGATCTTTATGAATCTTGGGTATACTATAAATAATTGGAGTGCGGGGATGTTGTTTATTCAAAAACTGAAATAGATCAAGACTGATATAACCAGCCCTAAGTCCCATCTCTAATACATCACTGATTTTCCTCTGAATTTCGAGTGTAGGATCCCTTGGTAACATACAATAGGTGTTCAAATCCTGTAATTGTTGTTTAAGGTCATCTGCATAATCAGTATAGTTCATAAGTACGATACCTCCTCCCTTATCCGCCGAGCGGATCACTATAGAGGGGTCCTTAGCTAGGTTATCAATCAATTGTCGTTCTTTCTTAGTTATATTTTGTGATCTTTCACGTTGCTGGACACCAATATTCTGTGTCATCTTGGACATTGTTGTCAAAAAAGTTTTAATTGAAGATTTGGTAGTTTGTGGGTCAAATGTAGATTTATTCTTAAATTTCTCTAACCCCGTACAAGTTGATTGTGGTTTGTCTTTATCCATAGTGTGAAAAAACTCTTTAAGCCTCATATTTCTTCCAAATTGAAACAACTCAGTACTCCATTTAAAGGGATTAACAAAACTTGTAGGGACATATGATAGACCCTTACTAAGAATGTTAACTTCTGTTTCACTGAGTTGTCTATGGGAAAGGTTAAAGATGGGGGTTATTTCCGTTGAGGGGGTTTGCCCCTTAATACTGTTTTTACCCTTGCGCCCTCTCCTATTCCTATATCTTCGTCGCTCCTGACTTTGCTCCTGGTGACTGTGCCTTGTTCCATGTGACCTAAAAAAGTTGCTGTATCATTGGGAATTTCATTCTCTGAAGCTGATTCCCCAGAGGTTATATCAATAGTTGTAACCTTTGGTCGGATAATTCTTTTACGGAACCTCCTTGGTCTGGGAGGGCGTTCACCCGATAACCATCTATATACACGGTGGTCTTGACGGTGGTCTTGGTAATCTTGTTGAACCCTCTCATACTTTTGTTTTTTAAATCTCACTAATTCATTTTTATATTTCAGAAGTTCCACTTTTAGTTGTTGTTGCTATTTCACTCCATCAACCTAAGCCAATAGAACTGCTTGTTCAGTCTCCAACGCAATAATTTTCTGTTTAACCTCTGTTAAATCAGTTTTTACATCTTTAATGGTTATAAGCATAAGGTCCAAAGAAGCTTTGTTTAAAACATGTGTCCAATCCCTACATACAGCTGCTTTAAGTCTTCCAATAGTTGGTATATTTAGTAATCTAAACCCACGTGGAATCATTTTAGCCTTATAATAGTCGGATAGAAATAAACCATGTAAGTCCAAGTCCACACTTTTTTTATGCAATCTAATTTTTTTCACCCTATTCTCTATCCTGGTATAGACTCCTCTTGTTGTAAGAGGGGTCTTTGTATACATGGTTGCTAAGGAGACCGGTCTATGTGACCGGGAGTACGTCGGCACGTAACATAGTAGGATGAAGGGGCGGAGCACGTATTGACGTGCGCGCGCATACCCGGAAATTCACTGGGTGCCGGCGGGAAATGAGAATAGAACACCTGGGTGAGTTATTTCACTTAATGTAATGGTATATATTGTCACTTTGTATACTGTTTATTGTTGTCCTGTTGTCTCTGACCCTGAGGAAGGTCCCGATCGGGGACCGAAACGTTGGTCATCATTTTTAAACATTTTCAATAAAATCTTTGATTTTAAGTCCGGAGAGCAGCCTTTTCTTGTGGAAGTTATATATATATATATATATATATACATACACACACACACGCAGTGTATAGAACCCAGTAGGCTGCCCTGAGCAGTCTGGACCCCATACAGCGGCATGCTTCCATGATATATGTGTATGACAGCTCTGTTTTTATCACTCTCCATTATGGGTGCTGACATCTTCTTTCGTCAGCTCATGGTAATTCACGTTTTAGAAGACTGTGTCACGTCTGTATTTTTTTTATTTTTATATTGTATTATTATTTTTGTATATAGTTACTTTGCTTTTATTGTATCAAAACATAATGCCAATGATCAAATAGGGTTTTACATTCTAAATTTAATAAATACATATATAACTAAAACTAATAAAATGTAAACCAAGACAGCCAAATGGCAGACATTATAGTGTGGAGAGCCAGACTATACAAAAATGTGTGTATCAATAGTGTTCAATATAGGTAACAATATTAATTTACCTTTGCTCTAAAAAAAATAAGAGATGGCATATTATGACACTTCTATATATGCTTGTGTATCATGCAAGACCTAGGGATTCCATGAACCAGCTCCCGCAATGCATCAGAGAATGCCACCACTACTGGCTATGGGAAATGACAAAACTTGATGATAGAAGTTCCACCTTTTGTCAAATAATGTCAACTTCACAGTTGAACAGAATAAAAAGCAGTCTCTATTTTGTCAACTGCTATTTTTGATTGCCTTAGAATTTCATTGAAATTCCTGCACAGTCAACAGGAATATTTCATAAAAACTATGTCTTTATGAAATACTTAAAAGTGAAATAACCATGACAGAGTTGCTTTAAGAGAGCAAGAGACTGAACATCAATCAACTGTACCATACACTGATGAACAAAATGGAGTGTCTGAAAGTTAAAATTGTAGCGTATTGGAGATAACCAGCTGTTTGCTGTCAGTAAGTGCTGGGTAAAAGTATAATGGCAGCTACTACCTGCAAATCAGGGAACCATCAAAGTCTAAAAGAAAACCACCTATACATTCTGATATTGCTCACAGCCCAACACTAGGTACTAATCATACCATTCCTAGTGGGAAACATCAATTTTGAAAGACAAATCTATAAAATATACTTGTATTTGGTTTTGACCAAATTGCAATTCTTCCAAATTTAGGCTGATGGGCAGTTCAGGCAAATTAGTGTACTGCACAATATATACATCATGGCTCAAAATGTATACCATCTCTTAGCATTCACTGACAGCATGCAACATACCATTAGCCACTTGTTTCTTTTTTTCAGTCTGCCAAATCATGTGGGCTTGATTTCCTGTTTAGTCAAGAGACAAGAAAAATTGAAAACAAAAATAGATGATTGATGGTTAAGGGGCAGCCAATAAATGTTGATTTTATCAAGTGAATTGACTAAAAGGAGGGGAGAGGAGAAATATTATTCTAGACGCTTTGACTTCACAAACTGAGGGTGATAAACGAGCAATGATCTTGTTTGTTTACCATTGCTGTGCCTGTGTTGGAGTGGGGGATAACCTGTGTCATTGATTCTAGTGTGAGACTAGGTTTAGCTTTCCACTATCTAGCTAGCAGCTAAATGCGTTCCAATGCTCAATCTCCCACGTTCCAATGCTTTTGAATGCAGATATGGCTAACATGAAGGGTATTGCCAGAGAGTAATCCACCACCAATGTTCTGCCCAAACTGTCATTTCATGAGAGGCTGGAGACTAGGTTTAGCTTTCTGCTGTATATAGCTATCAACTACTGCCAAAGGCACTTGAAACAACTTTTTAAATTTAACTGTTTGTTAACTGTTTGGATTAAAGAAAGTGAGTCATGTCCAGTATGTACTGTGCCAAGTGTGTGAGCAGTATCATTATTGTTTCAAATACACAATAATGCAACAGTAGTAAATCCACCAAGCACTAACCTATTTTTCCAATATAATAGAACCCAAGTAGAGTACCCAATGTCTGATCTTGTTGGTGGTTGTGGTGGTGAGGAATAGAGTGAAGATGATATCGGTCTTTCCCCTACCACTCCAGACAATTTTTAAGTCTTCCTCAGGAGAAAATTGATACAGAGGATCCTTAATTACTTAATTAATTCTGCGCCTACCATGCACTCACCACTTTGTTTATGTCTATCTCTATCTGCAGTAGAATCCCCTCATTTCATAGGTACATTTGAAGCATCATCTCCTACCAGTGCCTGAAGTAGCTCAGCCAGTAAAAGTATTATTCACACCATCTCTCTTCCCATTAGCATTAGTCAACCAAGTGCTATTGTAGAAGCTAGTGTTGCAATAGCTTCTAAAAATGCAAATCCACCCACATTTTCATCAGCCACATAGTAAAGGGTTGAGGCTAATAGATCTTGCCAAAGCAAAGTTTGGCATTACTTTGTCAGCCTCCCAGAAGACTACAATTAAAAGTCAATACTGTGCTGCAAGGAAGTGATTAAGGGGAGAGGAAGGGTCTTCTCACTAGTGCCGGTATGAACGAATATCTGCATATATAGTATGTATTCTATGTGCTTTAATAGTCTGGTGGGTTAAGGAATTTCAGCTCTTTCAATCTTTTTTACAACCTTCATTAGCACCTGTTATCTTTCCACCTCTTATCTCAGGTTTGCTACCTCAAGCCTCACTAAATATAATCTGATCATTATACCCCTTCCAGCTCCTCCCTAGTACTTAACCAATTTCATTTAATTCATTTCATATCTGTGTATGACCTAATCAAACATGACTCCGTGCCATTTCGACCATGCTCCTTCCTTTACCCTTCATTATTTCCCCCCTCTCTCCTGCCAATTTTTCATGAAAATATTGCCACCATCTATTTATTTCTAGTTTTTGAAACCACAAAAATTATTTACGTTCCCATGACCCTCTGATCTGATCTTGCTAATGTCTACTCTCTGCATTTCTAACAGTTCTTTATCTCACCTCCAAATTACTCCTTGTGCTATTAAGTATTAAATTGCAACTCATTGCACTGACTCACAAAACCCTTCTCAATTCAGCTCCCTTTCAGAGCCCGGCCTTATTACAAAGCACCCCTTTCTCAGCCATTCTTTTTTTTTCTGCAGAACTCTGAATATATCCTCTTTGTCCTTCTTACAAGACATTTTCCTTTGGTCTAACATGTTAACTTTGACCTTCTACCTTCATCGTTATTTTCAAAAACCCCCTCGAAAGCTCAGCTGGATTACTAATCTTTGCACTTACCTCAAATTTCATACTTCCATAACTACTACAGGGTAGCCAGCTTATTTCTCCTGTTTTCATCTATAGTACCAGTCTTTCACATCCTCATACACAGCTCACATACCCAACACTCATTTGCAAGATGACCTCTGATTATTATTTTTTTTTCTGTGGCAAATCCCTGGACTCAAATTCACCTTCAGTGATGTGTGGTCAGTTCATGAAATGTCAGAAGAAGTCAGTAATGGGTCACAGAAAAGAATGGGAAAGACCTAAAGCGTACATTTCAACACTTTATTCCCTTGAAAAAAAATAGCCAAAAATAGTCAACTATTCACTCCTGTGTTTTTTTGTTTCCAGTAAACGAGATGTGGCTTTTTCAAATCAGCTATTTTAGCCTGAATGATCTACCACTGAGATTTCCATTGGCTACAATTTAGTATTTCGTGAATGCAAACCCCTGTGTATGACTTGTCAGCTTCTTCACACATTCCCGTTAAATTAGTCAGACTCTACTATCTCATTAAGTTTAATTATAAAGCGTATTACACTTTTATGCCCTGTCAGCTCCGTCTAATATACAAGCAGTTTGAAGCAAGTTCTACTTCTGACTTTTCTAGACAACATTTGAAAACCATACGTCACTGTTGATTAAATATTATGATGTGTTATTTTTATTTCAGTTCAATAGACACTGCCAGAACCTGACTCAATTAATGAAAGTTAATTGTGGCCATGGAATTCATAATATATGCTCTGCATGTACCACCTATGTTCTATTTTAAGATTAAGGACAAATGATGTTCCTAAAGGGGAAGAGTCAAACTCATTTGCAAAATAATTATTCATTCAACAGAAATAGTGTATCATCCAATTTACACTCAAATTGTAGGTTATTATGGAATTTACTGAGTTGGCTTGGTGCAACATGCGTAAGAATCTATCCAGGTTTGAACACCTATTTGTATTGCTAGCTAAAACATAGGCATCAGGGCAAATATATTCAGTAATCTATGATGTATCAAGAATTAAAGAGACGCTCCAGGTACTATAATAACATATGGCAATTGTCCTGGTTTGGATGCAAGGAGGTGCCAGTCAATATCTTCTTGTATAAAGCTGCTTAGAACTATAGTGATTTGCAAAACTTGTTGCAGCTATAAATTGCCCTTTTTCCTCTCACATCAAAAGATGAATGTTTACTGCATGTGCCATTCGAATCCCTACCTCCGTGTTCATCTCTCTGAGGGAGCTACAGTGAGTGGATGATGTGCACAGCCCAATTTCTCTGCAGTTCTATTCATCAGATTTTGTGACTGTATTATGATCTGAAAAAAAAACCTTATTAACAAACCCTTGTTGGTCAGGGACTTATGAGATAAGAACTGATCCCAAAGAACAGAATGAGAAGCTAAATAATTGAACAAAAGACTCCGAACTGGTGTAACTACATCTTATTCTGGAAATGACCATCAGCTGCTGTGCTGTCTGTGCATCAAGAATATTATTTTATTTTTATAAACTATCTATATAATGTAAAAATGGGGGAGTCTTGCCACTATACTCAAATTCTACTTGTAATACATTGATCAGTTACAACATAACAACTACCTACCTATTCTCGTGTAGGTCCCCCTCGTGCTGCCAAAACAGCTCCGTTGTGTCAAGGCATGAACTCCACAAGACCTTTGAACGTGTCCTGCGGTATCTGGCTCGAAGACGTTAGCAGAAGATCCTTTAATTCCTGCAAGTTGCTAGATGGACATCCTTGGATTGGATTTATTGTTCCAGCGTATCCCATAGATGCTCAATCATATTGAGATGTGGGGAATTTGTCAGCCAAGGCAACAGCTTGAACTCTTTGTTATGTTCCTCAAACCATTACTGAACAATATTTGCAGTATGGCAGGGTGCATTATCCTGCTGAAAGAGGCCATTGCCATCATTGTCTTGAAGGTGTGTATGTAGAAATATGTGAACCTCTCTTTTTAATCGTTCAAGATTTTTCTTTCAGGAATAATACCCAATGATTTGAGAAAGGCAGATGTGGTTCCTATAATCAAAAAGGGTTCAAAATCAATGCCTGAAAAGGATAGACCTGTGAGCTTAACTTCTGTGGCTGAGGAAGTATTTTATTAAGGAATAATATTCAGGGATTCGTTGGGAAGAACATTATTATTAGCAATAATCAGCGTGGATTTATGAAATTTAGGTCATGTCAAGCAAACCTAATTGCATTATATGAAGAAGTAAATAGAAGTATAGATTAGAGTGTTGTAGTGGATGTGATCTACCTGGAATTTGCCAATGCATTTGATATGGTTCCTCACAATAGGTTAATGTTCAATCTAAAATAAATTGGTCTAGGTGAAAATTCTTGTTCTTAGGTAGAACATTGGCTTAAAGATAGAGTACAGAGAGCTGTCATTAATGGTACATTTTTCAAGCTGGACAAAAGTGGTAAGTGCTGCCCCTCAGGGTTCTGTTCTGGAAACACTTCTTAAAGATGTTTAAAATGATCATGAAATGGGCATTGAAAGCCATGTTTCAGTGTTTGCAGATTGCACAAAACTCTGCAAAGTAATTCAATGTTTATTGTTTTGCCGCAGAGGGATTTATATAGATTGGGGGACTGGGCACTCAAATGGCAGATAAAATGTAATGTAGAAAAATGCAAAGATATGCACTTTGGGATTAAGAAAGCACTAGCAACGTACACCCTAAATGGTAGTGAATTAGGGATAACAACATACGAGAAGTATTTGTGAATTGTGGTAGACAACAAACGAGGTTACAATGTGCAATGCCAATCGGCTGTTACTAAGGCCAGTAAGGTTTTGTCATTTATAAATAGGGGCATTATTTCTCAGGGTGGAAATACATCTTTCCCTCTTTATAAATCACTGGTTAAGACCACACCTTGAATATACTGTGCAATCTTGAGTACCTGTTCTAAAAGATATTATGGCACTAGTATAAGTAAGGAGGTGGGATGCAAAATTAATAAAATAAATTTAGCATTTAAGTTATGTTAACAAATTTAAATCTCATTAGTTTAGAAAAACAGCACCTCCGAGTGGATATAATAGCATTATACAAATATATTTGGGACCAATACAAACCATTCTCGAGAAATCTATTCAGAGGACTCAAGGTCATGCTTTTAGACTGGAAGAAATGAGATTTAGTCTAAGGCAAAGGAAAGTGTTTTACAGTAAGAACAATAAGGATTTGGAATTCTCTGCCTGAAGTGGTGGTTTTATCTATACAGATGTTTTAACAGCAATTGGATATATAATTACAAAAACATAATATTTAGGGATATCATTTTTAATTAGTGGGGTAATAGCTTCTTGATCCAAGGAGATATCTGACTGCCAATCTGGGGTCAAGAAGGATTTTTTTCCTAGTTTGTTGCAAACAAACTAGTTTTTTTTTAAATTTATTTTGGATCAACAGCAAAAACAGATGTGTGAAAGGCTGAACTTGATAAGCATTTGTCTCTTTTCAGCTATGTAACTATGTAACCATGGTCTGCAAGAATTTCTCTGTAGGTGGTACGTCAAAGTAACATGCACCTGAATGCCAGAAGCCATGGTTTCCCAGCAGGACATGCTAGAGCATAACACTACCTCCATCTTCCCACATTACATTCTACTGCCATTTCTTTCCCAGGTAAAAGACACATACACACCCAACCATCCATTTAATCTAAAAGAAAATGTGATTCTTCAGACCAGGTTTTATTTTATTGCTCCATGGTCCAGTTATGTTGCTCATGTCCCCATTAAAGGAGCTTACAGCAATGGACAGTAGGCATAACTTTGGTCTACGGCTATGCAGTCCCATATGCAGCAAACTATGATGTACTGTGTGTACTGAGACATTTCTGTCATGGTCAGCATTATGTTTATCAGCAATTTGAGCTAAGGTAGCTGTTGTGTGCGACTGTACGAGACAGGCTAGCCTCTGCTCCCCACATGCAACAATAAGCATTGGGTGCATTGAAGAGCCCAAACAAGTTAAAATGCAACATTGATGGCATCCTCTCATTTAAGATAAGCAAAATTGTTGTTTATTGAGTGTTTAACTTATTATTCCTATTATGGTAGTACGCTATAAGTCCCAAGTTTATATTTTTTTTAAATGTAAAGTGTGGCTAATCTAATCAAATTTGTGAAATAAAAATGAATTAAAGCAACACAAAAAAAAAAAAACCCACACACATTTGTTTTGGCCTCAATGATTAAATAAAATAATAAATATACCTTTGAGATTTTACGTTACACATACTTTTCTTACCACATAATCAACTACATTAAACATGTTTCATCAAAGACAAGAAATTTAACTAAATATGAATAGCAGGGATTGTAAAAATGGTCTGTAAGACTGAATTTGTCGCTCGGTTGAGAAATCAAAATGACCCTTGAGCTTTTCCACTACTTACAACTACATTTGTGGTACGTGGGCACTATTTTATTGCTATTATTAAAAGAAAGTCAAACATTCTGTAATAATGAGGATTAGGATCCAGGATATAGAAAGAATGCACATTATTCAGGACAGAATCCTTTGTTTAAATTAGAAAATTAAAAAGAATGAAAGGAAGAATAAAATGAAGATTAAAAGAAAGTAAACATGCAGAGGTGAGTAATAGCCTAAGAGGAATTATATGCAAAGTAATGTCTGAAACATATGAATTTTGTTCTGAAGCTTGGCCATCATTTATTTGATAGCACATACAGTATGTCACAAAAGTGACTACAGCCCTCACATTTTTGTAAATATTTTATTATATCTTTTCATGTAACAACACTGAAGAAATGACACTCTGCTACAATGTAAAGTGGTAATTGTACAGCCTGTATAAAGTAGTAAGTGTACAGCCTGTATAACAGTGTAGATTTGCTGTCCTCTCAAAATAACTCAACACACATCCATTAATGTCTAAACCATTGGCAACAAAAGTGAGTACACACCTAAGCAAAATTTGAATTTGAGCTATAGGTTTGTTCCACCATAATTTAAACGTTTCTCTTCAAATGCTCGAATACATATAATATATATTGTTTTTTAAAGGTTAGAAATTTTTTTGTTTAATATCCTATATGTAGATTTAAAACAACATTATGTGTGAATAAAATGTTAAAAAGTATAAAACAATTTGGAAAGAGTGTGTTTAACCCTGCAATGCAAACATTGCAGTAATAAAAAAACAAAAAAAACAACAACAACCACTCACTGTTTAAATTGTGGGGTTAAACCTACAAGCCCACTTCACCCAGACCACTTCATTGAAATGTAGTGGCCTGGGTAACGTCAGTGGTCCTTTAACTCCTGACTGTTGATTTGGTATTTTAAACAATACACTTTTTCATGTCTGCGTAAAAGATCCTTACAAAAAAATTGTATTTGGTTCAGAATCTTTACAGTCATATTTGATGTTAGCACCCCTAAATGAGTCAATATCCCAATATCCTATATGACTATTGTGACAAAATGCCTTTTGTCACTGTATTTTTATATGACCAACTGCCCTTTGCCCCTGGCTGTTGGAGGAGCCTGATTGCCAGCCTCCTCCCTCATGACTATGGCATTGGGGTGTATTGCCATTTAAAAAGACTATTTGGGGCTTATTGGCTTCTAAAAGACTGTTTCTGCCCATTTGAATCCATGGGAAGCTGTGTCTCTTCCCCGTTTACTGTCTATTGTTCCAGCAGGGCGTTCTCCCAGGCACACTGCCAGACCAGTTGGAACTTGCTGTTTTGCCCCTTCTCGGTCTCTCATCAGCTCTTGCTATGTTTTAACTCCATGGCGATTTGACTGTGTTTGTGTAATCTGAGCGCTGTTCGGATTTAGTGAGCGCTCAGATCCAAGCCATTTGGGGGTTCTGTTAAGTATAATAGGAATTGTGTATTTTTATGTGTTTTTACTGTTGTTGTGAATAGAGCAATTTTCTATATGCTGGAAGTAATTGGCTTACCACACCCAAGCCATGCTTGCAGATGGTCACAAAGGGACTTTCAACTAACTTTTGACCCACTGGACCAATTTGTATGATTTTGATGTATGTTTATATTTGGAGTATGCTGATTCTGAACATGTAAGTTTATGTGAATGTGATGTATACTTTTAGAGTTATGAATATTGTGTAAAACTGTGTATTTTCCTGCCTGTGATAATTAAGTTAGACCATTGTGTTCAGTAATTATATCACAGGCAGAGGGGATGATTTTGTGTGGGAGTGTCTGAGTGTATTGTACGTATTGATTGGTTGTTCTGCAAAACCCTGTGGGCAGTACTATGTGTGTAAAATGTGCATAAAAGCAGTGCTTGATTAAAAGCTTCAGTTCTACTTCACCCTCAATCTGAGTCATGTCTCTTATTGGGGGAATCTGCTACAAGGAATTGCTAAGCTCTGCATATTCCCTTGCTATAATCACTGAGCTCTTGTAAGAGCTTGTTCCTGTCTTGCTCTCTGAAGGAGTCTACGGTGGTTATGGTGTCGGCTGTAGTGCTTGGAGCCCTCAGGAAGTGCTAGGAGCATCCTTCAACGGAGGTACCCAGTCGGGGTGCCAGCTGATCCGTTACAACTATATATCTGTTTTTTTCACACACATATATATATATATATATATATATATATATGTAGAGATTGCAGCCATATTAGTCCAGTGACGTAGATGTAAAAAACAGCTAAAATTTGTATCTTGTAATATCTTTTTTTATTGGACTAACAGAATTTTTTAATGACAAGCTTTCGGAGATGACACATAGAATTCAAAGATGAGTTGTGATACAGGGGTTAAAGTGACATGAGTGCAGTTAAGACAGGTGCATTGGTATATGTTTAGGTACATGTATTGGCGCTTGTGTGGATGGATGTGTAGGTGTGTATGTAAATATATTTGGGCATTTGGTTGTATTTAATGTATATATTATATGTACTTGTGTATAGTGTGTATGTACTTTTGTATACTTGTACATATGCACTACTTGTGTATATGTATATGTACATGAGTGTGTACATGTGTCTGTGCATGCTGGATATAGGCCTTCATGCATATCCTGTAACTCTTGGATGGGAATTCATGCATTCTTTATATTAATACTCCCCCCTTCTAGCACCATTGAGAAAGGGAGGTTCTCCTGAAATAAAAAAAAATGTTAGTCTAATAAAAAAGGTTTTACAAGATATTTGATCTGTTTTTTTACATATAAATATATATATATATATATACATACCAAAAAAGGTATGGTGGGGAAAATTGTGATTGAAAACCCCTTTCACTAGAGTGGTTCACTGGCTTTGCCTCTTTTCACAAGTTGTGTTTCAAAGCTGTTGTATACAGCAAACACAGACTCAAAGGAACCCATGTTTAAAATGGAATGAGGCACAAATGTGATTTTTTTTGTTGAACTAGTTTGCATATGCCCATCCAGGATGCTTTGCGGTAGTAACATCACTGTAAATTGTGATTCCTGTGGGAAAACCAAGTCTTATGGCTTGACTGGTGTGCAGATTTTTGTTTAACATTGTATGAACTATTTATATATATATATATATATATTATTATGTTATTATTTATATAGTGCCAACATATTCCGCAGCGCTTTACAGTGGGTGGAAGAACAAACGTAGCTGTAACCAGACAAGTTGGACACACTGTAACAGAGGGGTTGAGGGCCCTGCTCAGTGAGCTTACATGCTAGAGGGAGTGGGGTAAAGTGATACAAAAGGTAAGGATAGTATTAGACTAGTGACAGTTGCAAGAGAGGAATCAGTTGGGAGCTATTAACAGTTTAATTGATACGCTTTTATGAAGAAGTGGGTTTTTAATGATTTTTTGAAGGAGTGGAGACTGGGTGAGCATCTAACGGAGGATGGAAGCGAGTTCCACAGGAACGGTGCAGCCCTCGAGAAGCTTTGAAGGTGAGCATCAGAGGTGGGAGTATGGACAGAAGATAGAAGTAAGTCTTCAGCAGATTGTAAGGGCCTAGATGGGACATACTTGTGTATAAAGGAGGATAGATAGGTGGGAGCAGCATTATGTAGAGATTTGAAAGCAAGAACCAGAATGTTAAATTGAGCTCTATAGTTTATACGAAGCCAATGTAGGGACTGACAGAAGGGTGAGGCGGACAGAAAGATGAGCCTCACCGCCGCATTCATTATGGACTGTAACGGCGCAAGTTGGGAGCACGTAACATCACTGAGAAGCAGATTACAGTATTCAAGGTGAGAAAGGACAGTGGAATGGACCAGCACCTTATTCGCATCTGGCGTTAAGTAGGGTCGGATGTGCTCAATGTTTTTGAGATAGAAGCGACAGGATTTGGCGATAGAAGGAGAGGTCTGAGTCAAAGAGAACACCTAGGCAGCGAGCCTGTGTGGTGGAGCTTCTCTTACCCATAAATCTACTAAACAAAGAGAATATAGTAAATAAAGAGAGGAGGAATGGGGCTGGATAAAAAGGGGGTACCTAGAAACAAGAAACACCAGGTAAAATACATAAGCCAGGTATACGTCTGAAATATATTTATAAAAAAAAAAAGAGATAGCAGAGAGGCAGTCAGAGACACTAGTCAAGAGGGACGGGGAGAGATCAGTAGAGGACAGGTAGATTTGCGTGTCATCCGCATATTAATGATATTGGAAGCCAAAGGAGCGAATGAGTTTACCAAGGGAGGCGGTATTGATAGAGAACAGTAGGGGACCAAGGACTGAACCTTGGGGGACACCAACAGAGAGTAGTTGGGGAGAAGAAGCAGAGCCAGAGAAAGAAACACTGAAAGAGCGCTGGGAGAGGTAGGAAGAGCACCAGGAGAGGGTAATATCTTGTAGACCGATATTGCGGAGGATGAGAAGAAGCTGTTAATGATCAACAGTGTCAAAAGCCGCAAAAAATGTCAAGGAGAATTAAGATAGAGTAGTGACCATGAGATTTTGCAGCGAGTAGATCATTGGATACTTTGGTCAGTGTCATTTCCACAGAGTGCTTAGCGCAGAAACCAGACTGAAGCGGGTCTAGCAGAGAGTTGGACTCGAGGAAGTCTGTCAATCTCGCATACACAACTCTTTCAAGGATCTTGTATGCAAAAGGCAGTAGTGAGACAGGACGGTAGTTGGATGGGGAGTTAGGGTGAAGGTTGGGCTTCTTTAGAATTGGGGTTATAGTTGCATATTTGAAGGGTGATGGAAATATTACAGAGGAGAGAGAGAGATTGAGAATTTTAGTGAGAGGTAGAGAAAGGGAAGAAGACAGAGTATGGATGATATGCGAGGCAATTGAATCTAGGGAGCAGGTGGTGGGGCGGGAGGACAGGAGCAGAGCAGAAACCTCTTCAGCTGAACAGCAGAGGGAATGAGGTAAGGGGAAGTATTGCAAAGGGAAGAAGAAATATGAGAGATATCTTCCCTGATTGTAGTGATCTTGCAGTGAAGTGAGTTGCAAAGTGAGACGGTCAAGTTAGTAAGTGGATGAGGAACAATAGGGCGAAGAAGAGAGTTAAATGTGTGAAATAGTCATTTGGGTTCGCAGGAGATTGTGGTTATGAGGGTATTGAAGTAAATTTATAGTGGAGAAAGTCAGACGCACAGTGAGACTTTCTTCAACAGCATTTGGCAGTTGTGGAGCATTTTTGGAGGTGTCGAGTCATCTTGGTGTGCCACGGTTGTTGTTGTTGGGGGTGCTTGCTGATGTCTAGTTGAGAGGAAAGGGTGGAATTGTAGAAGGAGGTTCTAGAGCTAGGACAGGTGCGGTTTGAAATAAGTAAAAGAAGAGTTTGGAGATTAGTGGAGAAATGCTCCTGGTCAAGACATTGGAGGTTTCTGTGAAATTGATGTTCAGACAGTGGTGTTAATTGGGTCTTAGGTATGCCGATGTCAAAAGTCAGTAGATCGTGGTCAGGTAGAGGAAAAGGAATATTGGAGAGATTAGAGTCGGTACAGAGATTGGTGAAGGCGAGATCAAGAGTGTTTCCCCACTGTATGGGTTGCTCAATTTAACCATTGCGTAAGGTCAAAGGAGGAGGTTACAGAGAGAAGACGAGAGGCATCAGTGCAACATATATATGTGTGTGTGTGTGTGTGTGTAAAACACTGCCTTTGGTTGTATCAGTTGTGATAAACTAAAAAATATATATTTTTTTAACAATTTGTTTGCTTTAAAAAAAAAAATTCTCATATTGAATCAATGAAACATATATTTGGAATAAAAAGAAACCCTATACTACCATTAACGACTAAGATATGTAATTCCTTTGAGAAATTCTACACTTTTTTTTTATTAGAAATATGGCCTAAATAATATAACAAAATACTTAAGGCAGGACTGGCATTGGGTGAGAAAAAAATTGCTGTAGCACTCAACAGATAATAGCTCACAGTTTGACTGCTACGTTACAAGCTTAACTCATACATGGAACTGATATTATGAAAATTTACAATAATTTTTTCTTTTGGCCAGAATAACCTATTATTGGATAAGCGATAAAGAAGATATCCAGATTGTATCCAAATCTATTTTCACTTCAAGCATCCATCTGCACAGTAAAATACAACCAAGCAAAGATACCATTACTCAGTTCCAGGCAGCGAAGGTCATGCACAGAGAGATAAAGTAATCTGCTCATGATCTGAGACACAGGGAGATGAAGTGATTTGCTCAAGGTCAAATTATGTGGCCCTGGGTGAAATTGAACTGTGAATTGTATGTATTGATGACTACTTTCTACACATCCCAACACATTTTCTAGATATAGTATGTTTCCGATGAGGACCTCTGGTATTATTATCATTATTATTATTTTTTTATTTATATAGCACCAGCAAATTCTGTAGCGCTGTACAATGTATCCAGAATGGAATACTGAATGCAGTATACAGAAAGTAAGGATGGACAGAAGGGGTACACAAGTTTAGACAGCGTGCAATCCTACAATGTTATTGTCATCAAATCGATCATTAATTAATTGTGTTTATGACATAATTTAATCAATGAGTGATTTAACTCCAAAATGGTAGAGAATTGAGCAGTTAGACTGCAGATACATGATCTATACATCACAAATACTTCAAACATTAAGCTAAAGTTGTTTTGGTGCATACAGTGTCTCTTTAGGGCCACCAGGCCAAGATGTTGTATTTTATTTTTGCACTCATGCTACAATAAGCTTTTTTCTTTTTGCGTTACATCGTGATGCCTATTGATTTTTTAAAATGTAATTATAAACAGTAGGCATAACATGCCAATAACATATATAGAAGTGCTTTGGTGATTAGAGTGTCCCTTTAACACCTATGCAGGGCCGGACTGGGGATGCAAATCAGCCCTGGAAAAAAAAAAATCTATGCCAGCCCCATAAGTCATTGTGCCATGTATTCTGTGTAATATATATTATATTGCACACACTCTGAAAGGACCAATACTTTGAATTATAAAAACAAATATACCAATAATATGTAAGGCTATGTATTGCCTCCCCAGATGATATATATATATATATTGTGCTTATATATTACTCAGTCATCTGGAGTGGCAAGACATAGCCTTACATAATATTATTGGTAAATTTATTTTTCTAATTCAAAATATTGGTCCTTTTAGAGTAAACCATTTAATTTTACAGTAAGCATACCCACATGCAGACATGCTCATTGATGCACAGGCTCACAGACAGAGAATCTCATTGATATACACACGCTCATTGACATAAAAACACAAGCTCACTGATGCACACAAATAGGCTCACTGACAGACAATCTCACTGACACACACAGACAAGCTTATTGGTACACAAACAAATTTAGTACAGACAAACTCTGACATGCACAAGCTTACTAAAAACAAGCTCACTGTCACACACACATGCTCACAGACACCCACATGCTCACTACAGACAAGCTAACACACACATGCTCACTACAAACAAGCTCACTGTCACACACATACAAGCGCACTCACTAGCAGCCACACACAGAAGCTCGATCAGGAGCAGGCACACACGCACACACACACACACATACAGACACAAGCTCACTCAGGAGCAGACATACACAAAAGACAGGGGCCTATATTTTGTTGAGATAATTCTTTTTAGTAGAAAACCTGGCTCACTATAATTTATTTATACTTCAGGAGTGCTTTAGGAGAATAGCTGGAAAGTTGCAGGCTATGTCAAAAAGGCCTTTCAGCAAATGTTGCGGTTTTGGACAGCATCATTAAATGTAGGAGGGTAGGAACCTTCATTTCAGCATTGCCTTTAAATCCGCATTTCCACCAGAAAATGGGTGCCAATGAAGAGTACATATCGGATAGATGTCAGATGCCATCAAAACAAGAGTTTATGCATTAACTTCAGTTTTTTATACAACTTGAAAAGAATAACTCCCATTCATCATTTGAGAATTTAGTTCCTTCCTATCATAATGTATAGTTTAGGAATTTTTTTGAAACTATAAGAAATGACAGTCTTGCCATGTATAGCAAGACTGCAGGTGTAGCTGGGTCTTTCATATCAACACATTTTAAATATTGCTGTGGGCAGCAGAGTAAGAAGATTTGAGATAAGCTTTGATAGATGTGAAGTAAATTCGGTAGGCCAAGTCCTGTTTTAAGCAGAGGTCTATGTAGGATTGTTACTGGCATTCTAGGTCATTTGTATTCACGAACAACTTTAATAATGGTTTCTTGAATGTACCTAAGCATTTGCATTGGGAAGGAGATTGGGATGGTTCTAAAAAGATAAAAAAAAGTTTAAGCAAGGAAAGAATGTTTGCATATTATTGAAAATTCAAGAATTTTCCAATGGCAAAGGTTAATTTGTACTTATTTTCAAATATACAATAGTTCTGCATTAAATAAGCAAATACCCACATATTGAACAAAATTTGTGCACTAATAGAATTTGTATCGGGAACACAGATATTGAATGTGTTTGGAATTCCTAATGTATAAGACCTGATTTACTTCATGGTAAGATGCTTTACTGAATGCTAACAAAGTAGCCTGTAAATGCAGAAGTGAGGAAATGGGATTAGCCATTATTAACAGCAGTACCAGATTAAGGTTGCTCAGGGCTCTAGGCAAGATGCCAAATTGAGACCCCCTCCTAGAGCCCTGGGTTATGTTTGATGAGTACAGTGTGTGTAGTGGGTAGGTGCTAAGTGTGGAGGAAGCTGAGGGCTGTGTGTGGGTGGGAATACAGTATGAATGTGCCTTTATGTGCAGGTTTTGCTAGTTGTCTGAAGTTTGTGTGTGGAGGACTCTAATTTTGTGTGTAGTGGGCCTGAGTGTGAGTGTGCATATGGGAAAGTTTTTCTTTGCTACCTCCTGGTTACCTTTTGGAAGGAGTGGGCTGTTATTCCTGGTAGTTCAGTGGAGGGCACTCTGGACTATATCCCTTGTGGTCTGATGTAGAGTGCGCTTGGGTGCAGGAAGTATCTCTGGTGGTTCAGTGGGGGGAGTGTTGTGGTCTGCATCAATATTAGGTGAAGAGGACTTTAAGAGCTCCCTTGTGATTCCAGCTCTCATTCAATGACTCAGAGGGCTTGCTCTGTAACTCGGAGTCATTGAGAAGTGCCAGTGCACTTTGAGGGAGCTCTTAAAGTTATCTGCACTTGATATTGGTGCAGTAAACAGCGCTCCCTTGAGCAGGGCTTTGGACCGAGCAGGGAAATAGTTTTGAGTGAGGTAGTATTCTCTACCTGTAGCATTATCTTCATTGATAACTGTATCCCTGTGTGCAGCACTTATATTATATTGCTTATGCCATCAAAATGTCAATGACATTAACAAGAAGGAAATATTTTAAGCTGATCCCTCACATTTCGTGTACACAATTCACTCAACTGTAATCTACTCTATATTAGTAAAAGAAAGCTTACAAAACTAATTAATCATTCAATAATACCCAAGTGTGAAGTGGAAAATCCATATAATGACTTTGCACTCAAGTTGAGCATTTCATGCAAATATATTACAAACCTTTTCAGTGGATGTCAAACCAGCTACAGCTCATAATCAGTCTCTGAACCCAAGGTATTCTTAGTTATTGCAGTGAGACTAATGCCAGAGAGATTAATGTGGCATCCACAGCTTACTCTTCAAGCAATCTGAGTTAAAAGTAATAAATAACTTTATTAGTCCACAATATAAAGAAAGAGACAAGATAACGATCTGTACAAAGGCCAAAAGAAAGTCCTACCTGTGTTTTAAAATGATGACACATGATATGTGTGTGAGTGCACTAAATAAGAAAGTGGAAATTACAGTTGAACAAATAGTAATAAGAAAAATAAATTGCTATGGTCCTACAGGGAGAAATAGCTCTGGTTAAAGTGAAGGTACATTGAAGCAGGGAGACAAAGGGTGAGAATGTAAGATAAAGAACGAGAAATGGGAAGTCTGATAAAGAATAAGGAATATTAAAATAAAGAATGGGAGAGGAAGAGTGATATAATGAGTGAGAGGGTAAGAAAAAGAGTAAAGAGCGACATGCTGTGCACACATTGCTTCAATACACCTTTTTTGCTTAGTAACATACTTTCCACCGTGATACTTTCTGTTTTTCTTGCCTTAAGCATAGATGCCAGTTTATCTACATCTGGTGAGTCTGTTCTTTGATGAAATCATTTGGAGTATTTCCCATGACATGACTGTTGATTCACAGATTTCTCAATTCCTTACACTGCTGCAATTTATTGAGTATATCTCACAGCCAATCCACTATTCACATACTGAAAATCCCTGCTTAACCCAACAATTAATATAGCTGAAATGCTTGCGTTTAATTTCAAAAACAAGTAATTATAACAAAATAAGGATTAATTTAGTCAGTTAGGATATACACTGATCAGCCACAAGATTAAAACCATCTGCCTAATATCGCGGAGGTTCGCCTCGTGCTGCCAAAACAGCTCCGATGAATTGAGGCATGGACTCCCCAAAACCTCTCAACTTGTCCTGTGGTATCTGACACCAAGACATTAGCAGCAAATCTTTTAAGTCCAGCAAGTTGCGAAGTGGGGCTTCCATTGATTGGATTTGTTGTTCCAGTATTTCCCACAAATACTCAATCGGATTGAGATCTGATGAATTTGGAGACCAAGGTAACACCTTGAACTTTTTGTCAAGTTCCTCAGATCTTTCATGAACAGTTTTTGTGGTGTGGAAGGGAGCATTATTCTGCCATCATAGAACACCATCAGAGGTGTATATGCAACAATCTCTAGGTAGGTGGTAGGTAGATGATAGTTCTCAAGACACGTCTTCTGTTGAAAAATTCCTTTGTTCATGTTGGATGGCATAATAAACCACTATGAGACACTATTCCTGAGGGCTGAGGACTATTTGGATTGCTGACCTTTCTATCATGGCCAGCATTACGTTTTTCAGCAAACTGAGCTACACTCTTAAACTGCACTCTTTGAGTTTGGATTCCAATATTGTTCAATGGTTTAGGCAGTGGCCGAGTGACAGGTAGCCGAAGGGTTGTAGTCAATGGAGTATATTTTAAGCAAGGTCTTGTTACCAGCGGGGTGCCTCAGGGATCTGTACTTGGAACTATTCTCTTCAATATTTTTATTAGTGATATTGCAGAAGGTCTTGGTGGGAAGATATGTCTTTTTGCTGATGATACTAAGATTTACAACAGGGTTGATGTTCCAGGAGAGATAAGCCAAATGGCAAATGATTTAGGTAAAATAGAAAAATGGTCAGAGCTGTGGCAATTGAGATTTAATATGGATAAGTGCCAGAAAATGCATCTTGGGCGTAAAAACCCAAGGGCAGAATATAGAATATTTGATACATTACTAACCTTAACATTTGAGGAAAAGTTTTAGGGGTAATTATTTCAGGTGACTTAAAAGTAGGCAGACAATGTAATAGAGCAGCAGGAAATGCTAGGGAGAGGGATTAGCAGTAGAATGAGGAAAGTGCTCATACCATTGCACAGAACACTGGTGAGACCTCACTTGGAGACTTGTATGCAGTATGTTAGACCGCATCTCCAGAAAGATATTACTGCTTTGGAGAGAGTTCAGAGTAGGGCTACAAAATTGGTTAATGGATTGCAGCTAGAACTTACAAGGAAAGGTTAAAGGATCATAACATGTATAGCTTGGAGGAAAGACGAGACAGGGGAGATATGATAGAAACATTTAAATATATAAAGGGAATCAACACAGTAAAGGAGGAAAGTATATTTAAAAGAAGGAAAACTACCACCACAATAGGACATAGTCTTAAATTATAGGGGCAAATGTTTTAAAAAAAATATCAGAAAGTATTACTAAAAGTGTAGTGGTTGCATGGAATATCCTTCCAGCTGAAGTGGTAGAGGTTAACACAGTGAGGGAGTTTAAGGATGTGTGGAATAGGCATAAGGTTATCCTAGATATAAGAGACTAATGAAAGTATTAATAAAATTGGGCAGACTAGATAGGCTGAATGGTTCTTATCTGCCATCACATTCAATGTTTCTTTATTTCTATGCCCGTGTGTGTGTGTGTGTGTACAACGTTCACACACCGGGTCATGCAATCTGATCTATAAAAAAACATGATTTATCAAACCAGGCAATCTTTTCCATTGCTCCATGGTCCAGTTCAAAAGCTCACATCCCCATTGAGGGTGCTCACAGTGGTGTATATTGATCATCATGGGCACTGTGCGGTAACACACCCCAATATGCAGCAAACGGTGATGTATTTCAAGGCAAGCACTATGTTTTTCAGCTATTTGAGCTACAGTAGATCTTTTGTGTGATTAGACCAGACAGACTAGCCGTTCCCCATGGGCATTAATAAACCTTACATAGAAACATAGAAACATAGAATGTGACTGCAGATAAGAACCATTCGGCCCATCTAGTCTGCCCAATAGACAACCTTGGGACCCATAACTCTTGTTCTCCGGTTGTCCTTCCATGCACCAATTTTGGTAGATGCTAACTACTTTCTATTTTGGAGATACTCTGACCCAGTTGTCTAGTTATAACTATTTGGCCCTTGTCAAAGTCACTCTGATCTTTTCATTTGCCCATTTTCCTGCTTCCAACAAATGAAATTCAAGAACTGACTGTTCACATGTTGCCTAATATATCCCACCCCATTGACAGGTGCCATTGAAACAATTTAATCAATTCCCTTCACCTGCTGGTGGTTGTAATGTTGTGGCTGATCAGTGTATAGATCATGGAGAATTAGGAATTTCTATTATAGACACATTTTGCTAACATATTGTTCATAAGGTTTAAATGACCAATATTCATAAAACAACATCCTTGCTATTAAAAACAGCTGTGGAAGAAATGATTAATTGAGCTATCACTAATGATGTCAAAAATACATTATTATTATTATTATTATTATTATTATTATGTTATTTATATAGCGCCATCGAATTCTGTAGCGCTTTACAATGCGTGGACAAACAGATATGTAGTTGTAACCAGACAAGTTGGACACACAGGAACAGAGGGGTTGAGGGCCCTGCTCAATGAGCTTACATGCTAGAGGGAGTGGGGTAAAATGACACAAAAAGGTAAGGATAGTATTAGACTAGTGACAGTTGCAGAAGAGGAATCAGTCGGGAGCTATTAACAGTTTAATTGATACGCTTTTATGAAGAAGTTTTTTTTTTTTTTAAAGGAGTAGAGACTGGGTAACGGAGGATGGAAGCGAGTTCCACAGGAACGGTGCAGCCCTTGAGAAATCTTGAAGGCAAGCATCAGAGGTGGGAGTACGGACAGAAGATAGACGTAAGTCTACAGCAGATCGTAAGGGCCTAGATGGAACATAAGGGAGGATAGATAGGTGGGAGCAGCAGATTTGAAAGCAAGAACCAGAATTTTAAACTGAGCTCTATATTTTATTATATTGTGAAGTAGTGGTGAGCTTAACACGATATGGCCATTTGGTGGAACTGAATACCAATATTTGTTTTCTTAGATAGGCGATTTTTAAGTAGCCTCGTAACATTATAAGTTTATTTTTATGTGTGCACCGTAACTTAATTTGTATCAAGTGCCACCCGTGATGGCTGAAATGAAAACAAATAGTATTATCTTCATGTATTACTTTCTTGACATTCATTTTAATCACAATACATTGGTATTCAACACAAGGGTTAAGATCACACCAAATGTGTAAGAGGACAATTTCCACATGATGTAAGAGACTTTTATTTTTACTTAAAAAACTGTTTTGTTAAACTAATAAAGTGGGATTTAAGAAAATAACTGTATTTATAGTAAATATACAAAACATCAATTAACTGTAACTCACTATGTAGCCATATGGGGGGCAGAAAATCACACAGACAGATTTATGGATCTGACTATACCTCAACCACATGTATGATAGTACCTTGTTCTATTTATAATTGTGATAACTGACCCTGTGTATAAAATAAATTGCTGTGTCTGTACACAAATAAATCATTCTCGTTGTTTTCTACATTTATAAGCAACTCTAAATGGATAGGAAATGTATAGCTCTTGTTGATGATGTTCATTCTAGCCTTGTATTGTATTCCTTCCAGGAGTGAATTGCTTAACCTGTAGTGTTATGCTCCTTGATAGTCCCTTTTGTCTTTAGAGTTAATTTTAGTCAGGAAATCTATTGATGTAATTTGTTATCACAAAACAGCAGCCTAATCTTTTGTATAACTGTTTCTTTCTTTCTCACCTTCCCAATTTAAAGGATATGCTTGTTGATGCCAAGCCTCAGTTCATTACAAGTCTGACTTTTCCACATTTAACAATATCCATTATGAGCCTTAAAAAAAACAAATGACAAACCTCCCCCCCTCCAAAAAAAAAAAAAATATATATTTCTGCTTGAACAGTGATAAAGCCTTTCTTGACTAAACTATTCATTGCTACACATCAAAAGTCAGTGGAAACAGAGGGAAAACAGCATTCATTACATGGGTAATGACTAACCATGGAACTGTAAAATAATGTGGCTATATATTAGACACAGTGCACAGTGGGGAAAAAAAAAACATTGAACCAAATTGATTAATCAGAATAAACAATTAGTTCCAGTGGTTCCAAAATTCGTTCGTATGGTGATTGAATTCGGACTTATTATGTGCATGTGAACAATTCAGCAAAAATGATTAAGATGAAACAAAATGGAGCAAAAATGAGTTTACAATCAGTTTACTGCAAAATATGAATATTACAGTTGCAAGAAAAAGTATGTGGACCCTTTGGAATGATATGGATTTCTGCACAAATTGGTTATAAAATGTGATCTGATCATCATCTAAGTCACAACAATAAACAATCACAGTCTGCTTAAACTAATAACACACAAAGAATGAAATGTTGCCATGTTTTTATAGAAACACACCATGTAAACATTCACAGTGCAGGTGGAAAAAGTATGTGAACCCTTGGATTTAATAACTGGTTGAACCTCCTTTGGCAGCAATAACTTCAACCAAACGTTTCCTGTAGTTGCAGATCAGATGTGCACAACGGTCAGGAGTAATTCTTGACCATTCCTCTATACAGAACTGTTTCAGTTCAGCAATATTCTTGGGATGTCTGGTGTGAATCGCTTTCTTGAGGTCATGCCACAGCATCTCAATCGGGTTGAGGTCAGGACTCTGACTGGGCCACTTCAGAAGGCATATTTTCTTCTGTTTCTTCTGTGATTGTCTATTGTTGTGACTTAGATGATGATCAGATCACATTTTATGACCAATTTGTGCAGAAATCCATATCATTCCAAAGGGTTCACATACTTTTTCTTGCAACTGTATGTGTATATTTTACAGCACACCTATATGTACATTTTCCTTTTATTTCGTTCACAGGTCAAGTGAACTCCTGCCCAAGGACTATGGGCCCTGTAACTAACCTCTAAACGACTTGGTTTGTGTGGTTTCCCTGTATTGTTCAGGAACCGAACAAACCCACAAACTGTGGACCACCTCTGGGCTTGTTAATCCCTATTGACCTCTCCTGACACCTCCACCACCGTTTTCATACTATGGAGTCTAAGTGTTCGGCTGGGTGGCCGCCATTCGTATGCACGAACACGTGGGAACTGAGTTGGCAGCGGACGCAGGCAGCGGTGTTTGGTGCATGAAACTAAAAGCAGACACTCTAACTCGCAAACACAACTGAACTTTGACAAACGCCTGCTTCGTTGCTATTCATGTCAGGAGAGTGCCATACAGTAGGATTGTTTTCATGAACTAGGCAAACAATTGCTACCTAGGAGCCTGAGATCAGTTTGGTATTTTGTTTGGTTTTAGACTCTCGAAATTGACCGACCACTACCAACTTTCTTATGAAACTATTTTGGGCAGAAGCCACATGTGTGGTCAGTCAAAAGTTGACTTCCATGGAAAATCCTTATGGTGTTTATGCTTATGGTGTCCAGACGATAACTAGGAAGCATACTTGGTGGAGGTACCCAGCCGGGGTACCAGACAGTCCGCCATAAGAAATTACCAAGAGAGGGATAAAAGAGCAGTAAAAAAAAAAATATATGTTTATATAATATATTAAATAGATTTTCTCTCCCCTCCTGCGTGGTATATTTATTCCTCGTTCCCAGGTCCTCTACCACAGACCTGGAAATTTGAAGGTTCTACGTAGTATCTTAGCTGTTCCTAGAACTGCACTCTTCTGAACAGTGATCTCAGATGTCTCTCCTGGATTCTGCTGAAGCCACTCCCCCAACTTGGGAGTCACAGGCTCAAGAGCTCCTATCACAAGTGGGACTACTACTGCCTTCACTTTCCACATCTTTTTTTTTCAATGATCTGTGAATAAAATCAATATGTAGTGGTTGTCTCAGAACCATCACTCGTCTCTTTTTTTGTCACCTCAAGCGGAATTCCAAATCACAGATCAAACAAAACTGTTTATTCTTTGTCCATTTTGTTTGTTTTTGTTTTTTGGTCATATGGCGATTCAGATGCAGAATTCGGACAACTTATCGATCAATCAAAATTCAGACAAAGCACAGTTAATTTGAAACCAAATGCACACTATTTTCTACCGTATAGCAGTGAAAAAGTATACAGTGCAGATCTCCAGAAAACTTGCTGTTCCAAAATTCTGTTACTTCAATAAAAAAGGTATTAGAAGATAATATAACATTATCTATTATTTCACATTTACATCCCTGGACTAGTATAACTAACATTTAATTTTCAGCAAATATAGAACTTTTGTTTTTCAACAATTCATTTTTTTTGTCAATAATTTTGGGCATGATTGTAGTTAAACAAACTGTTTACAGGCTGTATTGAAAGCCAATCTGAAATTAATATTGTTTAAAAGCTATTACATGTCAACAATTCCTTTATGATATAAGTATAAACTCCCAAGCGAGCAATAACTTATTTTTTCCCATATGTTAAATAATTTGACAATACCTATCACTATTAATGCGAACTATGTAAGTACTAATCTTTTTTTTTCTGAAAGTATATCTGTCATGGTACAAACAACATGGTTTGGAAACAGAAAGCATTGCATTTCATAAATTGTGCTAGCAGAATACTACCAAATGTATAGATTTTTATTAAATGCCATCACATTTTTGGGGCATCTCTGCACCTGTCAACAGGTCTACTATCAGGGGGTTACAGGCAGAACCCTTGAAAGTGACCGGTCCATCTCAGAGGTTCTGTAGTGCTTATTGGTCCTGTTGGAGAGATAGATAAATCTGGACTGTATTAGCTAGCAGCATCAGAGCGGTAATATATTAAATAGGAGCTTACAAAGCTTTCTTGCAGGCGGCAGCAGTGAAGGAAGTGATATTATAGATATCTCTTCCTCCCAGAGTTACAGTAGAGCTGCTCTAATTGGTAGCTGAGGATCAGATGTGATGCTGGGATGTGGCTCTCCCTCTCTCATATTATGCTGCCGCAGGGGATTGCAAGCTTCAATACATGGCATTTAAGATAGGACTGTCTGGGAAGAGTAAAGGGTAGGGGCATGACATATGTATTGCTGGTTACTGTGGAGGGAAAAAGTTGTGGGTCTGTGTTTGTTAGTGTTTAGCTATATGTGTGTGTCACATTGTCTGTTTGGTGGTGTATGTTGTTGTGAGTTTGTATGTCTGACAGTGTGTTTGTGTTTCTAACTATGTGTGGTAGTGTGTATGTCTGGCTGTGTGTCTGCTAGACAAAGTGTGCATGAGTCATTGGCTTTGTGTGTGTCTGTCAGTGTATGAGAGTATGTTTGACTGTGTACATATCCAACTGTGTGTCTGTTTGACACTGTATGTCTATGACTGTGTGTGTGGCATATGTATCTGACAGCAGGAATCTAACTGTGTATGTCTAACATTGTGTACCTGTATATGTGACTATGTATGTGCATGACAATGTGTATGTGTGTATTCTGAAAGAGTGTTTATGACAGTTTATGTGTGCATATGTGTGTGTTTGTGGTATGTCAATTATATTTTCTATGAGATTCACTGTGAGAATTGCTTACACTGGTTGGTATCGAATGAGATGTGTTTATATGGTTGAAGTTATTGAATATAAAATGGATATACCTTTAGTAAATACAAGAATTGCAAATGTTGGTTTCTATTTACTTATTTTAAATGAAACTAAACTGGACTGCAATCTGAACTTTAGTCAATAACCCTAAATATTAAGTTATATTTCACTTTTTATCTTGACAACATGGATATGTTCTTATGAAGACTGGTTTAATTCAGGTATATTATTTGATGTGCATTTTATTTTTACTTTCTCTGTTCTCATGTTGTTTTCAGCTCTGCATTTTATATGATTTATTTGAACGGTGTCTTACACAGAGATGCTGCTAATTATGTACTTAATAATTATCTCATGTTAATGAGCTGCATTATTTTGTTTTGCTTATTAAGACTTCCAAATGACTTTATACTTTGGGATGGAATTTTTTAACAGAGTAAGGGTTTACTTTGCTGACTGAATAGCAATATTGGCATAGACTTCAATGGTGATATTGCTATTCACACTGTGCAGTGGTAAGCACTCTTCTGATTCTGATTTGCACATTCACATATTCCTCCCACTGATCAACACAATTATAACCAAATCTTCTTAAAAACATGGAGCTCAATGCAATGTGACTTACTTACAATTGCATCGAACATCTTACAATTATGCATCTCTTCTGTTCTCTTTGTCACATTTGTTAAGTCTTTCATCTATACCAGTGGTTCCCAACCCAGTCCTCAAGTACCCCCTGACAGTCCAGGATTTAAGGGTTACTCAATTGTGTCTAAGGTGTTTGTGGGAAAAAAACAAAAAAACACTTTAGACACAACAGGGTATTCCCTAAATCTTGGACTGGTAGAGGGTACTTGAGGACTGGGTTGGGAACCCCTGATCTATACGCATATTCTCATATATTAATAATATCAAGTATGTATATTTACTGTATTTCTTTCCCCTCCAAGCCAAATTCCTTCCTGCAAAAGCCATGTTCCCTCTTACTGCTAAACCTCCCTCCCTCCCTTCCTTTACACCTGAAGAAGTCCTCTGGACCATATGCATTGGCTTTTATCTACTGCAGTCTTCCACTGTTGTTGTGTCCGTGAGGCAAGTGCTTTTTCCAGAACTCTAGCTCTCTAAGCTACTTATGTAAATGCACACTGATTGACAATACGAGGTATTCACCAACCAAGAACCTAACGACTGTACCAGCAATGTATATTCCCCTTAACTGAATGCAGCTTAACAGTGGTTTCAGTTGACTCAGTTGTTCCTATCACTGAAATTGGTTATTATAGTCTGCATCTTTGAGATTGACCATTTTCAAATCAGGTTGCTCTCATGTGTTTCAAGTGAGTTTGCCACGAGCTCCTGAAGGAGCCTGCTTGCCAGCCTCCTACCCACAGACTATGGGCCCTGCAGGGAAACCTGTAAAAGACTACCAAACTTGACCGACTGTTAGCACTGATTTCCCTCGATACGGTTTTGGGCATGGGGCCATGCTTGTGGTCAGTCAAAACTATGACTTCCAGGAAATTCCTGAACCGATCTGGATGATTTTTGGATATGTTGTTCACCCAGATCGGGGCTATCGGGGGATGTGACTATGGGGATATGTTGGATTTTGGGGTACTTTCTGAACTTTTTGCAAATGTGTTTTTTCTGCCTGGAGATAATTGAGTTACTAACAGGACTTTACTCAATTATTTCCTAAGCAGAGAGGAGGGATTGTGTGCTGTACATGGGTGTGTCACAGACTGTATGTTTGTTCTGATTGGTTTATGTCCTTTGTGTTCCTCTGCCCCATCAGGTCCATGGGGTCTTCCTCTGGCCTGGAAAATTGTATAAAAGGCCAGTGTGTCTCATTAAATTTGGGACTCTAGCTTACACTCCAAAACTGTGTGTTGTCCTGTTATTGGAGGGAAAGAAGATTTACTCCTGTGTCTACTGTTCCAGCTTGCAGGGGATTCAACGGGGAAAGTCCTTGTAAGGACTAGAGCTAATTCCCCATTCGGTTCCAGAGTTCCCAGGACTGAGTGTCGTCCAGTGCCTGGAGGTGTCAGAGCTAATTTTCTCTTCAGATCCAGGAAGGAGGTGGCAGTTCCAAGCCCCCAGTCAAGCTGAGGGCAAGAAGTGCTGCAGTTTGTCCCCTGTTCCAGCTAGGAAGTGGTCCTCTGGTGGAGGTACCCAGTCATGGTGCCAGATGATCCGTTACACCCTCCATGTGTTTCATCCTCCCCCCAGCTCTTCCATGTGTCGCATCCTCCCACCTCCTACTTCATATGTCTCATTCTTTCAATCCAGTCCCTTGTATATCATTCTCCCCTCCCAGCTCTTCTATGTGTCTCATCTCCTCCCATGTGTCTCATTTCCCCTCAGCCCCTCCACGAGTCTCATGCCTACCCAACCCCTCCATGAGTCTCAACTCTTTCCAGCCCCTCTATGTGTCTCAACCCTCCCCAGTCCCATCCATGTGTCTCAATCCCGCCCCCAGCATCTCCATGTGTCTCATCCCCCCAGCAACCCTGCGACCATTGTAGTTACGCCACTGTTTGTGAGATATATTAATCTCACAGCACATGTATACATATACAAACATTTAGAACTTATAGCAGAGCTGCAATGCTGAGACTGAATATCTCCACTGGAATCCCCTGGGGCTAGAAAGGAAGCGCTGGTTAGTGAATATAGCCCATTCCCCCAGTAACTGGACAACACACAGTTCTGGGAGTCAACTAATTTTTTTAGCCCACACACAGCTTTTTATACACAGCCCCATAGTATGGGGTCTCCAGGACAAGTTTACAAGAAATTTTCCCACTGGGTTTGAGAGATAATTAAGCTGGGAATTTTAGATAACTCAATTATCTCTCAAGTAGTGATGTCCCGAACGGTTCGCCGAACAGTTCGCGAACGGTTCGTCACGAACGGTTCGCCACGGACTCATCATTGAGTAAACTTTGACCCTGTACCTCACAGTCAGCAGACACATTCCAGCCAATCAGCAGCAGACCCTCCCTCCCAGACCCTCCCACCTCCTGGACAGCATCCATTTTACATTCATTGTGAAGCTGCATTCTTAGTGAGCTTTCCAGGAGGTGGAAGTGTCTGGGAGGGAGGGTCTGCTGCTGATTGGCTGGAATGTGTCTGCTGACTGTGAGGTACAGAGTCAAAGTTTACTCATTGATGAGTCCGTGGCGAACCAGTCGTGGCGAACCGTTCGCGAACCGTTCGGCGAACCGTTCGGGACATCACTACTCTCAAGTAGATGAAATATATAACTTTTATAAAACACCCCCAAAATATAATAAAAAAGTACAGGGACCCCACAATTCTTATATCCCTGAATAGCCTGAATCTGAGCACACAATATATATGCGAAAAGCGCTCAGATTGGTTTGGTGGAACGAGATCGCTATTCAGGAGAAGATTTCACTGTCCGGCCACAAGAGTTCCAGAGAATCCAGGGCTGTAGCTGGTCTTGGTTCGGGAGTTCCTGCATGAACACCGACAAATGCTCCCCCTGGCTTCTAGGTAGTGAATGCTCCCCCCAGTCAGTAGATCATATCTCCCGAAAGTGGTTTGTGTAGTTGTTCAGGAAAGTATACAGGCAGCAGTACCATCTTGAGCGGGGTTTGCAAGAACGTGTAGCCGAAATTAGTTCCACGCACTCTCCACCAAGTACCCCTGCTTGCGTTCGGGAGACAAAAGCACTCAAGTACTCCTTAATTGCAGTTAAAAGCCGAGTGGTCTGTGTTCTAAGTCAATAACGGGGGGGGGGACCACACATGTTCTGTTCGGTTTCCGAACAGGGGGATACAGATCTGTTTGCAAGTACTCAATATGAGTTCGGACAACCCTAGGGACTGATGGCAGGTCCGCCACAGAACTGAAATTTAACTTACTTTATAAAACTTACTTTATCAAAACCTGTATTCATTTTAGTCAAATATTCTGGTTAGACAAGCCTCCCATTACCAATGCAAAAAGCATTTTGCAGCCTTAAATAAATCCTGCCTATTTTCCATATTAAATAGCAGTGCATTAAAATGATTACCTCATGTACCCACAGGTGAAAATAAGTGTCTGGACCATTTTCTTTGCTAGACCTGATACTTCAGTGCAGAAACACCTGGGTCTTATTACAAGGCGATGGGCTGCGAAATCCTACAGAACATTAGGTCTTATTCCAGTCTGTTAATTGAGGGGGTGATGAAAGGGCTATGTGTGTTTCTAGTTTCTGCAGAAGTGATAGCCTCAACTAATTCAGGAAAAAAAAAAGTTTAACTGTTTTTATTTGTGTTAAGATAATAAAGCTGTGCACAATCTTACACAGCACTAAAAACAAAGGATTAAAAAAAACCATTTAGATATATTTAGTAGTTGTAATAAAAATGGAGGCTTCTCCATGAAAACCAGTGTAATGTTCCCAAAGATTGCTTCATGCTTAAAACTTTGTCACATAATTGTTCTCTGATATGAGTTTAACATGCTATGGTCAGGTCAAATCATATTCAGAATGCCTGTTGAAGTCTTTAACATGTCTTTAAAAAAGTTAAAAGTGGACTTTGAAATACACCCAAAAGTCTTACTTAAAGGCTTACGCTATTTGATAAGGCTGTACAGTTTCAAAGCTGACCCTGTAGTGCTAGCCCTGTGCTAAACTACAGGCATACTCACCGATAATGGTAACAAAACACTTAAATCACAATAAACAGAAAATAGAATGTACACCCTGTTCCAAATTATTATGCAAATTCTATTTAAGTGTCACAAAGATTAAATATTTTGTTTTTCAGTTTAACTCATGGATGGCATTGTGTCTCAGGGCTCAATCTCGGACACCTGTGATAATTAGATTGCTAGGTGAGCCCAATTTAAGGAAAAACTACTAAAGGAGGGTGTTCCACATTATTAAGCAGAGCACCATTTTCGTGCAATATGGGGAAGAAAAAGGATCTCTCCTGCCGAAAAGAGTGAAATAGTTCAATGCCTTGGATGAGGTATGAAAACATTAGATATTTCACGAAAAACTTAAGCATGATCATCGCACTATTAAGAGATTTGTGGCTGATTTAGAGCATAGACGGGTAGTGATGTCCCAAACGGTTTGCCGAAAGCTTCGCGAATGGTTCGTCACGAACGGTTCGCCGCGGACTCATCATTGAGTAAACTTTGACCCTGTACCTCACAGTCAGCAGACACATTCCAGCCAATCAGCAGCAGACCCTCCCTCCCAGACCATCCCACCTCCTGGACAGCTCACTAAGAATGCAGCTTCACAATGAATGTAAAATGGATGCTGTCCAGGAGGTGGGAGGGTCTTGGAGGGAGGGTCTGCTGCTGATTGGCTGGAATGTGTCTGCTGACTGTGAGGTACAGGGTCAAAGTTTACCCAATGATGAGTCCGTGGCGAACCGTTCGTGACGAACCGTTCAGCGAACCATTCGGGACATCACTATAGACGGGTTCGTGCAGATAAAGGCACATTGAGGAAGATTTCTGCAGATCCATGCATCAGATCAAGAGAGCAACTGCTAAAATGCCATTACATAGCAGCAAACTTTGAAGCTGCTGGTGCCTCTGGAGTCCCACGGACATCAAGGTGTAAAGACCTCCAGAGTCTTGCAAATGTTCATAAACCTTCTATCCGGCCACCACTAACCAATGCTCACAAGCAGAAATGGCTGCATTGGGTAGAAAAATAGATGAAGACTAGTTTTCAAACAGTCCTGTTCACTGATGAGTGCCGTGCAACCCTGGATGGTCCAGATGGATGGAGTAGTGGATGGTTGGTGGATGGCCACCCTGTTCGAACAAGGCTGCGACATAAGCAAGGCGGTGGTGGAGTCATGTTTTGGGCTGGAATCATGGGAAGAGAGCTGACCAGCCCCTTTAGAGTCCCCGAAGGTGTAAAGATGACCTCTGCAAAGTATGTGGAGTTTCTGACTGACCACTTTCTTCCCTGGTACAGAATGAAGGACTATGCTTTCCATAATAAAATCATCTTCATGCATGACAATGCACCATCTCATGCTGGAAAGAATACCTCTGCATCAATGGCTGCTATGGGGATAAAAGGAGAGAAAGTCATTGTGTGGCCTCCATCCTCCCCTGACCTCAATCCTATTGAGAACCTTTGGAGCATCCTCAAGCAAAAGATCTATAAGGGTGGGAGGCAGTTTACATCCAAACAGCAGCTCTGGGAGGCTATTCTGACATCTTGCAAACAAATTCAAGCAGAAACTGTCCAAAAACTCACAAGTTCAATGGATGCAAGACTTGTGAAGCTGCTATCAAATAAGGGGTCCTATGTTAAAATGTAACGTGACCTGTTAAAATGTTTAAAAAGTTAAAATGTTGTTATAAGTTTGATTGAAATAGCTTTTGATTTCAGTAAATATGCTGCAAACACAACAAATGACAATTTTCAGTTCTTTACAACCTATAAAGTGTTTTGAAACTTACTGTGTGTAATAATTTGGAACAGTGCATTGTAAGTTTTTATGTTTAAAAAAAATACTGTTATCATTAGGAGGTTTGTTCAATAAAATTTGAATTGTACTCTTAATAGTTGATAACATGAGAATTATGCTGACTGTTATTTACATCAATTATTTAGGTAAATGAGAAAAATATAATTTGCATAATAATTTGGAACAGGGTGTAGATATGTGACCACAATTTTAATAATCTTCCTGGACACAGTTACACACTAATGTGATGCTGATTACGTACATCAACATATATTTTTCTAACACCAACTTTAACAATACTTTGTGGCTTCAGGATATCATGATCTTATTAACCATCAATCAATAGGGAAAGGTATATAGAGCAAGAACAGAATATCTATCATGTTCTACTGATATGATAATTATCTATCTTAGTGTTATTGTGCTTTAGCCATGCTGGCCTTATCAACTGCCTTCCACCATCTCACATGTCACCACCATCACCAAATGTGATACTTTAGGCAACTGATTCAAAATCTTTTTGGGATGAAGATAAAATAACTTTAAATGATGGAGATGTCCAGAAAATTAATTAGGAATCGAAATAGAAAAAAAAGTAATCACATTATTGTGTAAAATAAGAAGGAGAATGTAATACCAATGCTTTTTTTATTATTACAAATCTTCTGTTTTATGTTTAGAATATTAAGAATGTAAATCAAAGGGAAATAATGAAATACAAAGGATCTGAGCTACACAAGGATGAACACAAACCAAAGACAAAGACTGACTGGGTATGACCTTGAAGGACTTAGATAAATGGACTTGACCGAGAAAGAGAAAGAACAGACTGATAGAGAAGAGACATCTCATTGGGGCCATCTGCTCCCGGAACTAGACATATATGGTCTTAAGTGTCGTTTTAAGCATCAAGCAATTCCTGAGTCCAAGTAAGCCAATTTTAATATAGGATATATAATATGACACCTATAAGCTTGAACCTTGGAATCAAAGTAAATTATTTTTCTTTTTTTTCCCACATCAGAAATTGGTCTTAATTTATGCCTCTTAATCTCAGAGGTAGCTTAGTCAAGTCCCAAATCATCATTTGTTTCTTAACCCCTCTATTACTTCGATCAAAGTAAATTCTATCACAGACCTAACAGGGATAGCTACTGATAAAGGACATCCTTAAGAATTATAGGTAGGAATTGAGATAACATTAGGCTAATTTTAACCCACAGGAAGTCACATTGTCAAGCCCTCCCACTGAATCCTATTGTCTTGAAGCTTGTGATTACATCAAGTGAGGATATTACAGTCTTGATTGCAGCTTGGCTTGTAAGTACTAAAGCAAGACCTTGTGTAGCAACCATTTTTTCTCTTATATACTGGCCGTTGGTATTGATGGATCAGTAAAATGACATTTTCTGACATAGTCATAGATCTGAGTTTGTCCCTGGAAGCTCTATCAGGGATGCCTACTGGTGGTATAGAAATAATGGTTCTGATACTGATCTAATGAGAAAAGAGGTAGACTATTAGCAAGCACATTTTAATTCAGGACTTCATCTGCCTTAATTTATTAGAGAAACTTCTGTGTTAAGCCCACTAGTTGTTGCTCAAGTGTGGCCACAGGAGAAATTAGAAATAAGCTAAGCAGTAATCCATCTTTAAATAGTGTTTAATAGTTCTGTTGCACTGTCTAGTACCACTTCTGCTTATTTCAAACTGTGTTACAAACAATAATGCAAACTCTTCTTCTTCATGATGACTGTAAAGAAAATGCATATTTTGTATTTACTACATGTAAAGACCCTCCATATTTGAAAACAAAATTGTAAAAATTAACAGTATGTAAAAAAAAAATATAACTAAAATAATTGTGTTACTTTAAAGAAAAATAAATAGTAAATAAAACATGTACTGTTTCACTTGCCCTGCGTTTGCAAAATGTGGCCAGTTAACTTGCTAAAATAATTTCAATTTGTGACAAGAGCAGGCATCCAATTCGGAAAGCCACATTATCCAGTCTGGATTTACACAGAAGTAGAATATGTTGTAATGCAATTCTGCCAGGGTGCCACAGTCCAGCTAAACAAAAGGAGAACCAGCAGCAAGACACAGGACCATGGGCAAGAACACAACAGGCAAGCCTGGAGGATGCATATCTTCAAACAGGAGAGATCAATTTAACAAAGGCACTTAGCATAAACCATGAGAAAGTGGGAGTTTATTTACAATAAGTGCCCATATGATGATATGACTGTCACTCCATCAACCTACAGTTTCCTACTGGGAGATCCAAATGGTAAAACAGAAGACTAAGTTCAAGTGCTAAGCAAAGAGACATAACAACAGGTCGCAAAACTATAGCTGAACAAATGCATATTAAACACTCAGAACATGTGGAATAGTTAAATATACAAGAAATACATGAAGAAATACAGAAACAAATTTGGATCGCGGGGAACTAGCTTCAAAACTGCTGCTGTCGGCTGGGCGGAAGCCTCACAACGTGCATGATTTGCATTCTGATACTGTATCTCAGATGATTAAATAGAAACACTGAGTCATTGTCTACCCAAATCCATATATCATCCCTTACTCTACAGTGAAAACAAAATCGAGCATAAAATGCCTCTATTTATGCTTAAAAAGAACTTTTGAATGGGGCTCTTTGAGGTTCAACTCTTGCGGTGACAAAGGTTTAGTTCCACTGTTCAAATTAACTAGCGAGTGGGACCATAGTCTCCTTCTTAAGACTGGCTGCTCTGTATTCCAAGAATCTGTTTCTGTAAATTTATGGTGGCATAGGGCAACACAAACTACTCCAAGAATATGTCTGCTCCTCAAAGGCGTTAATGGATGAAGATAAGTGAGTTCAACTGAATGAGCACTAAATCTTCTCGTGTCAAAGCTGAAACATTTTAATTAGGGTTTCCAGAATCACAGAAATTACTGCAAATCAGGGTGACCCTTTCCAAATTTATTTGTGGTAGCATTGCAAAGTGTGAGATGTTTTATGTACCACAAAACGATTTAGAACATACTTATTCCTATAGTATAGGACCGCAAATGTAATATCTAGTATATATGGGAAGGTGCATAATGTTGTAGGCTAGTTGATGCAGCCACATTGTATCACAGTTTTCTCTTTGTGCTGTTATTTATTCATTTGTGCTAGTTCTTTGTAGTTATTAATGAATGAAACTGCAACTGTGCTTCACTGGAAGGTCCATGCATTTATTATTGTTCCTCTAACATGGATGAATTCTTTGTACGTCTAACTAAGCACAATCTATTAAACTCTTTAAAACTACTTTATTCCTTGTCAGTATGTATTGGTGTGTTATTAGTCTTACAATGCTAGATTTTTATGATATTATTTGAACAAAGAAATGTTAAAAAGAAAAGATTAATTTAGGCCAGTAGTGCACTATGGGGAAATGGAAATCACATTCTGACAGGGGAGACCACATAACAAATGTGAAGGGACATCATTAGGTGTAGTGTGGGTGACCCCAAAAGAAACATGGTGACCACATAGACCATATTATATGTAGAGGGTGCACTGAGATCACCAGTGATACAAGACATTCAAATGTACAATGGGGACCAGGAGAGGAACTGGTTTGCAGAAATGGGAAGTGCACAAGAAATTAAGTGAGGTTCACAAGAATGTCAAGAGGCATAGGAGACATTATGGACAACATGAGAAACAGTTGAGACAACACGAAAACACAAGTGTGTCAGAAAAGCCAATGAGGACCACCGGCAATGAGAGAAACAACCATCAGGGACATGGGTAACTATAATGCAAATGTAAAACTTTAGAAGTTATGTTTACAATGATCTTATTCACAATATATACTACAGTATATGACTGTGTAGGTAATGATCCTGCATTTCTTAAATGCTTTCTTTTGTTTGTTCTTGCATTCTGACATTGTCTGCATTATTATTAGAAGACACCCATTAGCTACAAATCAGATATACACGTTTGAGGCTAATCTTCCAATATGCGCTCAGATTGCATTTATTAAATAGTATAATAAAAAAAAGGCAAGTTTGGAGAATAATCCCAAACATAGGAACTCAAATGTACATTCATGTTTATTAAACAACCATCCTGGGGAAAAAAAATTTCACAAAGCTGCAAAGAGTCCATGTATTTACATTACACCAACAATTTACATAATCTTTTTGTTCTTATTATTTCTCTACCATAAATACACCTGCTTATTTTGCTGTAATCATTAAATATGTTATTAATGCATCTTATGCACTTTTCTTTCAAAATAAATGTCATATGCTCACAGTAATGACTAAGAAGGAACATTTGTTATTTGCATACCCACCTCAAGACAGAAAGAAATTAATGACACAGCTTTGTGGCTTTTCGTGCACAGTGTACCATAATGCATAATTGCTAAACAGTACTATTACCCGATACAGCATTTAGATATGGAAATAGGTGATGTGCAAGTTAACTGAATACTAATTTCAAGGTATTGGGCTCAGTATCCAAGCTGTTGGTTTTATGAGTCAGAAATTACATTTGTGGTCCTTGTAAACAGTTATCAAAATTCCTAGTTATTAGACTTTGAGATTTGTATTGTTACAAACTGCAACTTATCTGAATCTATGCTGATTGGGTGATCAGTCAAAATCCTGATCTCTAAGCCAAAATGTAGACCAACCATAAATATACTAAATGCGCAATGACCAAGTATGTTTATTTTTTATTAAAGATTCTGAATTCCAAAGTAACATCCACATGAATGTCAGGACCTAAGGTTTCCCAGTAGACCAATACCCAAAGCATAACACTGCCTCTGTTGGCCTGCCGGCATCCCATAGTGCATCCTGCTGCCATCTCTTCCCCAGACATAAACGAAGCTCAGGCACCCGGCCATCCACCCAATCTAATACAAAATGTGATTTAACAGATCAGGCAACCTACTTCCATTGCTCCATGGTCCAGTTCTGAGGCCATTAAAAGCGCCTTTGGAAGAGGACAGGAGTCATCATGTGCACACTGACATATCTGCCCTATATATAGCAAACTGGGATGCACTGTGTGTTCTCACACCTTTCTATCATGGACAGCATTACCTTTTTCAGCAATTTGAGCTACAGTAGGCCTTCTGTGTGATTAGACCAGTGAGGCTAGCCTTTGCTCCCCACATGCATCAATGAGCCTTTGGCGCCCATGACCCTGACACTGGTTCACTGCATGTCCTTCCTTGCACCAGTGTTGGTAGGCACAAAATATTGCATATTGGTAACACCCTACAAGACTTGCTGTTTTGGAGATGCTCTGACCCAATCTTCTAGCAATCACTAATTGGCCCTTGTCAAAGTAGGTTGCCCATTTTTCCTGCTTTCAATACATAAAATTCAAGAAATGACTTTTCACTTGCTACCTAAAATGTCTAACCCCTTTGAAAGTCGCCATTCTACCAATATAATTAATGTTATTCAGTTTACTTGTCAGTGGTTTTAATGTTGTGACTGATCAATGTATACCATATGTTTAATAAATATATAATATATAAATATATTTTTTTAGTGCTCCTCCTTTTTTCAGGTTATTGGTTAGTTAATCTCACTTGGTCTGTGAATCAAAGGGCAAAAAAATGTGACAATCAGTGTACTGTAAAATTATACACGTAATATTTATATTATGCATATATTTTGCTGAACAATGATTGGCCCACTTCTGTGCAGTTTCGTTTTTCTGATTTGTTTTCCCAAATCTATTTTCATTCTGCTGAACGCTGCTGGAGGTAGTCACGCACCCAGTTGGACTTCCTCCACTACAAATTCATTTTGCGTTCATACAGCCCTTGCCCTTGCCAAACTGTCATACTTTTCCTCCCTCATTAGCTCATGCTCCCGCAATCCCAGGCATCTTTTTAATACCTCTAACTCCCTTCTTTGCCCTGCTGTTGCCATCCCCCAAACTAACCTTACAGACAATAGCTTTGCATGCTACTTTACCGACAAGATTGAACAGCTAAGGAAAGAATTCTCACCAGTTTGCCCCTCTATTTCTCAACCACACCTGGATAATGCCTTTCCTACCCTTCAGACGTTCTCCCAGGCTACTGAACAGGAGGTGGCTTCACTTCTCCTTTCCTCTTGCCCCAGTACTGTCCTGCTTGATTCTATCTCATCTCATCTTATCAGATCTATCTCCTCTTGTCTTGTGCCTTCGTTAACACACATCTTCAACTGCTCTCTCTCTTCTGGTGTTGTCCCTGCTGCCCTTAAATGTGCTACTGTAGTACTCATCTTAAAAAAAACATCTCTTGACCCGTCCTCCCCTTCTAACTATCGTCCAATATTTCTGCTCCCCTTTTCCTCAAAGCTTCTGAAAAGACTTGTCTTTGCCCATCTGACTTGCTTCCTCAATTCAAACTCTCTCTTTGACCCTCTTCAGTCTAGCTTCTGCCCCTTCCACTCTACCAAGACTGCTCTTATTAAAGTCACTTATGACCTAATCGCAGCTTAATCCATAGGGCACTACTCTATACTAATTCTTCTTGACCTCTCTGCTTCCTTTGACACTGTTGACCATGTTCTTCTCCAAACTCTTCAATCACTCGGTCTCTGTGACACTGTCCTCTCTTGGTTTTCCTCCTGTCTCTCCCAATGCTCATTCAGTGTCTCCTTTTCTAATGATACCTCCTCTCTTTGTCCTGTCTCTGTTGGAGTCCCCAAGCCTCTGTACTTGGTCCCCATCTATTTTCTCTTTATATTGCCTCTCTTGGCAACCTTATTACCTCATTTGGATTCCAATAGTACCTGTACGCTGATGACATTCAGATATACCTCTCCTCCCCGGCCTGTCCCCTGCCATCCTGCAATGTGTCACTGCTTGCCTTTCTTCCATCTCTGACTGGATGTTCTCCCACTTTTTGAAACTCAATCGCTCTAAAACTGAATTCCTTGTTGTGACAGAACCATCCGTCTGTCTAATGTGGTGGATTCGTCTATTCCTGCCCCTGTTCGTGTAAATGGCTGTTTCTATAGCCCAGCCATACGAATGACTGTTTTCACCGAACAAATTCACCAAACGGATGGCCACCCAGAAGAAGAAGTGTGCTGCTGGTTAACCTTTTGATCGAGAAAGGACTTAACCCAGATAGCCTTCCCATGGAGTCAATTGCATACCGAAAGACTGTAAGAACTTTGACTCCATGGCGATTGAACTATGTGTGTGGGATCTGGGTGGCCGTCGTTCGTATGTCGACCACGAGGCAGTGGCCATTTTAAAACGCACGAAAGCCCAGCGGTGTTTGGCACTGATTCCATGGAACTAAAAACGGACACTTTTTCTGCCGAACACCGCTGAAACAACAGGTCGCCTGGCTGCCTCGACGAAAGCGTACGAACACCGGGCGTTCGGGAGTTTTGAAACACACGAAAGGACTTAACCCAGATAGCCTTCCCATGGAGTCAATCGCATACCGAAAGACTGTAAGAACTTTGACTCCATGGCGATTGAACTATGTGTGTGGGATCTGAGCGCTATTCGCTAATAATATGCACTCAGATCCAGGCTATCTGGGGATGTGTGATACAAATGGGAAATGTTCGGTTATTTTAAAGTTATATATTTTTATGTATTTTTTGGTATTGCATTTAAGATGGCGATTTGTCTTTGTCCTGGAGATAATTGAATTACTTCTCAATTATCTCCAGGGCAGAGGGGAGGAAAACATATTGCATTGTGGGAAAAGCTTGTGATTGTATGTCTGAAATGTCCCCATGTCCATCTGTAATTCCAGTCTCCCATTTGGTCCCCTAGGGTTTGCTTTCCAGTCTTTCTGACCCATCTTGTCCTAGAATGAGAGTTTATTCAGTGTTTCTGACTTGGCTAGCCTTTGACTAAGTTTATTATTCTGGTGTTCCTGACCCAGCTACACTCTGCTAGCCTGTATTCCTCTTGGAGTTATTCTCAGGCCTAGTTTCTCTAGGTTTGGCCTTGAATTGCTAAACTTCCTATCTAGCATTATGCCTGACCACTCTGAAGTCCTATAATACACCTTACTATTGTTTTCTCCTCCTGTGTTGCTGTTAGGGTGCTGTAGTTTGCTAAAGGACCCTGTCTCCTAAAAGTGATGACCGAAGCAATAAAAAAAGAATTAAAAAAGGAAAACCGTGTAAATCTGCTGTCTTTTACAAGTGAATAAACTTACATAAGCAAACATTGCAATGAAATGGTCAAAGAGAACTAGCTCATATGGATGTGTGATATATAGCTTAATTCAGTCTCATGACTCATGCAGTACAAATGGTGAAAGCATGTGCCCATGTTAAAGTAAAATAAATACTGAAGTGAGCCTTAACCCAGCAACCAAAACACATTCTGACTAGCTTTTCACCAAAGTTAAATTACACTGTTAAAATGACTGACATAAGTGGGGGGGTGTTGAAATCATCGGACCAACAGGAATCTGTGGTATAGTAGCTAATTAGAATTTAATTTCCAGCTGGCACAGTCATCTGCGGGCAGTTCCAGACCACCAGAAGAGAGATGAAGTTACTCATACAGTCTTCTAGAATCATAACACAGTTACTGTTCCTGAACTTTTATTTTTTTTATTTTACTTCTCCAAGTGTACAAATTGCCCAAGTTAGGATACCATATCAGCCAGTTAGACATTTTTCAGACAATCTACCAAATGAAAAGTGTGTCCTGATCCAGGGAATAATAGGTAACAGCAGATAGAAACATAGAAACATAGAAACATAGAATGTGACGGCAGATAAGAACCATTCGGCCCATCTAGTCTGCCCAATTTTCTAAAAACTTTCATTAGTCCCTAGCCTTATCTTATAGTTAGGATAGCCTTATGCCTATCCCATGCATGCTTAAACTCCTTTACTGTGTTAACCTCTACCACTTCAGCTGGAAGGCTATTCCATGCATCCACTACCCTCTCAGTAAAGTAATACTTCCTGATATTATTTTTTAAACCTTTGTCCCTCTAATTTAAGACTATGTCCTCTTGTTGTGGTAGTTTTTCTTCTTTTAAATATAGTCTCCTCCTTTACTGTGTTGATTCCCTTTATATATTTAAATGTTTCTATCATATCCCCCCTGTCTCGTCTTTCCTCCAAGCTATACATGTTAAGATCCTTTAACCTTTCCTGGTAAGTTTTATCCCGCAATCCATGAACCAGTTTAGTAGCCCTTCTCTGAACCCTCTCTAAGGTATCAATATCCTTCTGAAGATACGGTCTCCAGTACTGTGTACAATACTCAAGTGAGGTCTCACCAGTGTTCTGTACAATGGCATGAGCACTTCCCTCTTTCTACTGCTAATGCCTCTCCCTATACAACCAAGCATTCTGCTAGCATTTCCTGCTGCTCTATTACATTGTCTGCCTACCTTTAAGTCATCAGAAATAATCACCCCTAAATCCCTTTCCTCATATGTTGAGGTTAGAACTCTATCAAATATTCTGTACTCTGCCCTTGGGTTTTTACGTCCAAGATGCATTATCTTGCACTTATCCACATTAAATGTCAGTTGCCACAATTCTGACCATTTTTCTAGTTTACCTAAATCATTTGTCATTTGGCTTATCCCTCCTGGAACATCAACCCTGTTACATATCTTAGTATCATCAGCAAAAATACATACCTTACCATCAAGATCTTCTGTAATATCATTAATAAAAATATTAAAGTGAATGGGTCCAAGTACAGATCCCTGAGGTACCCCACTGGTGACAAGTCCAAGCTTCGAATATATTCCATTAACTACAACCCTCTGTTGCCTGTCACTCAGCCACTGCCTTACCCATTCAACAATATTGGAATCCAAACTTAAAGATTGCAGTTTATTGATAAGCCTTCTATGTGCAACAGTGTCAAAAGCCATACTGAAATCTAGGTAAGCAATGTCTACTGCACCACCCTGATCTATAATTTTAGTTACCCAATCAAAAAAAATCAATAAGATTAGTTTGGCATGATCTCCCTGAAGTAAACCCATGTTGTCTCTGATCTTGAAATCCATGTGTTTTTAGATGTTCATCAATCCTATCCTTTAACATGGTTTCCATCACTTTCCCCACTACTGAAGTAAGGCTTACTGGCCTATAGTTGCCCGACTCCTCCCTATTACCTTTCTTGTAAATGGGCACAACATTCGCTAACTTCCAATCTTCTGGGACTACTCCTGTTAACAATGATTGGTTAAATAAATCTGTTAATGGTTTTGCTAGTACACCACTAAGCTCTTTTAATAGCTTTGGGTGTATTCCATCAGGTCCCATTGACTTATTTGTCTTTACTTTTGACAGTTGAAATAGAACCTCTTCCTCTGTAAACTCACGTGTAATAAATGACTCATTTATCCTTTTTCTCAACTGAGGTCCCTTTCCTTCATTTTCATCTGTAAATACAGAACAAAAATATTCATTGAGGCAGTCAGCCTGACCTTTATCCTCTTCTACATACCTTCCTTCTTTTGTTTTTAATCTAACTAATCCTTGTTTTACTTTTCTTTTCTCATTTATGTATCTAAAAAATGTTTTATCCCCCTTTTTTACTGACTGTGCTATTTTCTCTTCTGTGTGTGATTTGGAAGTTCTTATAACTTGCTTAGCCTCTTTCTGCCTAATCTTATAGATCATTTTGTCTTCCTCACTCTGGGTTTTTTTATAATTCCTAAATGCTAACTTTTTGTTTTTAACTATTTTGGCCACATCTGCGGAGTACCACAGTGGTTTCTTGAATTTTTTGCTTTTACTGACAAGCCTAATGCAATTTTCTGTTGCCTTCAATAGTGCAACTTTAAATAATCCCATTTCTCTTGGACTCCATTTAAATTGCTCCAGTCTGATAATGACTCCTCTACCCATATTCTAATTTTAGAAAAGTCTGTTTTTCTAAAGTCTAAAACTTTTGTTTTGTGTGGTGTGACTCAGTCACTGTTCTTATATTAAACCACACTGACTGATGATCACTGGATCCTAAACTTTCACCTACAGTAACATCTGATACCAAATCTCCATTTGTTAACACTAAATCTAGTATGGCCTCTTTATGAGTTGGCTCCTCAACAACTTGTTTTAGAGACAATCCCAGTAGGAGTTTAGAATATGTGTGCTCCTGGCACAAGTAGCTAATTTTGTTTTCCAATTTACATCAGGAAGATTAAAGTCACCCATGATGATAACTTCCCCCTTCATTGTCATTTTAGCTATTTCCTCAACTAGTAGATTATCTAACTCTTCAATTTGTCCTGGGGGCCTATAAATCACACCTACACGAGTTACTGTGTGATTACCAAATTCTAACGTAGCCCAAACGGACTCTATGTTTGCCTCACTAACTTTTATTAGGCTAGATTTTATGCTATCCTTCACATACAAGGCCACCCCTCCCCCTTTCTTGCCTTCCCTATCTTTCCTATATAAAGAGTACCCTGGTATTGCTATGTCCCAGTCATTTTTCTCATTGTACCATGTCTCAGTAACAGCGACTAAATCTACACTATCAGTTGCCATTATTGCCACAAGTTTATGGATCTTATTCCCTAAACTGCGAGCATTTGTAGACATGACTCTAAGCTTATCATTTTTTAACACACTTGCTACAGGCACCTTCTGTCCTTGTTTTGGGGACAATTGGATTGATGTTTTATCACCCTTTTGCCCCCCCCTCCTAGTTTAAATACATCCTAGCAAAACCTCTGAACTGCTCACTGAGAACATTTGTTCCCTTTTGAGAAAGATGCAAACCATCTTTTTGTACAGCTTATCTCCATTCCAAACAGAGCTACCATGAGAAATAAAGCCAAATCCTTGCTCCCGACACCATTCACCAAGCCACAAATTAAAGTCCCTAATACGCATCCGCCTGTCGTTCTGAGTGTTATGCACAGGCAGAACTTCAGAGAATGACAGTGTGGAAGCAACCTGCCGTATATCATTGGCAAAAACACTAAAAACTTCCTTAACCTCTGAAACCTCATTGCAAGCCAAGTCATTTGTCCCTAGATGGACAAGTACATCCAATTCCCCTTCCTGCTTTGCTTGCTTAACAATATTACAGATACGTCTCCTGTCTCTGTGAGCAGTAGCTCCGGGAAGACACCTCACAAGACCACCATTGTCCATCTCCACACCTCTTATAATGGAATCACCCAACAACAACTGCTTTCTATTAGGCCTCACCATAGTCTCCAAGCCGGTCTCCACAACACCACTAGCCTCAGTGCCTCTCTCCACAACACCACTATCCTCAGTGACTCTCTCTACAACACCACTAGTCTTAGTGCCTCTCTCCACAACACCACTAGCCTTGCCTCTCTCCACAACACCACTAGCCTTAGTGCCTCTCTCCACAACACCACTAGCCTCAGTGCCTCTCTCCACAACACCACTAGCCTCAGTGCCTCTCTCTACAACACCACTAGTCTTATTGCCTCTCTCCACAACACCACTAGCCTCAGTGCCTCTCTCCACAACACCACTAGCCTCAGTGCCTCTCTCCACAACACCACTAGCCTCGGTGCCTCTCTCCACAACACCACTAGCCTCGGTGCCTCTCTCCTCAACACCATTACACTCTGAAAGTGCAGAAAATGAATACTGAACTAAGAATAAATTTTATATTCTTTAATTGTGACAGTTACACTCAAATTACTTTGTACTATGTAATGCGAAAGAACGAACAATGACAGCTGACACTCTTTTTGAACCATCTTTTCATTTTCCAAATTTACAGCAAATGAGAAGTGTCAAAGAACATCTGACAATCATTTATACAATCTTAAAATTGTTATTAGCAATGCTAGATTTGGCAAGGCCAGATGCATTTTTTATAAGCATATTTATTGATATTACATTTCTGCGCAAGCATTTATGCACATTTATGATCACAGCTCTTTGATCTCAGGTATTACGTCCTAACTGCTGGTTTAAGATGATGACGGTTTCAATTTATTGATGCTGTTGTAGCAGAATATACCAGTTATTGACCCAAAAAATATCTTTACCAGTTTCCAGCCTCAAGTTGTGTGATTGGCATGTAAGCTCATTGAGCAAGGCCTTCGGCCCCTCTGTTCCTGTGTGTCTAACTTCTCTGGTTAGAACCACATGTTTGTTCATCCACCCACTGTAAAGCACTGCGGAATTTGTTGGCTATATAAATAATAACATAATAATAATAATAATACTGTCAGGCCTAAAATATACTAGCCATTGCAAACCTGAATGGTCAATGGCAAACTAATCATGAGGGAATCTTTACTCCCTAGCTTGCAGTAGACAATGGCTAGATGGAGGACTGGCATTTTGAGACCTGGTACAGTGATTAAGCAATGTAAATGTAGTGGTTAATGGAAAGGTTGCCCAATCTCTCTAATAAATGTAGATTCCAAATTGTTCTCTGCAATTTTATCTGAGCGCATAAAGAAAATCTTGCCTAGTTTAGTCCATGAAGACCAGATTGGCTTTGTTCCCACTAGACAGGAAAGTGCCAATTTGAGATGTCTGATTCATATACTGGATTGGGGAGAGAGATTGAGAAATCCCCTTCTGACCCTGTCACTGGATGCAGAAAAAGGCCTTTGACAGGTTCGCATGAGGATATGTGTTTGGGGTCTTGGAGTCCATGGGTTTTTGTGGATGGATGAAGGCAGCAAGTAAAACCATATATCAAGAGCCTATGGCCAGGGTGGTGGGAGTGGATTTATGTTCTGGCTGGTTTACTTTGGGTAATGGCACCTATCAGGGATGCCTGCTTTCGCCAATATTGTACATAATATCCATGGAGCCTTTAGCATCTAGGATAAGGTCAAACCCATATATTAAGGGGATCCCGGTAGCCTCCAAAGATCTTAAGATGTGCATGTATGCAGATGAAACGATAGTAACCTTGACTGACCCTATTGCTTCCATTTCATATTTAATGAATGGGATTGCTCAGTACAGTGAGATATCTAATTACAAGATATATATAGATAAATCTGTGGTTATGTTAAAAAATTGTGAGACCGATATAAAAAAACAAATATTTAAAATGTATAGCTTTAAAGAAGCCAAGGGGAGTTTTGAGTATCTAGGTGTTATGCTTTCTGACAAAACAAACAGTATTAATGAAAATAAAGTTTTGCAATTGATTAGATCAACAAATCTAATGCTATAAAAGTGGAAAAATATATTACTGAGCTGGTTAGGCAGAATTAATATCATTAATGCTTATATTCTTCCCAAATTGACATATTTTTTCTAAATGATCCCCTTAAAAATACCAGATAGCTGGTTAGAAATTGTTCAGAGAAATTTTTGAAATTTTGTGTGGAGAGGTAAGAGACCACGCATTAACCATGATCTTCTGACAAACAGTCCCAGCCAAGGTGGCGTGAATTTCCCCAATATCAAAAGGCATTATGAGGCTAGTATAACCCAGTACATTCAAATTCTAACTAAAAAGGAAGTGAGGGAAACATGATGGTTTATATTAGAGACTCAGTCACTGAATAAGAGCGATATAAATAAACTTGTTTGGCATGAAAAAGGATATCTAATATTGAAAAAAGTTAAAAACAAAACTCTTTCCCAAATTTTCCCAGTGTGGTTTAAACTAAGAAAAAAGATGAAAAGCACTGGGAAAATTTACGGTTTTATGGAGCTGGAGATATTAGAATCGCTCATAGATGATCTAAAGTTAGACCCGTGGAAAGAAAAGAAAATTATAGAAGTAAATAATATTATGAAAGAAGGAAAAATCTAAAATTTCAGAGCATTAATGTTAGAATATAATCTACCAAAATCTGAAACATTTAATAACCTAAGAATTAAATCACTTGCTTCTAAAAACTTTGAAGAGGGGGGAAATAAAAATGGCATCTATGTGAAACAAATTTTTGCACCTCCGAAAACATTAAAACTTTTATCAAAATGCTATATGTTGACTTGAACAATTTCGCAAATTACTGCTATGAAACAGTTCAAAAAATGGCAGAGTGCACTTTTAAAATCGATGTTTGTGTTTGGGGTGAAACCCTAGTTAGAGTTAAGAAAAATGTCCACAATATAATTCTGATTGAAAACTATTAAAAAAGGTGGTACTTGGTTCTGAGCAGATTAAATGAAATGGACTCTAGTGTCCCAAATATATGCTGGAGATGCTTGAGGGCGGTTGGAAGCTATCTTCACATATGGGGGAGTTGTCCAAAACGCTGGAGAAATAATTCTTCAGTCAGGAATAAAATGATAAGAGAGAAAACTCTTGATATAATGTTGGCATTTAATAAAATCTGAGTAAAACTATCACTTTCGAATTCTTAAAGATAAGTTATATAAAGAAAAGATAGGAATTGGACTCTCCCAACTCAGACTCCTTTTCCACACAGGTAGAATGTATTATGTATGAGTAAATGTTAAGTCTTTGAATGTCAATGTTATTTGTAATTTGTATTTTTTTTTGTATAACAAAAACTCAAATAAATAATATATATAAAAAAATATATATATTTTTTAGATTTTAATGTTGTGAAATAATCATTTTAATTTATGTTTATCCAAACATATAAAATAATTTGAAAAGCTTTATCAAAAAAAATTTTTTTTGAGGTCACACACAGACATACGCGCACACACACAGCAACAATATTATTTTATTTATTTATTTGGAAGGCTTTACCATTGTACATGTACCAATACAAACTGACACACTCTAAATTACAGACACACTCTAATACTATCACAGTTGCTCACTGTATTGACGGAACGTGGTGATTGCTGAGTATATGCCCTATGAGCCAACATGTCCTGAATTAATATTTAGGAGAAGCATTGGATTAAACAAAAAATAATCAGAACTGAATTCACTAGCTGGATCATCTGCTGCAGGGAGTCTAACTTGGGTGTTATAGTGAGGTTTTAATTTTTTACAAGGGAGGCCTTGAATCTAAACAAAAAAGCAGCACACTAGCTTGAAATATATCTGTATTTTTAATATTAGAGTAGTCCTTTGAATTGGTAACTTTACTTAAAGAGCATAAGTGTTAGTAGGACTACCTCCTAGACCCCTTAATCCATTGCTATAACCTTGCCATTAACCACTACATTTACATTGCTTAATCACTGTACCAGGTCTCAAAATGCCAGTCCTCCATCTAGCCATTGTCTACTGCAAGCTAGGGAGTAAAGATTCCCTCATGATTACTTTGCCATTGACCATTCAGGTTTGCAATGGCTAGTATATTTTAGGCCTGACAGTATTATTATTATTATGTTATTATTTATATAGCGCCAACAAATTCCGCATTGCTTTACAGTGGGTGGATGAACAAACATGTGGTTGTAACCAGAGAAGTTAGACACACAGGAACAGAGGGGCTGATGGCCTTGCTCAATGAGCTTACATGCTAGAAGGAGTGAGGTAAAGTGACACAAAAGGTAAGGATAGTATTAAACTAATGACAGTTGCAAGAGAAGATCAATCGCAAGCTATTCTCAGTTTAATTGATACGCTTTTATTAAGAAGTGGGTTTTTAATGGTTTTTTGAAGAAGTGCTGACTACGTGAGCATCTAACGGAGGAGGGAAGTGAGTTCCAGAGGAATGGTGCAGCCTTTGAGAAGTCTTGAAGGCGAGCATCAGAGGTGGGAGTACGGACAGAAGATAGGCATAAGTCTTCAGCAGATCGTAAGGGCCTAGATGGGACATACATGTGTATTAAGGAGGATAGATAGGTGGGAGCAGCATTATGCAGAGATTTGAAAGCAAGAACCAGAATTTAAAATTGAGCCCTATATCTTACAGGAAGCCAATGTAGGGACTGACAGAATGGTGAGGCGTGGGAGGTGTGGGCGGACAAGAACATGAGTCTCACCGTTGCATTCATTATGGACTGTAAATATGCAAGTTGGGAGCACGTAAGACCACTGAGAAGCTGTTTACAGTAGTCAAGGCGAGAAAGGACAGTGGAATGGACCAGCACCTTAGTCGTATCTGGCTTTAAGAAGGGTCGGAAAGGCTCGCAATATTTTTAAGATGGAAGCGGCAGGATTTGGCGATAGACTGAACATGAGGCGTGAAGGAGAGGTCAAAGTCAAAGAGAACACCTAGGCAGTGAGTCTGCATGGTGTAGCTGATGGTAGCACGGTTGACTTAGAGGGAGACAGATACAGGAGTAGCAACACTTGAGAGAGGAAAGACTAGAATTTCAGTTTTTGTCAAGTTGAGTTTAAGGAAGTGGGCAGCCATCCAGTTAGAAATAGCAGAGAGGCAGTCAGAGACACTAGTCAAGAGGGATGGGGAGAGATCAGGAGAGGACAGATAGATTTGTGTGTCATCCGCATAGAAATAATATTGTAAGCCAAAGGAGCTAATGAGTTTACCAAGGAAGGCAGTATAGATGGAGAACAGTAGGGGACCAAGGACTGAACCTTGGGGGACACCAACATAGAGGAGTTGGGGAGAAGAAGCAAAGCCAGAGAAAGAAACACAGGAAGAGCGCTGAGAGAGGTAAGAGGAGCACCAGGAGAGAGCAATATCTTGTAGACCAATATTGCAGGGGATGAGAAGAAACTGTTGATGATCAACATTGTCAAAAGCCACAGAAAGGTCAAGGAGAATTAGGATAGAATAGTGACCATGAGATTTTGCAGCGAGTACATCATTGGATACTTTGGTCAGTGCCGTTTCCACAGAGTGCTTAGCACAGAAACCAGACTGAAGCGGGTCTAGCAGAGAGTTGGACTCGAGGACGTCTGTAAATCTCGCATACACAACTCTTTCAAGGATCTAGGACGCAAAAGGCAGTAGCGAGATAGGACGGTAGTTGGATAGGGTGTTAGTGTCAAGGTTGGGCTTCTTTAGAATTGAGGTTATAGTTGCATGTTTGAAGGGCGATGGAAATATGACAGAGGAGAGAGAGAGATTGAGAATTTTTGTGAGAGGTAGAGAAATAGAAGAAGACAGAGTACGGATGAGATGCAAGGGAATTGGATCTAGGGAGCAGGATGTGGGGCGGGAGGACTGGAGCAGAGCAGAAACCTCTTCCGCTGTAGCGGGTGCGAATGAACATGGAACAGCAGAGGGAGTGAGGTTAGGGGAAGTATTGTAAGGGGAAGAAGAAAGATAAGAGATCTCTTCCTTGATTGTTGAGGTCTTGTCAGTCAAGTGAGTTGCAAAGTATCATAGGACTTATCATTTTGGAGCCCTGACTATACTAAATAATTGGAACACTAGAGTGCTTTGATACAGCATTAAAAACTGTTGATTATTGTTTATTTCTTGAGGCAGTAAAAAAAAGTAAGCAGCTTGCATACAATCTAAACTTGAAATTGTCAGAGGCAAAGCACCGGGACAATTTACATGTATATTATCGCTTAAGGTTAGGCAAGTAAAAGGGTGTTAATTCCAGAAATTTCCATATATATCATCAATATATTTCATGCAGGCATGGCATGTACAGGGTTCAAATTGTGAGGATATAGCATGAAATATCACTGGGCCTTTATAGGTTAATTCAAAACAGCTTATTTTAAAATACTTATGGTTTGATTTAAAAAAAAAAAAAAAAAATTGTTTTTATTTTTTTAGCTCAACTGTACTGAGTTCTTCCATAAGTCACAAGGGGAGAATTATGTGTTAGACAACAAGTACATTTCTAAAAAAGAAACTGGAACAAATGCTGTGACATTAAGCAATTATGTTATCACACTTAGCACTTTGAAGTTTACCTATTACGCAGCTCACGAGATATTTGCTAGACATTTGTCTTGCAGTTTTTCATACAAGAAAATTATTACAATCCTGAAGAATTTCACACAGCTGATATTTTTGTAAGGTGATGTATGGAATATATAATTCTGCATCTTGCTGTGTTGCATTGCAACCAAGTTCGGTACACCAAAAGTGTCTCGACATTTGTCTATTAACATGTTCACTACAGAGTGCTTTACGTTTTACAAAACTAAATAATGAAAGTAGCATTTAGTTGAAACATGCAGCACATTAAAATGGGACAAAGGAGAACTTTAATATTAGATTAATATTTAAAGATATGAAAATTATGGACGTGCCATTATTTTTCATTTCATCATTCATTCCTTACAGAAATAACAGAAGAAGCTATTAGAGGTGTTTTGGGGTTATTCAACCAGCAGTATTTCAGAATCTGATTCTAACATATTGTAACAGAAGAACAAAAAACATTTATCACAGACTGTATCTAATACAATAAATGCAAAGTCAAATTCCATTGTTGGGTATCATCTGTAAATCTGAAGTAGGACCTCTGTAATTGTCCACTTTAGGCATAGTAATTCTGAGAAATCATGTTTTCATAATTCTCCTGGAATTCCTAACTGGAAATGCAAATGAGAAGAGACAAAATATAGAAATATAATTGGTGATACAGTGCTTATGGGTATTTCTAACTAATGCAGTTTCAGAAGAAAATGTTTTTGTAATTTGAAATTGTAGTGAATGCGCATTAATACATTTCCCAGCATCTATTATATACAGGTGAGTGCAGCAACTTCACAGTTTGCTTTACTTTACTACAGTAAAGAAGAGTACTGGGTTGGCCTCCTACAATCCTTCCAACACAACACAGAGTGACTGAATGGGTTCCCTACAAATACATTTTATTTCTATGTTGAGTGAAGACCCACACTGGAGCATAGTGGATGTTTTTTTGCGGTTTGTCCCTTGTATACACAAACTAGAAAATGTCAGTACACAGGAATGAAAGGGGAGGGGTTAAGTATAAGAGACTGTCTTGTTTTGAAGTTAATTTTATTTTAGTAAGTAGAACAATTAGATTAACATGGAACAATTGCATAGATTTATTCACAAGTTCCAGTTAATTGTAAAACAGAAGTTGTAGCATTGCTGCTATGACAGTTTGAGTAATAAAGTTATTTTGTGCTGTGAATTTAATCGGTTTGCTGATGATAGTACTAAAACAAATGATATATGTACATTGTTCCTTTTTTTTCTCCATGCAACAAGAGTTGTAAAGGCAGTATTTATAATGACAGAAATCTATAAAACTTTGTAAAACTCGCAAACAACATAAACAATATTAAATAAGATTAATAAACAAAATAAATATGTAAGGGAATAATTTATTAATGGATACAGAAATGTAAATAGAACAAACCACATCAATGTAATCGGCATTTAAAGACGATAAGGTGGAACCGTTAAAGGTGCAAGACATTTCCCATGCTACTTATTATTATTATTATTATTATGTTATTATTTATATAGCGGCAACAAATTCCGCAGCGCTTTACGATGGGTGGACGAACAAACATGTAGTTGTAACCAGACAAGTTGGACACACAGGAACAGAGGGGTTGAGGGCCCTGCTCAATGAGCTTACATGCTAGAGGGAGTGGGGTAAAATGACACAAAAAGGTAAGGATAGTATTAGACTAGTGACAGTTGCAGAAGAGTAATCAGTCAGGAGCTATTAACAGTTTAATTGATGCGCTTTTATGAAGAAGTGGGTTTTTAATGATTTTTTGAAGGAGTGGAGACTGGGTGAGCATCTAATGGAAGAGGGAAGTGAGTTCCACAGGAACTGTGCAGCCCTCGAGAAGTCGTGAAGACGAGCATTAGAGGTGGGAGTACGGACAGAAGATAGACGTAAGTTTTCAGTAGAGTGTAAGGGCCTAGACAGGACATACTTGTGTATTAGGGAGGAATGATAGGTGGGAGCAGCATTATGTAGAGATTTGAAAGCAAGAACCAGGATTTTAAATTGAGCCCTATATCTTGCAAGAAGCCAATGTAGGAACTGACAGAGGGGGTGAGGCGTGGAAGTGAGGGCAGACAGGAAGATGAGCCTCGCCGCCGCATTTATTATGGACTGTAACGTACGTTGGGAGCACATAAGACCACTGAGAAGCGGATTACAGTAGTCAAGGCGAGAAAGGACAGTGGAATGGACCAGCACCTTAGTTGCATCTGGCGTTAAGTAGGGTCGGATGCGCGCAATGTTTTTGAGATGGAAGCGGCAGGATTTGGGGATAGATACAAATATTAGGGTCAATCCAACTATAGGGAAATAGAAAATGACATAGTGCAACTCTGTATAATAATAATAATATAATAGTGATGTGTGCCAATGGGTCACTCACACTTTCACTGTTAAAACAGGGCGTATCAGAAATCAGTGTAGCTTTCAGGTAGTTCTCTGCTTCCAATGTCTGGTCTTCCAAATCTCAATTACATGGAAAATAAAGTATATCCAGAATGAAATGTAGAAAGATGTGCATAAAGTGTATTACTTACACATAGGTAAGGATCAATCAGCATAAAAACAAGTTAAAACTGTCCACAATCTGTCCAATGTGTTTCCTCCCACAACAGGGACTTCATCAGACATTTCCCTGTAGGATGTGGCCTACAAGGGACATATTTACATATGTGGTGGGATTGCCACTGGGAGGAAATAAGGGAGCTAATTCGGGTGATAACACAGGGAAACATAGAACTTAACCCTTTCTCATTTCTACTATCGAAATCAATAGCAGGTATACCCAGCCACTCGCAGAAACTAATATTTTTTATTTTATTGGCCGCACGCAGATGTACAGCCGCTAGCTGGATACAACTAGATCTACCATTAATGAGAGAGGTTGAATTAAAGATTCAAGAAAACTATATAATGGATGAATTATCATCAAGAGTAAGACATTCCCACCATATGTTTAGCAAGGTTTGGGAACCCTGGAAGGTTTATATAAATAGGAAGGGCATATTCAGATAGGGAGGCGGAGGTTTTTTTTTGTTTGTTTGCTTTTATGAGAAATGTAAAAATTTGCATAAAATTAAAATAAAATAGTGATATTAGAATTAAAATGCAATCTTATAGTCGACACTTCTTGTAAATGCATGTTAAAGATTGTATAATGAGTTTTTTCCTCAATGTTAAATAAATAATTAAGAGAAAATCTTCTGGTGTCATTAGATAAATTTTTTACTATTTTATTTCTTTTCCACAATTTTTTAAGAATTTTTTAAGAAGCACCTTCCCCAGAATAGGGTCCTTCAGTAGAATATCCCAATGCTTATTTAAGATTCTTTTAATTTCATAGTGTTGTACGTTAAATTGGGTGATAAAAGCATATTTATAGTCTTCCTTTTGTACCCTATCTTTCTTTTTCTGTTTTAGTAATTCCTTTCTGTTTAATTTACCAATTCTGGATGTCTCCTGTTTTAAACTAGTTCTATCATATTTTTTAGCTATTAATTTGTCTGACAAATGGTTGGCTTGTTTGTAATAATCATTATCTCTCGAGCAGTTCCTCCTGTTTCGAGTCAATTGGCTTTTTGGTATTGAATTTAAGCAATTTTTATGATGAGAACTTTTTTTGTGTATAAAGCTGTTTCCTTCACTTTCCTTAAAACAACATTTTAACTGAATCCTGCCCTGATTAACAAAAAATGTTATGTCCAGAAAATTTATGCTATCTGTGTGAGTGAACTTCAAAGTGTAATTATTGATATTTATATATTGTAAAAAATCTTCTAAATCTTGTTGTGTTCCTTTCCAAATTAACAAAACATCATCTATAAAACATTTCCATAGGACCAGGTTTGCAACCCAGCTATGCCCCCTCCATATCGAGTTGGCTTCCCAATCTCTCATGTATATGTTGGCATAGCTTGGGGCAAGAAACAACAAAAATACAATGTGCGCTAGGTAGAATAAATGAGAGATAAATGGTACAACTAGGAGATAATATTTACAAAGAAAAAGTCTCTGAAAATACAAAGTGGGTCTTGGGTAGGTCTTCTTGGATCCTTTATAAGGTCCTCAGTGGTTGATATGAAAAACAAAATTAAACAAAGAAAGACCAATAGTGCAAAACTGTATGGGGATGGTGTCACGGACAACATAGAAAAGAGAAATGCCAACTCACGATCGATAGAGCTATGCCCAGCTCTAGGTAAAACAGCATACTGGGGTATTTGGAACTCCCCACATGTAGGATATAGCTGGACAATAGGTAATTCTTCAATACTTTGTACAACGCCAATTCATAAGACTCAAAAGAAACTGCACACTCAATGACGATTTTAATGAACAGAGTAATATTTTTAAAAACAAATTTTTAGAGAAACACTACCCAGAGGACAAACTTAATACTATTATCACTAAAATAAAATCCAATGACAGAAGCAGCCTCTTGAAATATAAAAATAAAAATAAAGAAACTCAAAAAACTACTTCATTCTTGCCCATTATCTTTGACTATAACAACAAAAACAGAGACGTAAGAAGAACCATCAAAAAACATTGGCACATTTTATTAGAAGACCCTGTTCTTAATAAAATTATTCCCGAAAACCCCAAAATTATCTTTCGTGGTGATCCCAATTTTAAAACACTTTTAACCAAAAACTTCACTAAAACCAAGCTAAACAAATCATCCACTTTATCCAATGTCAAAGGTTTTTTCAAATGCAGAAAGTGCATTGTCTGCAAAACCACTCAAAAGTCAGTCCCAAATAAAATCACCAAATTTAAATCTAATATTACAAACAAAAGTTACAATATAGAACATTTTATCACATGCTGTACAAAAAAATGTCGTATATCTACTGGAGTGCCCCTGTGGCCTCCAGTATGTGGGTATGACATCCAGAAATCTAAAGACTAGGATATTCGAACATTGTCGCAATATTAAAAATGGTTTTGAGAACCACACAGTCTTAAAGCACCTTTTAACACATCACCAAAAAAACTCAAGTGTCCTTAATTTCACCCCTACCCAAATATGTACAATCCCATGGAAAGGTGGGGATATTAAAAATATTTTAGATAAATCCGAAATGGAATGGGTTTTTAATCTTAAGACACTTACCCCTGACGGTTTAAATGCAGATTTTGACCTTTTTAATTTCTTATGAATTTAAATTTTCTTAATCAATATCAACAACTTTTATAACTTTTCTAACTTTTTAATTTATGTTAATTATAAACACTTGACTTCTCTTGCTACCTCTTTCCATCTACAATGTCCTATAACACTAGGATATATATTTTAACAACCATTGAATAGCCTTTTAAATTTAAAATGTATAACTGTTTTTTATTACACTTTATTTAAACATCAAGTTCATACATTTGTATACAAACTATAATTTATAAGTTTATTCAACATTTACCTTTGTTTTTAAAATGCTATTATCTGATATAAACATTCACTTTGCTATAATATAATTTCTATTCTATCTAATACACTTTCTCACACTTTGCCCATAACTAAGATGGCCGCCACGTTCACATTATATCTCCCTATCTCGGCCGCAAGGTCCGCCCCCTTTTCAGATTACACCCTTCATTTGGACCCCACTCCCCATACTGCACCTTGGCCACTTCCCACACTGCCTCCTGTTCACATCTGACCCCACCCACAGCCGCGATTTCGCGACCTTTCACCTCTGCATTCCCCTACATCACTTCCTTTTTCTATCAAACAAAAGTCAATTTTTAACCTCCTATATGAGTTATACATGGGTCTGAAATCATCCCATGTATTCTTTTATGTAAAACGATCACTATGTAACATTTATGTTTATCTTATATGTATGTATATGTCATGTGATCGCGGTCTGTTGAATCATAATGTTGAATCCCCTGGAAGACCCATCATTAGTGGGATTATTTCAATAACAGCCCATAGATCATCATTTACAAAAATATGCGCAAGAAGTGCCCTCATATATAAGAGATTCATCCCATATTTTAGAAATTCTTGCTAATAAACAGTGGGACAAGAACAACATATGGGTAACGATAGATGTAACACCTTTATATACTGTCATCAAGCACGAAATGGGTCTAACAGCAGTTTGAAAAAATAATAACAGAAGATATTAATGTAGAAAGTCCCTTAAGAAACTTTCTATTAAAGGGTATACATTTCATTCTTCATCATAATTATTTTTATTTCAATGGAGCTTCCTACCTTCAACAGATGGGCACAGCCATGGGGACCAGGTTTGCCCCCAGCTATGCCAACAAATACATGAGAGATTGGGAAGCCAACTCGATATGGAGGGGGCATAGCTGGGTTGCAAACCTGGTCCTATGGAAACATTTTATAGATGATGTTTTGTTAATTTGGAAAGGAACACAACAAGATTTAGAAGATTTTTTACAATATATAAATATCAATAATTACACTTTGAAGTTCACTCACACATATAACACAGATAGCATAAATTTTCTGGACATAACATTTTTTGTTAATCAGGGCAGGATTCAGTTAAAATGTTGTTTTAAGGAAAGTGAAGGAAACAGCTTTATACACAAAAAAAGTTCTCATCATAAAAATTGCTTAAATTCAATACCAAAAAGCCAATTGACTTGAATCAGGAGGAACTGCTCGAGAGATAATGATTATTACAAACAAGCCAACCATTTGTCAGACAAATTAATAGCTAAAAAAATATGATAGAACTAGTTTAAAACAGGAGACATCCAGAATTGGTAAATTAAACAGAAAGGAATTACTAAAACAGAAAAAGAAAGATAGGGTACAAAAGGAAGACTATAAATATGCTTTTATCACCCAATTTAACGTACAACACTATGAAATTAAAAGAATCTTAAATAAGCATTGGGATATTCTACTGAAGGACCCTATTCTGGGGAAGGTGCTTCTTAAAAAATTCTTAAAAAATTGTGGAAAAGAAATAAAATAGTTAAAAATTCATTTGATGACACCAGAAGATTTTACATTTAAAAGATTATACACACATAAGGGTAAAAAGGATTAATCCTTATAATTATATGTATGTAGAACAGTTTAAATCCACCCTTTTTATAATCCTAAAATAGGCATTTATATCACCCATTTCACCAAGAGGTGATAAATATAAGATGAATACCAGTAATTACTCACTTATTTGAAAATTATGGAATGTGTCCCTTTAGAAGGTAAGGGGAATGATCTCACAATTTGCATATGGTTGCACATAGAGGCTCTATTATATACATTGATTGTATTGCATGAGGATTGTATCTTGAATCATATAAATATAAAAAGACATAAGAGAACTATTTGATTAAATAAGGAAGAGTGCTAAAAAGTATTTTAAATATATATTCCCCCCCATATCCATATCGTGTATTAACATCCACGTTGATTGGTTCTGCCATGGTGGACCGCATGGTGGAACGCAATAATCACTACAATATTGGAGAAACCCTGTGGAACGCAGGTGGAACGCATGCTCGATATTTTGAACGGAATGTGATGACGTCACAAACACAAAACCAGGAAGTGATTGTAATTTGACCGGGAACAGCTGCAATTCAACTGAGGAACATATGAAAAGACTTGATGTATTGATTGTGGGGTGTATTTGAGGGAATTGGGGATAGTTTTTATTCATTTGTGTACCTGTCTCACTGCTGCAAAGTCCCTGAGGAAGTCCCTGTTGTGGGAGGAAATGCGTTGGACAGATTGTGGACAGTTTTAACTTGTTTTTATGCTGAATGATCCTTAACAATGTGTAAGTAATAAATGCTTTTTAAACTTTATGCACATCTTTCTACATTTCATTCTGGATATACTTTATTTTCCATGTAATTGAGATTTGGAAGACTAGACATTGGAAGCAGAGAACTACCTGAAAGCTACACTAATTTCTTATATGCCCTGTTTTAACAGTGGAAGTGTGAGTGACCCATTGGCACACATCACTATTATATTATTATTATTATACAGAGTTGCACTATGTCATTTTCTATTTCCCTATAGTTGGATTGACCCTAATATTTGTATCTATGTATCTGTGGAAGATGTGAGGAGATCTTCGGGTTTAAATCCACTATCTAGATGGAAGTTCTTTTCTATGTACACCTTTTTTTATCAAACACTTGGTGTTTAATTAAATGCTACTAAGTATTGTTGATGGAAATTGTAATATCACTAAGTGATATAGTGAAAGAGTTTGCACTTTAATCAGGATTTGGCGATATAGTGAACATGAGGCGTGAAGGAGAGTACATGCTTATCATCTAAGTTTAACTATTTTAGTCAGTGGGGGGAGGGTGAAAAACAAACAGTGCTAACTACCATTTTATCCTCTTCCAAAAATTCAACTGGAAGAGAGATTATAAACTGTGTGGGTGCAGCTCCCCTAAATGCTTGTCAAATCCAAAAGGAAACAGTCCAATAATAGGAAGCATTTAGCTGGATATGCTATGGATAGTTTTATTTAAGGATACACATAGTTATACATGATGTAACAGTGACTGTAAGCCTGAATAGTGAGTTCTGATAATGTATGGCACAGTCTGGGCAATGCTGGAGGTTCAATGGGAAGTGTTATTTATAATGAATGGGAGACAAACACAGACGGTGACCCCATGTTTTGCATGCACAGATACATACAGTGACACACACATAGCCAGACCTGGACTGGCCAATGGGCAAAATGTGTGGTAGGCCGGGATGGCCATTGCTAGAGGCCCGCAAGGGATAGCCGACACTATCTAAAATCAGACAGACACACTATCAGACTCACTTTCTAAAAATACACCAGACAGACACACTACTTCTCTTATACACACTTTGAATTCTCTACACACACTACATTCCTTATACACACTCTGCATCCTCTACACACACACCCTCACACATACACTACATTCCTGACATACACACTCTAGATCCCCTATGCACACACGAAATCCCCTGTACGCATACACACACACTACATTCTCTAAATGCACACTCTCTACAGCCCCTAAACACACAACATCGCCTATACGATCATACACAATAGCCTCTATGCACACAGTGGTTACATCTCCTATACACACACACTATGCTGCCTATGCACAGACACTACAGCATCCTCTCTACAGAGACAATACACTTTCCTGGCATATTTATCCTCTGGTATCTCACTAATTGAGACACCAGAGACAAGTCACAAGAAAAGACAATGCAATCATGTAATTAAACTTGCTTGCGCATGTCAGAACAAATACATGGCCTTTTTTCATGGAAGAGGTCTTCAGCCAGCCTCTGAACATGTGCTGCACTGGAAAGCATTGGCACAACATGCTCACTATTAGGTGGGGCGTACTTTGATTTGTGATGACAAAACAATCCACACTTGCCACATACCCTTTTCAATGGGCCACTGTGATTTTTCCAGTGTGGTGCACATATGTAAACTCAATATCCCTCTAAGTTCAGCTCTCCCTACATCATTCTGCTTCATCCTGTGGTACACACTACAAATGTTTATTTTGGCTTCAAATGAGCCTCCCTGCTGCCCTGGCTATGAAGTACTCAGTGGCAGTGGTGCCCTAATAATAGTGACTGGCAGGGGCCGGGCCTCTGACCCTGCACTTTTGGTAATCCCATCCCTGCCTCAAGTCACAGATCTACTCAGAACACAGAATGTGTGGAACTGTTCAATCAGCTGATATCAGCCATATTGTAGCTGCTGTCAGTTATTCACTGCCTGGTTAACAGTTTTGTGAACTGGTCTGTGTCCAGTGATCTCTGTCTTACTTTACTTTGACCCTAAACCACCCTAAAGGTAATTTACAATTTTGTGAGCAGTCTTCCACAGTGCCGTTAATAAATATCCAGATTGGAAGTTTTGGTCTGCAGCCCGTAGCATGAATCCCCTAACCGTGTGTGTGTGTTTATGCAAAATGTGGCCAGATGATATCAGGTGACAATAAAGGTGGTCAGGAAAAGAAAACAGAAAATAAAAATGTTATGTCTGTGCCTACTGAGACACATAGGCATGCCAGTATCTGACCACATCTGGTTGAAAACTGTAATGTAAGAAACACATGTTTCTATAAGGAGTGCAAAGTAGTATCCAGGAAAGTGATTAGTTCCTGAAACACAGTTTAACACTTGGTCCGTTGATGCAAGAAACAACAAAAAAAAGATTAAATTATTAGTTTAAAGGTTATTCCAGGAAATTTTGCAGAATGTTGCTTTAGGAATGCTTCAGTATATGAAAACTGGTTTTAGGAAATTGTGCCCCATTGTTGTCCATGGATAATTCAGACACATTATGAGGACAGGATAAGTTGTGTAAATCCATGTTTATGCTTTGTGAACACACCATTCAATATATATTCAAAATTAAGAATCTTTTTGGCTAACTTATACGTTAGCCAAAGTTGTGTAACATTGTTTTTGCATTTTAAGTAATAATTCCAATTATTTATCTTATACAGTCGCACTGTAGGACATTCTCATCATATCTACATGCATTAGAGGACAACTGCATGTCCCAACATCACTATCTTTCCCTAACAGACTTTTTTCTTGTCGTGATCCCCCTTTGTTTGTCAAGATAACAGTGCAGTAAGAAAAATAATTGGATCCAGAATTATTTGTATTAAGACATCTTGAAAAAGGCTTTTTATGATCAAGGCTCCTTTTCTGGGGAAATTTAAAGTACCCAATGAATTGGAGTGATTCCCAGAAAACATTCCTGTGATGTAATATACATGATGGACTATTTCATCTATTTTTATTTAAATAAAATCAGAATTATTTATTGAATATGTATTTTCTGCAAAGGTTTCCCCATGTTGGGAGTCGTGCAATACCATAACTATATAAAACAAAGGACGTTATCAGTGTGAGTTGCAGTTGAAATGTTCAATTTCCTGGGCCAAGAGGAATGTGCATGAGTTTGTGGGAAATAAAGTGATGGCAGAGTTACAGAGTAAATTTTATTTTCTTAATATCCAATTTTCCATTCTACATTGTGCATATTTTGTCTACAGAAATATATAATGTATAAAAGAAAACTCTCCGTGTACAGAAGGGTTATTCATTTACAAGTTCCATTCCTTTACACTTATTTGTTTTGGTTAGTTCCACTGTACAAAAATTTGTGATCTGGAAGGAGTCTGTTAGTCTTGGCATACAAGAAAATTGTCTTCAATAAGCTTTGTTTGCTCTGGCAGTATAATTGTTTCTCCATCTGTTTCTTATGTTTATGCTGCAAAAAAGTTTTGATGGACACGCATCCTGCAGACACGTGCATGGACCAAGTTTGCCTGTGATGTTACACACTAGGATGCCACAGCAAACCTACAACTACAAGGCCAATTAAATAAAGGAGTGATGTTAGTCTGACAAATTTCATCACGTAGACTTTCATGTGGATATTTACAATTCAAATCCCCCCTGTGGTAGTGTCGTATATTTTCTTCTTTCAGACAAAATTAATAGATTAGAAGAAAATTTTATGAAATTATGTTTTGAGTGAGTGGTATGTTTATTTAACAGAACTAATTCATATATCAGCACTTTTCTTCCTGGCTTCCCCACTTCCTCTCATCTAGCACTCCTTCCCTTATACTTGGGGATTTCAATATCCCAATCAATAACCCCAATTGCACTGATGCCTCTCGTCTGCTCTCTGTAACCTCCTCCTTTGGCCTTATGCAATGGTCCAATTTAGCAACCCATACAGCAGGAAACACTCTTGATCTTGCCTTCACCAACCTCTGTACTGCCTCTAATCTTTCCAATATTCCTTTTCCTCTATCTGACCACCATATGCTGTGTTTTGACATTGGCATACCTATGACCCAATTGACACCACCGTCTGAACATCGCTCTCACAGAAACCTCCAATGTCTTGACCTAGAGCATTTCTCCACTAATCTCCAAACTCTCCTTTAACCTATCTCAAACCTCACCTGTCCTAGTTCTGCAACCTCCTTCTACAATTCCACCCTCTCCTCTCAACTAGACATCATGGCACCTTGTACATTTAAACGCCGCAGGCCCCCCCAACAACAACCCTGGCACACCAAGCTCACTCGATACCTCCAAAAATGCTCTAGAACTGCTGAATGCTGTTGGACAAAGTCTCACTGTGCATCTGACTTTCTCCACTATAAATGTATGCTGAGCTCATACAGCTTGGCTCTTTCCTCTGCAAAATTTAATTAATTCAATACCCTCATAACCACACTCTCCTGCGAACCCAAACGACTATTTCACACATTTAACTCTCTTCTTCGCCTTGCTGTTCCTCCTCCACCTACTAACTTGACCGCCTCAGACTTTGCAACTCACTTCACTGACAAGATCTCTACAATCAGAGAAGAGATCTCTCATCTTTCTTCTTCCCCTTACAATACTTCCCCTAACTTCACTCCCTCTGCTGTTCTATGTTCATTCGCACCTGCTACATTGGAAGAGGTATCTGCTCTGCTCCAGTCCTTCCGCCCCACATCCTGCACCCTAGATCCAATTCCCTTGCATCTCATCTGTACTCTGTCTTCTTCTCTTTCTCCACCTCTCACTAAAATTCTCAATCTCTCTCTCTCTCCTCTGGTATATTTCCATTGCCCTTCAAACATGCAACTGTAACCCCAATTCTAAAGAAGCCCAATCTTGACCCTAACTCCCCATCCAACTATCGTCCTATCTCGCTACTGCCTTTTGCATCCAAGATCCTTGAAAAAATTGTGTATGCGAGATTGACAGACTTCCTCGAGTCCAACTCTCTGCTAGACCCACTTCAGTCTGGTTTCCACGCTAAGCACTCTGTGGAAAGCACTGACCAAAGTATCCAATGATCTACTCGCTGCAAAATCTCATGGTCACTACTCTATCCTAATTCTCCTTGACCTGTCAGCGGCTTTTGACACTGTTGATCATCAACAGCTTCTTCTCATCCTCCGCAATATCGGTCTACAAGATATTGCTCTCTCCTGGTGCTCCTCCTACCTCTCCCAGCGCTCTTTCAATGTTTCTTTCTCTGGCTCTGCTTCTTCTCCCCAACTCCTCTCTGTTGGTGTCCCCCAAGGTTCAGTCCTTGGTTCCCTACTGTTCTCCATCTATACTGCCTCCCTTGGTAAACTCATTAGATCCCTTGGCTTCCAATATCATTTCTATGCAGATGACACTCAAATCTACCTGTCCTCTCCTGATCTGTCCCCGTCCCTCTTGACTAGTGTCTCTGACTGCCTTTCTGCTGTTTCTAACTGGATGGCTGCCCACTTCCTAAAACTAAACTTGACCAAAACTGAAATTCTGGTCTTTCCTCACTCAAGTGTTGTTACTCCTGTGTCTGTCTCCCTCCAAATCAACGGTGCTACCATGAGCTCCACCATGCAGGCTCGCTGCCTAGATGTTCTGTTTGACTCCGACCTCTCCATCAAGCCTCATGTTCAATCTATCGCCAAATCCTGTCATTCCATCTCAAAAACATTTCGCGCATCCGCCCCTACTTGACGCCAGATGCGACTAAGGTGTTGGTCCATACCACTGTCCTTTCTCGCCTTGACTACTGTAATCTGCTTCTCAGTGGTCTTAAGAGCTCCCTACTTGATCCGTTACAGTTCTTAATGAATGCGGCCGCGAGGCTCATCTTCCTGTCCGCCCGCACCACCCATGCCTCACCCTTCTGTCAGTCCCTACATTGGCTTCCTATAAAATATAGAGCTCAATTTAAAATTCTGGTTCTTGCTTTCAAATCTCTACATAATGCTGCTCCCACCTATCTATCCTCCCTTATACACAAGTATGTCCCGTCTAGGCCCTTACGATCTGCTGAAGACTTACGTCTATCTTCTGTCCGTACTCCCACCTCTGATGCTCGCCTTCAAGATTTCTTGAGGGCTGCACCGTTCCTGTGGAACTCGCTTCCCTCCTCCGTTAGATGCTCACCCAGTCTCCACTCCTTCAAAAAATCGTTAAAAACCCACTTCTTCATAAAAGCGTATCAATTAAACTGTTAATAGCTCCTGACTGATTCCTCTTCTGCAACTGTCACTAGTCTAATACTATCATTACCTTTTTGTGTCATTTTACCCCACTCCCTCTAGCAAGTAAGCTCATTGAGCAGGGCCCTCAACCCCTCTGTTCCTGTGTGTCCAACTTGTCTGGTTACAACTACATGTCTGTTCATCCACCCATTGTAAAGCGCTGCGGAATTTGACGGCGCTCTATAAATATCATAATAATAATAATAATAATAATAATCAGGGTTATTCACTAAAGTGTGAATTGTCAAGATGTGAAAAGTGAATTTAAAATTTTAGGCAAAATTTATGTCACAGCAAAAAGAGATTGATCATATGCGATCAACTTTTTTTTCTAATGCTCAGTCATCCAGATTTATTGATTAAAAAGTGACCTGAATTTTGGGATTTTTTCCATAAGTTTGCCTCTTTCAGTAAAAAGTTGTTTTTATCAACAAAATTGACACTCAGTGAAAGATTTTCAGTGCATGCGGACCCATGCAGTCGCAGGGGTCCTCCTGGTGGCTGGACCCCCTGTAGTGACAGGCCCGGTTGCAGATGCGACCCCTGCAATCCTGGTAGTTCCACCACTGGGAATTAAGAATCCTGTATTTTAGAAGAGTCAAGTCAATCAAGTCAAGGAGTAAGCTAAGAGAACAGAAAATTATCTTTAATCAATATATTTTATTTTTCATTGATTTTTCCTGAATTATAGATATCATTTTAATCGCCAAAGACCTTCATGGAATAATATTATTTATTGATACAAAAATGTTTCCATGGTGGTTCTCCTGATGAAACTACTTAATATCCAAATAAAATAAGCCATTAGACAAATAAAATACATGAAACAGAATGTTGATCCATAGATAGACAGACTAAAAGCTTTTTCTATTAGTAGTACTTTATTACTTTTATCTATAGATATTATACTTTTTATCACAATATTGTAAGTCTAAAATATTTTACAACTTTCTTACAGCTAATAAGACACGTTATTTCACTGCTGACCAAATTATCTACAATATAACAGAATACAAATAATATTAACATTGTCAGAGACTTGTTGACCACATGTGCAAGATGTAATAGTTTCTTTTATCTTATTAACTAGAAACAGGTGTCATTTTATCAAAGATTCTTTTTTCGCCTTGTGCGTACATTTTATTCCTTTGATTTGACCTCATTACTTCCCCTTTTTAGCCTACCCTGACCATGCCTCTTTGACCTTGACCTTGTTTGAACCCCACCTGTTTGATCAATGTCAACATGACTGTTACATTGACTTAATTGTGTCAACTTTATTCTTTTATCACTTTATGGTCTGTCAGGACCTGGAGCGTTTATTTGTGGCCAGATAATCTGAATCTCTACCTGTCCTTATTTCTCATTTCTGTTACGCTGCATTACATCAGTGTTCAGTTATTTGATCCTTTGTTCCATTCTTTTAACGTTGTTTAGGATTCCAAGGCCATGTTTCCAAATGATGTAAACCTAATGCATTAACCCCTTCAGGACCGAGGACGGTTCAGGACCGTCATCGGCATTTTTGCGTTGCCGACCGGTGATGGTCCTGAACCGTCCTAACGGTCCAATGTACTTACCCGATCGCCGTCGTTCCCCCGGCGGCAATCGGCGGTGCTCCCGTGTTGGGGAGACTGCCTGCAGCCCAGACAGTCTCCCCATGGCGGATTAGGACCCCTGTGGCCATGTGATCGCTCAACAGAGCAATCACATGGTCACAATAGGGGTCCATGTGTCTGCCTGCAGGAGGACTGGCTGTGCTGACAGGCAGTCTCCCTGCTAGTGTAAAATCATAAAAAAAAATGAAAGTTAAAGTTCATAAAAAAAATATTATATATGTGTGTGTGTGTATATATATATATATATGTATAATATATAGACATATATTATATATATGTCTATATATCATATATATATATAATGTCATACTAAGTGTATTTTTATATTAATATGTGCATATATTAATATAAAAATACACTTATAATTAAATTACACACGTATATATATAATATATATATATATAATAACTATATATATTGTATATAAATATTATTATAAAATACAAATAATAAGTAATTTACATTAAATAAAAACATGTAAAAATAATAATTAAAATTTCAAAAAAAAATATATCTATATGAAATTTTATTCTAACTTTATTTTGATAGTAATATATATATATATTTATATCAAAATACACTTATAATGAAATTGTATATATATCTATGTGTATATAAATAAATAAAAATAATACGAAATATACATATGTCCATATACAAAATTACCTAAATTATTATATAAATATACACGTAGACTTCAAATATATAAATATGCATATATATTTAAATTCTACGTGCGTATTTATGTAATATTTTTACATAATTAAGTAATTTTATTGATTGCAATTAGAGGGACCTGCCTGCCAACCCATGCCGAAAGTCCAGAGAATTTAATTTGCTAGCAGTATATTTTACCCTGTAACTTTCTATGACACCCTAAAACCTGTACTTGGGAGGTACTGTTTTACTCGGGAGACTTTGCTGAACACAAATCTTAGTGATTCAAAACAGTAAAACATATCACAGCGATTATATTGTTAGTGAAAGTGCCTTTTTTTGCATTTTTCACACACAAACAGCACTTTTACTGATGATATAATTGTTGTGATACGTTTTCCTGTTTTGAAACACTAATATTTGTGTTCAGCAAAGTTTCCCGTATAACAGTACCCCCCATGTACAGGTTTTATAGCGTTTTTGAAAGTTACAGGGTCAAATATATGGGTCAAATATTTTTACATTGAAAAAGGCTAGGTTGGTTACGTAGCCTTTGAGAGCATATGGTAGCCCAGGAATGAGAAATACCCCCATGATGGCCCACCATTTGCAAAAGAAGACAACCCAAAGTATTGCAAATGGGGTATGTCCAGTCTTTTTTAGTAGCCACTTAGTCACAAACACTGGCCAAAATTAGCGTTCAGTTTAGTTTTTTACTTTTTTTCACACACAAACATATATGAATGCTAACTTTGGCCAGTGTTTTCGACTAGTGGCTACTAAAAAAGACTGGACATACCCCATATTGAATACCCTGGGTTGTCTACTTTAAAAAAAATATGTGGGGTGTTATTCAGAGATTTATGACAGATAATAGTGTTACAATGTCACTATTGATACATTTTAAAAATGTATGTTTTGAAACCGCAATATCCTACTTGTACCTATAGCCCTATAACTTGCAAAAAAAGCAAAAAACATGTAAACACTGGTTATTTTTAAACTCAGGACAAAATTTTGAATCTATTTAGCAGTTGTTTTCATTCACTATTGTGAATGAGTAAAAGATTTTTCAAGTAAAAGTCAAAATTATTTTTTTTAATTTTTCATCATATTTTTTCATTTTTTTTTAAATTAAATTACATGGGATTATATAAATGATGGTACGTAAAGAAGGCCCCTTTTGTCCTGAAAAAAACAATATATAATTTGTATAGGAACAGTAAGTGAGAGAGCGGAAAATTACAGCTAAACACAAACACCACAAAAGTGTAAAAAGAGGCCTGGTCGCAAATGTACAACATCGCAAAAACAGTCCAGTACTTAAGGGGTTAAACGAAAACATGAAGACTGTATTTTCAGCTGGAGCACAGACAGTTATGTTGCAGATACAATTCAAGATAAAATCTTTAACATTGCAAATTCATGGAAAAAAATGAAACAGTAAAGTTTAGTTAATTACAGAAGATAATTTTAAGGACAGGCAATATAAAACATTTCATGAAACTTGCATGGGTTCATAAAAAGTTAATTGGGACGAACAATGGTACAAAGCACACATTAATGTCAATCAGGAGAAGAAAACAAAATAAATATTGATAATTATCGTTATACTTGCATAAAAGAACTATTGCACTGCGCCCCTGCACACAGTTGTGTTTCTGATAAAACATTGTTGTGACATTATCAGAATGCAGCCTCAGTTGTTTTGTCTTAGTTATTGCATAGAAACAGAGTTGTTGAGAGTGATGCTGTATAAGGAGAGGGCAAATAAGTAGTTTTCCGTTCATTGCAAGGATATCTCTGTTCATTTCTGACTTAAAGCATTTGTCTTCTGCTTGAGCACACCTTCCCAAGCTGTGCATTTCTCTCTAATGGTCCTAGCATGCTGGTTTCTCTGCACGCACATCCACATCAGTGTATATTCATCCAGCAAATGTGCAAAATACTTGCTTGGGAATTTGGGAAATTGTGACCAGGAGTAGGAGAACCACCTAAAGCAGTGATGGCAAACCTATGGCATGCCGGGCCCTCTCTGTTGGCACGCGGCCATAGGTCATCAGGAGAGGGGGCCGCTGGCTGTCTGCAGAATAGGCACCTGCCTGCCCAAAACGGCAGGCGCCTACTCTGCTTCCGTGTTGGGAGGACAGGGGGAGGGCTCTAGGAAGCAGCTCTCCTGTCCTCCTGCGCGATGCTGTGTGGAGCGTTGCCGTGCGTTACCATGGCAACGCTCAACACACCATCGCACGGGAGGACAGGAGAGCTGCTTCCTAGCTGCCAGAAACATACTTACCACCACCGGACCACCGGCGATGGCTGTGTCCCCCCTCTCCTTCACCAAAGGTAAGAGGAAGGGAGGGGGAGGATACAGAATGAATATATCTTTTTTTTAAATGTATTTTTACCCCTACCCCCCACAGCACAGCACCCCTACCCCCCACTCACAGAACCCCTATCCCCACAGCACCCCTACCCCCACACAGCACAGCACCCCAACCACCCACAGCACCCCTACCCCCACATACAACATCCCTACCCCCCCATACAGCACGGCACCCTACCCCCACAGCCCCCAGCCACCCCACTATACAACATCCCTACCCCCCACATACAGCCACGGCACCCCCCCACACAGCCACCCCACCCCCACACCCTACCCCCACATACAGCATCCCTACCCCCACATACAGCACACGGCACCCTACCCCCCACACAGCACAGCACCCCCCACCACCCACAGCACCCCTCCCCTACATACAGCACCCCTCCCCACATACAGCACTCCTATCCCCACATACAGTACAGCACCCCTACCCCCCACAGCACCCCTACCCCCACACCCCTACCCTCTACACAGCACAGCACCCCTATCACACAACAACACCCCTACCCCCACACACAGCACAGCACCCCTACCCCCCACACAGCATAGCAGCCCTACATGCAGCACAACACCCCAAGCCCCCACACAGCACAACACCCCAACCCCCCACACACAGTACCCTTCCCCCCACAGCACAGCACCCCTACTCCCCACAGCAAAGCACCCCTACCCCCCCACAGCACACTTACCCCCACATCACCCATACCCACACAGAACCCCTACCCTCACACAGCACCCCTACCCTTACACAGTACCCCTTACCCCCACAGCACCCCTACCACCACACAGCACCCCTACCTCCCACACAGCACCCCTTCCAACACACACATAGCACCCCTACCCCACACACACATAGCACCCCCCCCACACACAGCACCCCCACACACACAGCCCCCCTCACACACAACACCCCTCAGACACACACACAGTATTCCACACCCTTACACAGAAACACATACACTGCACCCCTCAATGCAGTATGTGTGTGTGTATTCAGCAGTCTGTATGTGTGTGTATTCAGCAGTCTGTATGTGTGTGTATTCAGCAGTCTGTGTGTGTATTCAGCAGTCTGTGTGTGTATGTATTCAGCAGACTGTGTGTGTGAATGTATTCAGCAGACTGTGTGTACTCAGCAGTGTGTGTATTCAGCATACTGTGTGTATGTACTCAGCAGTCTTTGTGGGTGTATTCAGCAGTCTGTGTGTGTGTGTGTGTGTACAGCAGTCTGTGTGTGTGTATTCAGCAGTGTATGTATTCAGCAGTCTGTGTGTACTCAGCAGTCTGTGTGTGTATTCAGCAGTCTGTCTGTGTGTGTATTTAGCAGTGTATGTATTCAGCAGTCTCTGTGTGTGTATGTATTCAGCAGTCTGTGTGTGTGTGTATTCAGCAGTCTGTGTGTGTGTATTCAGCAGTGTATGTATTCAGCAGTCTGTGTGTACTCAGCAGTCTGTGTGTGTGTATTCAGCAGTCTGTGTGTATGCATTCAGCAGACTGTGTGTATGTACTCAGCAGTCTGTGTGTATGTACTTTGCAGTCTGTGTGTGTACTCAGCAGTCTGTGTGTGTGTATTCAGCAGTGTATGTATTCAGCAGACTGTGTGTATGTACTCAGCAGTCTGTGTGTACTCAGCAATCTGTCTGTATGTGTATTCAGCAGTCTGTCTGTATGTGTATTCAGCGGACTGTGTGTGTGTGTATTCAGCGGACTGTGTGTGTGTGTATTTAGCGGACTGTGTGTGTGTGTTTTCATCGGACTGTGTGTGTGTGTGTGTGTATTAAGCGGACTGTGTGTGTGTGTATTTAGCGGACTGTGTGTGTGTGTATTTAGTAGCCGGTGTGTGTATGTATTTAGCAGTCGGTGTGTGAATGTGTTCAGCAGTCTGTGTGTATGTATTGCATTTGTTGGAGATACTAATAAATATAAGCTTAATTTTATCTATTTATATCATTTAAAATTTGTATCATTGAACTCTCTGTTGTGTTCTTTTTTTAAAACAAAAGTTGTTAATTAGTTCGGACAACTGTACGAGTTGTTTTTTCTAAACGTAAACCTCAGTATTCAGGTTTAATTGCGGTGTTGGCACTTTGAGGAAAAAAAAGTTGGCATGTATTGCAGTTTGGGCACTCAGGCTTAAAAAGGTTCGCCATCACTGACCTAAAGGGTTCTCCTGGTGCCTTCAGTCCTTGGCTCAGATCTGTATGCTGCAGACATAGAGGGATCTATATCAAAGATTGACAGGTTGCAGAGGAGCTGAAGCTTTAAGAAGTATTCAAATCAAATATATACTTTTGTTAGCATTTTTTGCCAAACACAATATTTAGATTAAATCTAATTCATTCATTTTAGCTTAAGGTGTATACCATGACAGGTTCAACGTAACATCTAAACTCCCAAACAACTCACCAGGCATAGTAAAAACTACACAATGGTAAACACATTTTATTGATAACTCTACCTTGGGCTAAATAGCACTTGATAGAACCAACATTAGAGGAAACAATTAGAAACACTTAAAAAATTTAATTAAAATTCAAAATTTTACTATAAAAACACAAAACGCTAACTAATAATAATTGAACTCTTTCACTGCTTCAACTAAGGGGAGGAGGGAATGGTGCTGTACTTTGCCAAAGCACTCAAGGAAGCTCATATCTATATGTATTTCTTAATATATATATATATATATATATATATATATATATATATATAATTTAAACATATACAATACATAAAATACATTATTTTTGGTCTGCATGTAAAAAATATAATAATAAATAATACCCAAAACAAGAGAAGAACCAGTGAATGGTACATTCTCAAAAAGGGCAAATGGATGTCCCCATCAGCACATTATTGTTCGAGGTGGTCTATTAGTTATGGTGAATTTATTGCAGGCTGATATACTTAATTAATCAGCTTCATAGATTGCATGAAGAGTGTTATAGCTTGCTTCAAATCTCTATAAGAAATAAATAATACTAAATATACAATGTTGTAACATTGATTTTATATATATATATATATATATATATTGTAGTCTGCCATTTCCTTTCTTTTTTGGAATATTTACCTAAGCCAGTGGTCAGCAACCTACAGCACGTGTGCCATGCATGGCACTCTGGGTGCCTTTGTATGGCACTCAAGGCTACCAGAGCCAAACAGGCACGGTCCATCAGGAGTCCTTAGTGCAAACCGAGTGATGATTGCAGATGGTGAAGGCCAATCCTCAATTTACGCATTGCAGCATTTAGAGGAAGTGATCTCAGATCACTATATCCCTGTACTGGAGTAGAGCAACCTACATCAGATATTGCAGCTCCTGCCCTTGACCTGTACCTGGCTAGCCCGGTTCCTACTTGCAGTGGTGTCACAAGGGGAGTGCAGGGTGTGAATCCTGGGGGAAGGGGGCATACACAACGGCAGGCCTTTGGGATGTGCGAGCTGTGCAGTTGCACAGACTGCCCTGGCAACAGGGGCACTGGGTGGCCAACACAGCTCGCAGTCTGTCACTCACAGACTGGCCCGAGTTATGTGTCTGCAGTACAGAGCAAGTCAAGTGCCTAGTGGTACTGTGCACTTGACTTGCGAATGGCGAGAGGAGATCCGCGGCCGGGAATCCACATGGGTGATGCAGAGGTCCGGTGTGTGGAGGAGGAGGAGCGTGGGGGCGCAACATAGACGTGCTCCGCCTTCTCTGGGTGCTGCAGAAGAATCCGCTCAGTGTGTGTGAGGGCGGCGGCCGGTGCTCTTCAGTCTGTGACTCGGCGGCGTAGGAAACTGACAGCTGGATCCAGGGAGCAGGAGCCTTTAATATGAGTGCTTGTTCCTATTGCCTTTTTTTTTTTTACTAAATAAATTAGGTTTTATTGAAGGGGGCTGAGTACTTGTGAAGGGGAGCTGGGGACTGCTGAAGGGGGCAGGGGACTGGTAAAGGGGGGCTGGGGATTTCATGAAGGGGCAAGGTGGTAAAGGAGACTGGTGAAGGGGGTCAGGGAATTGGTAAAGGGGATTGGTGAAGGGGGGCAGGGTATTGGTAAAGGGGTGAATGGGGGCTGGGGACTGGTGAAGGGGGGCTGAGGACTGGTGAAGTGGGCTGGGGATTGGTAAAGGCGGCAAGGGACTGGTGAAGGTGGGCTGGGGATTTGATGAAGGGGGCAGGGAACTTGATGAAGGGGATGACAGGGTTTTGATGAAGAGGGCAGGGAATTGATGAAGGGGTGGCCATGGGTTTGATGAAAGGGGGCAGGGGTTTGGTGAAGGAGGGCAGGGTTTTGTAGAAGGGGTGGAGGCAGCAGATTGTGATTGTACCGCCTCCAAACAGATGGCGAGAGTGGGGAGGCACCACAAGATTAGCTCGCACAAGGCATCTGAACACCTAAGACCGGCCCTAGGTGACACCACTGACACCAGCCAGGCAGGATCTTTACTTAGTAACCTCTAACCTGCAATGGAGTCACCTCTGGATCGGATGCATCATGCCGCTGTGCCCACAGCTCAAATTCTATTATTTTCATACGATATTGGAATTTAAAGGTCATTTTAATTTTCCTAGTTGTTAATATCACTATTACACTATTATCACTATTACATTTAGTGTCATATGGGAGTTATGATTTACGAGTTACATTAGTAAAAAAACAAAAAACAAAAACACATTATTAAGAGGGTTGGGGTGACACCATTAGTTACTGCACCGGGTGACACCAACGCTAGTGACGCCAACCCTAGTGATGCCACTGCCTAGTGGGGAAGTTACTCATGCTACTAAATAAACACAGAGCTGAAGAATAAGCCTCCCACTTATACAAATAAAAGAAACTGTCTACACACAAACATACAGTCCTCACAAACACAACACTACGGACTATCCACATGCACACACAAACACATATATACACACAAACACATAATCCCACATATAATCCCACAAGCATCTCCCATAAACAGTCCACATTCATATGTATGATACACAATGCCACAAACTACTCATGAACGTATTTTAGACAATGTAACATCACACATAGGCAAAAATACAATGCTACAAAGCAATTGCAGTATCCACAAATAACACAGGCAGAATACGGCAACATACACACCTCAATTTAAAAAAATAGTACTGGCACGCCAAGTGACTTCAAAATATTCATTTGGCCCAGTACTGCTAAAAGATTGCCTACCCATGACTAAAGCCATTCCATTTTATGTAACATTGAGATTAAGTAGATGATTTAAAAACAGGTTGTTTTTTTTTCCTTTCTCATGTTTGTTAATTTTTATTTTTTCCTTAAAACTTAGTTTTACAAGTAGTCATTATAAGGGAAAAATGTAAGCATGTCTGTAAAACATTTTTTAAAGGCAAGACTAGGCAGGCTTAGGAGTGTTAATGTGTTGCGTTTTGGCCACTGCACATTCTGCATAATTTACTTTCAGTGTTCATGCCAAGGTAAGGTTTCCTGAATATGGGCATAATCTCTGTTAACGCATGAAATGTACTAATTGCTTCTTCCACTATTAAAAGTAATGGCTGGTTTGTCGACCATGCAGAATTCTTTCAGCCTCTTGGAACACAAATATCCTATTATTTTATATATATTATTCCACTCTTGGCATTATTGTGGTTTTGTCTTTATAGCAAGATGGATATACCTCATAGAGACAAGTGAAGTAGGCAGTATCAGTTTTCATAATGTGTGTCACACCTACGTGAGGGCCAACTATTAACGAATTATTAAATATTGCCCATTGTTTAATTAAGGTGTTTTTTATTTATATTTATTTTGCTAAATTTTTTTCCAAACAAATATTGTATGTGGTTCCATTAACCTCTGGTTTACTAAATCATTTATCAACGTGAACAATGTAAAATAACTGTTTCCTGTTTAATAATAGAATATATTTCTAATTTGCAATAATAAATCCTCAGCCATTATTTTGCCCAGTGTTTGCAATTGGACTGTTTTGAATCAATGAACTGTGTATATATGTCTTGTCTCTTTACAGTAGACTGACAAGAGGGCTCTATGCCAATTAGTGTGAACAGGAATGAGGAACTAACTGGTTAATTGAAGCTTACAAAGAGGCATTTGTCAGGTCCAGTTTTATCTTGGCAGAAAGGTGTGAAGGCGACAGACACAGTTTTGTTACTTTACTTCCCTAAATATCTTTGTACTGCACTGGTTGCAGCCTGGCATCTGTCTCCTAAAAATGGTCAGATTAATTAAAAACATCACAGCTAACGCCAGAGTACATGCCAGAGGCTGTCATAAATCAGACGGACAAGAAATGCTCTCTAATCTCCCCACTTCTACAGATCTGGTCGGAAGCCTGATTTATCAAGAATAACCTTTACAAGGATTGTGTGAACAGTGATATGTAAATGTAGTACTTTCATCTGTTTCATCGCCACCACACTGAGTATTGTTTTGAGGCCCACCATGGTCATGAAGGGCATTTGTGAAATTTTATGAAAAAAAAAAAAATCAGTTCAAGGTGCCCACACTTTTCAGCCTTTGTTTAATGTAGAGACCATTCACAGAACTAAAATGTATGACCTGCAGAACATGCTGGTTCCTTTGTTTTCCTGTCAATTTCAGACTACATCTCGCTATGTGTCCCATACAACTAGTTCCTACTGGTTCCAATGCTAGCTTTCTTCTGCTAATTAGCCGTTGCTCTCAACCACTTACAGGTTTTATCAATTATTGAGCAGAAGCACAATTTAACTTTTATTGGTGAATAAATTAAAGAGGCACTCTAAGCATCATAACAACCATGAAAGCTAGCTGTAGTGGTTATGGTGCATAGGATTTCCTGGCACCATCTCCTGGATTAGTATTGATCTGTTATCTTTGAGCCACATGTTTTTCATATGTCAAAATGTAGTCAAGCTACTACGTCTTAGTCTACTTTTCATGCTGAACTTTTCCTTCATGACTAATTAAGATTTTGCTCCTCCTTCTATACCATCAATAAAATACCTAGTCCAAAACTGTTAACAAGATACTACTCAGAACGCATTGTAGATAAGCAACAGATTCATATCGAATTAAACTCTTGTTCCGGGCTGGTTAGTGAAGCCCCAATTAGAATGCCAAAGTTGGAGTTACACCTCCAGCAGCAGAGAGGTTAAACTCTGTAGGTGCAGTGTTTCATAAGAAAATGCTGCACATACAGACTCCTCGTACCATGACCACTTCAATTCAGTGACTTGTGCTTTGTGCTTTGTACCTTTAACTGTACCATACAGAAGTTTTTAATGCGCTACTTGTAAGTGGCAGAAAGTTTTCATCTTAATTTTGATGCTCCAGAATAACCAGTTTCTAGATAAACCTCGTGCCCTCCACTGCAAGATTTGTTTTTACCCTGAGAATGAGTTAAAACAGCTTGTGAAATTGGAAGATCACCTGGGAGACGTAAATTTTGGTAACTGCCGTGGCCTTGCGTTTCATGGCCATGTAAAGGGAGTAGAAGGTTCCAAAGACGGTGGAACTTTATTATCCCCATGAATTTTACTGCTTGCCACAAATGAGCACTACTTGCTAGGACCTATTCATCCGCTTATTGTAATCACAAGGGGAGTTTAAAGAAAAAAAGTTGCATGTGCTCCCATAATTAATAGGCACATAAAACAATTCAGAACCTGCTGATTGGTTGAACTACAACATTCCAGTTCAGCATTTTATTTTTTTTGTGGTAGAGCACGATGTCAGCCATCTGCTCTAACGGGGAACAATACCAGTTAATAGTTAGGCATCAGCCAGGTAATGGATAAATCCTATGTATTCACACTGAGCTGATATTAGTGAAGTTTCTGTAAAACACATGGGTTATGTATTTGACATTTTGATTATGAATCTGAACAGATGGCTTGTATTAATTTTAGAGCAAAACTCAGATTCCTTTGAATGTTAATGTCAAATAAGGAGATATTTGTGTAGTATTTTAAATAGTGCCTATTATTACCTTGTGTTTGTTCTCTGTTCTGTGTTCCTTTATAGCTCCTCATTATATTTAACACATATAAAAAGCACTTTAAAACAGGTGAATAATTTTGGACTGATTCTTCGGCTCAATTTCTTGTCTACTTTTTTTTTTTCAATTACAAGCTAAACTTGTTAGTACTGGAGAGTCAACTGCTCCCACACCTTGTTGGTGTCTCCTAAATAAAATGAAATGATGATAAAGACCATGAGTCTGCATCAAAACCTTATATATTTGATGTCTGTTGATGGAAAATATCTGATTGGTTAACTGCTTCTGTAAGCACTTTGAGAGCATTGTGGGTACAAACTTGTATATATGCTTCACATTCACTTGAAAATGTGGAAAACCTTGCATTCTTGCTCATTATATTTTCTTCACAGACTAGTAGAAAATCATAATAATACATTATTTAACTTGGAACCCTGTATTTAGATTAGCTTTATAGTGTGCCATAAGGCACAGATGGTATTAGTACCAAATTCAGGAGTATTGAGAGAACAAAATATCGCTTGCTAGTTTTTATGCACCAATCATTACAAATCATTTCTTCTCAAAATTCTTCAATATTTACCAGCAACAACAAAGTTATCTATCAAAAGGGATAGTTATCCCATTTATCCCTGGGGTAAGGGATGGCTAACAAAATACACAGCAAACACACAGTGAAAACTTATACAGATAGCTATGATCAAATAAATGGCCATGGGAATTATTCGATTTCCATATTATACTTCAGGAGTCATCCTCAAGAAAACAGTCAATTAAATTAAAACCAACTGAACTAACTTGTAACAAACGACAGACAAAGCTTAATGGCCTGTCCAATGGCTCATAATCCCATCTTAATGGCCCCAAATGAATGAAAACAGAAAATGTGAGCAAACGTAGTAATATTTGAAAAGGTATGTTCAGGAAATCATACAGCAACGTTTTGGCTCACATTAGCTTGCATCAGCCTTTATAAAGCCTGTACCAAATTAATGTCATAACACTTGTGCAGTTAATAAGAAGTTCTATAATGTTAGCATGGTTAGCAAGCATGCTGCTTCAGTCGGTAACATATTTTAAAAAGATGTTCTCTTTAGTGAATAATAAGTTGGCGCAAGCATTCGCCATGCCTATTGTTAGAATTATATTATAAAGGTAACATGGCTGATTAAGGAGGTTGTGTTAAAAGTCATTTATTAGCATTTATTTTCAATAGTTTGAGGGAATGTCTTCATAAACAGGTCTTTTTGTTATCAATCAATACAAAGCTTTCAAAAACCATTATCTCTCGATGGATATTGTTTATATTCATTTCTCACTATATTATAGAAACTAGGCTTTTCTACTTGTTAAGAGCTGATAAGATAGTAAAATAAAAATAAAATATGTTTACTTTCTTCCTCTATAAAGGAAAAATATACCTTACGTGCCCAGATGGATTTCATTAAATCACAATTAACAATGTTCAATGTTTCATAATGTTTCATAATGTTTCTCAACTCATAATCTGGGCCAGTTCTGTCCTAAGTGCTCCTGATTTTACAGTGTATTTTACATGCAGTGTTGTTCTTGGGCTAAAAGCTAACTCTGTTCTTTAATTCATATTTTGTAGCTGCTTACTTTAATTCCTCAACTGGTATTTGAACACGTCTCATTCCTTGGATGAATACTGTTTCAATCACATATGTCAATTTTATTATGAATGGGTCTCCAGTAGAGTGTTTTGTCTACACTGTGTAGAATATCATCGACATATTTGGTTGTATTGTATGCCAACATTTTATTGAACATACTTTTAAAAAGACTAGGACAGTAAAAAGGCTGTCCGTAGAAAGATCTAACACATCTACATTCCTTCATTTTGCCTCTTGCTGACTTTCTATTAATACATTGACAAATTAACCCCTTGTTTATCAAAGATAGTGTGGAAAAATCTGAATCTCTTCAATTTGCATTCTTACTAGGTTCTATCAGTGTTTCAGAAAAGGGTATTGGTTTGTTATTTGTTTATAGTAGTTGCTGGAATTACTTGTATTCCTGACTCTATAGATTTTATTTAACTCTATTAATGTCTTCCCTGCTGTGTGAGGGTGTGAAGGGTGAGTTTTACTACCTTTCAACCCTCAACACACTGGTCTCCATATGGAAGATACACCTCTTTGGCTTAGATCATCGAGATCGTAGATTCAATCCAATCAAATGCTGTCTTAGAGGAAAGAATCGGGAGGCTAGTGTAAATGCATGGCAAAATGCTTCAGTGTGCCAATCAGGCAGAATGCTTAAAGGTACAAACTAATTACCCACCAGCAGCACAAACAGCAAGTGGGCAAATAGTTAAATAACCAGCTGCCACATTACATAGTCAATAAATAAAAAAACCTGCAAGGTCAATAAGACCCCCATTTTACAATAGTGTGAAATATCCCTATGCCTTCATCTGGCAGGTAGGGGCATACCTACTAAGGGTTTAAAACTAGAAACAGGGCACCCAATGGGATATACACACATACCATGGGATGCCTAGTCACTAGTTTAAAATCTTTAGTTGAAATGCCCTCCAGGTGAGGGCATAGGGAGGTTTAAAATGTTTTTATTGACCCCCATAGACTTTATATTTTTTTATTTTTACTTTGATAATATGGAGGCTGGCTAGCAAGTGCTGAATAGCCGCCACATATTTAACCCTCACACTGCTGAGGGTTATAGAAATATTTGCCTGCTGGCTACTAGTACCTATAATTATCATTTACTTGCATTAAAGCAACCTAATGATAGTTTGTGAATGTGCATTCTGAGTGTATTCTGTTCCATTTTGGGTTAAAATCAGTGCTTTGGAAATTTTACAAATCGTATGCTTTAGGTAGGATTCAGATGCGAAAGCACTAATTTTAATCTGGACACCGGATGCATCTATGTTTCTATGTTTCTATCTGTGCAATTGCTGCAGATTTGCTTGTGCATGCCAAATTGTGTTTAGTGAATATGAGACTTTCCATCGAAGTCAGACTTTGGTCATTTTCACTGTATTTAGTCCATATGGAGATGGTGCCCAGTGGGAAGCTGCAGGGTTCTGTCTCTGCAGTGACTTCCTGGCCCCCTGAAGCTCTGTATTGTTGCCTGGACTGGGGTGACATTTAACTCAGGCATCAGCAAGAGTACAGGGCATGTGAAGGAGCTGGGTAATCAGTACAGAGTGGTTCCAAAAGTGTGCCAGCTCTGCAGCCAACAAAAGAACGGAGAGGGAACCTGCCACATGGCAACCCTACAAGAAGTTTGAGGTAGGTAGGTGCCTGCTATGGTGGGAGGTGGGTATCATGTGCACCCCCTTACATCTATGTTAGACCACTCCCTTGGGCTCCCCATTAGTATACCTCTATGTGTGCCTTTGTGAATGAAGTAACTGAACAGTATTGAAAATGTGCATTTTGCTTATCCTACATCTGATCGTATTCATGTCTTTTAGAAGAAGTTATTCGAATGGCAGCTTCTGTGCTTCACAGATATTGATACAGACTTAGGGTCTCTTATATGGTCCCTGAAAATGACTGAAATTGAAAACAGAAATTGGCATGATTCACTTGTCTAGCGCATATATATGCTAACAAGACTCAAATTTCACCACAAGTAAGCATAGTGCCACATTCATATAATTTTAATTAACTTGCTCCTGATTCTTTGTCGTACTTAATATAAAGATTTTTATATAAATATTTTTTAAATTTCCCATCTGTGTTTTCATTTTCCTATGGTTTCAACCACATGAACAGAGGATTTAACTCTAACAGGTAGAATTCAGCTTCATTAAAATCCTCATAGCTGTGGTTTTGTTTTCCTAACACGTTTTACAGCATGAGTCTTAAAAAAAGAAAAGTTGTCTTTGCCAAGGTAAATCGAGATAGCCTTCTCTGATCTAATGCTTTGCATTCTGAATCTGACAATAATAAATCAATATCCCTCAGCTTATAGAACAATCAAGTTGAAGTATTTGGGCAGACAGTGATACCCTTTCTAACCTCAGAGTATATTACTGTGCCGTTGGAAACTGATGGATTTCAATGAAAGCCAGCTGTCATACCTCTGAAACATTTATTATCCATTTGAAGAAGGAAACAATTATGCTGTAGGTGGACCTCATTCCATAGCTAACACAAATTAAATGCCACTGTGTATAACATTTTAGCTGAGAAGCATGTTTCTAGTTGTGGCTTGGTTTCAAATTCTAAATTTTAAAGGTGAAGTTAAACTATTTTAAAACAAATTGACTGTGGTTTTGTACCTTTACCACATTCTTACTCTGATGAAATTCTTACTTTTTTCCTTTTTTTTGTATGCTGTAAATTCAATTCTTGTTTAACCACTTGAGCACTTCAATGTGGAAGACCATTTTTACATCTGAGAGGTTGAATATGACTACTGCTGTTATGTTGAATGTTTACTTGATATGATCAAGAATAATGCAAAACAGTTATTTCACAAAGAATGAGTGGTTGATCGCGTTGAAAAATTAGGTGAATGAAGCTATAGTCAACAAGAAGTTGTTGGTGAATATTTTCGAGTTTGTTTCTTTACATCAATTATGTTTTTATCACACCAGCTGAAGAGAAAGCAATTAATCTAAATAGAGTTTAATAACAAATAAAGGCTTCAGAAATAAATATAATCTGTATATTGTGAATAATATGCCGAAGGTCAAAATCAGACCATAGAACAACATAGCTTGATCCTTAAACACTAAAATTCCATTTGTTGATGTTGACTTGCCATTGAATACATTTACTAAGATTGTACAGCTATCAATATGGCAATCCTTAGAGATACATTGACTAAACTTTAACTCTGGTATGTTGTGGACTATATCTCCCTGGATTCTCAGTTTCTCGGATATAACAGTCCACAACAGTTGAAAGGCTAAAGGTAGACAAAGACTGCCCTAGAGGCAATGCAGATTTAACAGGTTCCAGACTCGGAAGGGACCTTTAACTCTGTGGACACTGTAAGCTACTGTAAGGTTGAGGACGTAAATCTTCGGAGAGACGTAGGGTTTAGGAGTACTTGGGAGAATTGGAAACTGGCCAAAGTGTGCTAAATAAATTAATTATGATTAAAACAAACAAGAATTCTAATAAAGTGTGTTTGACATGCCTACGAGCAACATATTCATTGTAAACAGGCAAATAGGGAATTCAGAGATTTGTTTCTGTCAGATTCAAACCCAATAAATAAACTGTGATTGTTTCAATCTGTTAACTAACAAATTTAGTAAACATACCCATCAGAAGTTCTTCAAAAATATCTGACCCACAACCATAAAACAATTACACAAGAGCATGGAATTGTAATCTGCTAATAAAAATTGCAATAAAAGAATTAACCAACAGGGTTTATCAATATAATGCCAGGATTTTTTTATGGACAAGAAGGATCTTACATAATGTAAACTTGAGCTACACCAGGTAATAAATAATGCAAATCTGTATAAAATGTCTCTTTTTAGCATATTTCCATCTTCATGTATTATTTTGGAACTAGAGTTGCAAAACTGTATTATTGCACAAATGTATTGTTACTTATTAAAGATTAGCAGAAACTGAGGATTGTTTCGATTCAAGGCAATGTGAATTTTTGCCCAACCCGTGTAATAGAAAACATGGATCTGTTTTATTGCTTAGGGATTGGCTTTGCAAAACTGTATTGTTGCAGAACTCGGATCTATTATTAAAGCTTCAAATATATATTGTTGGGTTGGGTTCCTATATTCTGGAGATAATCATTTCTGCTCTAGGTTTATTATAACGTGCTTCATATCCTGATTTAAAATATGAAATATAGAATATTTTGCTTTTCCCCTTTCCCATAGGACCTGTTCTGTGTAAATCACCTTTATAACTAGTCATTTTCAAATGTACAAATGTCATTTTCAAATGTGTGGAATGTGAACCTAAATGTTTTAGTATTTTAATTAATGTTGTATCATTTTGATTCATAACAAAAAAAATACATTAAAAAAATCAGTTGCATTGCCATGTTATGACACGTAGAGAATAATTTTCTACTAATTGTCACTGATTGTCCATTTGCCTTGTAATTACAGAAAATGGCTATAAAAGTATTTCACAATGGTACTTGGACCCAGTAAAGCTTGCTTATATTTAAGCAGGCCTCCCCCCCCCCTTTTTGATGAGACATGGTTGCAGTTCTATGGAATAGTTTTTGCTCTCCATAGTAAACTATTTACAAGGACTATTAATCTGGATCCCAAAGTAACTCTACTATTTAGTGGACCATTGACTCCGCAAATGCAAACATGTGAAGTTATAAACAAGGTTTGTGCAGCTAATCGCACATATATCGTGTGCAAATGGAAAGAGTGATTGAATGTGATAATACACATTTTAGATATAACACAGAGCAGTTGACAGCTGACTAAACAGGTAGCCTCTCCACCCACAATGAAATTTGCTTTCCATTGAAGCAATGTTTAAGCTCCAACTCTTTAATTTAGTTACTAGATTTAGATTCATGATCGTTTTCTCCTCTCTCTACTTTAATTTTTGACTTCCTAATAGTTTTTCTGCTGCTCCTTCATGACTGTCTTTTGTAATCATTCTGCTTCATTATACTGTACCTATTTACATTGATTGATTGATATATGTATCTATTTATATACCCTACCCATTGTTGCCTCTGTATATTGTGATGCAATGTCTTGTCTTTTCTTAAATGACTATCATAAATATAACCCCATACTTTCAATTTGTGCTTCAATTGTTATTAATTAAAAAAAAATAAAGGGTACCTACTCTGTCCTATACATTATTTTTAGTTCTAATATAATGACTATTGATTAGTCATAATTAATTTCACAAAATATTTATAAATTATACAATATGTATAGTACTTCCTCTGTTTCTCTCAATAAAAAAAAAACAATTTAAAACAGAAGAGATAAGTTGTAAGGAGTCTGATTTAAAGGTACATTCCAGTTAGCTAAAGTGTTGAGGTTATCTGGATGTACCTGCAAACTTATTTTATAAAATTGACAAATTAATTGACTTTGTGAAGGTTTTATGTTGCAATTTTAAAAATGTGATAGGTTAATGTTAATTGTAGCATTTTGCTACACTCTCTGTTGGGCTTTCCGCTCTCTTCACTGTTTGAGTTTGTCTGCTGGGGATATTGTTCTTCCCTGGGAATAAAGCTGAGACAGAATGATACCTGTGTGCTGCGTTACATTTTTTTTTTAAACTGTATATTTTACTAGTCAGAAGGCAAGCAAGTAAACCAGTATAGAACTATTTTAGAAAAAAGTCATAGATTAATATCCATTATTGAGTTATTAAACATTTGGGAATCTATGCAAGTTACTTGTGGGGAAATGTAAACATGGACACAGTTTTCAGATGCCCATTCATCCACTCCATCAAAAATAATGTGTGGCTCCCACAATGCCTTGTGCGCTGCTATCCAATATGGCACCCATATTGCTGAAAGTTAAAATGAACTTTGGATAAGAATATCTTGCTGGTAAAATGTGTCCACCTCCTCTATTCATGGCTATCCTTTTTCCAAACAACTATCTGACAAGATTGAACAGCTAGGGAATGAATTCTCCCCACCTTGCCCCTCTCTTTCTCATCCACACCTAGGTCATGCCTTTCCAACCCTTCAGACTTTCTCCCAGGCTACTGAACAAGAGGTGGCTATGCTTCTCCTTTCCTCTCGATCCACCACTTGCCGGCTTGATCCTGTCCCGTCTCACCTTATCAGATCTCTCTCATCTTGTCTTTTGCCTTCCTTAACACACATTTTCAACTGCTCTCTCTCCTCTGGTGTTGTCCCTGCTGCCCTTAAACATGTTACTGTAGTATCCATCTTAAAAAATAAAAAATCTCTTGACCCGTCCTCCCCTTTTAACTATCGTCCCAAATTGCTCTCTTTTTCTTCAAAGCTTCTGAAAAAACTTGTCTTAACCCATCTGACTTGCTTCCTCAATTTCAACTCTCTCCTTGGCCCTCTTCAGTCTAGCTTCCACCCCTTCCACTCTACTGAGACTGCTCTTATCAAAGTCACTTATCACCTAATTGCACCTCATCCAAAGGGCACTATTCTATACTAATTTTTCTTGACCTCTCTGCTGCCTTTGACACTGTTGACCATATTCGTCTTCTCCAAACTCTTCAATCACTCAGTCTCTGTGAAACTGTTCTCTATTGGTTTTGCTCCTTAATAATGGTTTTGCTCCTTGCTTAATAATAATAATAATAATAATATCTGGTTTTCCTGTATCTCACAGGTAGAGGGGAATAGCCAGCATTTTGTTTGTGGACGGCCCTTGTGAGTGCAATCTGTCTGATATGCAAATGGTATAGCATTCCTCTGTAATGGCTGAGCGAGCTAAAGTATGAAACCAGAGCTGGAAATAGTCAAAGGTCAAGATTCTGAGATATTTTACCATTTCTCAGTGTTTTAATAAAATCTTTTTTTTTTTATTGACCTTTTTTAGGCCTCGTATCTCAAATAGGTGCTGACATAGGTTATTTTTTGTTAGCAAAATGAGGCATGACATGTGAAAATATTACATTTTACAAAGATCTTCCAGTCTATCTACTGTGATTCTGCAATCACAGTGGGAAAGGAATGACAGGTAGTGCTCACTGAGTACAGAAACTCCTGTACCGCGGACCGGACAGGAGCTCGGCCATGCTACACAGAGAGGGGGGGGTAAAGAGAACGGGGGAGAGACCACTGAGGGAGGGAGTTGGGGGTGGAGGCGAAACCACAAAGGAAGAGAGGGGGTGGTGAGGAGCGACCACTAAGAGAGGGAGAGTGTGGAGGAGAAACCACTAGGGGAGGGTGGGGGTGGAGCAGAGACCACAAAGGGAGGGGGAAGGGTGAGGAGAGACCACAGAGGGAGGAAGGGAGTTGGGAGGGTGAGGAAAGACCACGGAGGGAGAGGGGTGAGAAGAGACCTCTAGGGGAGGGTGGAGGGGTGGAGAAGAGACCACTAGAGGAGAGGGGATGAGGGGGGTGAGAAGAGACCACTAAGGGGGAGGGGGGAGTATAGAGACCACTAAGGGTGGGGGTAGGAGAAACAATGAGGGAGGAGATTCAAGACCACTAGGGGAGGAGGGGGGATAGGGGAGAGGCCTCTAATGGAAAGGTGGGGTAGAGGAGAGATGACTAATGGAAAGGGGGGACCACTAGGGAGGCAGAGGAGAGCAGAGACCACTAAAGGGGATGGGGGAGAGGAGAGACGACTAAAGGAAAGGGGAGGAGACAAGAGACCACTAAGGGGCAGGTAAGAGCTCTATGGGGGGTAGGAGAGAGCACTAAGGGATGGGGGTAGCACCAAGGGACAGGGGAGGGTAGGAGAGAGCACTATGGGAAAAGGGGCGGGAGATCACTAAGGGACAGGAGGGGAGAGCTCTAAGGGACAGGAGGCGAGAGCAGTAAGGGACAAGAGGGGAGAGAGGCTAAGGAAGGGGGGAAAGAGAAGCACAAAGGGGCTGGTAGGACTTAGCCCCTATCCTAACCCACAAACTCTCTCTTTCACACTACACACACAATCTTCTTATATGGTTTGGTAATAGAAGTGTTTAAGACACCAGAGCTTCACATTCTTATGAAACATGTGTACCACAAACTATATGAGGTAGGGAGGATATAAAGGTGCAGTGTCCATCACCTCACAAAACTGGTCACCCTGGGAGACAGGAAAAGGTCAAAGTAGATAATGTCTCTCTTTCCACACACCACGTACACAGAATTTACAATCAGATGGGATTCACACAGTTTTTTTATTCTTTTCTTTTTTTCAAACATTTTTATTATATGGGTGGTTACATAACCAAACACCCAAAATTATCATTTTCATTTTAGAAACAACTGCAGCATTTCAGAGAAATTAGATCCAAATTGGTGATCCACTGGAAAACAGGTTGCTATAAAAAATAAAACAATAATAATGTGTCAGTTTAAGAAAGGTGGCAAAACCTTTGTCAGAGATACGAGTAGAAAGTCATTTATCAAGAAATAAATAAATAAGAGACTAGCATGGCACATATCCAATTGCTCAATTTCCTCTAGCCATCCAAGTCAAACAGGGTGTTACCCACAAAGTGTTCTCGTACACACATTTTTTTGCTTCTTTATGATAAATGTGATTACATGTCCCAGTCCTATGAGGGTTTTTTTTGTCCCCTTAGTTTTCTTTTGTTGGTAATGTTAGCTGATGAAGAAAGTTTTCTACCAATGCATAAAATACTTTAGTGAAAAGTGCTGATTATGTTTGATACCAATAATTTTTTTTGCTTATTTTTTCTACATTACATTAATTTTCATGAAAAATATTAAAAATTGTGACTTATTGACTTTCTTGAGTAGCATTCTATATTTCTCATGTCTACAGGAAGGTAGTTTGAAAACACTTAGTTGGTCTATAGACAGAAACATATCAAATGTACTGGTTATAGTAGAAAGTCACTGCGTATACAATTCCCTATATGAATGAGTATGGTACAGTAATGCCATGTAAGAACAAGGAAACATTACATTGTTTACATCATTTCTTAATTCATCAAAGTAAAGTAATTACTTTTAAACTGTTTAGATCTTGGAGTGTTTATGTTCTGTAGAACTTGTCTTTAAAGAACATCTGTGCCCATTATGCTAAGAAAATACAAATTTGATATGCTCTGTGTAAAAGAGCAATTCATTATATGTAACCCAATAAAGTGCAGCATATATGAAACTCAGGCCTCGTATTCTCATATTTAATTCACTTGCTCATCTGGGATACCACGGGCCAAATAGGTGTAGTTTAACAAAATCCCTACATTTCTTTTATTTAAATAGCACCATTATTTGCCTCTGAGACACTCCATTTTGTGTATGATTCATATTTATTTATTTATTTTTTAGGGAGTGAAAGGAACAGCTTCAATATATATTTGTTTAATGTTCCTAAGTGAATAAAAAGTGTTGGTATTTGAGCTATTCAATCACAACTGGAAAGAGGCTTTAATCAGTGGTGAATGCATGTATTGGTTGTTAAAATATACACCCCAAAAATTCCCTCCATGCCTCTAAGCCAACTGGCTAGTAAAATGTGATTAGAAAATGCTAGACAAATCCACCTAGCCTCACTGCAGATACATTTATTACATCATCTACATCCACTAATTATACCAATTGGTCTCTAGACATTAACACAAAAATATACTGATTTCAGTTATTTGAACCCTCACCATCATGAGTAAAAATCACTATCATTTCATATATATCGCAAAAACATACTTTACATTACACATGTTACAGGGACAGCATATATTTGGTATAGTATATCTGTAAAACCACCCAAGGAACTCTGTACCATCATAGACATATATGTATATATGTGCTTAGAACTATGGTAGTGGAAAAGTGTCCTAGTATTCAACAAATAATTCCTTTTTGCCTCATTATTCCATTTTAAACATGGATTCCTTGATGGTTTTGTTTGCTGTATACAACAGCTTTGAAACACAACTTATGAAGATGAGATGCAAAGCCAGTGAACCACTTATGGACAGTTGTTTCGTTGTTGTTAATACAACTAATCATCATGAGGTTAGTTACTGGCTTGCTGTTGAGGCTTGGCATCACTGGCTTTGCAACTCTTCCTGAGTTGTTTTTCAAAACTGTTGTAGACAGCAAACTTGAACTTCAAGGAATCCATGTATAAAATTGAATAATGAGGCAAATGGGGATTCTTTCTTGAACTCATTTGCATATGCCCACTGAGAATTAGTGATGTCGCGAACCCGAAATTTTCGGTTCGCGAACGGCGAACGCGAACTTCCGCAAATGTTCGCGAACCGGCGAACCGCCCGAAACGCCATTGACTTCAATGGGGAGGCTAATTTTAAAACACACAGGGACTCTTTCTGGCCACAATAGGGATGGAAAAGTTGTTTCAAGGGGACTAACACCTGACTGTGGCATGCCGGAGGGGGATCCATGGCAAAACTCCCATGGAAAATTACACAGTTGATACAGAGTCTGGTTTTAATCCATAAAGGGCAGAAATCACCTAACATTCCTAAATCACAATCAATATGGATTGACACCTGACATATGACATATTGACACCTCGACATATGGATTGACACCTGTCCTCAGAGCCCCTGATGCACACGGACACAGAGCAGAATAGAGACTGGTCCCCCTACATAGGGTCACTTGGCAGATATGGATTGACACCTTGTTACAAACTGCTATTTGTAACGGGCCCTTTAAATGGCAAATTGCCCTGTTTCCCTGGGTTGTGGAGAAGCCTCTTTGCCAGCCTCCTCCCGCATGACTATGGCCCCTGGAGATTGTGAAAATGTATGCACTTTTATTTGGTGTGTATGGCCCTTTAAGACTGTCGGTGGGCATATTGGGGCTTATGGACTCTTTATGTGACTGGTGCTGGCCCTTTAAACACCTTGGGACATCAGGAAGATTGGGACACTGCCCCTTTAAGGCCGTGTCCCCAGACTTGTTGGGGACACGGCCCCTTTAAGACGGTGTCCCCTGTGTCCCCAGACCTGGTGCAAACTCTTTGTGCCTGCCTTGCTATTTCCCACTTGGTTCAGTAAATGGGAAATTATTTCAGTAGAGACCAAGTCCCATTCTGCCATGGGACTTAGCCCTTTTCAGTCAGTTTCAGCCTTATTTCTCAAGCTGTGTAGAGACTAAGTCCCATTCAAGCATGGGACTCTAGTCTTTTCAGCCGCTTTTTCAGCCTTATTTCCCAGCTGTAGAGACCAAGTCCCATTCTCAAGCGCATGGGACTTGGGGCCTTTTTCTCAGCCACAAGTTTTTTTTTCAGCCTTATTTCAGCTGCAGAGACTAAGTCCCATTCGGCCATGGGACTTAGTCTTTTTTTCAGCCGTTTTTTTCAGCCTTATTTCAGCTGCAGAGACTAAGTCCCATTCGGCGATGGGACTTAGTCTTTTTTTCAGCCGTTTTTTTCAGCCTTATTTCAGCTGCAGAGACTAAGTCCCATTCGCCATGGGACTTAGTCGTTTTTTCAGCCTGAAATAGACCGACCTCACAGCCCAAATCTATGGAACTGTTTTGGGCAGGAAAATGTGCTTGCGGTCGGTCATAAAAGGGACCTCCAGCTAACTTTTTAACCCCTGGATGGATTTGGCTGATTTTTGGTTATGTTTATGTTTTAAGTGTGCTGATTCCAAATATGTAATTATGAAGATGGGATGTGTAGTTTTGAAGTTACAGGGTATGGCTAAAAACTGTATTTTTACTGCCTGTGTTTAATTATGT
>OW240913.1:73017226-73050292 GCA_933207985.1 Pelobates cultripes | reverse complement strand
GTTTTTGTCGTGTCTTTCTGAGGGTGCTGTTAGTGTAAGTCAACGTGACCTGATGGAATACACCCAAAGCTATTAAAAGAGCTTAGTGGTGTACTAGCAAAACCATTAACAGATTTATTTAACCAATCATTGTTAACAGGAGTAGTCCCAGATGATTGGAAGTTAGCGAATGTTGTGCCCATTTACAAGAAAGGTAATAGGGAGGAGTCGGGCAACTATAGGCCAGTAAGCTTTACTTCAGTAGTGGGGAAAGTGATGGAAACCATGTTAAAGGATAGGATTGTTGAACATCTAAAAACACATGGATTTTCAAGATCAGAGACAACATGGGTTTACTTCAGGGAGATCATGCCAAACTAATCTTATTGATTTTTTTGATTGGGTAACTAAAATTATAGATCAGGGTGGTGCAGTAGACATTGCTTACCTAGATTTCAGTAAGGCTTTTGACACTGTTGCACACAGAAGGCTTATCAATAAACTGCAATCTTTAAGTTTCCAATATTCCAATATTGTTAAATGAGTAAGGCAGTGGCTGAGTGACAGGCAACAGAGGGTTGTAGTTAATGGAATATGTTCGAAGCTTGGACATGTCACCAGTGAGGTACCTCAGGGATCTGTACTTGGACCCATTCTCTTTAATATTTTCAATAGTGATATTGCAGAAGGTCTTGATGGTAAGGTATGTCTTTTTGCTGATCATACTAAGATATGTAACAGGGTTGATGTTCCAGGAGGGATAAGCCAAATGGCAAATGATTTAGGTAAACTAGAAAAATGGTCAGAATTGTGGCAACTGACATTTAATGTGGATAAGTGCAAGATAATGCATCTTAGACGTAAAAACCCAAAGGCAGAGTACAAAATATTTGATAGAGTCCTAACCTGAGGAAAGGGATTTAGAGGTGATTATTTCTGATGACTTAAAGGTAGGCAGACAATGTAATAGAGCAGCAGGAAATGCTAGCAGAATGCTTGGTTGTATAGGGAGAGGTATTAGCAGTAGAAGAGGGAAGTGCTCATGCCATTGTACAGAACACTGGTGAGACCTCACTTGGAGTATTGTACACAGTACTGGAGACCGTATCTTCAGAAGGATATTGATACCTTAGAGAGGGTTCAGAGAAGGGCTACTAAACTGGTTCATGGATTGCGGGATAAAACTTACTAGGAAAGGTTAAAGGATCTTAACATATATAGCTTGGAGGAAAGATGAGACAGGGGGGATATGATAGAAACATTTAAATATATAAAGGGAATCAACACAGTAAAGGAGGAGACTATATTTAAAAAGAAGAAAAACTACCACAACAAGAGGACATAGTCTTAAATTAGAGGGACAAAGGTTTAAAAATAATATCAGGAAGTATTACTTTACTGAGAGGGTAGTGGATGCATGGAATAGCCTTCCAGCTGAAGTGGTAGAGGTTAACACAGTAAAAGGAGTTTAAGCATGCGTGGGATAGGCATAAGGCTATCCTAACTATAAGATAAGGCCAGGGACTAATGAAAGTATTTAGAAAATTGGGCAGACTAGATGGGCCAAATGGTTCTTATCTGCCGTCACATTCTATGTTTCTATGTTTCTATGTTTCTATGTGTACTGTGTGTGAGGGTGCTGTGTGTGTTTGTGAGGGTGCTGTTAGTGTGCTGTGTGTGAGGGTGTTGTGTGTTTGTAAGGGTGCTGTGTGTGTGTTTGTGAGGGTGCTGTTAGTGTGCTGTGTGTGTGTATGAGGATGCTCTGTGTGTGAGGGTGCTGTATGTGTGCTGTGTGTGATGGTGCTGTTTGTGTGCTGTGTGTGTGAGGTTGCTGTTTGTGTGCTGTGTGTGTGAGGGTGCTGTTTGTGTGCTGTGTATGTGAGGGTGCTATGTGCACGCGCTGTTTGTGTTAGGGTGCTGTATGTGTGTAGGTGCTGTGTGTGTGTGGGTGCTGTATGTGTGTGTGTGCTGTATGTTTGGAGGGATTGTGAAGGCGGGGCTAGAGTTCACTCTTGCGAGATCTGAGCATTGCCGCAGAGTTCCCACGCGTTCCTGCAGGACTCACAGGCGTGCCGTGGGGATTAGGGTGTGCCCAGGCACACCCGGCACACCCTGTGCGCACGCCTATGACAGCACACACATCATCCTCATGCACAGCACCCTCACCCACAGCACCCTCATCCACAGCACCCCTCACACACAGCATCCATCACACACACATACACACTACACCCCTCACAAACACCATCTGCAACCCTCACACATACACACAGAACCTCCCAACACACTGCACCACACAATACTTCCAAATATACACTTCTATATCTTTTTCAGTTTTTTTATTTTTTTGTGTCCTGATGAAAGCTCCCTAGAGGAGCTGAAACGTCGATTTATTCTTCGCAATAAATGAAGATTTAAATATATGGAAATCCTTGAGTTCCTTTTTTTCCTTCTCATATATATATATATATATATATATATATATATATATACACACACACACACACACACACACACACACACACACATATACTACAGCACCCCTCACATTACATTCCAGATACACACTAGATCCCTTACCCAATTCTGGATCATATACACACACTAGATTCCTATATACACTCTGAATCTGATATATACACACACTCACTAGATCTGGGTCCTTCAAACACACACTAGACTCACACACACTAGACACACACACACACACACACACACTACATTCCTAACATACACACTCGATTCCTTGTAAGTAAACACATACTACACCTCTAAACACACACTCTCCACATCCCCTACAAACATTACATCACCTATATACACACACACACACACACACACACACACACACACACACTATAGCCTGTATGCACACACTTGCTACAGCCCCTATACACACATTCTCTACAGCCCCTAGCCACTTATGCATTACATTACACCACAAACACAACACGACTAAAACTGACCTTATTATACAATACCACACCACAATCAGCTCACTCCAGACGCAATCGCACAAGCAGGCTCCAAACACATCTTTCTGGGGCAGTGCTGCAAACTGTGACAATGCATCTCTATGAGTAGATGCTGACTGGCCAGGACTGTGTTTGGCTTGTGCTGGCCCTGCCCCTGATCTGCCTCCTTGGCAATCTTAGCCAATCCACTGCTTTCCAGTGCTCTGATTAACACTTCTGAGGAAAAGATAAGATTTTACTATATTGAGCGTAAGATGGTGTCTTAACACTATAGGGTCAGGAATACATGTTTGTGTTCCTGAACCTACATTGTTCCTTTAATGTGTGCTGCAGCAACTGATGAAGGTTAATGTAAACAGGGCTTGACGGTATTCAACCATGAGTACTTAAGTAGCCAAGTGTGGAAATAAGTAAACCTCTGTTTTTATTCTTTCAAGATTCTTTTCCCTCAGGAATTGCACTGGAGGATTAGAGGAAGGCAGATGTGGCTCCTATATCTCAAAAAGGGTTCAAAATCCTTGCCTGCAAATTATAGACATGTGAGCTTAACTTCTGTGACTGGGAACGTATTTGAAGGGTTATTTAGGAACAATATTCAGGAATAAATTGGGAACAACATTATTATTAGCAATAATCAGCATGATTTTATGAAACATAGATCATGCCAAACTAACCTAACTGCATTCTACGATGAACTAACTAGAAGTATGATCAGGGTGTTGTAGTGGATTTAATCTAGTTGGATTTTGCCAAGATATTTGATATGGTTCCTGACAATAGGTTAGTGTTCAAACTAAAAGAAATTGGTCTAGATGAAAATTATTGTTTTTGCGTAGAAGATTGGCTTAAGGATAGAGTACAGAGAGTTGTCATTAATGGTACATTTTCAAGCTGGACAAAAGTGGTAAGTCTGTGGTAAACAGTGGTCTGTTCTGGGACCACTTCTATTTAATATATTTATAAATGATATTGAAATAGGCATTGAAAGTCATGTTTTAGTGTTTGCCGATGACACAAAACTCTGTAAAGTAATATAATGTGAGCTGGATATTGCTTTGCTGCAGAGGGATTTAGATAAATTGGGGGACTGAGCGCTCAAATGGCAGATAAAATGTAATGTAGAAAAATGCAAAGTCATGCACTTTGGGGTAAGGAAAGCACAAGAAACTTACACCGTAAATGGTAGTGAATTAGGTATAAGAACACACGAGAAGGATTTGGGAAATGTTATAGACAACAAACTAGGCACCAATGTGCAATGTCAATCGGCCAGTAAGGTATTGTCATTATAAATAGGGACATTTATTCTAAGGCTGAAAATATAATTTTGCCTCTTTATAAATTACTGGTAAACGTGCAAAGGCAGGCTACAAAATTCATAAAAGGAATGGAGCATATGAAGAAAAGTTAACAAATTTAAGTCTGTTTAGTTTGGAAAAACAGCATCTCAGAGGGGATATGATATCAAATATATTTGGGGCCAATACACACCATTGTCTGGAAATCTATTCAGAAAGGAGATTTAGTGTAAAGCAAAGGAAAGTTTTTTTTTTTATACACTAAGAACAATAATTATGTGGAATTCTCTGCCTGAAAAGGTGGTTTTATCAGAGTCTATACAGATGTTCAAACAGCAATTGGATAAATACTTGCAAAAGAATAACATACAGGGATATACATTTTAATTAGTTGATTAATAGCTTCTTGAACCAAGGAGACATCTGACTGCCATTCTGGAGTCAAGAAGGATTTTATTTTTATAGTTTGCTCCAAAATTAGAATCAAACTGGGCTTTTTGCCTTATTTTGGATCAACAGCAAAAACAGATGTGAGAAAGGCTGAACTTGATGGACGCATGTCTCTTTTCAACTACGGTATATAATCGAGTATAAGACGAGTTTTTCGGCACATTTTTTGTGCTGAAAAACCCCCACTTGTCTTATACTCGAGTCAGTGTCTGTATTATGGCAACTTACATTACACATTACACAGACCAGGACCGCTGGGCTCATTAGAAGCCCGGCGGTCCTGTTGGGGGCTGGCAGCGAGCTGTAACTTACCTTTACTGCAGCTCCTGTCAGCTCCCTTCTCCTCCACTGTAAGTCTCGCGAGGGCCGCGGTGCCAGAGGGTTGCTATGGGTTACCGTGGCAACACTCTGCACGGCGCTCAGACCGCGAGACTGAGAGTGGAGGAGAAGGGAGCTGACCGGAACGCAGGAGAAGGGAGCTGACAGGAGCTGCAGTAAAGGTAAGTTACAGCTCGCTGCCAGACCCCCTCCTACATAGCCCATGCCACTAGACCACCAGGGAATAATATAGCCTCCCTTCCTGGCCATGTATCAAGCAGGGAGGGGGGACAAAAAAATAATAATAAAAATTTAAATAATAATATTATAAAATTAAAAAAATTTAATAATAGTAAACATAAAATAAAAATAATAATATAAAAAACTAAATTTAATATTAAAATAATTAAAATAATAAAAAAAATAATAAAAATGCCCACCCCCCACCAAGGTTACACACTCTGCATCACATACACATACTGCATTCATACACACACTGCACTCATACACACACTGCATTCATACACACACTGCATTCATACACATACACACTGCATTCATACACACACACTACACACACTGCATTCATACACACACACTCTGCATTATATACACACACACACTGCATTTATTATATACACAAAATAAATATTAAATTAATGTAATTTTTTGGAGATCTAATTTTATTTAGAAATTTACCAGTACCTGATGCATTTCCCACCCTAGTCTTATACTCGAGTCAATACGTTTTCCCAGTTTTTTGGGGTAAAATTAGGGATCTCGACTTATACTTGGGTCGACTTATACTCGAGTATATCCAGTATGTAATTATGTAACTCTTTATGTAACTATGTAACAATATTTAAAGACTAACTCAATCGCAAAGTGAGAGCTGATCACGTAGGTGGTAGCCATATTCAAAGGAAAAGAAAATGATACATTAAAAATAAAAAGGAAGGGGGAAATGTGCAAAAGAACTGTAAAGGTGTGTGCAGGAAAATTATACCAATTTAAATACTGATTCAATGAAAATATGCAGTAGCTATATCTTTAATCTGTACTTGCAAGTGACTTCACTTACATTTACCTGAACGAGAACTTTCCATGCACCATTTGTGTACAACAGGTTGGTTTACTTTACAACTGCTTGATCAGATTTACAATGGTAAGTAAGCTTTTTGTAAAAAAAGAGCCACCACTGATGTATGGTTACCTCTGCAGTCAGGGCCGGACTGGGGATTCCAAAGCAGCCCTGGAAAAAAAATCTATGCCAGCCCCATAAGTCATTGCGCCATATATTGTTCCATGTAATATGTAAGGCTATGTCTTGCAACCCTAGATGATTGAGATAGAGATATAGATATAGATATATATATATAAAAAAAAAAAAAAAGGATCTTGCACTCCACCAATTCAATATTCAATGCCCGGTGCTTGTCAGCCAAAAATGCAAAAAATATAGCCAGAGATAGCACTCCAAGGACTAATATAAAATATAACTTTTATTACCTCCACTAAAACAACACAAGGTCAACGTTTCAGCTTGATCCCCTCAAGCTTTCGTCAGGACATCTCCTGATGAAAGCTTGAGGGGATCAAGCTGAAACGTTGACCTTGTGTTGTTTTAGTGGAGGTAATAAAAGTTATATTTTGTATTGGTCCTTTCAGAGTAAAATTATAATTATACAGTAAGCATACTCACATGCATACACAGACAATCTCACTGACAAGCTGATTGATACACAGCCTCATACATAAGGTTATTGATATAAAAACACAAGCTCACTCAGTAGCAGGCACACACACACACACACACACACACAAGCAAGCGCGCGCACACACACACAGCTTAATGTAGTGGTACTGGTGTCTATAGCCTGTCCCTGCAGGCTTTTCAATGTAAACACTGACCTTTAAGAGAAAAGGCAGTGTTTACATTGCTTCCTAGTGACAGACACTCAGACGGTCACTAGAGGTGCTTCCTGTGTCAGTGCGGATTGGCTGAGATCATCAAGCTTGATGATCTCAGCCGTAGAGGCAGGGCCAGGCGAGGGGAGACCAGCATCATGTGGAAAAAAAAAAAAGGTGAGTAAAAAAAAACACACACACACACACACATACCATGACAGACACACACCATGACACAGACAGACCGTGACACAGACAGAAACACACACACCATGACAGACAGACACACCATGACACAGACAGACAGACACACACACCATGACAGACACACACCTTAAAAAAGACACACACACCTTGACACACACACCATAACACAGACAGACCATGACACACAGACACAGACAGACACACATTACATGACACAGACAAACACACACACACACACACCATGACACACATTACATGACAGACACACACACACACACCATGACATAGACACACATTGCATGACACAGACAGACACACACACCATGACAGACAGTGACACACACACCATGACACAGAGACACACACAATGACACAGACAGACACACACACACACACACACCATGACAGACAGTGACCCACACACCATGACACAGAGACACAATCAATGACACAGACACACATTGCTGACACAGACAGACACTCACACACCATGACACAGACAGACACACACACACACCATGACAGACAGACACACACACAAATGACACAGACACACACACACACATACACAATTTCTACCTGTGGGGAGCTCTTCTGGCGGCCGCAGAGGGAGCTCCTTTGGCGGACGCAGTGTTTGCTGGCTGTTCTTGTGGCCGCAGGGGGAGCTGGCTGTTGTTTCTCTGCTCCCCCTCCCCTGCGCTCCCCCTCCCCTGCGCGCCGCTTAATGAGACCGTACAGCACACATACAGCACCCTCACACACAGAGCATCCTCATACACACACACAGCACACTAACAGCACCCTCACAAACACACACACAGCACCCTTACAAACACACAACACCCTCACACTTACCTTTACTGCAGCTCCTGTCAGCTCCCTTCTCCTCCACTGTAAGTCTCGCGAGGGCCGCGGTGCCAGAGGGTTGCTATGGGTTACCGTGGCAACACTCTGCACGGCGCTCAGACCGCGAGACTTAGAGTGGAGGAGAAGGGAGCTGACCGGAACGCAGGAGAAGGGAGCTGACAGGAGCTGCAGTAAAGGTAAGTTACAGCTCGCTGCCAGACCCCCTCCTACATAGCCCATGCCACTAGACCACCAGGGAATAATATAGCCTCCCTTCCTGGCCATGTATCAAGCAGGGAGGGGGGACAAAAAATAATAATAAAAATTTAAATAGTAATATTATAAAATTAAAAACAATTAATAATAGTAAACATAAAATAAAAATAATAATATAAAAAACTAAATTTAATATTAAAATAATAAAAATAATAAAAAAAATAATAAAAATGCCCACCCCCCACCAAGGTTACACACTCTGCATCACATACACATACTGCATTCATACACACACTGCACTCATACACACACTGCATTCATACACACACTGCCTTAATACACATACACACTGCATTCATACACACACACTCTGCATTATATACACACACACACTGCATTTATTATATACACAAAATAAATATTAAATTAATGTAATTTTTTGGAGATCTAATTTTATTTAGAAATTTACCAGTACCTGATGCATTTCCCACCCTAGTCTTATACTCGAGTCAATACGTTTTCCCAGTTTTTTGGGGTAAAATTAGGGATCTCGACTTATACTTGGGTCGACTTATACTCGAGTATATCCAGTATGTAATTATGTAACTCTTTATGTAACTATGTAACAATATTTAAAGACTAACTCAATCGCAAAGTGAGAGCTGATCACGTAGGTGGTAGCCATATTCAAAGGAAAAGAAAATGATACATTAAAAATAAAAAGGAAGGGGGAAATGTGCAAAAGAACTGTAAAGGTGTGTGCAGGAAAATTATACCAATTTAAATACTGATTCAATGAAAATATGCAGTAGCTATATCTTTAATCTGTACTTGCAAGTGACTTCACTTACATTTACCTGAACGAGAACTTTCCATGCACCATTTGTGAACAACAGGTTGGTTTACTTTACAACTGCTTGATCAGATTTACAATGGTAAGTAAGCTTTTTGTAAAAAAAGAGCCACCACTGATGTATGGTTACCTCTGTAGTCAGGGCCGGACTGGGGATTCCAAAGCAGCCCTGGAAAAAAAATCTATGCCAGCCCCATAAGTCATTGCGCCATATATTGTTCCATGTAATATGTAAGGCTATGTCTTGCAACCCTAGATGATTGAGATAGAGATATAGATATAGATATATATATATAAAAAAAAAAAAAAGGATCTTGCACTCCACCAATTCAATATTCAATGCCCGGTGCTTGTCAGCCAAAAATGCAAAAAATATAGCCAGAGATAGCACTCCAAGGACTAATATAAAATATAACTTTTATTACCTCCACTAAAACAACACAAGGTCAACGTTTCAGCTTGATCCCCTCAAGCTTTCGTCAGGACATCTCCTGATGAAAGCTTGAGGGGATCAAGCTGAAACGTTGACCTTGTGTTGTTTTAGTGGAGGTAATAAAAGTTATATTTTGTATTGGTCCTTTCAGAGTAAAATTATAATTATACAGTAAGCATACTCACATGCATACACAGACAATCTCACTGACAAGCTGATTGATACACAGCCTCATACATAAGGTTATTGATATAAAAACACAAGCTCACTCAGTAGCAGGCACACACACACACACACACACACACAAGCAAGCGCGCGCACACACACACAGCTTAATGTAGTGGTACTGGTGTCTATAGCCTGTCCCTGCAGGCTTTTCAATGTAAACACTGACCTTTAAGAGAAAAGGCAGTGTTTACATTGCTTCCTAGTGACAGACACTCAGACGGTCACTAGAGGTGCTTCCTGTGTCAGTGCGGATTGGCTGAGATCATCAAGCTTGATGATCTCAGCCGTAGAGGCAGGGCCAGGCGAGGGGAGACCAGCATGATGTGGAAAAAAAAGGTGAACTGAGTAAAAACACACATACACACACACATACCATGACAGACACACACCATGACACAGACAGACCGTGACACAGACAGAAACACACACACCATGACAGACAGACACACCATGACACAGACAGACAGACACACACACCATGACAGACACACACCTTAAAAAAGACACACACACCTTGACACACACACCATAACACAGACAGACCATGACACACAGACACAGACAGACACACATTACATGACACAGACAAACACACACACACACACACCATGACACACATTACATGACAGACACACACACACACACCATGACATAGACACACATTGCATGACACAGACAGACACACACACCATGACAGACAGTGACACACACACCATGACACAGAGACACACACAATGACACAGAGACACACACAATGACACAGACAGACACACACACACACACACACCATGACAGACAGTGACCCACACACCATGACACAGAGACACAAACAATGACACAGACACACATTGCTGACACAGACAGACACTCACACACCATGACACAGACAGACACACACACACACCATGACAGACAGACACACACACAAATGACACAGACACACACACACACACATACACAATTTCTACCTGTGGGGAGCTCTTCTGGCGGCCACAGAGGGAGCTCCTTTGGCGGACGCAGTGTTTGCTGGCTGTTCTTGTGGCCGCAGGGGGAGCTGGCTGTTGTTTCTCTGCTCCCCCTACCCTGCGCGCCGCTTAATGAGACCGGGTCCGGAATATGACATCATATTCCGGCCCTGGTCTCATTAAGCGGCGCGCAGGGGTGGGGGAGCAGAGACACAACAGCCAGCTCCCCCTGCGGCCGCAAGAACAGCCAGCAAACCCTGCGGCCACTAAAGGAGCTCTCTCTGCGGCCGCAGGTGAGCCAGCTGGCTGCCCGGCCCCAGGTGCCGACGGCCCACCGGGAAATTTCCCGGTATCCCGGTGGGCCAGTCCAGCCCTGTCTGTAGTTAATGCCTTGCAACTTAGAAACATAGAATTTGACAGCAGATAAGAACCATTCAGCCCATATAGTCTGCCCGATTTTCTAAATACTTAGTCCCTAGTCTTATCTTATAGTTAGGATAGCCTTATGCCTATCCCACACATGCTTAAACTCCTTTACTGTGTTAACCTCTACCACTTCAGCTGGAAGGCTATTCCATGCATCCACTACCCACTCAGTAAAGTAATACTTCCTGATATTATTTTTAAACCTTTGTCCCTCTAATTTAAGACTATGTCCTCTTGTTGTTGTAGTTTTTCTTCTTTTAAATATAGTCTCCTCCTTTACTGTGTTGATTCCCTTTATATATTTAAATGTTTCTATCATATCCCCCCTGTCTCGTCTTTCCTCCAAGCTATACATGCTAAGATCCTTTAACCTTTCCTGGTAAGTTTTATCCCGCAATCCATGAACCAGTTTAGTAGCCCTTCTCTGAACCCTCTCTAAGGTTTCAATATCCTTCTGAAGATACGGTCTCCAGTACTGTGTACAATACTCCAAGTGAGGTCTCACCAGTGTTCTGTACAATGGCATGAGCACTTCTCTCTTTCTACTGCTAATACCGCTCCCTATACAACCAAGCATTCTGCTAGCATTTCCTGCTGCTCTATTACATTGTCTGTCTACCTTTAAGTCATCAGAAATAATCACCCCTAAATCCCTTTCCTCATATGTTGAGTTTAGGACTCTATCAAATATTCTGTACTCTGCCCTTGGGTTTTTACGTCCAAGATGCATTATCTTGCACTTATCCACATTAAATGTCAGTTGCCACAATTCTGACCATTTTTCTAGTTTACCTAAATCATTTGCCATTTGGCTTATCCCTCCTTGAACATCAACCCTGTTACATATCTTAGTATCATCAGCAAAAAGACATACCTTACCATCAAGACCTTCTGCAATATCACTAATAAAAATATTAAAGAGACTGGGTCCAAGTACAGATCCCTGAGGTACCCCACTGGTGACAAGTCCAAGCTTCGAATATATTCCATTAACTACAACCCTCTGTTGCCTGTCATTCAGCCACTGCCTTACCCATTCAACAATATTTGAATCCAAACTCAAAGATTGCAGTTTATTGATAAGCCTTCTATGTGCAACAGTGTCAAAAGCCTTACTGAAATCTAGGTAAGCAATGTCTACTGCACCACCCTGATCTATAATTTTAGTTACCCAATCAAAAAAATCAATAAGATTAGTTTGGCATGATCTCCCTGAAGTAAACCCATGTTGTCTCTGATCTTGAAATCCATGTGTTTTAGATGTTCAACAATCCTATCCTTTAACATGGTTTCCATCACTTTCCCCACTACTGAAGTAAGGCTTACTGGCCTATAGTTGCCCTACTCCTCCCTATTACCTTTCTTGTAAATGGGCACAACATTCGCTAACTTCCAATCTTCTGGGACTACTCCTGTTAACAATGATTGGTTAAATAAATCTGTTAATGGTTTTGCTAGTACACCACTAAGCTCTTTTAATAGCTTTGGGTGTATTCCATCAGGTCCCATTGACTTATTTGTCTTTACTTTTGACAGTTGAAATAGAACCTCTTCCTCTGTAAACTCACGTGTAATAAATGACTCATTTATCCTTTTTTCTCAACTGAGGTCCCTTTCCTTCATTTTCATCTGTAAATACAGAACAAAAATATTCATTGAGGCAGTCAGCTAGACCTTTATCCTCTTCTACATACCTTCCTTATTTTGTTTTTAATCTAACTAATCCTTGTTTTACTTTTCTTTTCTCATTTATGTATCTAAAAAATGTTTTATCCCCCTTTTTTACTGACTGTGCTATTTTCTCTTCTGTGTGTGATTTGGAAGCTCTTATAACTTGCTTAGCCTCTTTCTGCCTAATCCTATAGATCATTTTGTCTTCCTCACTCTGGGTTTTTTTATAATTCCTAAATGCTAACTTTTTGTTTTTAACTATTTTGGCCACATCTGCGGAGTACCACAGTGGTTTCTTGAATTTTTTGCTTTTATTGACAAGCCTAATGCAATTTTCTGTTGCCTTCAATAGTGCAACTTTTAAATAATCCCATTTCTCTTGGACTCCATTTAAATTGCTCCAGTCTGATAATGACTCCTCTACCCATATTCTAATTTTAGAAAAGTCTGCTTTTCTAAAGTCTAAAACTTTTGTTTTTGTGTGGTGTGACTCAGTCACTGTTCTTATATTAAACCACACTGACTGATGATCACTGGATCCTAAACTTTCACCTACAGTAATATCTGATACCAAATCTCCATTTGTTAACACTAAATCTAGTATGGCCTCTTTACGAGTTGGCTCCTCAACAACTTGTTTTAGAGACAATCCCAGTAGGGAGTTTAGAATATGTGTGCTCCTGGCAAAAGTAGCTAATTTTTTCTGCAATAGACATTGTTGACTCAATGTGAAATCTAATTAAACAAAAAAAAAAAAAACAGGAACCATTCAGGGAACCTGACATTGCAGCCATTTGTCTGGAGAATTTTGCTAACATTTGAAGGCTAATATGTGCATTTTCCTACTTGCAATGCATTCTACTAGTCTTACTTAACAGTAGTCTGCTTAGTATTACACTAGGTTATGTGGGTGGTACACTGTGGAGTCACAAAAAATATTTCTCAGAGGTTCTAATTGGCCAGCAGAGTGTGCTAACGTGGGTCAAGCTGAATAGCATCAACTGTATATAGACATTAATTTAGATTGTTAATGTTTTACTTTTTCTAGAATATGCATTGTTCCTTAATAGTACATACCTGTAACATATTAATACTCAGTTCTCTTTCTGGTTGTAAATTAATTTCCCATGCTACATTTAAATATAATACTACACATTTATAACCAAAACTGCACATTATTGCAAATTAATAACTTGGAACCTGAAACGTCTTATGGTTCATTCACTGCTGCCAAGTGTTAATTATCATGACATCAGTCCTTTTTTTCTAAAAAAAACCACATTGTTGGAGAGTCATCTATTGCTGAAAAACGTTAATCCAATAAATGGCTAAGGGCCAATGAGGCACGGTTCCTTTCAAATGTCAGAACTGCTGTACATAACAAAAGAGAGAAAAAAGGCCTTTGGTTAACAAAAGAGAACATACTAAAATAAACAGGAAAATGTGTGACTGGCCAAGTCCAGAAAATCTGATTTTTTTCCCCCCTTAAAAATAAAATGGCTGGTGTTATCTACTTAACTTTTGGCAAGCACGATTACATCCAACGCATGCGGTTTTACGTTTAAACATCATCACATTTTGTCCGTGAAGAGGAGATGGTGTGATCACTGAAAAAAAAAGAATGTGGTTGTATATATTTTTTAGATACAATTTTATTTTTAAGCACTTTAAGATCTATAGCATTACAAAACAATAGTTACATAACTCCTTTGATTCTTAATCTTTAACATATTAGTGAGTAGAAGAGATTTGTGTTTCACAAACAATAATGTGCACAACTTTAAATTAAAACACTGCGACTGTACTTGTACCCATGCAATGTATTGGGGTCCAGAAGGGGAAAGAGGAGCTGAGCTGCATGTGGATATCGCAGGTTACACAAAGGCACCGTTTGCCAATGCAGAGCTGAATTGTATACCTTGGTCTGCGGTTCTTTTCTGTATGCTTGCAACATTTGAGATCGGTTATCTGGTTAACGACAAAATAGTGAAAAATGACTAATTGACTGTTTCACTTTGTAAGTTGACTTGTAAATTTGAAAAAATAAAATCACCTTTAGCAAAGTTGTAATTTGATGGATAAGGACATTTATAGGAAATATTCTTTCCGACGAAATATTCAATAAGTAATTATCTTTATACAAAAAAATTAATGAATCACAGTTGGAAATTTACTGCTTACATCTAAAACATAATAGGGGAACAAATTATTTATTTTTTCTGCTGTGGAGAGTCACCCCGCATGTCACTCACCGTAATGCAAAATGTATGGGATGCAAATATCTGGATGCACAGTGTCCAGGCCAATACAACCAGAGCCAATATTTCAACAGAGAGGAGGACCGTCACCTGCCAATAAAAATCAGTCCTTACCTAGGAGGTTCAGCCTGGGAAAGCTTGAATGATCACATGGATTTTGATTAGAGAAAGGTATCAGTATTGTCAGGAGCAATGGCCATCTATGACTTAACAGAAGCAGGGAAGCTTGGCAGTGGAGAGATGTACTTACTGTATTAAGCCCTAAAAATGTATCTATACACACAACATTAAAGTGGCTCTGTCACAGGTTCATACTTTTTTTATTCTCATCCAAACTCACAGTGAAAAACACCACAATCCCAGCACTAATATTTTTGGTTTCTGGTCCCCCCCCCCTTTTTTAAACCTTTTTTAAAAACTCGCTTTAGCTCCAGCCATATCTTATTGCTAACAGCCACCACCTTTGAATGTTTGGTGGTGATGTGCAGGGTCTACCTTCCTGTGCTCTTTCTTATTCAACCAGCATGTCCAACAAGTGGCATAGACAGAAAAGTACCACATGAGGTTTTATGCCGTGTGATGCGTAGAATTATGGGAAAATAAAACTTGACAATGGAAGAGGAGTTGACCTAAGTTCCACCCATTGTCGGGTTTGTCCAGTTAAGGGCTACATATAAGGAGAAGTAGTCCATAGCAATGCTTATGTGTTTCTTTTTTTTTTAAAACAAAATCCACAGCTCAAGAAAAAAACGCAACATGAAACACAGGGCGTCATCAACACTACAACATGCAAAATCATTTTCAGGTGACAGAGCTGCTTTAACACCTTTAACCCCTTAAGGACCAAACTTCTGGAATAAAAGGGAATCATGACATGTCACACATGTCATGTGTCCTTAAGGTGTTAAGGGACCCTATAGTGCCAGGAAAACAAAGCTGTTTTCCTGGCACTATAGGTCCCTTCAGTGGCCCTCCCCCCTCCCACGGTGCTGAAGGGGTTAAAACCTGTTCAGTCACTTACCTGAATCCAGCACCAATGTCCCTCTGGGCTGGGTCAGGCTCCGCCCACACTCCTCCCACGTCACTGCCAGCCGGCGGTGGAATCCTTATGTGCAAGCGCAGCAATGGCCACACTCACATTAGGATTTTCCCATAGGAAAGCATTAATCAAGGTCCTCGTGTGTGAAGGCGTCCAGTATTAGATAACAGACTAAAGGTCCGTTTGGATTCCGGAAGCCCTCTAGTGGCTGTCTGGTAGACAGCCACTGAGGGCAGACTTAGAGCTGCAATGTAAACACTGCAGTTCTCTGGAACTGCAATGTTTTACATTGCAGAACTAGGTGCAAAAGAGACACAGCGCCCAGACTACTTCAGTGAGCTGAAGTGGTCTGGGTGCCTACAGTGTCCCTTTAAGGACACAGCTTCAGAAGTAAAAGGCCAGCATGACGGACATTTTCCATCATGTGTCCCTAGGGGATAAAGATGACTAACTGCTGTAACAGTGCAAATGAGTCAATCCTCTGAAGTATGTGTTTAGCTCTCTTTTCTACATTAGAGTAGGATTTATTTGTCCTCTATGTAATGAGTTGGTAGAACAATTAGAACAATTAGAAAAATTATATATAATTCTAGTAAAGTTTTCAGAACAGATTTGGTCCATCTGAATCAATTTTTTTTAAATTGCCAATGAACCAAAATCTGAAATATTAGGAACCAAAACAAAACGCTTATTTTTACCCGTAAATATCCCTATTCTGAATTCACTTAGAATTTCCAGCAATTCTCACTTTAATGAGTAACTATGAAAGACACCTAGTAACAAAACCAGTCAAATTAACCATAGATTGTCAGTTTATGTTTCCCGCTCAATCTATTTTTGTACTACATAAAGAAAAAGGTAATATGCTTTGTCCCTATTGCTGTTAAGATTACATGTACTTTTAAACCACACAACATGATTTCAACTCATTTCAAAATATCAAATACAGGTTTCTTCCCAAAAAATCATCTGAGCTGAGATTCACTCAGAGCCAGTGAAGGTAATCAACCCAAAAATTATCCTTCATTTGAGAGGTCATCATTGACTACAAATGTTTTTTGTTGGTCATATGTTTAAAATAAAAGTTAAAGTAGGCAGTGTTCAATCACTTCAGATACTGTTTACATTTATGGTTTTATGAATGATTGCACTGCATCTTACACTAATTAGCAGGGCACTCAGACATACAATGATTTGTATTGTGTATATTTTGCTACAGATACCCCGCATCATTTACTCTAACTGCCAGAAGCATCCTGCTAAACAAATACCACTAATCTGTGATATACTTTACTTCTAGACCACATTGATCGATAAAAAAATGTCACATCACATGTGAGCATCCACATGGACCATGCTTTGTTACAATTTATTTCTGCATTGAATTAATTTTATTTACAAAGTTATCGACTGATGCTTTTTATTGGCCAATCTCTAAGGGCAAATTATAAGAAATTAAGGTTTTGATGACAATAGACCCATTTTGTCCATTTTTATATCATTATTTTGTTATTTCAGGATATTGAAAAATACCTTCCATTTTTAATAGATAATTAGAATTAGAAGGCAGGTAAATATGTTTATTTATATAATTTGGGACTTGGGGAGAGTGGGTTGACAGTTTTATTTATTGATTAGATGCCCATGTTTTTGAGGATTTTGTCACTATACACGATGGTGAGCATGTTGATTCTTGGGAGTCAAGTTACTCATAATTAGATATACTGCTAAAAATTTAATAGAATGCTCATTATTAGAACTTATTTTCCCATAATATTCAGTTTGATAAATCTTTTATTTTTTTCAGTTGTGGCTGGATAGCTTATGCACCTTAGAGCTTAGTATTATACACAGTGTTTTTTATATGCATAGTAAAAAGTACAGTGTAAACAGAAAATAGTAGCTATACTCACAAATAAAATATGCATGTAAGTTTGTTATGGATAGAAATGAATGTAGGTAAAATGTCTATTTACTTTGTATATCTGTATTCAGTATATACTCAAAATGGCTGCTAGAGCACCCCCTCCTATCGACTGAACACCTTGTGTAACAAGATAGCATCTCCATCCAGAGTAAAATCCCGAGATGATGGTGACATCACACTTTGGAGGAAGTGCATTAGATAAGACACCTAACACTTGACCAATTAAAGATGTATTCTCTCTGTTATCTTACATTTTGCTTATGATGTATTTTCTGCTTTATAAGGGGCCTGCCGCCCCCCTGATTAAACATTCCAGAGTTTTTAATTTATCTGAACTTGTGTCAGTGTGATTTACTCAACCAGCATGCACACATTCTATTTTAAGCAATCTGGACAGAGGGCAGATATTCAAGCAAACGCTTGGTTTGATCTAAAACAAGTTGTTTAGCATATATTATTTGGGGGTATATATAATTTTGCCTTGCATTCGTTGCAGATCTAGATCTACCACAGACTTCTCATTGAAATGTATTACAACTCACTCACAAGTCTTTGAAAGGCTGGTGCTCTGGGCACTTGTCTGCTTCTTGAGTTCAGCTTCATGGAACTAAACTACCAGGAAGTAGCACCATTAGTCTGACTGAGAGCTGAGGTAGTGTAACACGGCAAATTGAAGGTTTTATTAAAATCTGAAGGGCTTTATGTGATTGCAGTGTTCCTTTAAATGCATCATGAATGGAAATTTGTAAACATCAGGAAAATAGACCAATGGTTTTGTGAGATTACATTATATTTTGTTATTTGATATAAAATTATGCAACAATGAACTTTTATGAAGATACATACTTTCATATTGCGAATGGTTATCTGTGTGGCCACCTAACAAGCCTTATTATTAATAATAATGTATTTTTATTATTATTGCAGTAAATATTAACTAAAAGTAGTTTGTTTTGTTCATAATAATACATGAGAGGTTAGATCAGTGGTTGTTTTCTTGATAGGGACTCAAATTATGTTCCGATCATTAGCTTGTGGGCCCACTCTTAAATTATAAAATTAGATCACTGATCCATTTTTTTTTTAAACTGCAATATTATATTTAGTAAAATGAATTAAGTAAACACATTTCTTAGGACCTCTTCAGGGGGTTTCATGAGTCAACTCTGCACAGTAAAATTGTGCCACTGCAGCAAATAATCTATGGTGTGCCCGGGACTTTCTCATGGAAGGGCTGACAAGAAGGAAGGGGAGCAATTGCCACCTGGAACGCTAACATAAGAAGGCTGGCAAGGAGGACATGGGATGCAACCTTAAATCATTCTGCTGAAAGTAACAATAGCAAAGATACATTAGAATGTCTGTTGTCACAGTACTGCAAGCGTGAGGTGGCAACTGTGTAACCATTTTGCTAACCTAGCACAGTATGGGTTTGGACATGTTTGTTTTGTGACCCAAGCTCTCAATACTCTACAGGCTTAGATTTCGGTATCTTGGATAACCAGGCTGCTAGACTAGGCTGAGTATGTACAATGTTCCTGGAGGTGTTTGCAAGTAGTTACTGGGAAACACACAACAGATGTCATTGGTGGTAATGGGACCATCTGCATCTCTGTGAATGATCTGTCGCACTGTACAGGTCATATTAATGGAGCTTGCATGAATATAGAACACACCTCGCACCTACAGCAGCCTGAATTTGTCAAACCCAAACATTGCATGCACTGTGAATAGGACCATCTACAATGGGATCTGTGGGGTTTAGGAGAAAAGAGGCAGTTGATATAAAATTGCCCTCCATGACAAATGTTGCTGACCCTCCCCATGACTTTCTAATAATATGTCTCTTTTCCAACTAGTTTGATGCAATAAAAGTGGCATGGAGGAACAACTCTGACTTCTGGCACAATGGTTAATAATGACTGGATTTGATTAATATGAGTATTGCTGCTTAGACTGCATAAATTGAGAATAATAGACAATAAATCATTTTTATACATTTTGGAACAGCCCTGAGTTGTCTTAACATCATATGCAGTGATTGCTGTCTATGAATGGCCCCAGGATGAGAGAAACACATGACATCATTTTTTTTTTCACTTCTCTCCTGAAACCATATCTTAAAAAAACAAGAAAGCAATATGTGGATTTTTCTGAGTTTGTTTTATGTTACAAATATTGTTAAATTAAAATTTTCTACAAAAGGTCTTGTACCTCAGAGCACAACTGGTAACATGAACTTACAAAACCATGTGTAAATTATTATGATATTTGTTTTATTATATGAAAAATATTTAGGTTTGCCAAACCATTACGAATTATTGGGCAGCTTCAATATGTTGGACATTCAGGTCTACATAGCGTCGGACCAAGAAAGGAAAAGTGTTGCTCCTTTAGTGTGTAGGATTAAATTTGCATGATAGAAATAATTAAATCACAGCAGAAATAGTTTTTCATCTGCACCATATAAATTCAATGTTTTGGAACATAATGTCCTATCCACATTTCATTTTACTTTGCAAACTTTTTAACAAACTGACATCAATTTTTAACTTATTTACCATACATACACCTTATTTTGTTAAACATAAAATAATAATTTAAAGCTTTGGATAGGGCTGTAAGCACTAGAACCATTGAATCCTCACAAGGAACACAGTGCCAAATAATCTTGGCAACACGTATAGGAATTGATGGAACACTGGACATATTAAGACATTATTTAAATTATTTTGCTTTCATTTATTTTATTAGAATTGTCATATACTTCATACATCCATAAAGCAGTAAATTTGTTCTGTGTATGTGTTTTCTAGCCCTGCTTAGTAAACGATACATGTATGTTTTTAATTAAAAAGCACTGACACGTGTACTTTATAGGTTGAATTACAGTAGAGATAATGTACAGTTAATGTAGTAGTTTTAGAGTACATATGCATATATATGGGTAATGCTAATGGTGTACTTAGTGTTTTACAGGTTACACTGGATGAGAGCAAAGGAATAATACATACAGCAGTTATAGAGTGTATATATTTTCTGTAAAGATAACTGTGTACTTGAAACTTTACAGCTTGCATTACAGTAGAGCAGAAGTTCAGCAAATGATGTTGTACTTGTTAGACTTGTTCAAAAAATTTGTTTCAACCAGTTTGTCTGAATCAATATCCTTTTTTATCTCACCAAAACAAATCGATTTGTCTGGGATTTACCTGTGGAATCTTAGTCATTGAAGATAACCTGTACAAAACTCAGACAAACGGATTAATTCAGACTTAGATTAAAATTATTTCAATTCGTGAAAATTGCCCACAATTATTTTTTGCACAAGTCTAGCACACATACACTGAGCTATTCACAAAAGTGAGAATTCAAACTAAATTTAAATTGTGATGACAAAGCAGCCAAACTGCATTTCAAATTGAAGGACAAAATAGCTAAACTGGAAAAGAATCTCATTTCCAGTTTAGCTATTTTGTCCTTCAATTTGAAATTCACTTTGAATTCTCTATTTAGTAAATAACCTCAGTAGTGTATGTATATGTTATATCAAGCTAATGGTCTACTTAGCAATTTACAGGTCAGGTTATATTAGAATAGAGGGACAGTAAATGCAGAAGAACATACCATCTATGATCAGTTGTGCTCAAAAGTTTGCATACCCTGGCAGTAATTGTGAAATGTTGGCATTGATTTTGAAAATATGACTGATCATGCAAAACAATGTCTTTTATTGAAGGATATTAATCATATGAAGCCATTGATTATCACATAGTTGTTTGGCTCCTTTTAAAATCATAATGATAAGAGAAATTACCCAAATGACCTTGATCAAAAGTTTACATACCTTGAATGTTTGGCCTTGTTACAGACACACAAAGTGATTAAAATGGCAGGTAAACTGGCAATTAAAGGTAAATTTCCTACACATGCGGCTTTTTAAATTGCAATTAGTGTTTGTGTGTAAATAGTCAATGAGTTTGTTAGCTCTCAAGTGGATGAACCGAGCAGGCTAGATACTGAGCCATCGATAACAGAAAAGAACTGTCAAAAGACCTGCGTAACAAAGTAATGGTACTTTATAAAGATAGAAAAGGATATAAAAAGATATCCAAAGCCTTGAAAATGCCAGTCAGTACTGTTCAATCACTTAAGAAGTAGAAAGTTCAGGGATCTCTTGATACCAAGCCAAGATCAGGTAGACCAACAAAGATTTCAGCCAAAACTGCTAGAACAATTGTTCGGGATACAAAGAAAAATCCACAGGTAATCTCAGGAGATATACAGGCTGCTCTGGAAAAAAGATGGTGTGGTTGATTCAAGGAGCACAATATGACAATACTTGAACAAAAATTAGCTGCTTGGTCGAGATGCCAGAAAGAAGTCTTTACTGCACCAATGCCACAAAAAAGCCCGGTTAAAATATGCCCAACGACACCTTGACACACCTCACAGCTTCTGGCCATTGTAATTTGGAGTGATGAGACCCAAATAGAGCTTTATGGTCAGAACCATAAGCGTTATATTTTAAGAGGGGTCAACAAGGCCTATAGTTAAAAGAATACAATCCCCACTATGAAGCATAGTGGTGGTTCACTAATATTTCAGGGGAGGAAGGGGGTAGTGGAAGGGTAAGTTCTAAAGGCACAGGGAATCTTGTAAACATTGATTGCAAGATGAATGCAGCATGTTATCACACAATATTGGTAGACAATTTGCATTTTTCTGCACGAAAGATGCGCATGGGATGCTCTTAAATTTTCCAGCATGACTCTAAGCACAAGGCCAAGTTGACCCTCCAGTGGTTACAGCAGAAAAAGGTGAATGTTCTCTGTGGCCATCACAGTCTCCTGACCTTAATATCATCGAGACACTCTGGGGGGGGATCTCAAACGTGCAGTTCAAAGACAACCAAAGACTTTGCATGGCCTGGAGGCATCTTGCCAAGCCGAATTGGCAGCTATACCACTGAAAGAATTAGGGGCGTCATAGACAACTATTACAAAAGACTGCACTCTGTCATTGATGCTAAAGGGGGCAAAACACAGTATTAAGAACTAAGGGTATGCAGACTTTTAAATGGGGGCCATTTCATTTTTTCCTTTGTTGCCATGTTTTGTTTTATGATTGTGCCATTCTGTTATAACCTACAGTTGAATATGAATCCCATAAGAAATAAAAGAAATATGTTTAGCCTGCTCACTCAGGTTTTCTTTAAAAATGGTACATATATTACCAATTACCCAAGGGTGTGCAAACTTTTGAGCACAACTGTATATGGTATTTATTCCTAATGGTCTACTTAGTATCTTACAGGATGCATTACGTAGGGCTGAAGCTATGCAAATAGAACACAGTCCATCTGTGCAGTAAGTATATAAAGATAAACCATTTGTAGCATTAAACTCACCGAATATTAGTGAATTGTGTGCCACTCACACTTTGACATCCCTGGAGGGATCAGGCATAAATCACAGGCTGCTAATGTTTGTGTGTCATCGTGTGTAGCCGCAACGGGTGCTTCTTGCCCTTCCTCCATTTTGGGGCCCTGTTTGCTGCCAGAGGTGTGGGCTGCAGTTGCTGGGTAATGATTTGCTAAAGTATGCGTTCAGCCGACTCTCGCAGGCTAGGGTGATGCATTCTGCTTTCTAGACGTTGCCAAAAGTCTTCAAAGATTCTGTCTCCATTGGACAAGATATGTTGGTTTGTTTTGGTGGTTCTGGGACTTTGCGTGCCTTCTGCTATCTTGTTAGAGTTGCCAGAAGTTCCAGCATTCTTTGTGGAAATGTCCCTTGGTGTTGTGGGATAAGGGATTCCTCCCAGGGATGGACTGGGATGACCCCCACGAGTCCAGAGGGGAGGGGGGTGACAGGGCAGCCATGCTATGTTGGCATGGAGAGCGGCCGCCTCCCGTGCCCAGCGCATGCCAGGCTAAATGTTCTCGGGTATGTAGCAAGTAGGTGCTTGTCGAGTTGTGGAGCACTGCATAGAGTACCGTGTGCCTTAAGGGTCTATTAAGTCGTTGGATTCCACTCAATTCGAGCTGTGTGTGGCCAAAAAGAACTGTAAATATCAGGATTAGTAAGGAGCTCAAGACAGGCACATCTCTCCTCCATGACAGTCAGGCCCTGCCCCCAACCATACAGGTACTTTCAAGTATTCACCTAACATATTCTTGAGCTACTTATAGTTATAGCTCATTCTCTGTAGATCTTGGTTAGATATCCCTTTGTAAGGTTCTTCCAGTTGGTCAACTCATCACTGCTACACTACTGCATTTCTACAGCATGGATAATGTCACAAAAGAAACATTTGTCATTAATACTGAAATTAGTGAATATTACAACTGAAAAGTTGTTATTGTTGCAAATGTTATATATCAGACATATTTCTACAATGAAAAAACAGAAATTACCTTAAAACAAAAATATCAATCAGGTTGAATAACACACAGAGAATGCCTCAAGTGAAACATATGTTATAAATACAAACATTTTTTACATCTGATACAAAAGAAGAATAAGAAATATACACATTTTAAAATCTAACGTAAATTAAAATAGGCAAACAATGAGGAAAATGTAACAAAAACAATAAAAAGAAAGGAGTGGATTAAAACACAGCTTTAAAAAAAATGATTAAACAATAAAAAATAAAATATAGAAAATTACAGGAAACTTTGTTACAACCTGCAAAAAAACAAGCAACCCTTTGGTGTATATATGTTTAATTAAAATACTCACCTTGTTTTTTATTGTCAAATTACTTTTAAAAAAAATCACTGACCGTATTACAATCAATATAAAGTCAAAAAATGCTGAAACAAATTACCTTTAACGTGTCCATATATACTTTTTATCTAAAACATGCCTTTGCAAATTTCACTAAATATTAATTTAAAACACTAAGGTGAAAACCCTTGATTGATAAACAAGGGTCAACATTTTAAAACTAAATATATTTATTTAATCATGAATTTAGTTTTACTTCCTTACTTTTCCTAGAAAGGAACTACAGGGAATGCAGAATTATTAGGCAAATGAGTATTTTGACCACATCATCCTCTTTATGCATGTTGTCTTACTCCAAGGTGTATAGGCTCGAAAGCCTACTACCAATTAAGCATATTAGGTGATGTGCATCTCTGTAATGAGAAGGGGTGTGGTCTAATGACATCAACACCCTATATCAGGTGTGCATAATTATTAGGCAACTTCCTTTCCTTTGGCAAAATGGGTCAAAAGAAGGACTTGACAGGCTCAGAAAAGTCAAAAATAGTGAGATATCTTGCAGAGGGATGCAGCACTCTTAAAATTGCAAAGCTTCTGAAGCGTGATCATCGAACAATCAAGCGTTTCATTCAAAATAGTCAACAGGGTCGCAAGAAGCGTGTGGAAAAACCAAGGCGCAAAATAACTGCCCATGAACTGAGAAAAGTCAAGCGTGCAGCTGCCACGATGCCACTTGCCACCAGTTTGGCCATATTTCAGAGCTGCAACATCACTGGAGTGCCCAAAAGCACAAGGTGTGCAATACTCAGAGACATGGCCAAGGTAAGAAAGGCTGAAAGACGACCACCACTGAACAAGACACACAAGCTGAAACGTCAAGACTGGGCCAAGAAATATCTCAAGACTGATTTTTCTAAGGTTTTATGGACTGATGAAATGAGAGTGAGTCTTGATGGGCCAGATGGATGGGCCCGTGGCTGGATTGGTAAAGGGCAGAGAGCTCCAGTCCGACTCAGACGCCAGCAAGGTGGAGGTGGAGTACTGGTTTGGGCTGGTATCATCAAAGATGAGCATGTGGGGCCTTTTCGGGTTGAGGATGGAGTCAAGCTCAACTCCCAGTCCTACTGCCAGTTCCTGGAAGACACCTTCTTCAAGCAGTGGTACAGGAAGAAGTCTGCATCCTTCAAGAAAAACATGATTTTCATGCAGGACAATGCTCCATCACACGCGTCCAAGTACTCCACAGCGTGGCTGGCAAGAAAGGGTATAAAAGAAGAAAATCTAATGACATGGCCTCCTTGTTCACCTGATCTGAACCCCATTGAGAACCTGTGGTCCATCATCAAATGTGAGATTTACAAGGAGGGAAAACAGTACACCTCTCTGAACAGTGTCTGGGAGGCTGTGGTTGCTGCTGCACGCAATGTTGATGGTGAACAGATCAAAACACTGACAGAATCCATGGATGGCAGGCTTTTGAGTGTCCTTGCAAAGAAAGGTGGCTATATTGGTCACTGATTTGTTTTTGTTTTGTTTTTGAATGTCAGAAATGTATATTTGTGAATGTTGAGATGTTATATTGGTTTCACTGGTAATAATAAATAATTGAAATGGGTATATATTTGTTTTTTGTTAAGTTGCCTAATAATTATGCACAGTAATAGTCACCTGCACACACAGATATCCCCTAACATAGCTATAACTAAAAACAAACTAAAAACTACTTCCAAAAATATTCAGCTTTCATATTAATTAGTTTTTTGGGTTCATTGAGAACATGGTTGTTGTTCAATAATAAAATTAATCCTCAAAAATACAACTTGCCTAATAATTCTGCACTCCCTGTATAACTACATGTGCTGATGTGTATACTACTCATATCATGAAGAGTGGAACAATTACAGAGATAGCATGATTTTTGTCTGGTTATTTATTTAATGTTTCCTCCTGTTCCCCATTAAGTCGCTTGGCATGCTTCAAAAAGAGACGCAGAAGCTTTACAAAATACAGAATAAGTGTCCGTGATTGATTTTTATTCTTCTATTTTCTCCACATTACAATCTAATTAAACCAGATCAACTGGTTAAAGAGGAAGAACATCTTGCCAACAATTAATCTAGGAAATAAGCACCCCTCCAATTTGTCGTAACCTTCTTAATGCCTAAACCTAAGCCACTTAGGGTCTCCGTTAAGATATAATATAAGACATTCATATACACAATGATTGCTAAAATCTATTTTAATATTATAAAAATGTTTTCTAATCTGTTGGTATAGTGGTCTGCATCCATTCCACATATTGAAGATTACATGGACATGTTAACTCAACACCATGCCAGAAAATATTTTTCTGTATGCATGGGAGGTCATAACTGAATTGAGTCTGTTGGCTTTTACAGTTATAAACTAACTAGTTGACATACTTGACAGCTTAGTAAGTGAATGAATTACACTTGGAAGTCAACTGCAAATGAACCAGAGAGTTCCAGTATCTTTCTTCCCCAGTGTGGGAGATTTCCAGACAAGATAAGCAAAGGGTATGTTTGGATATGAGTGTTGAACAGGTAAGCTTATTTAATGATCAACAGTGTAATTAAATTGCAAGATAAATTTGCATAATAGCGAACAACAATGCTTTATGCAGATACATATACCAAATACATGTAATCAATGGTTTGCATTGGTATTTATTCAAGAATAGAATATTTTTTATTTGTGCTACAGGGTCATTTTAGCCTGACCACCTCTTTTTTTGGGTTTTTTTTCCGACTATTAAAACATTGTAGATATTTTAGCAAGGTTAACCCAGTTCACATGTCAGACTACGGAGACATCTCAAAAATCAAAAGAGAATGCATATTAGTACAAGCGGAAGACTTTGAACGTTCTTGTAAGATTATCTTACACATTATATTCTATGGCAAAGAGCCATTTGGATTGCTTATTTCCTAGATTAATTTTTGGCAAGATGTCCTTCCTCTTTAACCAGTTGATCTGGTTTAATTAGATTGTAATGTGGAGAAAAAAGAATGAAAAAAAATCAATCACGGACACTTATTCTGTATTTTGTAAAGCTTCTGCGTCTCTTTTTGAAGCATGCCAAGCGAATTAATGGGGATCAGGAGGCAACATTAAATAAATACCCAGACAAAAATCATGCTATATCTGTAATTGTTCCACTCTTCATGATATGAATAGTATACAAATCAGCACATGTAGTTATAGTTCCTTTCTAGGAAAAGTAAGTAGAACTAAATTTATGATTAAATAAATATATTTAGTTTTAAAATGTTAAACCTTGTTTATCAATCAAGGGTTTATACCTTAGAGTTTTAAATTAATATTTTGTGGAATTTGCAAAGACATGTTTAAGATAAAAAGTATATCATTTTGAGCACTTTAAAGGTAATTAGTTTCAGCATTTTGTGACTTTATATTGATTGCAATACGGTCAGTTTACTACTTGGTCTCACCAAAACAATTCATGTTGCTACTTTTTATGTCAAAATATTATTTGCTAGCTGACATAATTAGAAAGTCATGTCAGACAAATTTAATTGGAGCAGAAACATTTAAAGGAACAATATAGTGCCAGGAAAACTATAGGTTTAATAGGTCCCCTCCCTCGTGGCCCCCCTCCAACTGGGTTAAAGGGGTTAAAACCTCTTCCCCCTGCCGACGTCAGCTCCCGAGTGGAGCCAAATGCGCATGCGTTTCTAAATGCTTTCCTATGGGGATCTGAACTCACGCTGTATGAGAATCAGGGAATGCCCAATGCACTAATCCTAAGTATCTCTAGCTTGACAGTGTACCCAAGCCCATAGCCACTTGCCTCAATATCAACCTACCAACCATCTTCCTGCCTAGCTGGCCCATTCTTTAAAATAAAAGCTTTTCTTACGGAAAATCTTTCTCTATATACATATTATAGAGATGCAGCTCATTTTGAATTAACCAATAATAAGTTAATCACACAACACCAGATATAATTCAAATGCTGTAAGACAATGGTGAATTTTTATTTAAGGGTTGACATTCAAATTAAATATTAATATAAACATAAATAAAGTAACTGAACTAAAATAATTAAAACCATGACTTACATAACTATTCTCTATTGAAAGAGAATAAACTTTCCCCCCACAGACGAAATAAAGGACTAAAGCTTTATTTCGGCTACCCACACCACAGCCTTTTCTATTATTGTGACTGCTTTTCTATCATTGACTGCTATCACAGTCAATAGCAGAAAGGTGGGTCCAGTCATATTGAAAAAGACATCATTACCTTTTTAGAATATAGTAAGAAGGCAATTATTTTTACCAGAACAAGCCAATGACATCCATCTGCAGAATATTTGTTCTTTAGGCATTATTCAAATTCCTCAATGCATTTACAAGCAGTTTAGTTGTAGCGTGCCTAGAATTAATTACTTTAGTAACTGATAAATTATTAGAGTGGAATAATATCCATGTAGTTGATAAATTCAACCCCCCCTTACCAAATTCCCAAAAAAGAGTCACAACTATCAAAATTATTCTAACAAAGTTAAATTCTTGGTATCATCACAAGCAAATGAGAAGGCAATATTTTAATGGAACTAGCCAATGACATCAGTCTGTAGACTATTCATTCCATAGTCACGATTCTTCTTGCAAAGAGTAACAACCCCAATAAACACTGAACATAGCTGTGGCCTTCTTTAAAACGAACATACTCAATTTCCAGCTGCACCCTCATAATTTCTCCCTACGAAGATGGCAGTCCATAGACTGAGTGTCAATCGTAATTCCCAAAAATTACAGACAACAAATGGACTCCACTGTCTTTTCCTCAGCCAAAAGAATCCTGTCTTTTGACAAAAATTCTAAGAAAGTACACAACAAACTATAGCACTCATTAGCATGTGCTGAACTAATAAATAAATAAAAAATGATCTCAATAATGCACTTTAGATGCTACACCAGATTTATATCCAACAGGCCAATCAACGAACGTGGTAAAAATCTCAAAATATAAATAAGAAATCATGCATTCCATGGGAGGACAATTGTCAATGAAACATTGTACTTTCAACAAAAAGGTTAGTGAGCAAAAACAGCAAGGTTAAATAGGTAAAAAATTAAAAGCAAACTCAACGTCCACCTTAGCCATCACAGCTAACTTATAATAAACTCTAATGCAATGCAATGTGTTGTCAAATGACAAATAAGACATCAATAAAGAGTCTTTATTGAAACTGTAATTCAACAATGCGCCAAAAAGAAAATACAGATGATAAAATGAGTAATACGTTCCAGGTGCCTTTATTGAGATTAAACCCAAAGGAGACAACCTAAAGTTAGGAAAACAGGAGCTCTAAAATGGTCCTGCTACGTGACCTCATTCAAACTCTTTAGCAATTTTCTTCTAAACAACATCAACCTCTTTAAAAACAGAAGCTAACATGTTAACATTGCAGAAACCAGAACCCATAAAAGTAAATTTAAACCTTCTCTAAAACCATCCTCAAACAGTCTTGACATTCTCCTTGTTTGGATAAAGCATTAGGTCAGGAATTCATTTTGCTAAACTCACTGGTGTCTTGGCTTTTTGAAAACTGGTCCTTTGACTGCAAAGCTGCCGAGGTAACCAGTTTTTTAAAGGAACAAAAACCAGGATAAGTACACAGATAATGAAAGCATTAATGCTTAAATTTGCATGTGTTTGGCTACTTACTCTTTTTGAAAGACCACATTCCCTTTTGCAAAACTGAACAATTCCAATTATTTATATTGTGTCAACATATACACTATACAGTTGGTAAACTGTAAAAAATGTATAAGAGGAGGGTCGGTTTTGGACACAACAGGCAGATTGAGCTCCTGCCTAAACTTGATTTAAAAGTGTTCTAAAGGGGCAATTACGCCAATAAAGATCAATCCCACACTGACAACCTCGTCATGCATTGCTGGAGCAACTTTGTAGTACTACAAGCTCACCATTCTTTCAAACCGGCAGCTGTGGCCTCTATTATTTTGCAGCCTGGTGATGCCCTGATGGAAGAAGCAGACGATCTCTATGTCTGGGGTGACCCGGACTTTTACTCACGTTGACAGTCTGAGCTTTGTACTCCCCCCTGTCAGGATCGTGACAGGGATCCAACATGCAGAATGCTAACAGCAAAAGGTATGTATACTGGACCTTAGAATGGCCAGACTAAAGTCAGACAAGACAAAGAAATGGTCAGGGACAAGCCGAGGTCGAGGGAACGAGAAGACAGGTAAGCGAAAGCCAAGCCGAGTACAAGGGTAGGAGTCGGAAAGCCAAGTCAAGAACCAAATAAACAATAGTAAGAAGAGCACTGAGGGACCAGACAAGCTAGAACCATGACAGGACAATGACTCATTGCAAATGAGTCTCTTTTATACATTGGTTCCTTAATTGATGACCACGCCCCCAAAATGTCCTGATTCGAAGTTTTTGGCGGGTCGGGACGTCATTGACGTAATGACGTCGGCTATCGAGCGCCGCGTCATAAAAGGAGGCGGGGTTATCGCGGCCAGCGTGTAAACGGACGAAATGACTGAAAGGATCGGGTGCACATGCCCCATCCCGAGGGACAACGTCCAGATGCCTGACCTCCTCTGAGGCAGATACAACAGGTACCATGACACTCCCCTCTTTGCTAGCGGGTGTTATCCCGGCCCCCACCCAGCCAGCACTTACCTCTACACAGCTCCTGGGCGACACCTGTGAAGGTGGCCTACACACGGCCTACTCAAAATGACCGTTATACAAGCTAACCTGCAACGTAGCAGCTGGAAAGCAGAATTCCTGCATAGATTTGACACCATGTGCCAGCGGTATTGGAGAAGCTGGTTTCCCTAGCAACTTGATTTTAATTAGCATTTTCTGTGCTCCTTTACTTACAACAAATATTTAGGTTTGACTTTTAGGCCCAGTATTTACAATGCTTGGTAACCTTACTCTTCAGCATACTATATTGTGTAGCCAGTTACCTAACCGACCTTTTCTTATAATTTTAGATCTGACTCACAAATATTAACTGTATTTTAATTGTATTATTTTTCTTAAACAGTGCAGATATCTCAACTGCCATGCATATTTTGCTGTATTTCAAACATATGTGCTTGTTTATGATGGTGTGGCATTGCAAATGTCTTTGTACCACCCTGCACAACATAAATAAAGAATTAAAAAAAAAACACGTATGACACAGGAGAACAGTAGGTGTAGAGGGCCCACACGTCATGAGCTTACCAGACATCCCAACATGCAAAAATGCATTTCAGGGAGGTGGAACAAGACACTGCCTCCCCTTACCTCCACATGCTTAATCCCCCTAGCCCCCCAACACACAAACACAGATACACGTACTGGAACAAACACACTGACACACATACACACACATTGAAACACACACCGGATATACACTCAGATACACACACTGACACATATATACACACTAACACTCATATACCCACACTGACACATACACTCAGATATATACACTGACACTCAGATACACACACTGGCACATACACTCAGATATACACACTAACATACAGACACACACTGGCACATACACTCAGATACACATAATCTGACACACACCTGTCACACTTTATAGATTTGCAGCCACCCTCCTGTTCGCTTACCTTTGTGTCCAGGGGGGTGGCTTGCTTGAACTTATGGTGCAGGCTGAGGCTGATGGGGGAGAGCATGCAGCTCACTCCAGCCTCTCCACTGCCTCCATGCTGTTCTCTTCTCCTCTGCTGCCTCCCAGGGCCGGACTAGCCCACCGGGATACCGGGAAATTTCCCAGTGGGCCACGGCACCTGGAGGCTGCGCTGCCACATAGGTGCCACCGGGTGGCTGGTCCGGTGGCACACTGAGAAGGGGCCGGCCGCGTTCCAGACTGGAGCCGCCGGGCCAGGTGGCAGCTTCGCCGGTCCAGCGGCACTCCAGTCACTGGTGTCACTGATGGCTGAAGGAGGAGGAGCCTGTCTACCATGCTCCCTCGAGGTTCCTGTGCTGGGAATTGTGGGAACCGCGAGGGAGCATGGTAGACAGGCTTCCCCTCCTTCAGCCATCAGTGACACCAGTGACTGGAGTGCCGCCGGACCGGCAAAGCTGCCACCCGGCCCGACAGCTCCAGTCTGGAACGCGGCCGCCGCCCCCCGCCTTCTCTAAGGTAAATTGGGGGGGGAGAGATGGTGAGGGGAATAGAGAGAGGGGGGAGGGAGAGACACAGGGAAAAGGGGAAGGGAGGGAGAGGGGAGAGACACAGGGAAAGAGGGGAGGGAGAGAGAGGGGAGAGACACAGGGAAAGGGG
>OW240913.1:72892824-73017126 GCA_933207985.1 Pelobates cultripes | reverse complement strand
CACAGGGAAAGGGGGGAGAGATGGGTTGGAGGGAGAGACACACGGAAAGGGGGGAGGGAGAGAGATGGGGAGGAGGGAGAGACACAGGGAAAGGGGGAAGGGAGAGAGATGGGGAGGAGGGAGAGACACAGGGAAAGGGGGTAGGAAGAGAGATGGGGAGGAGGGAGAGACACAGGGAAAGGGGGTGAAAGAGGCAGAGGGGGAAGAGAGAGACAAAGAGGGAGAAATGAGAGAGACACACAAGGGGAGGGGAAGAAAGAGGGATGGGGGAGAGAGAGACTGGGAAGGAGAGGGGAGACATTGACACAGAGGAGCAGTGAGGGGGAGAAAGAGAGGACCCGGGGCAACACTCCAGCTCTCACGAGGGTGAACTCTAGCCCTGAAGCTACGGGCTAGAGTTCACTCTCACCACTTCCTGGTGGTCGCAGTAGTAGGAGTGAACTCTAGCCCATACACACACTGCCCACACACACACACCATACACATTCACACACTGCCCCCACACACACACACCAAACATATTCACACACTGCCCCCACACACACACACCATACACATTCACACACTGCCCCCCACACCCACACACTGAACCTTTCACTCACATTGCACCCCTCACACATTGCACCACTGCTCCTATACCCTACTACATCCCCATATCCCAGCAGACTCCAGGTAAGTTGTCAAACTGTTCTTAAACGGTTTGACTACTTACTCTGGGAGGGGATGCCGACACTCCTGGCACCATAACCACTACACAGAGGAGTAGTGGTTATTGTGCATGGAATATTTCTTTAAATAATCTACAAGTGCCCCTTGTTTACACATATTAATGTACATTTATATATGCATAATACACAGAGGAATTTCATGAGCAGATATTGGCCCAGTCTTGTTGCTAGGTGCATACTCCAGCACAATAACATATTTAAAGTGAAGAGCACACCACAGGACTTCAAAATAAACATTTTTTATAGTTGTGCCCTACATACATTCACCATTTCAGGCCCATTAACAAGCTTTCCTTAATATGTCAAGGTAGTTGGACTGAAACATTGATTACATGCAAAGGCACGTCTGCTTAAAATAAATCTGCACTTTTGTTTATTTTGAAGCCTATGAGTGCGCTTTTTACGTTGAAGTACTTTTTAATTTTAAGTTATCTGCTCTAACTCTGTATCTGCACACTATGCTGGCACGACGCATTATGGGGCTGGTAAATATTTTTTTTCCAGGGCTGCTTTTAATTCCCAGTCCAGCCCTGCTGCCTCCTCCCTCCAATCCTCCTGGACTGGCAGCTCTCTGTGAAGCAGGGAGGAAGTGGCTGTCATCGCTTACTCTCTCCCAGCTGATATCACAGGGGCTCGGTCGGCTCTTAAAGGGCCGCACCCGACCGGGCCCCTGTTAAATGAGTAATATGGGCGTGTTAGGGGGAGCAAGTCATACACAATATAATGGAAATCATACACACACACATATCAGATTGTGTATATGATTTCTGGGATATTGTGTATGAATTGCGGGTGTCAGGGAGCAGCATTCACCATGCGGAAGTCTCCAGGGACTACCGGGAGACTTGGGATGTCTGGCTTAAAATCTAAAGATGTATAGTGATTTTATAGAGTATGTTTTTTTTTTTACTGCTACTCAATAATTTAGAAAATACTTATAGGCATATAGTCCATAGCATTACATTATATAAAAACTGACTCATTTACTGCCGTTAGTTGGCACCTATGCCACTAGTAACTTGCTATTTTGTGTGCTGAAAATTTTATTTTCCTGAGATTTGTTTATAAGCTCAGCTATGTCAGTAGTATATGTATATGAAAATTAGAGCACTGAAGTAAAATAATTTTGTTAGACTTATGGTTAATCCAGCCTCTAGTGGCTGTCTCTTGAAAATCACAGTGAGAAGACGCCAGCATCCATAAGAAAGCATTGTAAATGCTTTCCTATGAACTGGCTGAATGCGTGAGAGGCTCCTGCCGCGCATGCGCATTCAGCCGATGACGTTGCTATGGAGGAGGAGAGGAGGAGAGCTCCCTGCCCGGCGCTGGAGAAAGGTAAGATTTTAACCCCTTCCTCTCCCCAGAGCCAGGCGGGAGGGGGACCCTGAGGGTGGGGGCACCCTCAGGGCACTATAGTGCCAGGAAAACGAGTATGTTTTCCTGGCACTATAGTGGTCCTTTAAGTCAAAACAGAGCAAAGTCCTTTTTTCTGTGATAATTTCTGTGATAATTAGTTAACATGTGTATTTGGTGTAATGTGACATTTAGTAGATAACTCACAAAGGAGTAAGGCCAGGCCTACTGTGATAGCAGAAGCCTGAACTGTTCTTCAGAAGTTTGTTAAGTTATGTAGTCTTTAAAAGTCAGGTGCCAATTATAAGCTATTACATGTATTTGGAAAAATAATACAACATTAATGGAATTCAATGAATAGTTGTTTTTATGCTTTTATATTTTATTTTGAACTGTTTGTACCCTCTGTGAAGGTGGTTGCTATGGCATGCCAGCATTGTTTACAATAGCAGGATGCCATTTGCGAAAAAATATTACTTAGTTGTTATCCTCAGTTAGTAATTGTGTTGTCGTAACAAGCGATTATCGTCATTTTAGTGCCTGCTAGTTCTTGGCAAACTGACCTAAAAACATTAAAATATTACTAAAATAACATAATCATTTATGAAATATTTCATAGCTGCTATACTGAAATTACAATTCCACGTTTTTACCTTATTATTTCTATGGGTTTTGTATATAATACTGTCTGATTGCTGACATTCTTTACTGACAATACACAGCACATAATTTTTTTGTCTGGCGGTACAGAGACAAAAAAAATCCCTGAATATTATATTTGCTAACACAGATGAATTGAAATTACTGTGAGTGCAGGCTTTTATTTGAAAACACACCTGCACGAGGGGAACATGCAGTACTGTGCTGACATTGAGATAAAGGAAAATAATTTCTGTTATATTATCCATTTTTAAAATTCTAAAAGTGCAGATAAATTATGCATGAAATAGGTGATTGTTAACCTTATCTGCTGAAATAATTACACTTGGGAAAAGAACATTAAAAAATGTTCAGCTATGTAAACTTTTTTTTTGTTTTAACTATCAAAATAATATTTTTATTTTCTACCTAATCAACAGGACAGGTATCCAGTACATAGGTTTATTCATTAAATATTGACAGATTAGACCCAAGAAGTGGTTGTTTTTTCGTGAGGACCCAAGATCAATATTTTTGCGTAAACATGTAAAAAGAAATTTAAAAAAATGATTCCGCCCAACTCAGCATACTTGTACAAAATGAAAACAGATTGCTCTCTTTCGTAGCTCAGAAGAAAACTCCCAACTCAATTTAATGCTGACTCTGCTTCTGCAACGTAATGAAACAAGAGTTCCTGGAAAATTATTGAATTCTACGAGATATCTTGTTTGAGCATTAAGCACTTTGACTCAAGTATCCTTGAGCTGAACCCTGTGTCTGGTCCCAGAACCCTGGAGTTAATAGATAAAATGCACAGGGACATGAGATTTAAATGAGTATTGAGAAATAAGATCCTGACTGCTAAAAGTACTTATTGCTTTACTCAGAGAGATTAGTGATGATCGTAAACACAATGAACAGTCACACATCTGAAATGTAAAACATGCTATCTCTAAGGTATATTCAAATCTATCAGCAATGGTGTAAGCAACCTTGAGCCTTACATTCCTCTAGCCAAGCAATGAAACATTTCAGAAGCTTTTTTTTTTTTTTTCGTTGGCTGATTCTCAACCTACATCCTAGTTGTACGATACAGCATCACTAGTGAAAGATATAAGTCAATTATAACATGTGCTTATTATTGCGTTTCTGAGGCAGCTCTCAATTCTCAAATCTATTTTGGCAGAAGAAACATGGCAATAGAAATCCATACACGTCTACACAAAGATATCCAGAGCTATAAAATTCAAAATTAACAAATGAAAACCATAAATACACAAAGCACTAATAAAGCTCCCGTACAGCTCCAGTGCACCTGGCACGTACCCCAAACATACTTTACACATAACACATACACAGCATTGATAGGTGCTCTGCATTAACTAAAAAATGGAATTTCCTGCACAGACACACCATCTGTATATAACAAGCAATATCCTTCCTGACCTATTTTACCTTTTGGCACAACTCTTTGAATAAAACATTACATACAATTCCCGGTCTCTAACTACCATGTCACTGTAAAATTTGGTCGGAAACTATGGGAACGTTTGATAGGCTGCTCAAAGGGCTGCAGATAGAAAACTTTCCCCAGCAGCAGGCCATGGGTCTCCCAACCACCCCAATTTCGGGACCTGTCCCACTATGCAGACTTTGCGCTAGCAGCCAAAGGGAAAATAGTTAAAAAACTATCAGCAGCACAATGGTTAATTATGTGGCATCAGTGCTTCCTAGCCAGCTGCCATATTAAAAAAAAAATCAAAATCCTATGAGATTCAATAAAGTCCCCATATTACCATACCATGTGGCCGGTGAGACTGTATCTCCTAAATGTTAAAAATGTTAAAAAACATTGCTACCCAGTTGTTAGAAAAGGAGTGGGGAATACTATAATACAGATAAGGGGTACCTAGTGTTCTCCCAGACCCCACCCATGTGCAATGGGTGAAGGCCCTGGTATTAATAGAAAAAGGGGAAGAAAGAAGTGTTTTTTTGCCCTGGTCCCTGCTGCAAAAAATCAAAACCTCACTGCAAAAAAATAAATTCCACATTCACCCACGGAGGGCGTACCGCAGCATGAGTGCTGATAGCTTGGAATAGGCTTTCCAACACTAGCGCAACACATGGGAAAAATTCCTACACTTTGCGATATGACCAAGAGCTCTCCTCTGACAGCCATGTCTCAAGAGAAGTGAGACTCTTGCTCATATTGCAAAGCATGGGGAATTTTCTCATGCTTTGCAATAGCTGTCATAGCTTGGGAGAGTCTAAAAGGGCTTTCTGCACTAGCAGTGATCAGTCTGCAGTAAGCCCTTCACGGGTTTACATTTTTTCCGGCATTTTTTAGTTTGTTGAGATCAGGCCATATTTTTTTCTAGTTAGTGGCGTTGGTTATTATGTATTTTTAATTTGCAATTTTTGGGGGGCTGAAGAACAGAAATATTAGAGGAAAGAAGAATGTTGATGGTAAGTATATATATATATATATATATATATATATATATATATATAAAGATTTAGATTCACGGCTATCCCCCCTTACTAATATAAGGTATTTACAATATCCCCCCTTACAATATCATATCAGCTCATGCTATGTTGGGACATTGAAATAAGAATTTGTGTGTTTTCAAGGCGCTTTCAGTTAATAATTGAATAAAATGACAGCAGCTACCACACAAATAGGGACTCTCTACCCTATAGATTAGTACAAAAAAGATTAGGTGTACACTCAGTATTGGAAATTAATGATAAAAACCACCACTGGTGTGCATATGAAGCGCTTACAAATTTGTTGACTCACCCATATGGGTTAACATACATATGTATGTTAACCCATATGGGTGAGTCAACAAATTTGTAAGCGCTCCATATGCACACCAGTGGTGGTTTTTATCATTAATTTCCAATACTGAGTGTACACCTAATCTTTTTTATGTTGGGACATTATTAAATGACTGCGAGTGTCAGTACATGGCTGTCAGGCAGTGATTAATATCTCAGATTGGTTGATATGATAATACAATAGTATCAAATATCATACTAGCTTAGACCAGAAGCAGCATGGGGCCCAGCAGAGGCCTCTATTTAATACACTGATCAGCCAAAACATTAAAACTACTGCCAGGTGAAGTGAATAACATTGATTATATTGTTACATTGACACCTGTTAATCTTGAATTCAATGTGTTAGAACAGTGATTCCCAACCTTTTTTCGCTTGAGTACCCCTTTGCAGTCCATTTTCAAAAATTGTACCCCTCATATTAGCAAAATGTTTGTTATTAATAGTTGCGGTTATTTTAATTATATAGATTTTCTCTGCCCCATCTCCCCAATTTCTCCCCTGCCATAGGCTCTCACGGCTCAATTTCTACCCCAGGCTTTCCTTGCTGCTCTTCTGCCCCAGGCTCCCCCTGCTTCTTTTCTGCCCCAGGCTGCCCTTATTTTCCTTTACCCCCTGCTTTTCCTCTGCCCAGGCTCCTTGCTTCTCCTCTGCCCCAGGCTGCCCTGTTTCCTCTCTCCCTCAGGCTCCCCTGTTTCTCTTCCTCCTCCTCTGCCCCAGGCTCCCCTTCTTCTCCTCTGCCTCAGACTCCCCCTGCTTTTCCTCTCCCTCAAGCTCCCTGTGCTTTTTCTCTGCCCCAGACTCCCCCTGCTTTTCCTCTCTCTCAAGCTCACCCTGCTTTTCCTCTTCCCCAGACTGCCCTGTTTCTCTTCTCTTCCAGGTTCTCCCTGCCTTCCCTCTGCACAGGCTGCCCTGCTGCTACCCTGCTTCTTCTCTCCCCCAGACTCCCCTTCTTCTCCTCTCCTCTAGGCTCTCCTTCTTCTACGCTCCCCTGCTTCTACTCTCCTGCTTCTCCTCTGCCCAAGGCTCCCCTGTTTCTCCTCCTCTGCCCCAGGCTTCCCTGTTCCCTGGTCTTTCCACATGTTTCCCCCTGATTTTCCTCTGCCACAAGCACCCCCCATCTTTTCCTCTGCCCCAGGCTCCCCTGCTCCTCCTTCTCCTCTGCCCAAGGATCCCCTGTTTCTCCTCCTCTGCCCAAGGCTCCCATTTCTCCTTCTCTGCCCCAGGCTCCCCCCTGATTTTCCTCTGCCTCAGGCTCCCCCCTGTTTTTCCTCTGCCCCAGGCTCCCCTTCTTCTCTTCCTCTACACAAGGCTCCCCTTCTCCTCCTCTGCCCAAGGATCCCCTTCTTCTCCTCCTCTGCCCAAGGCTCCCCTGTTTCTCCTCCTGTACCATCGGCCTTACCCTTGCTTTTCCTCTGCCCCAGACTCCCCACCCCCGCTTTTTCTCTGCCACAGGCTCCCCCCTACTTCTCCTATGCCCCAGGGTCCCCCCTGCTTTCCCTCTGCCCCCAAGGGTCCCACCTGCTTTTCCTCTGCCACAGGCTTCACCTGATTTTCCTTTCCCTTTCCATATCTCTGCCTCAAGCTCCCCCTGCTTTTTTTCCGCTCCAGGCTCCCCGGTTCTCTTCTAGCCCTACTCTTCCTCTGCCATAGGCTGCCCTGCATCTCCTCTCCCCAAGGCTCTTCCTGCTTCTCCTCCTCTGCCCCAGGCTTCCCTATTTCTCCTACTCTGCCCCAGGCTCCCCTGTTTCTTCTCCCTCTGCCCCAGGGAAGCATTTTATTGTGTGTGTGTGGAGGGGAGGGGAGGGGGGTTTTGACAGTGTGTGTGGGATGACAGTGTGCTGGGAGGGTGTTAGAGTGGTGGGAGGAGGTCAGTGTGTGGGGGAAGAGTGGGGAGAGGGTGTCAGTGTGGGGAGAGCAGTATTTGGGAATGTTGACAGTGTGGAGGTAGTTTGTGAGTTCTGGGCAGTGTGACAGGCAGTATGGGGCAGTGTGTGTGGAGGGCGAAAATGTGTGGGATGGGGACAGTGTTACAGGGTGTGGGGATGGGGCACTGTGTTAGTGTGATGGAACAGTGTGTGGATAGAAGTAGTGTGATCGTGTGGGGGGGCAGTGTGTGGGATGGGGACAGTGTGGAAAGACAGTGTGACAGTGTGGGGGGGCAGTGTGTGGGGATGGTGACAGTATGGAAGGGCAGTGTGTGGGATATGGATGGGGTAGTGTGACCGTGTGGATGGGCAGTGTGTGGGATGGGGACAGTGTGGAAAGACAGTGTGACAGTGTGGGGGGGGGCAGTGTTTGGGGATGGTGACAACATGGAAGGGCAGTGTGTGATGGTGACAGTGTGAAGGTGCGGTGTGTGGGATGGTGCAGTGTGACAGTGTGGAGAGGGCAGATTGTGGGATGGGACAAAAAGGGCGAGGGGCAGTGTGTGGGATGGGCATAGGGTGACAGTGTGGGAGGGCAGTGTGTGGGATTGTGACAGTATGGAGGGGCAGTGTAACAGTGGATAGGGCAGTGTAACAGCACAGGGAAATGTGGAAGGACAGTGTGACAGTGTGGGGGGCAGTTTTTTGGGAGGGGGCAGTGTGACAGTGTGGGAGGCAGTGTGTGAGGAAGGTGACAGTGTGGGGGCAGTGTATGGGGAGGGTGACAGAGTGGAGGGGCAGTGTGTGGGGATGGTGATAGTGTGGAGGGGCAGTGTGTGGAGAGTAAGCTGTGTGACAGTGGGGAGGGGACAGTGGGGAAGGGGCAGTGTGACAGTGGGGAGGGCAGTGTGACAGTGGAGAGGGGGCAGTGTGTGGGGAGGGGGCAGTGTGACAGTGGGGAGGAGCAGTGTGACAGTGGGGAGGGGGCAGTGTGACAGTGGAGAGGGGGCAATGTGACAGTGGAGAGGGGCTTGTCTACCAGTGGGTTGAAAGCATTAGAATGTAATTGTAGCATTTTATGGGGTCTATGGGTATGTAGGTACTTCTCCAAGAGTGAGATGGGGTAGGGACAGCTATAAGACAAATTCTATGGCGTTTTCAGTACTGAGGAGAGGGTTGAGGCAAAAGGAGGTTAGATTAAAAGCATTTGCTATCTGCATCCATATATTTCCCTGCCATGCATTATTATCTTCTGGTCTCAAGCCAGAGTAGCATATCTGAACAGGGCATAGAATGGTAAAGGATAAGAACACTTTCATGATGGTGGATCAGTAGGGTGCACTTGTTAGCAGTGGCTGGTGTTTATCTGTGTGGGCTTGCCTTCACATTTTACAGATGTAGCTGAAATTAGCAATACTTGGAAGGGACCATCAAATCTTGGCTCAAGTCCTTTTCTTATGTGTCTTTTTATCACTACCTAATCTCCAGGTTGTAGTTTTCTGAGTGGTAGGACTGGGGTCTGGATCTGCAATAGAATCAAACAGTTGTTTATGCACCTGCCCTAACTTCTTATGGAGGGCCTGGACATAGGTAGTCATGTTACTATGTTGTAATTGGAGTGTCTGGCACAACCAAACATAATTCAAAGGGAGACAAACAACTTCTAGGACGGGGGTTAATTTTCATAGAGAAGAGTGCTAGGGGGAGGCATTCAGTCCAGGAATTCCCTGTCTCTTGCATGGCCTTTGCAATTCTATTCTTTAAAGTGCCATTTTCCCTTTCTACTTTCCCACTACTCTGGAGGTGGTAGGGGGTGTGGAAAGCCTGACTGATCCCTAGCGCTTTCATTATTTCTTGCATTATCTCTCCAGTGAAATGGCTACCTGTCAATTTCAATCACTTCCGGTACCCCGTATCTACATACCAGTTCCTTCATATAGCTTACTTGCTGTGACCTTTGTTGTGGCTTTCGACACTGGGTAGGCCTCAGGCCAACCTGAAAAGAGATCAGTGCACACCAACACATATTCATACACCTATCTTAGGCAGTTGAATATAGTCTATCTGCAGTCGCTGAAACGGATAAAGTGGCCTTGGTATGTGTTTACCTGGTGTATTGACAGCCTGTCTGGGGTTATTTCTAGCACAAATCATGCAAGTCTGGGTGTGGTTAGCTACTACCATGGTAAACCCAGGTGCCACCCAGTGGGTGCTTACTATACAGTTCATGTTCATTTTGGATAAATGGGTTGGTCCATGGGCCATCTGGGCCATCATAGGGTAAAGAACTCGTGGTAAACATAGTATTTTAACTTTTCTCCACATCTGGTCATCTTCAGGTTATGCATCTTGTTTCCTCCAGAGGTCTTGTTCTTCTTTGCTTGCTTCTGCAGGCTCAACAGTATATTGTAATCAACGGCTTCATCTGTAAGGACAACCTGTAGGGAGGTATTACCTGAGAGTGTGGAAGGATGAAGTTGAATTGCTGCTTGCTTGGCAGCTTTGTCTGCTTTGTGGTTTCCTCTTGTAATTTTATCTGGGATCTTCATGTGAGCTGCCACCTTGATGATGCCTACCAGAGCAGGTAGCAGGATAGCGTCCATTAGGGCACTCAAGTCTTTAGAGATCTTGATTGGAGTTCCTGCTGAGGTGAGAAAATCACGAGCTGTCGTGTAAATATTAGCTGTCTTACCAGAGGCCAGTTTGCATGTCATAGTGAGTGCCTTCAGTTCAGCCTCCTGTGCAGGGCAGTGCGGGGTGAGTGGTTCAGCTTTTATTACCTTGTGTGCAGAGACTACAGCATATCCATTGTGGAATTTGCCCTTCTCATCAGCATATCTGGAACCATCTACAAAAAAAACTCAAAGTCTGGATTAGACACTGGAGAATCAGTTACATACGAAAAACCTGCTGTCTCTTGTGCCTTTAATCATGGGGTAAAAACCAAAGAAAAGAAAAAGTTACCTGGGCTCTCTCCTTAATCCCTATGTTTATTTAGACAAATGGAGGTAATTTAGTTGCTCCAATGGCCATTGGAGGGAATACCCGCCTGCCAACGTCAAGTCAGACCCCCCTAAAGCGGGTCCTACACTGACCCTTCAGACTGCTTCCTTGAGCTCCTGGCAAAGATATCTCCAATGAGACAGAGAGGGGTATTTTTTATATACACCCCTATATACTTATTAACCCTTAATAGGGAACACATGGGATGGGCGACAGCATTGTAACAAGGCTGTGTGATACAAAGTAAATACAAATACAAAAAGATAAGTCCTGCGCTCACTCCCATCACTCCTGGGCCGGCAGCAATGACTACAGTACACATCAGCCCCAATATATAGTAAAAACCAAAGAAAAGAAAAAGTTACCTGCGCTCTCTCCTTAACCCCTATGTTTATTTAGACAAATGGAGGTCATTTAGTTGCTCCAATGGCCATTAATCATGGGGTATACTTAAAATAATAAGGTGCGCTGTGTCTTTAAGACCCAATTATACAAAGTGCAACAAGTGCAAACTATGTAATAAAGTGCGAAGTGATACAAAGTGCACTTAAAGTGTGTAATATTAATATAAAATATTATACATACATATGTCCTTTCAAATGGAAATATACATAGAAAAAAAGAGAGACAGAAAAAAAAACAATAGTGTAAAACCGTATTAAAAAATAAAATATAAATTATAAATGCCAAATAGATCTGATGAAGCCGTGAACACGGCGAAACGTGTAATCGCGCATATTACGCAAGTCACGCACCTGACGTCACACACCTGTGGAAGTCCCTTCCCCCGGAAGTTTGAGGAAACAGATGGTAATAACGGCGGCGAACATACAGAGGGAAGAGTCGACACCCTTATGCTGCATATAACCGGACATTCTGAAACCCCATACTGAATGTGGAGGAAGGTGACATACTTGTGCTGTGCTGGGCAATAAATATTTTGGAATATTTTCGTCTGTGCAGTCCTATATTTGAAGAAGCTGTTAAAGTTAGAGCAGACTTATTCTGCTCTACTTTTGTGAGTGCAATATTTGGCATTTATAATTTATATTTTATTTTTTAATACGGTTTCACACTATTGGTTTTTTTCTGTGTCTCTCTTTTTTTTCTATGTATATTTCCATTTGAGAGGACATATGTATGTATAATATTTTATATTAATATTACACACTTTAAGTGCACTTTGTATCACTTCGCACTTTATTACATAGTTTGCACTTTGTATAATTGGGTCTTAAAGACACAGCGCACCTTATTATTTTAAGTATATACACATGAGTGTTTGGAGGAGTTTTACACTTGTTTTTGGTGCAGCTTCATAATATGGTTAGTTATATTCTAGACGATTTTATTACTAGCGCCTACTTTTTACTTGCTTTTTTTGTATATTAATCATGGGGTACCTGAGCTTCAGCTAACTCATCTGGTGACAGAGAATTTACAAAAAGATCAGAACTACAATCACAACTCCCCTCTTTTAAATCCAGGGAAAATAATGTAGATGGATTTAATACCATGCACCTTTTTAAAGTGACATTTGGAGGTATGAGTAGAGCACACTGCATCCTGAGATGCCATGCCTTATGTATGTGTTTGGGCTGAACTTGTGTTAGAATGCTGTTAATGTCATGCAGGGTGTTCTAGGACAATAATCAGTGGCTTTGTCCAGAAGGGCAGTTACAGCAGCTACTGCTCTTACACAGGAAGGGCCACCTCTGTCTAGAGGGTCCAACCTGGTGGAGTAATAGGCAATGGGTCTCTGTTTCCCCCCGTGGTTCTGAGATAGGACAGCTGTTGCATAACCAGCCTGTAATCTGGAAGACCCAGTGACGGGGTTGAGGTGGCAGGCAACTTAAGGGTGTAAAAGGTTTCCTCTGCTTCAGGAGTTAAATGAAAGGGTTCATGGGTGAGGCAATCATACAAGGGCTGCATGTAGGTTGCCGCAGAGCGTAGCCAAGGGCGACTATAGCAGACTAGACCAGAAATGGCATCATCTTGTGCTGGGAGTCTGTTTCTGACAGGGAGGGGTGACTACCAGTAGGAGATTCACTTTGACTGTGGGCACAGAGAGTCTGCTTCTGTCAGTCTACCCTATTTCCCATAGAGAGTTGGGTACTGAGGTAAAGTCAATTGTAGGTTCTGTTACAGGGTTGGACAAGTTAAGATTTGCCATCACACTGGCAAGTGGTATAAGACAGTCATCTTCAAGGGGCAAAGTCAAAGTCACATTACCAGTGGGACTGTATAATGGATCCCCCATACTCCGAACGAGTACCTTCCATTGATGGACGCTTCCTAGCTTGCGCCGAGGACCACAAGCACCGCATCGGACACCACAACCACTGCAGACTCCACAACCGCCGTAGCATAACTGGAGTATCGCCACGGCCAAGAGCTGAGCTGACTGACAGCTCAGCTTGCGGTCTTTGCCCGCCCCCTCTCCTCTGCTGACAGGCAGGAGAGAGAAGGTGCGCACACAGTGCCTTCTCTCTCCTGCACACGTCAGACGTATTTTAATACGTCTGACGTGTACATGGCCTTTTTAGGGCCATACATGATAGGAAGTCCCTCTGGTGGCTGTCTGAGTGACGGCCACTGGAGGTATTCCTATCAATCAATGTAAACAATGTATTTTCTTTGAAAATACAGTGTTTACATTGTTACCGGATGAATAACAGGAACAAAACGCAGAAGCCACACATAGAGATATGGACACAAGTCTTCAGGAAGTAACAGGTCTTTTATTTACACACCGAACGGGTCTCACACTGAACTTGTGCTCAAAAGGTATGAGCCCAGAGCATAGTTTGCACAGGCTATTTATTAACAATAATTCCTCCCATTTATAGCTCCACTCACACATATCCTTAGACCAATCAGTGAACAGGATATTCAGGATCACCTAATATGGGCAGACCGTATGACTCCTTTTAAGGACAAAGGAATGTGACTACAGTTGATGCACATGCTCAGTACATTGGTGACAGTATCTTAGCTACATGTAACTAATTAACAGATACAACAAACACCTGTACTTGTATATGCCACATGGAGATTTCAGGCCTACTAAATTTTGAACCATGTTGAAATCCCATCACAACATTAGATTGCCTGCAGGGAGCTATAGATCTCACCTGAACAACTACATAAAGCTGTAGTTGTTCAGGTGACTATAGTGTCCCTTTAAGTGGGTGTGGTAAGCCAATTATCTCCTGGTACAGAAAATATCACTAAGTCCATAAACTGTTACAAAAACTACATAAAAATACATAACTTATATACTACAATGTTTAACCTATATGTTCATCATACCCCCAGATAGCTTGGATCTGAGCGCTCAATATGTCCGAAAAGTGCTCAGATCTCACGAATACAGTTGGATCCAATGGAGGACATTTACAGTTTCTTTTGATGTGTCTCTTTCTCCCACAGTTCCAGCATTCTACTTGCTGGCAGATATTTGCCTCTCTGGGTGCAGTCACAGCCATAAGGGCTGTTGGTTTCTTGCGTGTATTAGAATTAACCTCTACCCCCATGGCTACTTTAACTAAATCAAAGGTAGGGGCATAAGGTGTAGAACATCCATAAAACAGTTAACAAAGTGTCTGATAGATAGGGGGTCTAAATCAGAGTATCCTAATGACTATCTGAAGGCTGGTGAAAAAAATTCCACTGATTACCTTGCACAATATCAATGAGTCCCACCAAGGGTTAGCACATTCACATCTGTGACAAATCAAGTAAGATTTTTGAGTAAATGGATTTGTAGTGGAGACAGGGACTTGAGGGGTCTGTTTAAGACACGACTTAGGGTCACCCTCATCCTTACCTGGGTAAGGTGGTGGGTTGTATGAGGTACTAGGGGCTATAGCTGTAGAGCTGGATCCTAAGCGCCAAAACATTTGTAGTAGGATTCCCCATTCCTAGTGTTTTCTCTACAACCACATTTAGTTAAATCTACTGCAGTATCAAGTCATTTCTGGGCAACTTCAACTAAATTGTTATCCATTAACCATCCTTTATAATTGGCCACACATTCTTTCCAAACCTGTGGGTCCAGGGAGCATTCAGAAGGCATCCTATCTTTCTTAAGAAGCTTCTTTACATCTTTAACTGCCTCTTTGCCCATACGTTGTTTCACTATGGTTAGGGCAGTATATTCCTCCTGAGTAATCTGTGAGTTCCCCATCAAAAATATTTAAATGCAGCTGCTCACTTTAAGTCAAGCCAAGAACGTACTTAATCAGTGTAAAACACTTAGCACCCCTAGTGGAATTTATTTACAGAACTTGTCTTCAATTTAAACACAGATCAATATACCTGTCCTTTGGAATTCTTATTCTGATAGGAAATAAACAACTAGGCAGATAATAAGAATAATTTGGACCCCACAGACATATTCTTTAGTAAACTACTTTCACAAGACATTCCACCAGAACATAGTATTTCCATTTAAATGTTTTCTTGGGAAATTACAATTTTTAAGTTCAAAACTTACCCGGACACAGAAAAAGCACTGTTCTGAGAGTGAAGGTAATAGGTAGAAAAATTATTACTTTTTTTACCTTACTGCAGGACTCATTTACAATCAGAGAGGCACAGATTCTCCAGTTCCGGATAAGTGAACCGACATTCCCGGGTTTCGGCTCCAAATTTGTCACGGATAAATCATCCTTAAATTATGTTCAGGGCAACCCAAATCAATTCAAGCACTTGGAAAAGCAATAAGGCACACAACATGTGGTAATAGTTGTGAATACAGAAGGATTGCTTCTAGCTTTAATTGGGGGCAATTTGTTTTATGCAGTGGAGGATACGTGCTTACATGTGAAACATATTTACTGTTTTTTAACAAGTCGTAAGAAAGGAATGTAAGAAGAGATATATTTCTAAATGTCAAAAGATAAGCAGTTTACAGAAGTACTCCGGTGGGGACTAGTTGTAAGAAAAATAACTTAACGTAGGACAAAGTTCATTTAAGCATAAAGCATTACATGAGTCCAAGTTAGCCAATTTTAATACAGGCTAGCTTGAGCCTTGGAATTAAGGTGCATTCCTTCACAATGGGGCAGTGTGACACTGGGGAGGGGGACAATGTGACAGTGGGGAGGGGGCAGTGGGACAGTGTGGTGCAGTGTAACTGTGGGGTGGGGAGGGCAGTGTGACAGTGGGGAGGGGGCAGTGTGACAGTGGGGAAGGGGCAGTGTGACAGTGTTGGGCAGTGTGACAGTGGGGAGGGCAGTGTGTGGGGAGGAGGCAGTGTGGGGACGGGCAGTTTGACAGTGTGTGGGGAGGGGCAGTGTGACACTGTGTGGTATGCAGTGTGTGGTGGGGCAGTGTGACAGTGGGTGGGGAGGGCAGTGTGACAGTGGGGAGGGGGCAGGGTGTGGAGGGACAGTGTTACAGTAGGTGGGGGCAGTGTGACAGTGGGAAGAGAGCAGGGTGTGGGGGCAGTGTGACAGGGTGGGGGGATGACAGTGGAAGCGGGCAGGGTGTGGGGCAGTGTGACAGTGGGGAAGGGGCAGGGTGTGGGGGGCAGTGTAAAAGTGAGTAGGGGGCAGTGTGCCAGTAGGGAGGGGGCTAGGTGTGGGGGGGCAGTGTGACAGTGGGGAGGGGGCCAGTGTGACTGTGGGGAGGGCAGTTTGACAGTGGGTAGTGGGCCAGTGTGACAGTGGTGCGAGGGCAGTGTGACTGTGTGGGGCAGTATGTGGGGAGGGGACAGGGTGTGGGGTGACAGTTTGTGGGGAGGGGGCAGGGACTTGGCAAAAGGAGAAATCATCGCTTACCTTCCTGTGATTATACCATGTGGACCAGGCATGGTCTCCTCTGTCCCAGTCTGCCTCCTATGTGGTGTGCTCGGTCCACACTCCATGTATCAGTCAAGGGGTGTGGATGCGATGTTGTGCAGTGTTATACCCTGGGCAATGTTCTGCTGGGACACTTTGGGTCCTGGCATTCATGTGGATGTTACATGTGCAACCTACCTAGAGATTGTTGCAGACAATATACACCCCTTCATGGCAATGGTGTTCCCTGATGGCAGTGGCCTCTTTCAGCAGGACAATGTTCTCTTCCACACAGAAAAAAACGCTCAAGATTGGTTTGATGAACAGGACAAAGAGTTCAAGTTGTAGCCTTGGTCTTCACATTTCCCAGATCTCAATTCGATGATTGAGCATCAGTGGGATGCTCTGGAACAATAAATACGATCCATGGAGGCCCCACCTTGGAACTTGCAGAACTTAAAGTGACACTATAGTCACCAAAACATCTTTAGCTTAATGAAGCAGTTTTTGTGTATAGATCATGTATCTGAAGTCTCACTGCTCAATTCTCTGCCATTTAGGAGTTAAATCCCTTTTGTTTCAGTCCATGCAGATTGAATTCTTTGAAAAAGTTTATTAAAATGAGGCCTTAGACAGATAAGTGTCAATCCATCCATAACATTTTGACAGGCTGCTGAGGGGCCATGCTGCTGTACTACTGGCACCATGATAGTACATTGTAATGGGTATGGTGTTTAGACTAGTCCTTTACGTCCGGTAGGATTGCCTTGGGTTTTTCCTTAATTTCCATTTTAAAGTATTTACAATCTGTAATTCAGGCTCATTCGGTCTTGCATAATAATTTGTGATATGTCTGAAGATCTGAGCAGCTTAATCAATAGAAAAAATGTCCAACGCTCTGCATTTCCATGATAGCCACGGCTGCTCTGTCATTTATATGCTACATACAGTGGGATATAACACTCAGAGTGCTGTGCCACAGTTGACATTTAATTTCTCTCTTTCATGCCAGAATTAAGCACAAAAGAATGTTAATTCAAATATGTATTTTGTTATAACATCTTCCAGTAGTCATAGCTAGATTTTCTCTTTTAAACTTAGTGACTGATTCCATTTCAACCAGAATCTTGGCACTTGTGCTGTGTTCATCCAACCTCTAAAAATAGCATTATACCATAACTGGAAATGCAGTCAAGAAACAGTTAGGCTTTTTAGCTTATACATTTTGCTATCTTCTTCCAATCTCCCACTTGATGGATAAAACCCTCTATCTAAAATCCCATAAGGAGTACATTTTTTTTTTTTTTAAACTCACTCCACTCCAAAAGCTATTTATGCCCTATTAATATTTTCTCCAGGTATTATACATACTTAATGAGATGTAACATACACATGCTTTTATGTACTGAATACAATTTAGGAAAATGTGGCATCCTTGCATTTCTTTTCTCAACATACTATAGAAAATAGTTAATGTCTAGAAATAAAAAAAACCTTTTTTTTATACTAACCCCATTGTTACATGATATGAAGTTAATAACCTTGTACTTTATCTCAGCATTGTGAGTTAGTGCAGTCACAAGCCATGAATTCTGCCTTATGATCCCCTTGTTAATTACAGTGGCAGTCCATGTATGGTGCAGCACTAAATAAAAGCTAGGCAAGTGTGAATTTGCAAGGTGGTAATAACATCTCTTACTCAGGTGACATAAAATACTTGAGCTTGTCTCTTGTGGTTTATAACACTGTCACACCAAGCATTCAGTGTTATTAATACTACCATGTAATCCTGTTACTTCTCTTTGTTGTAGACATATATTTCATATTTATAAGCACAGTAAGAATAAATAATATAATATGGGGGCATGGCCTGAATGGAGATGGAGATAGCCGCATATGTCCGAAGCTCCTCTGCAACCAGACCATGGCATGGACAACACCTGTAATGAGCTGCAAAACATCAAAAGAGCTACCTGAACATTACATAATAAGAGTAGGGTGGATAGAGATGTGGACACCTCGGGAAGCAACCAGAAAACAACCAAGGTATTGGTTGCAGACATGTTAGCAGCACCCCGAAATACAAAGCAGTCCTCTCAAGATGGCAGCAATTTGAACCAGCACTTTCTATCAAAGATTCAACCAATAGGGGAAGTGGACACAAAAAAAGGAAATGCAGGCACTGGGAGGCACTAGCTCAACTACTAAAACACATGGTCAAAGCTCACAATACAGCCATTGGACACTCAAACCCCTTGGCATCCAGACGGGAACAAATGGAAAATATATTAGAAGACCTCAGCAACTGCTCAAGATGGAAGAACTTAAGTGTAAATAAGTGGTTTAATAAGGTCTGGGGAGTGGGGAAACGGTCTTAACTTTTAAAATTAACCTTTTAAATGCACTGGTGCATAAGGTATAGTGTTTTTAAAAATATATATCACAACATTAAATATAAATACAATATGAAAAGCCTAGATTACAAAATGCATATTTTGAATGTACTTGAACATGATATTAAAAATAAAAATGCTAATTTTTATGCACCTAAAATCCTATATCTTCTTTAACGTCTACAGCTAAACTGATTCATCATCATTTTCAAAGCATTAACTTTCTTGTTTTTACTGGACAGTGCCCAATCAAATGCACACTGGCACATTGAAAACAAAAACATATATGAAAGTAAATATTAGCAACAAACATAAATAATTAAATACAGTATATTTTACAAATTATAATCATAACATAAAATACTCACATTGTGCATGGAGGGGTTACATAATGTTATTCACTGATTGGTTTCAAATAATTATTGTTTATTCTTAGGAAGTTTTTCATTCTTTTCTAACCTTTGGCCTCCCTATAACATTGTTGGCTAAGCTTTCAAATGATTTCATATATTTGGATAAACTTTTCAAATGTTTTTTGATCATTTGTGTGCAAACAAAAATTACAGTCCTCTAGACTGTAAGCTCGTTTGAGCAGGGTCCTCATTAACCTCTTGGTCCTGTAACATTTTGAAATTGTCTGATTGTTAAATTTCCACCTTTTATAATGCTGCAATATATTGGCACTGTAAATTACAATAATAACAATTTATTTACTTTTTTCCCTACACAAAGTATATGATGATTTGAGTTTCAACCAGTTTTCAACATGCCATTGTCTAAGTAATAATTACCTTGGCCTCTTTATCTCACTTAGATGTTTATCTTCTTATTGGAAGTAATTATATAGTTAAATCATCCTCCCTGAACTTTTAAGCTCTCCCATGTAGGACTTATAATCTCAGTAATTGCACTGAAAATGATTTACGGGATAGGGAACATATTCACAGATATATGTATTTATTTCATAATTGAACGTAGTAAAAATATCAAAAGAACAAACCCCCTATAGATCCATGTATTATTCATAAGATTAGGTTTATTTCTTTATATCTGCCCACACATTGACCTTTATTGCTCATTGATAGGCTCCTGGGCTACCAAGAGCAAGGTCAACAGAGGGCAAAGAAAGAAACCATTCACACTTTTGAAACTATGTTTAATTTTCAGTGCAAATACTTAATCTAATAATGTTCTAGCATACAGTCTCATACAGATCTTTATTTGGATCTATATATGTTGAAATTTAAAAGTATTGGTCATCTTTATAGTATTTATTTTTAATTTCACATTGCTGTTAATCGCACTATCAAAAAGTTTGACTTCTATCTTCACCGTGACAAGGAATGAACAGAATTTGTCCAAACTAAATATTATCTTCTTTAAAGGATATCATTTACTCTGGCTTCTTCTGTTCAATGTCTGGCGCCCAATGAACATACAGATCTCAGAAACAGCAATTTATGCAAGCAAATCCATCATTGTCACTTTTTTTTTTGCACTTTTATCATATTTACATTTTTTTCTTGTTTTCCTTAATTTTCTGCCCACGGTCGATATCTGTTAACAGCCAAAAACTAAGTTAAATAATCAGGACCCTTTCCTTGTCATATGTTTTAAGAAATATTTTACAAAATTAATTTGTGTTCAAGCCACAAAAAATCCTTTAGAACGATGGCATGTACTTGGCATAGAATAGATTGTTCTAGGCACTACCTAAGTGAAGAGTTTTTTTATATTTAAATTCAATAGAATAGTTCAAATAAAGAGTAAATTAGAAGTATGCAAAATCTCTAATTGAGGTGTCACACCCTCCCATGATTCTTCTCTTTGAGCTGTAGTATATAGGAATGTAGGAACATTTTATTTATGTATGGTTATAGCTTCTAAATGTGCTCATTGTATTTATAATATTCCTCTATGTTAAGCTTTTGAATGTGGTCAGTAAGTTAGTGCTGAGAAAAAAGGGTGAATAGACTTAGCAGTAGAACTTGCAGAACAGGAAGATTTTTAGAGAATTAGAAAAATAATTAAAAAAAGAATACATTATTATTAATTTTTAAATTTTACTACATTGTTCAACAGCATTAAAAATATGCATTTTTGGGGGGCATGTCCTAGCAGTTCACCAAGATGAACGCTGCCTGCTCCTCCTGGGGGATCTTTAATCATCGACTACCCAAGCGATTTTTAGAAAACAACAAATACAGGGTGCGCCAAGAAATAAATAATTAAATATAATAGGAAAGGCAAAAAGATACCAGAAAAACAAGGAAACAAAGTCTCTAGTTCACAGTTATTTTCTTCAGAAATACGCAAGACATCTTGGGTCAAATCCTCATCAGCATATGTAAAAGAAAAGACACACAGGGGACCAATGGTGCAATAACTTAAAAGACCATGAAGACCAAGAAAGGTGAAGCAACATACGTCTGAGTGGCATACCGGAAGATGTACTTCCCCAAGATCTGGCTAACTACACCATGGATCTTTTTAAATCTTTAGTACCAGAGCTATCTCCTAGAGAACTACTCTTGGACAGGATACACAGGTTGCCACGGCCACAAAACCTGCCACAGTGCTTGCCCAGAGATGTAATCACCATACTACATCACTTCACAGCTAAGGACAAAATCATGCAAGCCGCACAGCGCTCCCCTGAAATGGCGGGCAAATACTCAATGGTGAAACTCTTCACTGACCTGTCGGCCTCAACTCTCCTGAAAAGCAAGCATCTCACCCCATCTCACACAAAAATTGCATACCGAATATCTGAAATATAAATAGCGGTTCCAGGCACGCATAATTATCAGCCATAACAGGACAACTAGACATGTCACCATGTCACAGCAGTAAAGCTGCTGTGGAAGATTCCAGTGCAGATGCCTAGAAACCAAGCTTCACAGAAGATACTCCACCATTCACCATCAAAAATCACCACTGATTGGCATGCAGCTGCAGAGTGAAGTGACTGAGCAACTAATCTCTTCCAGTTGAACTGACAGATAAGATATCTCTTCCAGTTGAACTGACAGATAAGATCTACAGTATATACTCGAGTATAAGTCTAGTTTTTCAGCACATTTTTTGTGCTTAAAAACCCCCACTCGACTTATACTCGAGTCACTGTTTGTATTATGGCAACTTAGAGAGCCGCGGCCGTCAGAGCCATGGCAACGATCCGCGCGGCAACCAGACCGTGAGACTTACAGTGGAGGTGACCGTAACGGAGGAGAAGGGAGCTGACAGGAGCTGCAAGAAAGGTAAGTAAATGCTTCCTGCCAGCCCCCCCACTTCACAGCCCATGCCACTGGACCACCAGGGATTAAGATAGCCCTCCTCCCTGACCAGTTAACAAGCAGGGAGGAGGGACAAAATAAAATTAAAATAATAAAAAAATAATATTAAAATAAAAAAATTAAAATAATAAAAATGCCCTCCCCCCACCCAGTTCACACACTACACAAACACACACTGTGCATTATATACACAAAGTGTGTGTATATAATGCAGAGTGTGTGTTTGTATGAGTGTATGTGTATATAATTATAAAAATCACAGAATTTCATAGCCTCAAGTTTTACCCTCGACTTATCCACGAGGCATAGCATATTTCACAATTGTTGGTCACAAAACTGCATTCGACTTATACATGAGATCGACTTATACACGAGTATATACGGTAACTAATGCTATTCATGCTAATGTTTTCCTTTTGTTTTACGAGTGATTATGTTTACTTCACTATAATTTTATTTTTACCGTGGCTAACACCCGCCTTGCGGGGACTACTTTCTTGTTAATAGGGAAGTTGCAAGGACGTCCCAGCTTTCCCCCCATACTGTGTTGCCACACTGTACACATTAAAAATTATTTGAGCTCAAACATATTGGCTCCCACCAAGGGGCATAATATCCCTCACTGGAGGTTCCACCCTCCACAGGCTCTCAAGAAGCATTTTTAATCAGTTTGTACGCGAACGCACTCATTTTGACGGAACTTTGTATATAGTTATTGTTTCCCTTTTATGTTTTTTACATCCTCTCACTCCCCTGCTATGTTAACCTCTAGACCTGGTCAACCCCAGGTCATACATCACCACACGACCCTAGATATGGCGTCCCCTGACAACACCAAACTCACAGTTAGATGTGAGTGTCTCTGGGCAGAAAAAGGTAACCCCTGAAAAACGTGATACTTTATGGGACGAAATGCCATCCATGAGGCTTGTGGGTCTCTGGGAGACTTATTGGCGAATGGGCAGCTCCACCGACCCCCAGCGACATACCCAAACCAGATCACTATTTACGACAGGGTGAGACACCAGTCACAACTGAAAGCGTGCTCGACCCAGTCCAAAATTGCACACATTGATTCTCACACAAAAGGTAAACTCCTTCACCTGCAGGATATAGTTAATGAATTTGCAGCATCTACAACACTCTTTACAACCTGAAAGAGGACAAACTCACTCCACCCCCATCCACTGAATCCATACAGAACTTCTTACACTCCGTACAGTTGCCTCAATTACTGCCAGACAAAATCAATCTCATCTCTGCTCCCTTCACTGACATGGAGATAGTGGGGGCTATAAAAAAACCTCGCAGCCAACAAGACCCCTCGACCAGATGGCTACTCCAATGCTTATTACCGCAAATTTGCAGACCTTCTTACCCCGCACATGACAATACTCTTTAATGAATATTACAACAAAGGCGCCCTTCCAAGCATTATGTTAATTGGACACATTTTCATCATTCCCAAACCCAGGAAATCCCTACTGTATGCCCAAATTTCCACACCATCTCCCTCCCTGCAGGGAACCTTTAAACTGAACTGATATCGAAAGCTCTCGGGCTTCGGGCACTTTATTGATAGACATCCTATGGACGCCTAAACATCTCAGGTGTAAGAATATACAACTATTCCCAACTACGCTACTCTCTATACACCAATGGGATCATTTATGGTCATGACTGGGCAAGAGTAACAAATTTAGTCTAGCAGCCCCAATCACGGCTCTATCAGGGATATCCCCATGGTTTACTTTTCGCTCATGACTGAGCAAAGGTATATCAAGCATAAGCGATATTTGGAGCGAAGGCTGCCTCATCCCCTTCCCAGACTTGTAAAGTACATACAACCTGCCAAACTCGTATATCTTCCAGTACCTTCAACTAAAGAGTATTGTTATGTCACATGTCCAATCAGACGCTGACTCAAGCCAGGTGTTAAGTGACACGTCAAGTATTATTTTTGATAGGTGTTGGACAGCACTCAAGAAACCCAAAGCCCTCTTGGAATGTTAACGTGCCCACTACCAGAGATGGAATTCTTGTTTGCCCAATAATGGTCACTAGAGATAGACTGTGACCCAAGGATTGGATTAGGACTCTCAATGCTTTGACAGGGGTCACTATGTGCTATTCCCATATAGAGGCACATAGGAAATTGATCTACTGGTGGTACCTCATGCCAAAAAGATTACAAAACATTTTCCCCCACACCTCCAGCCTCTGCTGGTGATGTGGAGAAAGTGTAGGCACCATGACACACATCTGGTGTTATAACCCCATTGTGGGACATAGTGGCTCAGATACTGACACATATTGGTGCTCATGATCTAACTATTGATGTATATACCTGTTTACTGTTACAATTTCCCAGACACTTACTGGCAATTTCCAAACAGGTCGGCCCATTGATATTCATGGCTGCAAGACAACTTATTGCTCTCAATTTGAAACAACAAATCTGCCCCACCCAGTTCCAACTATTAGAAAAGATCCACTTATTTTATTTATACGAAAAAATAGCAGCAGAGTCCGCCAGGTGATATACCTCCATCCAGAAAGTGTGGCAACCATGGGTAGACTACTACTACTACACCATAAGGGCACAAACCCCTCCCACCCCACCACTAATGGGCTAAGCAAAGAGTTTGACCCGTACCTCCCTCTCTAATAATAATAATAACAACAACGACAATGTTGTGTAAGACCCCAGCAGGCCTAATGTGGTTGACCTCCCTCCCCCCCCCCCACCCCATACCTGGTTCCTCCCTTTTTTTGGTACCCTGTTCGTCCCGTCTCCCAGTGCAGACACACAACAAGATAGAGGTACAGTCCAAAACCACCCAAGAAATGGCCTAAATGGCGATTAACCTGAGGTAAATTGCCTATTACATGTTAGATTAGGTAACACATGCATGAACATTGTACACGACTGTATGGTCCATCCTCTATTTTGTATTGTATTTACCCTTGCCTGTGTTGCAGTGGGAGATAGCCAGGGTCATTGAGTCTAGCGTGAGACTAGGTTTACCTGTCTACGGTATCTAGCTAGCAACGACTGCCAGATGCACTCAAACACTATAGTATTAGGTATACAAAACTGTATAACTCTATGGTGTCCCTCTGACCTCTTCCAGTAAGTAAAGGGTTAAAACCCCTTTTTACACTTGCCTGATTCTAGTGCCAATTAATCAGAGAATCAAAAGTTGCCACCAAGGCAATATATAAATGGAGGGCCATATGTTGCTCCAAGCAAATCATATTTAAAAGCCCACAAACACAAGTTAACCAAATCTACACCTACAAAAGTCAAAAATAAAAAGGGAAAAATTAACAGAAAATCCTAGTTATTCAGTTTGCTAGTACAATAATTGCATTTTTTGTTCCCGGGGATGTACCAGTAAGAAAAAAATGGGAACTCATATTAGATTTGATTCCCTGCAAGCTCATTTACATGTCATAGTTTTTATACCCTTTGTACCCATCTCGAGTTACCAAGCTGACCCCAAAGAAGATATAAGGAGGAGTGTAGGGACTCTAGGTTGATTACACATTCCCGTTCACATTTTGGCCGATGTAAATGACAACCTAAATAAAAACGTTTAGAAAAATGCTTTTATATTTTCCTGGATGCCTGGCACAGAAATATGTGTTAACATATGTGGAACTGTCACATTTTATCTTTATAAGAAGACACTTTTGCTACTTAAAATAGCTGACTTTCCAAATTCCTCCAAATGGCTTAAGGTACATGAGACATGCTTGGATTTCTTTTGTAGGAAATACCCTCAGTATTTAGAATATGTATAACAGGAGTCACGATTATCGACCTATGAGTGATTATTATGTATTTATTTTTTGTAAAGACTCTCAATAGAAAATTGTCCCTTGATTCCTAATTGTGAAATAGCATATCAAAAGGTCAGAGGCCTGAGTTGTAGCAGGACTACAACAGACATGTATCCAGCAAGTCTGGGGAAAAGTACACATTATTATTTTATTATTATTTTATTATTTATATAGCACCAGCAAATTCTGTAGCACTGTACAATGGGTGGACTAACAGACATGTAATTGTAACCAGACAACTAGTTGCACAGTAACAGAGGGATTGAGGGCCCTGCTCAATGAGCTTACATGCCAGAGGGAGAGGGGTATAGTGACACAAAGGGTATAAGTAGAGATAATGAAATAGGTTGCAAGAAAAGTAATCACTGAGAACTTAGTAGGTTATTTTTGACAGTTGCAGGAGAGCAGTCATGGGGAGGGAGGTTGGGGGGGATGAAAATCCTCTAACAGTTTAAATGAGATGCTTTCCTGAAGAAGTGCATTTTCAAAGATTTTTTTGAAGGAGTAGAGACTGGGTGAAAGTCTAACGGAAAAGGAAAGGGTGTTCCACAGAAAAGGTGCAGCCCTGGAGAAGTCTTGGAGGCGAGCATCAGATGTGGGAGTACGGACAGAGGATATGCATAGGTCTTCGGCAGAGCACAGGGGCCTTGACTGGACATATTTGTGTAATAGGGGGGATTGGTAGGTTGGAGCAGCATTATACAGAGACTTGTAAGCAAGCACCAGAATTTTAAATTGAGCCCTATATCTAACTGGAAGCCAGTGTAGGGACTGACAGAGGAGGAGGCATGGGAGGTGCGGGCGGACAGGAAAATGAGCCTTGCCATGGCATTCATTATAGATTGCAGTGGTGCAATCTGGGAACACGTAAGACCACTGAGAAGGGAATTACAGTAGTCAAGGCGAGAAAAAACAATGGCATGGACCAGCACCTTAGCCGCATCTGGTGTTAAATAAGGGCGGATGCAAGATATGTTTTTTAGATGGAAGCGGCAGGATTTGATGATCGACTGGACATGAGAGGTGAAGGAGAGGTCGGAGTTAAGAGAACACCTAGGCAGCGAGCCTGCGAGGTAGAGGTGATGGTGGCACTGTTGACTTGGAGGGAAACAGACATGGGAGTAGCAACACTTGAGGGAGGAAAGACCAGTTCTGTTTTTGGACAGGTTGAGTTTAAGGAAGTGAGCAGCCATCCAGATGGAAATCACGGAGAGGCAGTAAGAGACATAAGTCAAGATGGGCGGAGAGAGATCAGGAGAGGACAGGTAGATTTGCGTGTCTGGCAGAGCAAGAGAAAGATACACTGAAAAAGCGCTGGGAGAGGTAGGAGGAACACCAGGAGAGAGCAGTATCCTGTAGACCGAGATTACTGAGAATGAGAAGAAGCTGTTGATGATCAACAGTGTCAAAGGCAGCAGAAAGATCGAGGAGAATTAGGGTAGAGTAATGGCCGCGAGATTTAGCAGCAATTAAATTGTTGGATACTTTGGTCCCAGCTGTTTCAACAGAGTGATGAGCGCAGAATCCAGACGGAAGCGGGTCAAGCAGAGATATACATGGATGTCCTTTGGGTGCAGAGTTTCACACCTGGCCAGAAGGTTACAGCTGGATGCCTAGCCTCAAAGGAAATAATCTAATTTACAAATATTTTCCTGTGATCTGACACAGCACATTCCTATAAAAGCCAAATTAACCCGGACAATGCCATAATCAGCCATAGCACATTTACTGTACAGGGCAGCCAAACGCAGCATTACAGGTGCAGTTGGGAGAAGTTGATAGCACACTGTTTATCTTTCCACACTAAAAGACGGTAACTTATTTTTCTAGGTAAAAAAGATAGTGGGCATAGGAATTGACAACCCACTCAACATTTCTACACTGAGAAGAACAAAGCTTTCCCTCACACCCAGTCTGTAGTGTGAGTGACCGTCCTTCAGTGTTTGAAGGAAAGAATGCACAATCATCAGCTTGTACCAAGTGAGTCTGCACAGGTAGCACGCACCACAAGACTCAGCCAGACAGGGCAAACCAACTACAGTAAAGGGCAGTTGAATAAAAGGGATGATGCGGCAAAAATAATTTATTTTTGAAACAGGGTTTTTTGTTTTGTTTTTTAAATGAAAGGCAAAAGTGAGCAAGTAATTGATGACCCACTCACACGTTAAATCCTTAATTTTTTTTAAAATCCCCTTTTCTTCTTCTTATTATCAATATTGTTATTTATATAGCGACAACTTATTCCGCAGCACCTTAGAGTATTATGAAATTATCTGATTACTGCTGCCACAACAGCACCGTTTTTTGGTTTGTTTTTTTAAGTGAAAGATGGTAACTGATGCTACAGACTGGGTGGGTGGGTGGGTGGGAAAGCTTTATATTGCCAAGGTGGAAGGGGTAAGTGAGTGGTCATTTGCCCACTAACTTTTTACATTCATTTTTTTTTTATCCCTTTATTTTGAACTTGAAATCACTACTGGTTGCCCTTTTTCACTAATAAAAGATAACAAAAAGAAAATGATTACAATAAATCATTATCAAAGTTATCTATTTATTTATTTTTTGCTGAAACTTCCTTGTCGTGCACAAGTCTAATTTTTTATTTAATTTTTCAAAAACTCATTACAGATGTCTACGTCATAACATTAACTGAGTGTTTTGTTTCCAAATATAAATTCCTATATAGACTGCAGATGCATATAGATTCTATTTTATATTAAACATATATTTTGTAACCTAGTGAGGTGAGTTCTTCTATTGATTGCGTTTATTTTACTTTACTTTATGTCCAATTTTCCTCTCCTGCACGAGTAATTTCTCCATGGTTCATCAACATCTAATTTACTTTTGAGGCCAACAATTATTTCTGTTGATCAATGCATCGCTAGAATGGCTTTTTGTGAATTGACATTGACTGCTTATTTTATAATATTGTTGCTGTTCCTTCCTACCCTGTTATTTTCATTTTCTTTTCAATCATCTCATATGCATTGATGAAACAATTTAATTTAGTTTGTACACTAATCATTCATGTCTGCAACCGAGAGAAGAGTAGGTATACGTTATTCAGCCCTGTCTTTCAACAGATTCCATAAGAGGGCAAAATGATTAATTTCCATGGTGGTACCATAATGTATTTCTTGATATGTGTTTGGTTTGTGATGGAGACAATAATGTATTTGCAAATGAGATTTGTGGATGTGTAAATGGGATAGGATGAAAGATCACCTGTTATAAATAAATTGCATACAGGGTTATTCACTAAACTCCACATTGCGCTGAATTAAAATATGAATGCAAAATGAGAATAAAAGAGATGTTCTTGAAAAATTCCCCAATTCATCTTTAGGTCAATTATGAACCCAGCATGAATTTTGTAATTGCGATTTTAATTCAGTACAAATGTGAACTTAATGAATAATCATATGAAGTTAATTCAATTGTTTCAAAGTTGTCCCAACGTTTCGACCCCTAAGGGTCTTTTTCAAGGTATATGGAAGAAGACCTGTGAGTGCACCTCTCCATCTTTTACTTATATATTTTATATGCTGGTAGCACCAAGGCAAAAAAAACGTAAGGGTGAGTGCCATGATATATTGGAATATTGGAAATATATATATATATTAATACACAGTTGTCATCAAAATTATTCAACCCCCATTGAAAATCAGGTTTATATATATGCATTAAACGCAGAACAAGTAAGAAATAGAGTTCTGATTACATGATTACAGGTGCATTCTGTACTGAGATATGTTGATAAGGATCTCTTAAAGTATTTTAGAGTGGATCAAGTATTAATTCAGTGAGGTTGTAACATAATGAGGTTCAAGCTACTTTCTTTTGATAATGTAGTTTACTAAATAAAGTGCAGGTACTGCATCTGAGATTGTGGAAGGTGGACGAAAAGAGCATTCTATTCAGGTAGGGTGGGAGCTTCCAAGAAATTTTTTTGAACACAAGGCTTGAAAGATGAAGGGTGTGTCTATTATCCAACAAATAAATAAAGTGACACACTGATTCAATTGCACTCGCAGAATGTATAGTTTAAGATCGCCTATATGGTGACTCCTTTGATGGTGATAGGGAGGCTACACAGGCCTCCTCACTGTCACTGATCTTTAAATGCAGGAACAGAGAGACGTCAGGAATCCTGATAAGTATAAAAGCATTTATTATACCAAAACAAATAGTATAAATTAGAATAAAATTAATTTAAACTAAATATATCATTGAGCCAAGGTCCTACATATTTTGTTTTTCAGTCCTTTCTGCTATCTGCCTTTCCACATTTTGTTTTACATTTTTTTTTAATTTCCCTACCCAGTCCAACACCCACTCCCTTCGCTTACAGGCTTAGATTGCGCACATGTGCTCTGAGCCAGTGAAATGGTCCAATCACAGACTTCTCTATGAAAACACTGTGATTGGACAGCACATTGCCCCTGCTGTCATCGCAAGGAGGTGGGAGCTTAGCATTAAGAGCTTTGCCCAATGCTGGAAAACAGGTATGTTTTAAAGCTTTTTTTCCAGTCTTTAAATGGGTCTGTGTCACATCATGCCATGTTCTGCTGAGATGTCTGGTATCCAGTACTTTTTTTGCTGTCCTTGCTTGGTTTTTCTGGTCTATGTCTGGTTTTCTTTGTTGCTGGGTTTCTGGGTTCATTCTTATATTCCGTCCCTGCGATTCAAAGTCTCCAGGTTTCACTTAAATGTTTGTTTTATGTTGCCACACCCGTTTGTTTTCCACTTTCCTTTTGTTTCATGTCTCTGCCCTTTCTTGCAGGTAAGTGCTATTGTGGTTTAGTGTGGTTGTTTTATCATACATTAGGCAGTGTAGGACCTGCCAGATATGGGGTACATTGGCGTTGTTGGCAGGCTTGTGCAATGTATGATCATATAACGTGACTAAATCCCCATACTTTTCATATATAGTGCTTAGTTATGTCTCTCTTGTTTTACCTAGTATCTCTTGTCTTGTTTTATTTAATCTTGTAATCCCAGTCCTGTCTAGTCATGCCCATGTTATGTTCTTGTTTTCCTCACGTCTTGTGTACATGTTCTGATTTCTGTCCTGCTCTGGTTCTGTGTTCTCCTAGTTTTGTCTTGTTTTCATGTATGGTGCCTATCTCTAGTCTTTCCTTGTTCTCCTAGTTCTGTCTTGTTTTCATGTATGGTGCCTATCTCTAGTCTTGCCTTGCTTCAGTACTGGATACATCCCTGCTGCAGAGCCTCCCTATTCAGCTCCTGGGAGGTCTGCTTAATTACCTGCTCCTAGTTCCTGGGATCCGCATAAGCTGAATCAGGGTTCTGGTATGTGGCTGCACAAACGCTGAGACTCCCACTCTGCTCTCCTAATTTCCTTCAGATAGGATGCTTTAAATTGAGGCCAGACGGTTCAATCTTCATTTTATCTGAACAGAGTATCTTGTTTCTCACAGTCAGAATTATTTATGTGCCTATTTTCAAATTCCAAGAAGGCTTTCATGTGTCTTGCTGTGTGGATGTGACAGCCTACCAGCTAGTTTGCTTGAAAGAATAACTATATTGTAGTGGAACAGCACCCACAAAATTGCTGTGAGTGCTGTGACCGTTGGCACCTTTAGGTGGAGAAAGGACTCTGATGGATCTGTGGTGGAACAAGGATATATAGATATAATGGAAGGCAAAGGTATCCAAAATGGGAGCAGGCTATAATCAATAACAAACAGTGCAGAGATCAGGGCAGGTATCCAGAGAGTGAGGTCAAGAGAGAATCCAAAAGTTAGAAGCCTGGAAGTTACAATACTGAAGGGAAGAGCAGGAACTATGGGAAACAAAGCACAATGATCACCAGGAGCTAGGCACAAGAACAACCAAGCAGTGATTTGGGGGAAGTGCCGGGTTAAATAGGCTGACCAAGTCACATGACCACTGACCTTCCCATAGGAGCCTCCAAAGGCTATACTCTGCACTCAAGGACTCAGCATCATCTTGGCTACCTCACTGTCTCTATTGTTAGAAACTTCTTCCATTTAATAATTATGTATGCCTCTGTGCTCGTGGGAGCCTTCAGTGCAGCTGAAATATTTTTGTAGCCTTTACACAATCCTGTATCTAAACTCTGCAGGCAGTTCCTTTTTCTTCATTATTTAATTTTTGCTCTGATATTGCATTTCCAGCAGTGAGACCTTATAAAGACACATGTATGTGTTTTTTCAAATCATGTCCCATCTATTGAATTTGCCACAGGTGGACTCCATGGTCCTGACAAATGAATTGCATTTGAGCTAAATTCCAACTGACATAGCAATGGACCTGAACACTTAACACTTATGGCAATGTGATATTTTAGTTTTTTTTTTCTTTTTAATACATTTGTAAAGTTTTCAATAATCTGTTTTTTGCTTTGTCTCTATGGCTACAACAGTGAACAATGAACAGTGGGTCTAAATACTTTCAGAATGTACTTTATCTATCTATCTATCTATCTATCTATCTTTTAATCTATCTACAACCAAGAGGGCTGCACTCACCGGAGCATGCATACGTTACAAGGGTGCTGCTGGGGCCAATTACTACAACATACAAGATCCAGTCCAGCAGACTCAGAATAAACCTGCCAATAATGGGGTACATTCGCTAAATGTATGATCATATACTTTAACTAAACCCCCATTATTTTAGCCTAGGTTAGGTTTTCTTTTTTAAAAAGCTATTACATTCTGTGAGAATTGGATTTGTCGTTTACAGGCCTACTCGTTTGTTCGTTTCGGCACACCTCAACCAACTATGCATCTTCTTATACATTCCATAACCTTAAATTCTGAGCACAAATAAATATATATATATATATATATATATATATATATATACACACACACATACAACAATGTTGCTGTGTCACTATAATAATAACCCAACCTTTTGACTGCTTTCTAAATTCCCATGTTGCCAATATGTGTCTGTAATCAGCACCAGGTACCAATTTAAATACAAATAACAAAATATCTCTTACTAGCCAGTACCAGCAGTTTTAAGTTGTCATGCTCAGTTCAGATAATTAGCAGCCTTGGTCAACAGAAAAATACACAATTAAATCAGGAATCAAGGAAACCTTGACTATATTAGCCTCTGGTAAAACGTCCCTTTTATTTGTTACTGAGGTGTGAGGACTGCTCTAATTAGGCTCAGTACATTTTTACAACATCCTGCAAACTGGCAGGAAATGGCACAGTGGGCAGCTTTAAAGATTATTAAGCATTTTATTTAGCACAGGGGGTGAGAGTTTTCTGATGAATCTTCTAATGCACTCTTTAGAAGGAAACCACTGTATAATGTCAGAAAAAATATATAGTTATAGCTTGGGGGAGAGCAATAATGAAAAGGTTTACATATATTAAAACAGGGGTGGCCAAATGTTAGCAGCATGGGATCTATTTTTTGGTACATGATCTACTAATATATCAGAACTGAATTAATTACCCCTTTCCAAGATGCTGGTAACAGATGTGTCATTTAAACTCTTTGCAGCAGCCTTTTAGTATAAATGACACAGCCCCAACTGTATTATTATTATTATTATAATTACTGGTATTTATTTGACATCCGCATATTCTGTAGCGTATTACAATATTATCAAAGGGAGAGATTTAACAATAAATGAGACAATTACAAAAACTTACAAGAAAAATAGGTTGAAGAGGGCCCTGTTCAAATGAGCTTACAGTCTATAGGAGGTGTGGCGTAAAACCCAAGAGGACAGGAGGTATCAATCAAATAAGGTGGGAGTAAAGCAGAGCTGGAGGAGAGAGTAGAGTGCTGCCATTTGGGAGAGAGCAAGAGACAGGTATGTGAGGTAGAGGTTACGCTGGGAGGCCATAAGCTTTTCTAAAGAGATGGGTTTTGAGGCACTTTTTAAATGATTGAAGACTAGGGGAGAGTCTGATGGCGGTAGGCAGGCTCTTCCATAGGAAGGGAGCCATCCGCAAGAAGTCCTGCAAGCGTGAGTTGGCCTTACGGGTGCGAGCAGCGGACAGGAGAAGGTCATGGGCAGAGCGGAGAGACCGAGAAGGGGCATACCTATGGATCTGTGAAGAGATATAGGAGGGGCTAGAATTGGTCAGTGCTTTATAGGTATGGGTTAGCACTTTGAATTGACTCCCATAGGATATAGAGAGCCAATGTAAGGACTAACAGAGGGGAGAGGTGTGCGGGGACAGACTAGAGAGGAAAGTCTAGCTGCAGCATTCATTACAGACTGTAGCAGGGCAATACTGTCATGGCTTACCTTATTTGGAGTCCGAAGTGCAGGGATGTTTGTACACCCTTGCAGATAAACACAGCCCACGGTAACCAGATAAGGAGCTACCAGGGCTGTGAATATGTGCATGGGCTTAGGCAGGAACAGCAACCAGATACGTGGAAACAGACAAGGGCAAATCCAGAAGAGTAGTTAGACACGGTTCCAAAAGTCAGGGCAGGCAACGAACAGGCAATAACGAATAATCCAAACAGAAAGGGTCACAAGCCAAGTCAGTCTTAGGAAACAGGATACAAGAAACAACGAACTGACAATATTCTCAGGGAGGGACAGTGCCCAGCTAATGAGTGAACTGCCTCAGGTGAACTTAGATGGACAGGTAGGAGCCAGTGGTGATGTCCAGCCCCCTAGTTCTGTAGGCAATGCCAGGAAAACAAGGGTAGAACCAAAGTTCAGAAGTGGCTCAGAGGCAGGAACTCAGGCTTAGGATGTAGAAGGCTCAAATCCCCTGTTGGGCACTTCTCTGGTGACCATGCCTGGTTGTTTGGACGGCACGGTGAGAACCGTGACAAATACGACTTGTGAGAAGACCTATTAGGAGAAAGTTACAATAATCCATGTGAGAGATTACTAGAGCATGGACAAGCTCCTTAGTAGCATACATATTTAGAGCGTACCCTGATATGAGTTACATATTAACCCCTTAAGGACACATGACGGAAGTATTCCATCATGATTCCATTTTATTGCAGAAGTTGTGTCTTTAAGGTGTTAATATTACTAGTGGCACTTGTAAAGCACCAATGTATTTCACAGTGTATATGTTCAACATGATAGTCCCTGAATAAAAACCACACCAGTCCCATCCCTAGTTATTGACAAACACGCTTCCATGCATGCAGGGTTTTTCACTAAAATCCTAATGACCCCATAGTGAACCATTTGCTATTGTACAGGGCCAATAAAACTGCAAATCCAGACATTGTTAACAGTATTTAAGAATGACTCTATTTTGTAATCCGACACGAAATGGATTTCAGGGGGGACAAATACTGCCGAACGGCTGAAATCCAGAGCAAATGCTTTACATCCAGAAGTGGTGGGTTCAAATCTGGGCCCACATTTAAAAAAAAAAAAAAAAATCAAAAATATTGGCCTGCTAGAAAGATAAGTAGTTAAATATTCTTCTGTGGTACAATGGTTAATCAGGTGGTGGCTGGCTAGTGCTTGCTAGCAAGCCACTATATTAAATAAATGAATAAAAGACCTATGTACCTACCTGCCATTGCTGCCCAGTAACTAGAAAATTGCCATCCCATGGAAACTGGGCTTGTAAAACAAGAGGGGGGTAAAGCATCTGGCAAAATTAAAACAAGTAATGTGGGGTAGGCAGTGGGTCATGGCCAGTGGGTAGAGGCTGACTAAAAAAATAAATGGGGGTGCGTCCTCGTTTCCTCCCAGGGATGTCTGAACAACATTATAGGATCCCAGACAAAGCAGTGCACTTGGACCCTGCCTACACAACCACTCAAATGAAAAATATTAAGTTATCGATAAAATTAAGCTTATATTTATTGGTACTCCCACAAATGCAATACATGCATACAATATATACACACAGACTGCTCAATATAGTACACAACAGACTACTGAATACATACACACACAAACTGCTGAGTACACACACAGATTGCTAAATACACATACAGACTGCTTAATACAAACAGACACAGACTGCTGCGTACCCACAGGGCTGCCGCGTACATAAGGTGGCACAGGCTGCCACCTTAGGGTGCACCGGCTCTGGGGGCGGGACGCTAGATTAGAGTGACTGGCAGGAGGGTCGTCACAGTGCTCCCCCCTGCCAGTCACTAAGTGTAGTGTGGCCGAGCAGAGCAGACTGCGGTACAGGAGCCTCTGATTCCTGTACTTGGCCGTACTGACAGGAAGTGCTCACTGAGAGGAATCAGAAGCTCCTGTACTGCAGTGTGCTCTGCTTGGCAATGCTACAAGCAAGGAAATGAGGCATGCAAAGGAGGAAGGGTAGCGCACCACTAAGGGGGGAAGAGAGGAACACTAAGGGACAGGAAGATGGGACAGTAAGAGGAAAAAGAGACACAGAGGAGCTGAGGGGAGACAGGTGGGTTGGGAGAGAAGGAGACACACACAGGGGCTGGGGGGAGTAAGACACACAAGTGTGTTGTGTGAGATACCCTTTTTGGGGGGGAGGCAGGAGTGTGCCAAAATCATCTTTGCCTGTGTACCCAAAAATCCTTGCACCGGCCCAGCACACACGCTGACTGCTGAATACCAACACACACTGCTAAAAACACACAGACTGCAATGAGGGGTGCAGTGTGTTTGTGTGTAGGGATGCAGTGTGTGAGAGGGGTGCAGTATGTGTGTGTGAGGGGTGTAATGTGTGTGAGAGAGGGGGAACAGTGTGTGAGTTTGCGTGAGGGGTGCAATGTGTGTGTGTGTGTGAGAGAGGTGCAGTGTGTGTGTGTGTGTGTGTGTGTGTTTGTATAGTGCAGTGTGTTTATGTGAGGGATTCAATGTGTGTGAAGGGTGCAGTGTGCTGGTATACACATGTTTTATATAAATGCTTTTTATTTCCAGTCCAACCCTGATTACATAGATACAGAGATGAATATATAACTGAAATTGAATGTTTTCTTTCACCCTCTATTAATTTGATAATTAATCTATCAATTAATTACTTTGATATCTGATCTTGTTGGGGTTCTGCAGTTTGGAAACCACCCCAATAAGTAATTCTTTGACTTTGATCTCATGGAAGGAAGTCTTAAAGTTAAAATATTAAGTAGTGCAATATGATATAATTTATGTATAATTTCAAGGTTAGTCAAATAAAAGATGAAAAAGTTAACATTTTTCAAGAGTCTGCAAATGATTAAAAACCACTTCCTTATTTTATATAAGAAAGATATATAAGAAACAAATACTCGTAAATGGGATTTTGGCAGCTGTATCCATATGCATTCTTTAGGACACAAATTTGAGGAAAAATACATGTAAATCACTTTAGCTGATAAAAAAATAAACCATTTGAATCCCAGAAACTGACCAACACATTACATATAAAGAAGATCAATCGTTTCGGTTTTGATGAATCCAGTTACTCCAACACACTCATATAAAGCAATGTTTGATGTTTCAGTAAGGTAATAAAAAAGCATAAAATAGTAAATCTCAGAATGATTACTAATCGGGTCTGTTGTAATATTAAGGCCCAATAATAGTTAATTAGTCATCAGAATCTGATGCCAGCATGGAATATTCCACTTATTTAAAGGATTTCTCAAACCACCATGACCACCTCTGATTTTAGAAGTGACGTAGATGGTAGAAGTCCATATGTACAAAGTTTCTATTTGAAACACTACACATAATGAGATATTTGAACTTTTGTCAAAGTCAAAAAGGCCAGTCACATGCTTCTTTGATTGAACCCAGGAGATGAAGTCGGTGACTCTGCATGACGGTCAGATGGGGCATTTACTTTTTTTCACTTTAAAAAACAACAAAAACAACAACAAAATATATTTAATCCCTTAAGGACCGAGGACGGTTTAGGACCGTCATCTGCATTTTTGCATTGCCGACTGATGACGGTCCTGAACCGTCCTAACGGTAAGATGTACTTACCCGATCGCTGTCATTCCCCTGGCGGCGATCGGTGGTGCTCCCGTTTTGGGGAGACTGACTGCAACCCAGACAGTCTCCCCATGGCGGATTAGGACCCCTAGGGCCATGTGATCGCTCAACGGAGCGGTCACATGGTCACAATAGGTGTCCATGTGTCTGCCTGCAGGGGGACTGTCTGTGCTGACAGGCAGTCTCCCTGCATGTGTAAAATAAAAAGAAAATTGAAGTTAATGTTAATAATAATACCCAAAAAATTATATATGTGTGTGTGTATATATGTTTATATATAATGTCATACTAAATGTATTTTTGTATTAATATGTACATATATTAATATAAAATACATTTATAATCAAATTACACGTGCGTGTGTGTGTGTGTGTGTATATATATATATATATTTATATATATATATATATATATATTGTATGTATATATTATTATAAAATACAAATAATTAGATTAAATTAAAAAAATAAAAATGTAGAAAAAATATATGAAATTTTATTCAAACTGTATTTTGATATTAAATATCACTGACTTAGGCTGTTGTTGGCATGACTTAGAATCAAATTGTATATATCTATGTATATAAAAATAATACGAAATATACATATGTCCATATATAAAATTACATAAATAATTATATAAATATACACATAGACTTCAAACATATAAATATGCATATATATTTAAATTCTACGTGCGTATTTATGTAATATTTTTACATAATTGAGTAATTTTATTAATTGCAATTTGAGGGACCTGCCTGCCAACCCAGGCCGAAAGTCCAGAGAATTTAATTTGCTAGCACTGTACTTTTACCCTGTAACTTTCTATGACACCCTAAAACCTGTACATGGGGGTTACCATTTTACTCGGAAGACTTAGCTGAACACAAATATTAGTGATTCGAAACAGTAAAACATATCACAGCGATGATATTGTCAGTGAAAGTGACTTTTTTCGCATTTTTCACACACAAACAGCACTTTTACTGATGATATTGTTGTGATAAGTTTTCCTGTTTTGAAACACTAATATTTGTGTTCAGCAAAGTCTCCCGAGTATAATAGTACCCCCATGTACAGATTTTATAGCGATTTTGAAAGTTACAGGTTCAAATATATGTGTCAAATATTTTTAAATTGAAAATGGCCAGGTTGGCTATGTTGTCTTTGAGAGCATATGGTAGCCCAGGAATGAGAATTACCCCCATGATGGCATACCATTTGCAAAAGAAGACAACCCAAGGTATTGCAAATGGGGTATGTCCAGTCTTTTTTAGTAGCCACTTAGTCACAAACACTGGCCAAAATTAGCATTCAATTTCAATTTTAGCATTCAATTTAGTTTTTTACTTTTTTCACAAACAAATATGAACACTAAATTTTGCCAGTGTTTGCGACTAGGTGGCTACTAAAAAAAACTGGACATATCCCATATTGAATACCCTGGGTTTTCTACTTTAAAAAAAAATATGTACATGTGGGGTGTTATTCAGAGATTTATGACAGATAATAGTGTTACAATGTCACTATTGATACATTTGAAAAGATGTATGTTTTGAAACCGCAATATCCTACTTGTACCTATAACTTGCAAAAAAGCACGTAAACACTATTTTAAAACTTAGGACAAAATTTTTAATGTATTTAGCAGTTTGGTTTTTTATTCTCTTTTGTAGATGAGTAAAAGATTTTTCAAGTAAAAGTCCAAAAACATGTATTTTTTTCAATTTTTCATCATATTTTTTTATTTTTTTTTAAATTAAATTACATGAGATTATATAAATAATGGTATGTAAAGAAAGCCTTTTTTGTCCTGAAAAAAATAAATATAATTTGTATAGGAACAGTAAATGAGAGAGCGGAAAATTACAGCTAAACACAAACACCACAAAAGTGTAAAAAGAGGCCTGATCGCAAATGTACAACATCGCAAAAACAGTCCAGTCCTTAAGGGGTTAAATGTGTTTATTTAGGATCTTTTTAAAGCTTAGTTAATTTTGACAAAACTATCCCAGCATTATTATTTAACTTTTGACCTATGCCGAAACCTACTTAATATTATTATTTTTTTTTTTTTAATTCTTTATTTTTCGTTATGCAGAGCTTAACATTTGTTTGATAGTGCCACAATAGCGTTTTCAAGCAGGAAAATAAACACAATAGTTGTACATATGTGGAATAGAAATAACTGCACATTTTTTGGATTATTTAAACAAGCTTATACATGCGATTCTGTGTTTGTAACATTCTATAGTGTACGATTTGTTAGATCTCATTATGTAGGTATCTGATTAGTTTGCCTATGTGTGTCCAACATGCTTGACTGCATTCATGCTATCAATTGCTAAGAACTATACTTTAGAGCACTAGAATACGGGTATTATGTATGTATGGTCATGTGTAACTGATACCGATATATTTAACGTCTAAAATCTCTATGTAGATTAGTAACAGGAGTTCACCACAATAAGCAGGATCTGTAATGTCCTCTTTGCCCTTGTAGCTCTTCAGTGTGCCATCAGGTCACATGGCTCTTCTCACCCCTTCATCCCGTGCCCTGTCTGAGGAGAGGTTGGTGGTCGCTTTGTGGTTTGCCGGTTTTATGCAGTAAGATGCTCTTTGCGGGAGTGTGGGGCAGTGCTGCGCCTGTTTACCACATGGTGTCCCAGCTCATGAATCCACCATCTTGTAAGGTCATGGGTGTCCGAGACCCGTTTGCTTGGGCCCTGTTTTTGCAACCCGCTGCCGCTTGCCTTTTGTGATGTGTTCGGGGCCTCCCTGGGGTGGTAGGTGTACGCTGCCGTATGGGTCACTTCACCTTGCTGGTTTTCTCCTTTTCCTTCTGGTTGCGTGTTGGTGCAGAGCGTTTAGTGGGTTTGTGTGGGTTAATCTGTGGCATCATCGGGTCAGCTACAGACTGGTCAGGCTGTTATGTACCTCTTTGCCTTGCTGCCAGTTTTGCCCAGAATCTTTCGAATATTAGGTTTAGTCGCTTCTGTGAGGCTGCAAGGTAGGCCTTAGTTGTGGAGCTGTCCGTGCTGTCCGCCATCTTGTGTGCCGCTTCGTGATATCACGCAGTGGGCTCTAAGTGCAGCGGTGGTGAGCCTCCGGTCCAAAGGGGGGTGAGGTAGAGGTCCGCCAAACTGAGTGATCTGCGCTGGAGAGCGGCCGTCTCTCCAGTGTTTTCTTTGCTGGTACGCCGCAGTCGGTTGAGGGTCGGTGGACCGGACTCGAGTGGTTCAACGTTTGGTGTCTTTCGGTTCCCCGTGTTCCCGTCTCTGCTGCCCTCGTTTTTTGCGGTAAGTTCCGCTGCTTGGTTGCTCATGGGGTTCGTTTTAGCTTTCTGGGCTCAGGAGCTTGTGCTACCTGCGTCCATTCGGCTTGCCAGTCAGGCTCCGCCCCCGTACTTAATATTTTTTAATTAGCTCCAGTGAAACAGATGTAATTAATTAGGGGTACAAAAATATTAATTTATTTATCTGTGGTTTGATTTAATGGAAACACTTTGCATACTGGCAAAAGTTCTGACTGCCTACAGTTCGTACCAAGAACAGATAGCAGGACAACCAGTCTGCTGGAAATTGAGAGAGAGAGAATTTCCATGCAATCTACACAAAAAAAGAAGTAATTCACATATTTTTTGTACATCAACAGTTTCGTGTAATGGGAGTAAAGCTCATTTCATTTTTGACAGCTTAATGTTACTTTTTAATATAACAGACATGGGGAACTAGATTTTTTTTCTTTTTACGTTCTTGAATAACAGTAAGGGTTTATTAAGTAAAGTACCATTTGAAAGTCACAGTGACTTTAACCGTTTGAGTCCCAGGACAAATCTTGTCACTGTTTAAGTATGGTGGAAGGTAAACTGAGACTTCTTTTTTCTATGTATTGAGTGTAAAAAAAAGGTTTTCAAGGTCAGATAAAGGAAGTTTGGGACCAGGAAGGAGTTATTAAAATGAGACTCTTATAACATATCCATTATCACACATCAATAACTTGAATATTGCAAATGGAAATAGACACAAAATGCAAATTCCAAGTACTGATTTAGCAAAGACAAGTGCAGCCATTTTATTCCAGAAAAGCAGATGATATTTAACCATCTTAAGGCTGCTGTCAAAAAGGACCCTAAGGTTGTTCAACTTTAGTACAGGAGTTGGTCAAATCCCATTAGTCAGAGGAGCATCAATCAAATCCTGCGTAACTTCGACCACCGTTCCACCTGCAGGGACAGATTTCTCATTAAGTCATATAAACATGTTCTGTGGTGCTTTACAGCTCAGGGGTGCCATTTTACCTGAACGTGTACCATTTTCTATATTTTACACATCATTTCAGTATTCTCCAGTAACAATATGTTATTATATACTTATATTTTTATCCCTTATCTCTCAGTTTTTTGTGTTGAAAGAGCAGGTAAAAATTTAGTTTGTCTCTCGTCCTATGTATAGGAGTGGTTAAAATTATAAATCCATCAAATTGATCATGGGCACAGTCAGTTAAATCCCCTGATTATTATGTTTCAAATTACCCTTCAGAATGTTAATGCATGAGAGAACAGCCATGCGTAACAATTGTTCAGTTATAAGTAGTGTGTTCTGTAGTTGTTTTTCATAGCATGATAAACGGTTACTTCTGAAGAAACAGTAAACAAAACATACCTACCAACAGTCCTGATTTGGAATGACACCCGTGATATTGTGTGATTGTCTCAGGTTTGTTCATTGTTGTCTAACTTCTGTGGACACCAAAGACTCCACCAATCTCAGTGTGATTCATTATTTGACGTTCTTGGGGCATTTAGTCCCCACAAAAGTGCTTTATCGACACTATGAGGATTCGCTAAACTGAATCTATGTTAGCCAGTGCAGCTGTCAGTCAGCATTGCATTTATGCATGGCCTGCTGATATGCTCCTTACAGCTCCCCCAGTAGGCGAGAGGTTACTGCCGTATAGGATGTTCCCTTACCGAATGCTGAGGTAGCTACTGAGCGCTCCAAACTGTCGAAGAGCAATCACACGAACCCGTTGGTCTCCAAAAACAGCCGAACAACAATCACACGAATCAGTCAGTCTCCCAAATAGACGAACAAGCATAATTCATACGAATAATCCCCCCAATGACGAGACAAAGATCCGTATTGAGGGTCAGCAGGAATCTGTTTACTGAGGGCTACCTGCCAGGTATTTATGCAGGTCTCCCACCTGGTGGACACTCCCCTAGGGGACCAGATGGGGGACTGTGACAAGGTCATTACAACAACCAATCACAGTGTTACACATGTAGCCATGCCCCTTTACTTACCCAAGATCCTCTGCTCTGCCCGGGAGATAATTGTGAAGTAATTCAATTATCTCCCTGGACAGAGACCAAACGCCATTTTAAATTACTATAACAAAATGCATAAAAATATATAAATTTACAATAACTGGACATAATACAGGCATTCAACGTGTCCCCAGATAGCTGGGATCTGAGCGCACAAAAGTAACGAATAGCGTTCAGATCCTATGCATACAGACCAATTGCCGTGGAGTCAAACGTGTTCACACAGTCTGTTCTTCATACGAATAGACTCCACGGGATGGCTACATGGGTATGGCTTATTCGCGGACAAAATACCGAATACAGGGATTTTCGGGAGTTCTCTACCGAAGGAGAAGGGAGGTCGGCGGCTTCAGCGATGTTCGGGCCAAAAAGTGTCCGTTTTGAGTTCCATGGGATTACCGTCGAACACCACTGAGCGTTCGCGGATTTAAAATGGCCGTGACCTTGTGTTCGGGATACGAATGGCGGCCACCCAGCTACAGGCATCAATTAAAAGGTGTCTGCGGTTAACCTCAACATTCGAATGGGGCCAAGAGGTTAACCAGCAGCACACTTCTCTACTGGGTGGCCGGCCGTTCAGGAGTTTTATTCGGTAGTAAAAAAGGGGAATGGTATAGAGTCTACATGAACGGGAAAGCATGAATTAACCCAGCAAATGAACGATAAGTCTCTGTAAGTTCAAGACAGACATCTGTCACACATCCTTTTAGAGCCCCATCACTTTTTCGAAAGGAGTCATTTCTGCATCTCCAACGACAAGCAGGAATATAGAATGGTCATGGGTGCTAATTTGCTAGGGTAGCTCTCAAGTTATGTCCCTACATTCCACTATTATCCCTCTTTCTTTTGCCTCTGCCATAGGTAATATTGTTCACTTATAGGCAAGGCAGTAATCAGAACTATTGGGGCCCCTTACAAACCAACTGACTCGAGCCCCTCTGACAAACATGCATACGCGATTCTTCCAGAGATGCCTTTATATATATATTCACATACAGGCACACACTCAGGGTCATCTTTAATGCGGGGCAATCGGGGCAGCCGCCCCGGGCCCAGTTACTGCCCTGATCTATTTATTCCCCTCCACCTCTATGGGCCCGCCTGGGGAGCTGGGGGCCACACACTAGGGAGGTCCCATGCCCTTAGGGCCACCCGATGGGCTTGTTTTAGCAGGGGCCCAGTTGGGCACTGTGGCCCTTTAACAGTGGCCCTTTAACAGCAGACCGGGCTCCATGCTTTTCACCAACCGCCTGGGAGGAAGTGACAGACGCGAGTCACTTCCTCCCACAGAGAGAGAGAAGCCACCCGGGAGGAAGAAGCAGACAGTGAGGAGGGGGGCTCCTCACACCCATCAGCCTCAGGCACCACACTGGACCCCAGGGAAGTCACCCTCCAGAAAAAGGAAGGAAACTGGAAGGTTGGTTTAAAAAATGTAAATTGCACATGTGTGTGTCAGTATGTCTGTCAGTGTATGTGTAATTATATCAATGTGTGTGTGTGTGTATATGTGTGTGTGTCAGTATGTCTGTTAGTGTATGTATCTGTGTGTATCAGTATGTCTGTCTGTGTGTGTCAGTATGTCTATCAGTGTGTTTATCAGTGTGTGTCAGTATGCCTGCCAGTGTGTGTGTTAGTATGTCTGTGTGTGTGTGTGTGTGTGTGTGTCAGTATGTCTGTCAGTATATGTGCCTATGTGTGTCCGTATGTCACAAGGTTTATACTGAAATTTTATATTTTTACTACCACTTTTTCCATAAATTTACAGTAGGAGGAAGGCTGCCTCGGTAAGAACGCATGTTGTTGGCATGACTGTGTGTACCAGTGCAGCGTTCCTTTCTCCCCTGAGCATCTTTAATAGAGCCATGTGAATAGGTGATCTGACATCCTCTCCTCCAAGAATCAGATTGTCCAGCACAAGTCTTCAATCATACGTGATTCTTTATTAAAATGACATCAAGGTTTGATTAAGGACTTGTGTGGCCAAACCATTACCATTCAGTCTGTCACTTTAATCAAGGATGACATTAGATTGAAGGTTTGTGCTGGACAACCTGCATCTTTGATATTGCTCCTGGTTGTTGGCGAAACTAAAGTCTGTGCACCTTGTTTGATATCACTTCCTCCCAGCACAGCTGTGCAGGAGTGGAAAAGGGGTGGACAACATAGTCAGAAAAGGTTCCCACTACTTTACAATTCCATAATGCAGTTCAATTTGAGAATACATTGATATTAATTCATGTGAATCACATAGTGTAACAGAGACCCATAGAGGCCCTAGTGCTCAGTTGACTCCTGGCTGTGCCCATAGCTGCTCTGCTCACGGGGTGTTTATTCTCAGGTCAGATTGTGATTTTATTTTGCAGGGCATATATGCTAACAATATACAGAGATCCCATTTATAAAGTGCCAATTCTGTTAAACATAGCAAAATTAAGGAAACCTCCAGAAACATCAAGATGAACCAATCCCAAGGCTACTGTCTAATCAAAAAGGAACCCCAAGGCTACTATCTAATTTAATGTTATCGGTGCTGTTATTTCCTGTTGTGAAGTAAAATAGGGGTTTTCCCACTGTAATCTTCAGTATAGTGAAGTTCAGAATATACTGGATAAAGTCTAGATTTGTTACATTTAATTACAATTCTGTGTGCCTTTCCCTATCTATTCAACTAGCAAGATTTAGTTTAGTGTAATTTAATGCGTCTTTAAATATTTTTTATTCTTTTTCATTTTTTTAAAGTATTTCCATTAGCACATTTTGAGGTTCACTTCTTTTCAATTCTAAGAGACGTTGCTCTTACAATACATCAACGAGTCAAGAACTATGTCGTGCCTTGCGTGTTCTAAAAATTAGCGAGGTTACATCTCGTGCACCCTACAGCTGTGAAAGGTCTGGCAGATGTATCACTGCAATTCAACTAATTTGCCCTGGGGAAAATGAATCTTTTGCGATGTCTTGCTGTGGGGAAAAAATAGCACTGTGTGCATTACACTAATTAGTTCTATTTAGGTTTTAATGACAATGATTATGCTAATTAAACTAAATAAAAGTGTTCAAGGTGCTTCAGGAAGCGCATCTTTCACAGCAGAATAAAGAAAAAAAACGTTTCTGTATTTCAAGTACTATATTTGATCATTTAGTTTTTTTCTATTGTCATTCAATTTACACAATGTTTTGACATATAATTAGACTTTTGCTTGGTGGAAAAACTTTGTTTGTTTGGGTAGTCTGATAGTTGTCCATGTGGCAGATTGCTCATTTGATATTGTCTGTGCAAAATATTTAGGAAAACGATAGGGATGAATCAAAAGGGCACACAAATAGGCCAATCAATGTGCTGAAAATGCTAAATATTATTTGTATATTACTCATATATTTTGCAGTGCACTGATAGACGTATTTTCAGGGCATTTGGTTCACATATAAAGTGAGAAAAAGTAATCAATAGAGTGGAAAAAGGAGCAGTTAAAGAGCTCTATTTCTATATCTATTTCTTATTTGTTAAATATGTAACACATAAATATAGATTTGTTTTTACTGCACCTTCTTTTTTCCACTCTGTTGGTCACGTCTCACTTGATCCGAAAATAAAGTCAACATTTGGTAACTGTCCCCTATTCACCAATGACCTCTTTTTTTGTAAATATGGGTGGAATTCCAATCATGAATTAAATAAGATGCTCGCCCATTGTGCATTTCAGAAGGTTTGTGATTCGCCTACATTTCGTCTCAGAGTTCGGGAATTCAACCGATTGCAAGAAAAAAATCTACAAGTCTAATAATGTTTATTTACTGCTCCTCATTTCCCCCCCCTATTAGTTACTTCGTCTTCCAGTTATTAAATATATAATATATAGATTTTCTTTTTTACGGCTCTATTTTTTTCCCTTCCCCTTTCCCTTCCCCTCCCTCCCTCTCTCCTCTCCCCTCCCCTCCCCCTCACACAGCACCCCTAGCCTCCTACACACACACTTTTTTTGGAGAGAGGGAGGGGAAAGGAAAATATATATATATATAAAACTAGATGTCCTGTACAGAAACAAATGCTGCCTAAGCCCTACAGTAAAGGAAAAGATTGTACAGCAAATGCTGATGCAAATCATTGAATATGGGGATGTAGTATATGCACCTGCACCGCAAACCCACCTTAATAAACTCAATACATTGTGTAACTTGTTCTGCCGATTTGTGCTACAATGTAATTACAGGACCCGCCATTGTGACATGCTAAAAGAACTAAACTGGTTGTCGCTGGAATCCAGACGCAAGCTTCATCTTTCCAGCCTTGTGTTTAAGAGCTTTTCTGGGAAACTCCCACCCTACCTGAGCAGAATGCTCTCTCCGGCTCTTCCCACCTCCTGTAACCTCCAATCCAGTACCAGCACTGTATTTAATCTACCTCAATACAAACACAAAGCAGCCCGATCCTCCTTTTCCTACAGAGCACCGCAATTATGGAACGACCTCCCGCACACTTTCAAATATTCCCCAAGTCTAAAGTCCTTTAAGAGAACCCTCTCTACATACCTCAAAACAGAATGCACCTGTTATGGTTGATTCTATATTTCCTACCTGTTCTATGTTAAATTTTGTATATATTGTGTATTAATGTTGTTCTTGTATTTTATTGTACCCTATTGTATCAATGCAATGTTTTGTGGACTCAGGACATACTTGAAAACGAGAGAAATCTCAATGTATCTTTCCTGGTAAAATATTTTATAAATAATTATATATATATATATATATATATATATATTTATTTATTTATTTATTTTTAAACACCTAAGCTAGGCAAAAATAATGGGGTTTTAGCCACAGTATAAGATCCTACATTGCGTAAGCACGTGTTTAATGGATGAGTGAGTGCGCTGGATCTTGTGTATTGTACAAATTGGCCCCAGTGGCATCCCATTCATGCATGTTGAGGTAAGCGCAGCCCCCTGGTTTTCATATATATATTTGTGAGCTTAGGCCAACTCCTTGGTTTTGCACCCCTCCATGTCACAGGTGCCTCATCCCAGGCCCATATATAGCCTTGTACTGCAGAGAGCCCCAGATGGACTTTTTTATCCAAGTAAGTGGGTTAATCTCATAAGAGCAGACATTGGGCTGTTAGAGTAGGACCTGTCAAAGATGGGGTACATTGACATTGTGGCAGGCTTACGCAATGTATGATCATACTGTAACTAAACCCCCATTATTTTTGCCTAGATTAGGTGTTTTTTTTCAAACTAATTAGAAAAACTAATACAATCTGTAAGCTTTGAAGTTACTGTTTAGAGGATGAGTGAGTGCACTGGATCTTGTGTATTATACATAATTTTTTTTTGTATTTTTTTTTGGGGGGGAGAGGGGGAAGGGGTTGTTTGGAGCCACGGTGGAACTCTGAATCGTGAAAGAAAGGAACATGTTTGCCCTTTGTCCAGTTTGTTTTTTTGTGATAAGTGTTATAAGTCCCTATGGCAGTTCAGAGTTATGAAATTCAGACAACCCAACAATCAGCCAAGTTCAGATAAATACAGGTACATTTGAAAACAGATGCACAAATCTACATAGAATTATAGATTTTAGGATCTGTTTGTACTCTTCAGTTATCAACATTTTAAAAGAATTGCTCCAGTAATACATGGTTAATAAAACTCTGCCTTTGGTTAAAGTAACCTTTCCTATCTTGGTCTGCCACCAGCTTCAAAAACAAACAAAAACCCTAAGGTATAGCTGAAACCTTAGTTCCAGCTCCAAGACAATGTTGTGTTCATAAATATCATATCCTTGTATTCTTCTTTATATGTATACTTATAAATCAAGAGGCAATTTATGCAAATTAACTACAGATTGTCTAGCTGATTGTTTTAGAATGTGGCATGATGTTAGTTTGCCTATTAATCCTTAACATAAAGACTCTAAAAAGAAAGTAAACCATAAAAATATAAACAGATGTTTTTGTAATAAGAAATAACTTTTAAATATTGAGATGATGTACCGTTTAGATAAGGATGGCATATGATACCTTCATTGTCTATGTATATTACATCGTTTTGTGGCTGTCCCTCTATGTATCTGTCTATCCATCAATCCTTCTATAGTATTATCACTGTGCTGTTGTTATAATATTTTTATGAACATTTCAAGATCTTAATAACAATAATAATATATCATGGATGCAGAACAAATATGGTGGAAAATATAATCCAATTCTTCATCTGTCAGTAGTAAAAAGAAAAAAAGCACCCTTAAGTTGGGTAATACTAGCATCTAGAACTCAGGATATACATATTTAGCAAAGCTAAATATATCCTCACTGAATGAATAGTCTATGTACTTCTTCCCTGGGAAACCTTGTATTATGGTTTCTATGACCAGGGTCATGTGTTCTACAACCCACCTCACTTCCCTATTCTGCGTTACAATATTAGTGTCCAGACATTCATGTGTAAGAAATCCACTACTCTCATTGGAGTAGCAGACTGGTTATGTAATACATCTTATTATAACTTGTGACATATTTATTAAATAGATCCATTGCTGTTTGTAAATTTACCCAACCTAATAATGTGTCGATTTGTTATTTTTTAATATTACTCGTACTGAACTGGATAAAAGTTTCTTATTAAACTATTTTGCTTTCCTCTTAGGCAACATTTTCCTTTGCAGTTAAAGTAATTGAGGACAACCAGCAGAGGTTATATTAATCAAGATAGGAAATGCCAGTTGGGTGCTTTTTTTGTTTAATTCACATATTTTGTTATGATCTGATCTTGGTAACAATTCTTCATTTTGGTCTGGGTTAGATGTGTTTGTTTCCTTTGGACTGTGGCTATGTTAAAATATCTTATGTCCTTGATCAAGACATTTTGTTAATTCTATATTTCATAGCTGTGGGAATCGCAAATGCCGTTCATCAAGGCCTCTTGGCTGGAAAACTGAGGCATAATCAGTGTAATTCTAATTATAGAAATTGAAAAAATGCTTTTGGTCTGGTTTTATGTTTTGATGCCAGTTATAAGCATGTATATCCTCTCATTTTATTTTATAATATTTAAAGGTTGAAATTTTGATAACTAGACTTATGTTGTATCTGCCCAATGTAACGTTTTCTGATAAAACAGTTTGATTAATAAATAGAATAAAGTCAGTTTAATTAATCATATTGTCAAAGTAAACCAGCTACGCATGCTGGATTAGTAGTCCACTTCTTTACACCATAAACTCATTTGGTTACATTCGAAAATATCATCATTTTTAACCGCCTTTAGCTAGAAAAGGTAAATAGGTAAATAGTACAAAGCAATATCTTTTTTGTAGCATTATACTTTATGTCGTGTTAAGAATATGACATCCAAACTAACCTGGAACCTGAAGACTTCCACTCTAGCATGGTGTTCATTGCACTCATTGGGCATCATGCACACAGGTCCTGAGTATCTTTGTACTAGCCTGACACTGGTCCACCTTCATGAACATGCTGACGTAATTAGCAAAATTCCTTATAGTGAACAAATGTACTTACTTACTCATTAATACTACATATATGCCTTCAGGAATTAAGCTGCCCCTCCCCAGTATGTAAAAAAAATAATAGATAGATTAATCAGTTATCTTATTTATGTATTTCCTAGTGTTTCGTGTTCCTGTGTTTACAGTGATCCTGTATTTGGGTTCTTGGCTTCAGTATAGTTGTTTGTGTATATCATACTGAAGCCAAGAACCCAAATACAGGATCAAGAACACAATAACACAAAAAAAATATATAAATAAGATAGATGATGAATGTGACAGATCATCCTGTCCCTCTGGATTATTGAACAACTATTTTTGCATTGCATGGTCTGGTATACGAATGTCACCAAACAGATTGTCCCATTTGCTTCGTGTAATGAACAAAGTAACGAACAGACAGACCACACAGAACAGTTGTGTGCCACTTATTGACCTTTTTAACCTTCATTATCACCTCCGTAATCAACATTCTAAGCGATTGGCTTGGTGGCCGTTGTTCGTATAGTCGAACACGTATGGTGGCGGCCATCTTTAGCCATGAATGCATACAGCGGTGTTTGGTCGTTGCTTGAATGGAACTATAATTGGGCATTCGATGGCGTGAACACCACTGGGACTTCCATCCCCATGCACATTTGGTTATATTAGACTGGGTGCTCAGTGCTTTTCGGATATTTTGGGTGCTCAGATCCATACTATTCAGGGATATAGGATTTGAGGGGGTACTCAGTTGTTACATGTGTATTTTGGGGTGTTTTGTTATGTATGTCCTGGAACTGAGAGTTAATGTAATTAAGGTGTGTACTTTTACTGTAGTCTCCTCTCAGGTCCAGTGGGGAATGCCCCTTGAATTTTGTAATAAGAAACCCCTTGCATTGAGAGTTGTATATAGGCTGCATGTGGCTCCCATTAAACCAGTTCTACTTCACCCTCAACACAGAGCCTTGTCTCGTGCTTGTAGGGAACAGCTATACCTGCTTTATTACCGCTTGGATTACTGCTTGGGAATACTACAGCATTACTCGTACTAGGGAGAAAAGACATCTCTGGCGACGGAATCCCCTCTTCTCTCGGGGTGGCCACCACAATGAATATATCTATTATATTCTTTACATACATACTGGATAGGGGCAATGTCATTTGTGAAGGCATATAATTATTTGCTGCCTGTGCTGAACATTGGTTACATTTCTTAAATGATCAACCAGGGCTACCTGTCCAACTATTGGGTACCATAGAAACAGAGAAACATAGAATGTGACGGCAGATAAGAACCATTTGGCCCATCTAGTCTTCCCAATAAAATAGGCACTGCTGAGATCCAATATGACAAGTGGAGCCACTGTTTATTATTTGGACACCCATGTGCTGCAGAGAGTGGGTTAATACTTGATTGGAAAATAAGTTCTCAGGGTTTCCCAAATTAATATGAAGGTTGTGTTTAATGTTACGATGAACATTTGTTTCAATCAATTTTTTTTTTCAACTCCTGGAATTTGTTTTAAAATGCCTCACATTCTACATGCATCTGTATTAATATCTGTATGTACTGTGCAGAGAAACTGACATGATAGTAAGTTTCAAAATCCATGGATGACTGTGTGTGAAAAATGACTTTGAATTTCCATTATCATTTTGATTGGGTTTATTAACTTGTTCCAAAAGTGATCTAAAATGTGCCTGTTGTTTCCATAGTAAATGGTGCCAGTTTCAAAAGACAGAGAGAGTTGGAAAAAAAAGTTCCCTTGCATTGCTAAAAAAAATTGCATTTTTTAAAAATGGTGACCTAAATCGGTCAGGTTTTTATCTGTTGCTTTTTTTGCACGCTAACCACCATTTTTTAAAAATGCCATTTTTTTTAGCAATGCAAGGGAACTTTTTTTCCAACTCTCTCTGTCTTTTGAAACTGGCACCATTTACTATGGAAACAACAGGCACATTTTAGATCACTTTTGGAACATGTTAATAAACCCAATCAAAATGATAATGGAAATTCAAAGTCATACATTGCACCACAAATTCTATGAAATTTTTTTTTTAAAAAGCTCCATCTCTAGAACCTATATTTGGCTGGGTAATGCTATTTTGGCCCATTAAATGAACAAACTACTACTTGAATTTGCTAGTCTGAAGCCCCTGGAATTAAATCATCTGACTTTAAACGGTTCACGGGAAGATGAGAGCCCTCTAATTTCTGACAGTGACCCCTAAATATTTGGTGTATACTTTCTTATTAGAGTTTAAAATTAAATTATACCTGATTGTTTTCTGACTTTAAGTTTGATTTGTATTAACTACTTGGCATCTAGATCCAACATACTCCAAAACCCATTTTGTTTCGAAGACATAAACATTATGATAATGAATCCATGTAAAAGCCAAGTAACCTTATAGCCGTATTAGACAATGGTCTGAACTGTTGACGTTTTCAATTTACAAAATAAAAGACCAATTAAATAAAACCAGAATACAAGCTTTGAGAGCTTTTCAGTTCATTTTTCTACTACTTTGTTTTGCTTCCAAATGTCATTTATCCTTTTTGTGTTCTACATTACTTTATTAGCAAGTAGAACATTTTTATTGAACGCATTTGTTTTTTGCATGTGGCAGAGTAAGTGGACCATCACAAAGGGAAGAAATAATGCATGATTGTTTATCAGACGTGGGGGGAAACACAGAGGAGCAGAGTCAAAAAGAATAAACACTGCTTATTAAATTCAGTCCTCACCACAGGTCTGGTGCCCGAGGAATTCTCTGAATGTACTTATCTCTCTATCTGATAAACTCAAACAAATGCAGGAACTTCAAGCTCTATGGGTAGAATGCTCTATTAGTACAGATCAGAATCTTTAATGCTCAGTCTATAATCTTGTGGCCTGTCCTCCATAACAAAAAAGGAAAGGCATTAGGCAACATTCCTTCAAAAATATCTTATTTATGATTTACTCTGACAAGTATAAGATTATGTTTTAGAGCCTTGCCAGATTTTTTTTTTTTTTTGTATTTATTATTATTCATGACTAACCTCTGCAGATGTTAACAGGCAGCCTCAATGTTATATATGTTGTATAGTTTGTTCCCATTATAACTTTTGGCAAAAATAAGACACTTTTGCTGTGGTTTTCTTTGCATTTATATTCTTGTCTTATACCGTTCATATCAAACAAATTGTGTCAATGTATCAAGCATATGGGAAAAATGTTAAATTAGTGTAAATGTCAAAAAGCAGTTCCAATTACCAAATAAAATAATTGGAACTTCTCAATAAACTGATATCATCCTTTGATTTCAACCAAATTTTCACTTTCATTTGACTGCAGTTCAGTCGTTTGTTGAAATCAGATGAATCTCAATATAGTTTTTTTTTTTTTTAACTATTTAAAATCAGCTGACTTGCAGCCAAATTAGAAATCAATTGGCTTCATTTGGTTGTTTAATTTCTGCTGGTGAGGATAAGAGAAGTCACACGTTAAGCTTGAATGAAGGAACAGGGAGAGGCAATGAATAGGGGAAATTGCAGGCTCCTGGCAGACGCTTTAACACCATTGTCCTCTGTGACGGTAGTTACCATCACCAAGCGCTTCAGATTGACTATTCACTCAGGTACCTGGGTGATTCCTATGTTTGTCACCCTGTGTCCATTGTGGGTGCAGGGTCTGTGTGTGTAATGTGGTTGTTTGGGGTTAAATGTTAGTTTGCTCTCCTGTCTTGCTAATGCTTGCAATCAACTTGGTGGATTTGGCTGTGGAGCCTGTATAGCACCACCTGTTGGTTGCAAGGATCTAGCAACAGCTATATGCAATTATGCACTACCTGAATAGCAAAGCTTGCAAATTTGCATATTCTGGTAGATTTGCATATTGCTAATTCTGCAGGCAGAATAGATATTTTCTGTGAATTATTGTCTTTCCCACCCCTTTATCAATATGCCATTATGTTACTATAAGTTCCTTTATGTTGTCTAATGTGATTTGACTGTTGTATTTTTGTTGAGTTGTCACCTAATCCAGTGGCGTACTAAGGGGGGGCGGAGGGGGCGATCCGCCCCGGGTCCCACTGGGTGGGGGGTGCCATGGCCCTGGTCTGGGGGCTGGAGGGGGTTGTGTGAGCTGTGGCCGCACAGTACCCCCCCCCCATGGTAGTTAGATTGCCGTGCGGCCAGAACAGCTCACACACTAAGAGCAGCTGAACTGGCCAAACGGAGGTAAAGTGGGGGCGGAGCTAAGCAAAATCGGGGGCGGAGCCAAACTGGCAGCAAGATGGAATGTCTGCTTCTCCACAGGCTTCAGAGAAGGACTTCAGGTAATCCAGTCCTCCTCCATCCCACTGTCTGTAAGTAAGAGTGTGTGTGTGTGACTGTGTGTCTGTGTAACTGTGTGTGTGTGTAAAACTGTCTGCCTGTATTGTGTGTGTGTGTGTGACTGTGTGTAACTGTCTGCCTGTAACTGTGTGTGTGAGAGACTGTCTGTGTGTAACTGTCTGCCTGTAACTGTGTGTAACTGTCTGCCTGTAACTGTGTGTGACTGTCTGCCTGTAACTGTGTGTGTGGGTGTGTATGACTGTGTGTGACTACCTGTAACTGTCTGCCTCTGTCTGCCTGTGACTGTTTGATGTTGCCTGTAACCGTGTGTGAATATCTGTCTGTGACTGTGTGCATGTGACTTTCTGCTGCTGTCATGTGTGTGTGTGTGTGTCAATGTATATGTGACTGTCTGCCTGTAACTGTGTGCATGACTGTCTGTGACTGTATGTGTGACTGTGTGCATGTGACTGTGTGCCTGTATGTGTGTGTAACTCTCTGGCTGTGACTGTGTGTGTGAGTTACTGTCTGTCTGTAACTGTGTGCATGACTGTATACCTGTAACTGAGTGTGTAACTGTCTGCCTGTAAATGTGTGTGTGTGTGGGGCTGCAGGGGTTTTATAGAAGGGGGCAGGGGTTTTGTATTGGGACAGGAGTCTTTATAAGGGGGGATTTGTGGAAGGGGTTGCGGGGGTTTTGTAGACGGGCAGTACAGGATTTGTAGAAGGGGGCAGAACAGGGGTTTTGTAGGAGGGGGTGGGGCAGGACAAGGGTTTTGTAGGAGGTCCTGACAGCGGTTTTGCAAAGTTTACAAATTGTAAAATAAAAATAAAAATGTAAAATTTTTTACAGTTTTTTTTTGGGGGGGGAGTAAGGGGATGCCAAGCACAGGATCCGCCCCGGGTGCCAAATGCTCTAGGTACGCCCCTGACCTAATCTATATCCTTTTGGAACTTGTGTCCTGTGTGGATTTGCGGGGAACCTAGTGAGCTGTTTGCTGGTTGCAGGATCCTTTTAGCCCTGGGATAAATCAAAAGAGCTAGGCCTGAGAGCCGCAGTTGCCTTCGTAAAGGCAATAACTATAATCACTGTAAGCAGAGCTCCAGAGGAATAGAGAGAGGGGACGATACCTGCCTGGAAGAAAAGCTGCAGAGGAATAGGCAGAAGGGATGATCCCTGCATGGAAGGAGGGCTGCTCTGAATAGGCTGAGGGGACGATCCTTGATTTGATTATTGGTTAGGGAACAGCCACTAAATATTGATTTTATTCACAGATCGACTGACTGAGTAAAAAAAGAGAATCAGTTAAAAAAAAATAAAAAAATATTTTTGCCGTACACAAGTCTATTACGTGTATTCTCTAAGCTCGGAACTGACCAAGGGATTTAAACATTTAAACTAAATGTATAGCTGGAAAATAAAGGTACATTATTTTTAAAATTTTTATTCTGTTCAATTTTTTATTTTATTTATTTTTGGAGTTTTGGATCAAGCCACATGAGTGTGATCGCAGTACAGAAATGAAAATAACGCATTATCACATAATGTAATTGAGGTGATGCATCAATATTAAGGTGTATACTTTGCATAGCATTTAGTGAATTTTTATATTAGGAGAATATTTAGCTGAGGCAGTAACTGTAACACAGCACTTCTCTTGTGCTTGCAATGGTAAATAGAACATCTTACCAGTAATGCTGACTAGTGGGAGAAGTGGACGAGGGGTGAGATATTTTATGCCTGGGCAGGGTAATGCTAGGCTTGTCTACTGTGGTAGACTGGGGTCAGGCAGGTGGTGGGGGAGATTATTTGTTCTAGTGACCATTTAGTTAGCAATTAAGGATTGAGGGTTATCTCGTTTGATGGGTGTGTTGCAGCTGAATACAAGTTGTATTAAATGTAACCCTTAGTGGGTAACAGTATAAAAATTAAACTGAAAGGTAATAAACTGAAAAACAATAATTGGATACCGAGTTTTACAACCATTCAATTTAAAAAAACACTATTTTAGCATACAAATTTAAATTCCTTGGTCAATTCCTGACAATTCCCGTTTTAGTGATTTACCATATTAATCTTTTTTTTTTTTCATGTGAAATGATGTAGAGTGACTATCCATCCTATATGTGTCTGTCTTTCTTGTCTGGCCATATGATATGATACTGAGTGTCTTCTAGATGACTATGTCATTTTGAGACTAGGAGCAGATCCAGAACCTAATCTCGGAAGGGGCACTGGCAGATTATTTAAAGAAACAATCCAGGCACAATAACCACTCCAGCTCTCTGTAGTGGTTATGGTGCCAGGAGTGCCATTGCACCCTCCCAGAGTAAATAGTCAAACCGTTTAAAAGACAGTTTGACAACTTATCTGGGATCTGCTGTGATAGGAGCAGTAGTGTGTGTGTGTGTGTGAGGGGTAACGTGTGTGTGTGAGGGGTGTATTGTGTGTGAGAGGGTCAGCGTGTGTGTGTATGTGTGGGACAGTGTGTGTGAGGGGTGCAAAGTGTGTGAATGGGTGTAGTGTGTGTGTGTGTGTGTGTATGGGTTGCAGTGTGTGTGTGAGGGGTGCAATATGTGTATGAGGGAACAATGTGTGTATTGGGGCAGTGTATTAGTGGGGCAGTGTGTGTGTGTGAGGGGTGAAGTGTGTGTGTATGGGAGTGCCGTGTGTGTGTGAGGGATGCAGTGTGTGTGTGTATGGGGGTACAGGGTGTGTGGGGGGTGCAATATGTGTACGGGGGCAGTGTGTGTGTGTGTGTGTGTGTAGGGGTGCAGTGTGAGGTGTGCAATGTGTGTATATAGGGGGCAGTGTGTGTGTGGCTGTGTGTGTGTTTTGGGGGCATTGTGTGTGTATATGTGGGCAGTGTGTGTTTTGGGGCAGTATGTGTGAGGGGTGCAGTGTGTGTGTGTATGTGGTAAGTGTGTGTGAAGGGTGCAGTGTGTGGGTGTGTATGCGGGGCAGTGTGTGTATGGGGGTGTAGTGTGTGTGTGTGCATCGGAGGCAGTGTGAGTATGGGGTGCAGTGTGTATATGGGGGCAGTGTGTGGTGTCTGACAGTGTAAGTAGTTATATAGTGACGGGGGTAGGGGGGCAGATTAAATATAATGTATATATATTTTTTTTAATTAAAATAAGTTAATATCCCCCATCCCTTCTTACCTGAGGCCTGGGAGGGAGGACAATGCTTCCATTCCCTGTTGGTGAGAGTGAACTCTAGCCTGCAGCTCAGGCCAGAGTTCACTCTCAGCTCACGAGAGGAGAAGCCGGTGGAGCTGCAGGTAAGGGCTCCCCTGAGTCCTCTCTCCCTCCCCTGCCAGCAGCCAGCAGAGTGCCTGTGGGTCGTGGAGGGAGATCACTGATCTCCCCTCCGGTCTGTGAAGGCAAACAGCAGGTTCGGTGCATGGATAGCATTGCAAGGCTTAGCTCAGGAGAGTTAACGGAAATTCCTGCATAGACATTTCTGGCATTAGTAGGTAAGAAATCAAACTGTTTGAAAATGGTTTGACTACTTACAAAGGGGTGGGAATGGCTTTATTGCAACCATAACCACTAGAATAAGGTATCATGGTTGCATGTTCGTTTAAGAATATTAGTTTTTTTGTGTATTCGTACTACAGCCCAAATAAAAGAACCGCGAAAAAATAATTTTAGGCCGAGGTAAGGGCATTCGTACACTGTCTGTAATATAAAAATATCCCAAGGGCTCTTAATCATGAAAACAAATATGGCAGCATTTTGGGATGCGCTGCTCAACTGGGAATTATCCAAAAAACACTGGAAATACTTAAAAATGCTTTTGCATTTTTATGACAATTCATTTCCTTCCAAAGACAAATGTGCCTTGAATTGGTAAAGGACACTGGAACATAAAAAATATATGGGCTCCTATGTTAATAAAATACATCTAGTAATGAATTCTTTGGCACGGAGAACATTTCACAAAGGACAAGTTCCACAGTAGATAAATTATTAATGCTAGCAACTACGTTGAAGTTATGGTTCATAGGCAGACTTATTTCTTAAATTTCTCTTATTTTTTTTTATTTTATTTTTTTTTATTCTTCCCGTCAAACACGTCAGCAAACCTTTCTATGAACTTGTCGATCAGATGAGTGAAAAGATGGAGGTGTAATAAGTGCACAGACAATCTGCAATGCTGGCAAATTAACTCTCATTGACTGCTGTGTAAAATCCAGCATGACGGAACCTTGAAAGGCATATATAAAAAGAGTCATTGAATGTAAGCACTGTAAGTCTTGTGCAAGATTCCCATTATGTATTATTGCTTCTATAATGGTAAATGTAAATGGTAATGCTTTGCATTAGCTAGGCACACGTTTCAATTCAATTACATTCACTAATACGTCTGGTATGTAGTGGAACCAAAGCAGTTACTTGTAATTAATGTAAAATTTATTTTACTTTGGCAATGCATCTTTTATATAGATGCCTTTACCATTGCCTGCAATGGCATTGTTGTCACAGAAGGGCTGGCTATGGGGGCACGATAGGTATTATAGGTTTGTAGGCGGCTGCCTCACAGCACAAGGCTAAATATATTATTATTATTATTATTATTATTATTTTATTATTTATATAGCACCAACAAATTCCGTAGCGCTGTACGATGTAATATATTCTTTTTGTATAATTATATCATAAGAAACCCCACTATTACTGAGGTTTTTAAAAAGGCTTAAATGTAATTTTTGGTAGTGAAATGTAAATTATTATTCATAATCTGTATAAGAGCAGAAGAACACATTAAAAAAAATTTCTATTAGCGATTACTACTGCTAAAACCAATAGTTTTATTTTTGGTAAATGGTCAAATCTGCTCCTAATTACAGGTATTTTACAGTAGAGATGTGTATTTAAAATTACATTACAATTAAGTACAATAACCACTGTCTTTTAAGTGGTTTGGGTGTAAAGAGTCTTTGGTTGCTGCCCCATATTGTTTTTTGACAATCCATTTATGAGCATGACTGCTGACCCAACCAGTCCCTGACCAAAATCCGTTGCCCCCCAATAATACACGTGACCCCTCATTCTTGTGGATAAGGGCAACATCCACAGCTTTATTTAATATAACAATTTTAACTCAGTCCAACTCTGTCAGCTGTTGGGTGTTTCCCAATAGGCAGTTCTTCCAAATTCTGTGCCATGAGCCTCGACAGCCGGCTCCTCGCAATCAGCTTCCCAAAGTTCCTTTTTTCTTCTGCGCTGTCCAGGAAAACCCTCCAAGCTGTGACAACACAAAGAACGAGAAACAAGACACAAGCCACAACACCAGAAACAGGGTGGAAGGGTGGGAAAACAGTCAGGAGCCCTAACTGATCCTGCTGACTGGTAAGTCCCCTCCCTCTCCCTTTCCTTAAGAACCACAACTTTAGACACAAATGTATCTACCTTAACCCAACTCATCAGATACCAATGTTGGGGGTCTGATATTTCATAAAGATCAAATTAGTAGGGAAAATATTTAATGTACAACCTGTTTAACAAAGTAACGGGTGCTCAGGGTATAAAAGACCACCCCTTCCAAGTGGTGCAATAACAATGTATAATTAAAGAAATACCCGCACTCCAGCTTCAATAAAAAATGAAACTTTTATTAAATACAATCAGAATACAATGTTATCTATGTATGCCTATGATATTGGCATCAGTACGAAACTATATCCATTAGGTATGCAGAATCAGATCAATGCATTAAATATTAACAAAGAAACTCATATACGAAACATGCAAAAATACAAAACAAAAGAGAATATTAAATTGCTGTACAATTTCATCTGGCAAATGGACAGGAATAAACACCCAACGTTTCGGCTGCAAGGCCTTTGTCAAGGGTCTGATATTTCAGCCTCTCTGAATTCAACTGAACAATCTAAATCCAGAAACAAATGATTGAATGATGTAATCAAATGCTCATAAGATATAATAATTAATTACCATTATCCATTAATTGCTTGCAAATTTGGTTCAACTGAATTGACAAAATTTGGTTGAATTGAATTTACAAGAATACAGGGATTAATTCTAATATGAGCTAATATTATAAGTTGCATTTTCAGTTAAATTGCGTTATTTCAGTTGCTTTTGTTTTATTTCGTCATTGCAAACAGTAGAAAGTCTGTAAATCTTGATAATAAACCTGATTTTTCAATGGTGGTAGAATAATATTTATTTCAACTGTAAATGCCATATTTTATATAAGATTTGCATTTGGTGCTTAATAATTGTAAAGTAGATACCACGTGAATAAGATATGGTAATTCATTTCAGATAACCATATTTCAAGTTTATTTGCCTTTATGAAGTATGAAAATTTAAAATGTGATTTGTTGTTTTTATTAAATGAGGTCCTTAGCGAATAACCCCAAATGTTACAACAATCTGTCAATACGATGCAAGTCATAAATATTGCTATTGTCTTTACTCTTTAAATATTTTTCCTTTCACTGGTTCTTTGTTTATTTGACATAAATCCTAGGACTTTCCATGAATGATGCCATTTTCAGCCAACTGTTTCCACACAGTAGTCTTTGAATCGTTCTATCCTTTTATAATATCATTGCACTTTACTGGACAACTAACATAGCTCTGATTACATTGCTTGACCACACATCATATCAAGTTAGTATTCTGTAGCTAGTTATGTATTCTGTAGTATTAGTTTTGTCAAGTGATACCTAAGAGTGTCTACAAGGTATCTGGAGTGAATGACCAAACATCAATAGTCAGTATCTTTATTTAGACTTAACACACGTGTTCTTTAAAACCTAAATCTTTCCAGAAGCTAGTGATTTCTAAAACCCAAAGTTAGAATGGAATAATGTTGTATCACATGTTCTAAACATCATATTTAGCAGTTAAAGATGTTAGGAGCTACATTTTTTAAAGGTCTTGACCCATAACTTCCCCTTTGATTGACAGATCCTGTAATTTCACCCATCCTTGCACATTCAATTAAACAGTTTTGAAAGGTTTCTGTACACTTTTAATTGTGTGGCTTGCTCGGGCTTAACTTGTTAACATTTGTATGTCAAAAGATATTTTATTTCACAAACACGTTTAGTTTATTTCCTTTGCAGTCAATCCACCAATTATCCACAGCGATATGGACCTTTCAAAGAAGGAGTCATTGATTTTAAGATCTGATAGCTGTAAAAAATATAGTGGTTCCTGAGTTACTCAGTTTAACATTGCACATTTAATTTCACTAGAGATACTGAGTACATACTGAATGGTGGTGATTTTCAAAAGAAAGTTAGATTACTAAAACATATAAAGGAGACCTGTTGAACAAGGTTTCTTCCCAATGCAAACTCAAGCATAAGAACTAAGTTGGTGCAATTTCACGCACCAAACATTGGCAGGATTATTAAAGTGAGAACTTCATGGTTATTTACTAACTTGAGAATTCAAAGTGAATTTCAATTTTAATGCCAGAGTATCTGACTTAAGGAATGTTTCCAGTTTGGCTATTTTGATCTTAAATTTTAAATTCACTTTGAATTCTCACTTTAGTTAATAACTCTGTTAGTTTGTAATTCCATGTGAATTTTAAATATATGGTCAAAATAGTCCAAATTGTTTGCTTCATGATCACTATTATAGGTATGTTCTGTAGCCTTACCCTACAAACCAGTCTAAGTCTGTAATTATGACAATACTACCCAACCCTGGTCTATGTTCTCCACCTCATATTACTCATATTACTACCTAGTATCTGTATGTCAACTGCAATGTAGCATGTACTCACTCAACTGTATTGAAACTCTGTGCTAATTTGGATGCATTGTATGCTTTTATTGTGGATATGACCAATAAAAAAGAAAAAAAAAATTGCTGAAAATGACTGAAACTGTTAGTGCTGCTGAAATGATCTTTCATGGGTGCAAATGGCCTGCATATCTTAGGGCAGTACAAGTTGGTTTCATAAAATTCTGGAGTTGTGCTTTTTTGGACTATTCTTTGGTTGCTTCTGAACACCAGAAAAAAAGATCTTGTATAGAGGAACTGGGGTCTAAAATCAGAACTGTTCTTCCAAATCTAGATCTGTTTGGACAATAAATAGATTGCATGAAACCTAGCTTCAAGTCCATGTGTTGGACCTATCTTACATACTTAAATAATTCCAACTCAGTACAGTACTTTGTTGTTTTTTTACTTCTTTTAATGTCTTCTCTAATAGTTAATCAATGTCATTCACTCAACAAAAGAAAAGCACAGAAGAAGAAACAAACAGACGAACAAAAAGATGGTCTAAAAATGTTTTTATTTTATTTCACAGCGGGGTTGGGAGTCCATTCAAGCAATCTTGCAGATACACAAAAAAGACCAGAATAAACATCACTGGAGCGTACCGAAGGCAAGGAAATGTAATCTTTCCACCTTCAAGGTGGTTAAAATTTGAGATGGAAACTAATTTGTATTTTTTTTTTCTCTTCAAATTGCACATGGTCTGTTCAGCGGGATCAAACTAAAATAGAGAAGCTCATGGAACAAACAACTCATTTCATTTTTTTTTTTTTTTTTTAATGCAGTAATAGATGGAGATGTTTGCACATGTTTTGTTTCAAAGTGTGATATGTAAAACAGAGTGATTTTTCAGAACATTTAAACTATTTGGTGCTTACTTTTATTAAAAGATGTAAACAGGTTAATATTTCTCTATATCCAAATTTCATTATTTTATTCTGTTGAATGACAATAAAATGATGTTTTATTGTCAGGTTTTGTGCACAAGTAGATGTAGCAGATTTATTTAAGCAAAGTTTGTTGCCTCTTCAACCTTAACATAAAAACCCAATTTGTGCATAGGTAACACCATTTAAAATGTGATTAATGGGATTAGAGCACTCGAGAAAATATCTTCAATCTTCAAATCCTAAAATGAACTTAAGTTGCATGGCTATATCAGAGATAAATGGAATGCTTATTATCTCAAATTAATGAGTAATACTCTAGCCACGCTAACTTTGGCTCCCTCCTTGCAAGTTGAACATAATGCTACTAGCCTGTAGTCCTTTGAGGTCGATCGCGATCTACAACCTACTTTATATTTCTGTCTATAGTATTCAACCTTATTCTTTGTTGAGACCTAGTTTTGTAAAGTACAAACATTAACCTTTTCAGGTCTTTCTGGAAGTGTGGGAAAGGTTACCCAGTTATTTAACCTTAGTCTGTCTCCTCTCCTGAGCCATAGCCATTTAGATTGCTTCCTCCTGCATCGTTGCCAGGGTTACAACTTCTGATTCTGACTTATGAATGAACTGTTGCTGAAGGACACCGTGAGAAGGAACCAAGAACGGCAGTCTTCACTCCCCATTTAACTCATTATTTTACTTAAACCATGTGACAAACTAGCCTTTTTACCTAAGTTTGCCACAAGTTCCTGGAGGAGCCTGCTTGCCAGCCTCCTGCCCACAGACTATGGACCCTGTGAAATATAATGTAAAAGTCTCTGTTCGTGCAATTGGGATTATATGGTTCATTTACCGAACAACCGCACGAACCAGAGACCACCCTGGAGCTTGTTAACACCTATTAACAACTTGGAATGTTTCTCACCGCAATGTTCTAATTGTTCGTCTGGGTGGCAGCAATTCCTATAGACAACCACGAGGTGGCGGCATCTTGTTCACATGAACGCAGGCAGCGGTGTTTGGGCATGAATCTCCTGGAACTAAAATTGGATACAGAAGGGATTATGTGTCATGTGTGGGAGTGCCTTACATTGTAAATGTGTTATTATTGGTTTGCAAGTTTGTGTCCCAGTCCCCAAAAAGGTCCATGTGGACGTACCCCTTGCATGGGGATTGTCATAAAAGGCCAGTGTGGCACCATTAAAATGTGTGTTATCCTGTTATTGGAGGGAAAGAAGATTTACTCCTGTGTCTGCAGTTCCAACTTGCAGGGGATTCAACGGGGAAAGTCCTCGTAAGGACTAGAGCTCCCAGGACCGAGTGTCGTCCAGTGCCTGTGGGTGTCTAGAGCTAATTCCCCATTTGGCTCCAGGAAGGAGTGGTTCCAGGGCTCCAGTCAAGCCACCGTGACTGTGGGCAGAAGTGCAATGGTTTGTCCCCTGTTCCAGCTAGGAAGCGGTCCTTGACGGAGGTACCCAGCAAGGGGTACAGGGAGCTCCGTTACAAACCATATTGTTAGTTTAGGCCATGTTTGGCTATGCCAAACTTCCTACAGCATGATCACTCCATTTAGCCACACTATGCTGATTAGACATTATACCTTTTTTCGGCCACGCTACATTTTAAAAATTAGCCCTATTACATTCAGATGCGCTTATGCAGTTAACATACACTTTTGTATGTCAGGTCAACATTCGGCTCGACTATATTCTACTCCATTTTTGTTAGCAATTTGAAATGGAAAAAATCAATCAAAGTATTGATTATTTCTTTGTGTATCTGCCCCTGGCCAAATCAATGAAACGATGCGTGCACGCTCCCTGAAGTAATTCACACCAGACACAGGTTCCAGGTTGTTGAATAACTTGAGGAATGTTTATTCAGAGGGGACGGCAGGTCCCTTTTAAAGCAAAATTACATCATAAGCATTGTCAGAGATAACATGGAATAATACATCAATAATTGGTTAGGTGTTAAGTGGTTGCTCTAATGCTCTGCCTACTGAAGTGATGTCACCGGGGCCATGAGGGTCTCCCACGGTTTCCCGGCACCATCTTGCTGCACGAGGTAGTTAGTTGGTGTTAAGAAGGGAAGGGGGGGGGAGGAGGGGTTAGAAGCTTCTAGCAGCCATTTTGATTATAACATGTGTGTCCAGCTTTATATATGATATATCGTGGAATGAGTAAATAGACATTTTCACTAACTAGGAAATATGTGCAGACCTTATTTCCACAACAGTCCCCCCATAAAATGGCTATTTACCATAACAACTGCTACTGTCCCTAATATGTCCCTAGCTGCCTGCAGCTCATCTGTCTTAACAAGCATCGAACACTTCACTCCGTGGGTAACCGTGGGTAGTCCACCACATCTCCACACATGAGACTCGCCTGCCAAGACAGACGCTTTCCCTACACTGTCCCTACAGGAGAGCAGTTGTCTGTTTGAACTGATGTGATCGGAGGGGTGTATGTGGAGTGTCATCTTTGAGGTCTGTGATGTCTTGATGTAGGAAAGTAGGGGTCACGTCATCTATAGTCTTATCTACCGCTTTCTGTAAGTACTTCTGTATACAAGGGAGCACGCAACATGTTAAAAATAAGAAGATGATAATCATTATAAGAACAGCTGTCCCTACCTGGAAGAGAGTCCTTTGCCAACCATTCATCCACCCAAACCATCTGTCCCAAGTGTCAGTGACTCCTGAATTTTTCTTTAGTTCATCAGAAAGGCTATCTAGCTTTTCTATGGCCGTAATCACCTTACCATTTGGCCCAGTGTTGTCTGGAATGTATGTGCAACATGTCATAGTCTCAGGGAGGATCTTACATACTCTCCCTTTCTCAGCTAAAATCATATCTAGGGCCATTCTGTTCTGAAATGTCATCTGAGTAGTGGCTTGTAACTGTTCTGCTAGGCCATGCAGGGCATCCCTTGTGTAGTTAACGAAGCGCTGCTGATTATAATAGATGTAGTTGATCCAATTGACATTTTTGTTAGCAGTTATCATTGGAATTAGGGATTCAAATCCTGCAGCCACTTCATCTCTTGCTTTGAATTCGTTAGGCACCCCCCTTGGCACACCTATGGCATCAATATACACATGGGGGTCGAAGCTCCCTCGGATAGGAGCCTCTCGTTTGGTTCTAGAGTGTACATGTGTAAGGTTTAACGTGTTATGACTACCATCTGGAATAATGTGGATAGGCATTATGACTTTGGTTAGGGCACACTCCCCCCACCATTGCCCAGCTAATTGGGACCTCAATTGTTTGTCACCACATAACCAATAGATATCACCGATTGTCTTTGTGTGGTTCATTAGCAGTGATACAGGTGGATTATGGTAAGCTGAGCAGTATCCTGATGGGAATTTGCCCAGATACAAACCAGCGTTCTTAGGTATTGCATAACATGTGTAATTACCTGGGTAGACGGTGACTCCATCAGGTGGTTTTACATGTCCATGAGTGATTGGGTAAATTCTCTTCCATGATTCACATGTTGAGGAGTTGGTGGTGGATTGTGCATAAAGACTCAAAACACATAATTCTACTTCGGGGGGTAAGCTCAGAGGTACTGTACCCAGATGGGGCCTGGCTCCTCCACATACATAACAGTTAGTCTTATTATGTGAGTTAGCATTATACCTCATCCATTCTAGCCACAAATTAGTGTCTGAAAACCCAGTCTCTACTGCCATGGTATCTTCAAAGGTGGGGTTGGCTATAGCTACCATGTCATGTAGGGTCTTAATATGTGGCTTTAATGGGTTAATGATGATGTGAGTGGTCCCTACCCAGTCTGGGGAGGTCAGCATGTCTTGTAGGTAAAATATCCCCAATGCATTATGTGAGCCACCTCCCTTCCAATACATTCCCATCACATATTCCCCTGCATCCCTTGGGCTGGGGTGTTCTATATTCAGGGTAAGTTTAATGGGAGTTGACCCTATGGGTTTACTCAGAGTCATTCTAGAAAGTAGGGGTTTCCCGTCTTTGTCAAGTCTGTCCAGTGCAACTTGAGGTCTGTAGCCCCATGGTCTACCTGTATTCCACCCGGCAGCTTTCCATGAACTACAATAGTGTCCCCAAACTCCTCCAGTCACACAAATGTATGGATCCTTTTTGCTAGGTATGTCTTTGTATATGGCTGCATATTGTGTTTGTGGAAATGTACAAGTAACTATGTCACAGTAATCAAAGGTGTATGTGGCTACATCAGTATTAGAGGAATTGTACCAGAAAGTGTAAACGTGATTATCTTTGGTTATGGCCACTTGTTGGGCCCAGGCAAAGTGTAGCAGCATAAGAAAACACAAGACAGATAATAAATTCATATTTCAACAGGATCAGCCTCTTCTGGAGCAGGCACTTTTTTGCAATGTGAAGCGTGTATCCAAGAACTCTTTCCAGCTAGTTTAACTGACGTTGCTGTAATCAGGAGCACTTGGTAAGGACCATCAAATCTTGGTTCTAGGGTGTGTTTTCTGAGAAACTTCTTGACCATAACCCAGTCACCCGGAAGCAGCTTGTGTGTACCTGTATTCGACTCAGGATCTGGAATAGAAGAAAACACTTGGGCATGTATCTTGGTCAAGGCATGTGAGAGGGCAGTCACATAGTCTACCATAGCATCTGACTGAATCTGAAGCTGTTGGGGAAAGTAGCAACCTAACCTGGGTGCTGTACCAAACAAAATCTCATAAGGTGACAAGCTATACTTTCCTCTGGGAGTATACCTTACACTAAATAACGCTAGTGGGAGACTCTCGGGCCAGGGCATGTTAGTTTCTTGTGACATCTTAAGCATTCTGGCTTTCAAAGTGCCATTCATGCGTTCTACCTTACCGCTACTTTGTGGGTGGTATGGTGTGTGGAATGCAAGGGTCACCCCCAGTGCTGACCAGACTTCCCGTGTTAGCGAGGCAGTGAAGGAGGTCCCTTGGTCACTTTCAATTACTTCTGGAACTCCATAGCGGCAAACAATTTCTGTCAAAAGATACTTGGCTGTAGTCCTCGCGGTGAGATTAGTCACTGGGAAGGCCTCTGGCCATCCTGAAAACATGTCCACTATGACCAATGCATATTCATAACGTCCACTCTTTGGCATCTGAATGTGATCAATCTGGATCCTCTGGAAGGGGTATTGTGGTTTAGCTAGGTGATTAGGTGTGGTCTTTATGATCTTTCCAGGATTGCATTTAGCACATATAGTACAAGATTTACAGTAATTCTGTGTTAAGGTAGTGATGCCTGGTGCTTCAAAATACTTGTCAATCAGTGAGTTCATCAGGAGTTTCGACAGGTGGGCTGGCCCATGGGCCCATTGGACCACCGCTGAGTACATACTTACTGGGTAAGCAGAACTTGAGATTGATGGTGTAAACACCATCACGGAGTACAGCTCCTTTATTCTTCCAACTTTGTTTCTCCTGGGGAGTAGCAGCAGCTTGTTGTTCCTTCAGAAGCCTAAGATCTGTAGGCAATGTTTGCATAGTGTAGATGGGTAGTGTATCTGTGGCCACTCTTCTGTCCACTTCCCATCCTTGCCGTGCTGCTTCCTTAGCTGCCTGATCAGCTAAGTGGTTGCCACGTGCTTCCTCTGTGTCTAGTCTTCCGTGGGCTTTTACTTTCAGTACTGCCACCTCTGCTGGGAGTTCCAATGCATCCATCAGTTCTGCAATAGCTGCCCCATGCTTTACTGGGGTACCGGTAGCCGTAAGAAATCCTCTGGTCTTCCAAATTAAGCCAAAATCGTGTGCTACTCCCAGGGCATATCTTGAATCCGTGTAAATATTGACACGTAGACCTTCAGACAATTTGCAGGCCACAGTCAGGGCTGTTAGCTCGGCTTCTTGAGCAGACTTAGCTGGTTGTAGGGCAGCTGCTTGTAATACTTGACATCCTGTGGTGACTGCATACCCAGTGTGATATTGTCCCTGTTCATCAGAAAATCTTGACCCATCCACAAATAGTGTTTGATCCGGGTTGAGTAATGCAGCTTCATAGACAGTTGGTAGGTGTGTAGTTTCCATTTTCATTTGTTCAAAACAATCATGAGGAATATCTAGGTCACAGTCTGTGGTGAGTGAATCTTCACAGGCTTCTGTGTGGTACCTTGGGTACCCTGCTGTACAGTAGTTAATAGTCTTTTTGTTGATCCCCGTAGAAGTCAGTTGTTCTTGGGTCATTTGGCTCCAGGTTTTGGCCATCGGGCCTAGGTCTTTCCATGAGGTGTCGGGGGATCTGGTGAGAGATATGTGTGGGATAGCTGTTTCCCAATGATGATAGAGATGTGTTACATTCTCTGGAAGATGGACTAAGATGAGCCTGGTACCTGTGGGGTCCCAGAATAAGTCAGTCAGGGTAATTTGAATTTCTTTAAGCTGGAATAGTTCTTCCTCATAGTTCATATCAGGGCCTGGTACGTCCTTAAACCACAAGGTACAGTGAAGTAGGGCCTCTGATTGTTCATCATGTGGAGGTGCAAGTGCAGGCAGCTGCAAATCTGTTCGGACCTCTGGGTTGATATCCAGGCTATACCAGTAATGAACAACTCCCCCCTTGGGAAGTGGCAGAAGAGTGGCTGGGTTCAGGGAAAGACATCTCTGGAGTTTCACATTGTCAGGTAGAAGTAAGGAGGTTTGCAGACGGAGGTGACGTTGGGAGGAAAGGTGTTTAGGTTGAACTTGTTGCAGGATTGCAGTAATGTCATGAGGGGCCAACACTGTGAGGTGATGGCCAAGAACAAAATCATTTGTCTTGTCTAGGAGGGCGCTGGCGGCAAACACCGCTCTGAGGCAAGAGGGGCTACCCCTCGCAACAGGGTCAAGCATGCAGGAAAAATAGCCAATAGGTCGTTGCCGTGACCCATGTTTCTGGGTAAGGACTCCGGAAGCATGTCCTGACTTTTCAGAGACAAACAAATTGAAAGGAAGTTGGTAGTTGGGTAGGCCCAAAGCAGGTGCAGAAGCAATAGCTCTTTTCAGATTGTGGAAACAGGTGATTGTTTCTTCAGTGAGGTGAAAGGGCTCACTCCTGAGGGCATCGTAGAGAGGCTGCATGAGCTTTGATGCTTCGGGTATCCAGGACCTGCAATATGTGATAAGACCCAAAAAGGCATGAAGAGTCTGATGTGTCGCAGGTAAAGGGAGTTGCAGAATAGCTTGCACACGTTGAGAAGTTAGATGTTTGGTGCCATGGGAAAGGCAATGTCCCAAGAAGACCACAGAGGGCCGGCACCATTGTAGCTTCGATTTTGAAGCTTTGCAACCGGCTGCAGCGAGGAAGCATAGGAGATCTTCTGAGTCACGCTCTGCAATGGGCAAATCAGGAGCACAGAGAAGGAGATCATCAACATATTGAAGCAGGACAACATCCAAATGAGATTTCTGCCAGGGATCCAGAACCAGGGACATGGCATGAGCAAACTGTGTAGGGGAATTCTGAGCCCCCTGTGGCATAACAGTCCAGGTATATTGTTGTCCTTCATGAGTGAAGGCGAAAAGAAAGCGGCAGGAAGGGTCAAGGGGGACACTGAAAAAGGCATTAGCTAGATCCACTACAGTGAATATTGTGGAAGTTGGTGGGACTTGGGACAAGAAGGTGTGAGGGTTTGGAACAATAGCAGTGTCTTTTATGGTTACTTCATTAACAGCACGGAGGTCCTGCACCATGCGGTACTGGTCGGGTTGACCCTTAACAGTTCGCTTTTTAACAGGGAAAAGTGGTGTGTTACATGGAGATGTGCACTTGATGAGGGCACCTTTGGCAAGTAGGCTTTCAACTTGTTTGGTAATGGCTTCAGCTTGTGCTGGCTTCAGAGGATACTGTGGTCTACGAGGAGGTAGTGCTCCAGGCAGGAGCTGGACCAAGACTGGGGGTACATGTAAGCGCCCAATATCATCCGGGCCGGTGGACCAAAGTTCTTGGGGGATACGATCCAGAGCACTGGGGGTGTGTGAGACCCGTGCATTCCCTGTATTGTCAGTTAGGTTCAACAAGATGGGGAGTGAGCAGAGGACAGAGGTATCTTTTTGTGATAAGGGGGTTGTCAACTCAACTTGACCATCTGCAGTAAAGGTAATAGAAGCCTGGAGCCGAGAGAGAACATCGGCACCTAGGAGGTTAATGGGGCAAGTAGAGGAAACAACAAACCGGGAGAGGATGTGTGATCCTACGTGTAGGAGCTTAGTAAGGGGGTTACTGCGTGGTGTACCATCCACCCCAACACAGGAGACATCGGTGTCAGATAAGAAGGAAGGGTCTGGCAGGTCTTGTTCCCTAAGGACACTACGGGCTGCACCTGTGTCAACTAGAAAGGTGGTTGGGTGACCCTCCACGGGGAGAACTACAGTAGCTAAAGGCCCTCCCCCATCCCCCGCAGACACTGCCATGGCAGGGGTTGCTGACACAGGCTTGCCAGTTACCTATTGTAATAAATCTAGATGGGCCTGGTCTGGTCCCTGGAACCGGCGGGAAGTGGAGGGAGGGTTAGTAGAATGCATGGGAGGACGGGATGGACGGATGGCGTGGCGTGGCGGGGCTGTGGCTGGCTGTCTTGGAAATCATCGTTGTCATACCCTTCAGCAGAGGGCGAAGCGTATGCACGAGCTTCTGATGCAGGGAGCCGGGCTTGGGTGTATTCAGGAGGAGGAGGAGGTGGAGGAAGCTGTGGCAACTGTGGATGGGGCAGGGCAGGGAGGTAACCAGTGGAGGGGAAGTTATAGCCGGTGACATGGGGACTTGGGTACTGGGGAGCCTGTTGGCGGAACACTCTAGGGTGTGGGCAATCTCTTCTAAAGTGGCCTGGCTGATTACAATTAAAACAGGTCCGGATTGTCGTGATAGTCCGGTCCCGGGAGAAGGGAATTGGTGCAGGCAGTGTCTGGGGTGACTGAGTGTACTGTTGGGGGAGTAACTGAGGAACTTGGTTAGAACCTGCAATTGGTGTGGAGGTAGTGTACATCAGAGGACTGGTTCTTCGCTGTGTGGGTTGCAAAACAGATTCTAAGCCTTTGGCTACCAACAAAAGAGTGTCCAGTGGAATAATTCTATACTCAGGGCGAGGTAAAATTAACCCCTTACGAATGTGTTCCCTAAGACCTGCCACAAAAGCTGCAGATAGCATCTGGGTGTGTGCTTTGTTATAGGTGCTGAATCCTAAGTCTGAAAAAGTCTGAGTCAACCTAGAGTGATACTTTTCAACTGTGTCAAGTTTATCCTGAATTAGGTCATTTATGCAAGTAGCCTGATCAGCTAGTTTATCCTGTGCCCAGGCTCGAAGCTGTTCACAGAAAATTTCACCAGAACGAAAATCAGTATCAGAAGTAAGTGGAGCGTCGTTAAAGCTCCGTTCCATAATTGGCCAGTATGCATCTCCAGCCTTTATTTCACATAAACTAATAAGATCCCGCCAAGCAGCGGAGTATGTTTTACGGATCTGGGCCATCCTGCGGAAAAAGGGCATGGGGTGTTTCTCAGGATCAGGGAGTGAGGTCACAAGGGTAGCAGCTTGGGAAGGGTTGAAGGTAACATACATGGGTGGTACACCATCCGCTCCATGGTTAATCTGGGTATAACCCTGGGGGATAGAGTGCCGTTGGGGGTGCCTGTTCCCCCCTAGGCGAGGTGAGCCCTGGTCCACCACAACGACCTCCTCGGGTACCACCGGGCCGCGGTGAAGAGTAGTCTCAGGGGTAGCTGTGGCGGGGGCGGCAGGGAGGCCGGTGATAGGAGAGGTAGTTTGGTGGAAACCTGAGGCCTGGGGGGAAGCACCCATCGCATAGGGTTGGTCCGATGTCACAGACACCTCAGACCCAACCACCATGATTGGATAACTAGGACTGGCGGAAGGGACATGAGGAATCAATGCCGTGGAAGGGGCTGTTATGGGGGCCGGTTGAGATGGCGTGAGAGGTGAGTATTTAGGACATGAGCAAGAGCAGAGATTGGATCGGAAGGCTCGGGGATGCTAGCGGGAGACAAGGGAGGGGTCGGAGGTTCGGGGGGAGGAGGAGGAGGAGGGGGTGGTAAATCAGTGGGAGGCGGCACAGGGATCGCGGAATTAACCAGGGAGGTAACAGCAGAGAAGAGGGCGGATATCGAGCTAGACAGGTCATTGGCCGTGGATGGGTCAGGGGTCACCGGGGGAGGGGTCGGAGGGATGGGAACAGGGGGTTGTGTCGTAACAACGTGGGTGGAGGGTTGGGACGGCAAATCGGCCGAGGGAGGAGGAGGCAACGAGGTAGAGGGGGCCGGGACTTCGGGAGGAGGAGGAGGTAACACTGGGTGGATAGCGGGAGGGTCCTGGAGGATGGGAGGGGTGTCTGTGCATAAGGGAACAGAGGCAAGGGGACCGGGATTAACGGGCTGGACAAGATTCATGAGAGTGGAGAGTAGGGATGAGGGATCCTTGGAGAAGAAGGGCGAAGGGGAATGAGAAGGAGGGAAGGGCAGAGAGGGTGAAGGGGTATCGGTCACGGGACAGGTCAATTTCGAAAGGCTAGCGAGAAAAGAGGAAAGGTCTGGGTCCGGGGGTATGGGAGAAGGAGGGTCCATGGGGGGACAGGGGTCCGGAGGAACGGGGTCGGTAGAATGGGCAAGGGTCGGGGGAGTTGGGTGTGTAATAGACAAGGAGGGTGAGGGAGCGGGTGTTGCTAGGGATGGGGTACTCGAGGTGGAGAGGGGATGAGAGGAGGAAGAGGAGGGAACTTCGGTGGGTGAGGCCGGAGTAGGCAGGACGGGATCTTGACGAGGATTCGGAGTGGGAACAGGCACTGGGAGAGGTAGCGGAGGACATGGAGGTGGGGGGACTTCAACAGACGTGACGGGAGAATGGTTGATGGAGGGGGCTGGGTCATAGGGGGGTTGGTGCATGGGGGTGGGTGGGAACGAGTGAAGTGGCACTGGGTAATAGTAAGCACCATCCGCACCGAGTACGGGGCACGGGGGGTGGGAGCTGGAGGCACACCCCCGGGGGGTGGGGTTTGTGCTGTGACGGGGGAAGCAGGGCGGGAATTTACTGTTGCGCTCTGGGCGCCATCATAGGGCGGTGGTCGCGGGACAATGGAAACAACATCATCATTGTTAACACTCCTATGGTAAACATACACGATTTGCCCCTCAAACTCCAACTCTTCCTTGACCCATCCTTCTCGTTTCAGACCTCTAGCTACCCGATACCAAGCCTCTGCAACCTTTGTGAGTCCATTATCCAACAACAACCCTTCCTTGTCTATGAGTAACTTCCTCCAAAACTCAGGCTGCAATCTTCCACTGGGCAACATCTGGAAGCCACACACCTTAGCAATCTTTTTTCAACATTGCATCTTCCCCTGCCCTTTCTTTCACAATGTCACAAGCCAGCAAGCCCTTAGCAGGTCTAGCGTGTTCCTGTCCCATCTTGAGTAAACGAAGCGTGCCACGCGCTAAAGACAGGTAAATAGAGGAGGTACAATGGAAAAGGGAAAAAGAATGTCTACAGTGCTCGACTGCCACGAGAACTTGAGCCCCGTGCGTCTTCCCCAAACGTAGACCAGTCACGGAGATCCGCCCACCCGGGGTGGTGGTCACGGACGGGAGCCAATGAGCGTGGGTGACTAACACAGCTCTGGGCAACAGGCACAGGAGAGATAAAGAACAAAGGAGAAAATGAACGTGGCTGCGCTAATGAGAAGACATTTGCAAAAATCACAAACATATAAATGAGCGTAAACTCCGGAATCCAGAACTAACCACACAATACACACACACACACCAAGGGTACCCACACTGTAACAACAATTAAACAAAAACCACAGAATGATAGAGAGTAAAATGGCCATGTACATGTTAACACCACTGGTACCAAATATTCAAAGTATAGCAATCCCCAGCCGTCACCCACCAGGCTGGTCCCGGTATAACACAGGTACCAATGAAAACACTGCAATAATCAAACAAAATCCCAGCCCCACCGGCTGTAACGCGTTCCCTGCCCGCTAGGCAGCCAAGCAAACATATAATCCCAGCCCCACCGGCTGTAATGCGTTCCCTGCCCGCTAGGCAGTCAAGCTAACATATAATCCCAGCCCCACCAGCTGTAATGCGTTCCCTGCCGGCTAGGCAGTCAAGCTAACATAAAATCCCAGCCCCACCGGCTGTAATGCGTTCCCTGCCCGCTAGGCAGTCAAGCTAACATAAAATCCCAGCCCCACCGGCTGTAACGCGTTCCCTGCCCGCTAGGCAGTCAAGCAAACATATAAAATGCGTTCCCTGCCCGCTAGGCAGTCAAGCTAACATAAAATCCCAGCCCTACCGGCTGTAATGCGTTCCCTGCCCGCTAGGCAGTCAAGCAAACATATAAAATGCGTTCCCTGCCCGCTAGGCAGTCAAGCAAACATATTTTAAAAGAAGGAGAGACACACACACATATAAATGAATACAGGAGGCAGATAGACAATCGACAGGTTCACTTTAAAAGGGCACACCGGATGAGTTAATTACCAGTCTCTAGTAGCCTTCTGGAAGCCGGAAGGGGACTCGGAGACAGACCGACACAAAACAGGAGAACAACACAGGCAACGGCTGTATTATGGAGGTGATCAGGCTCCGCTTGTCCCACTTTCCGGAGGTCCGCTCCGGTCCGTTGGTTCCGGCCCTCCGAACCGGCTCTCCGGTGGCCCCACGTTGGGCGCCAATTGAAATGGAAAAAATCAAAGTATTGATTATTTCTTTGTGTATCTGCCCCTGGCCAAATCAATGAAACGATGCGTGCACACTCCCTGAAGTAATTCACACCAGACACAGGTTCCAGGTTGTTGAATAACTTGAGGAATGTTTATTCAGAGGGGACGGCAGGTCCCTTTTAAAGCAAAATTACATCATAAGCATTGTCAGAGATAACATGGAATAATACATCAATAATTGGTTAGGTGTTAAGTGGTTGCTCTAATGCTCTGCCTACTGAAGTGATGTCACCGGGGCCATGAGGGTCTCCCACGGTTTCCCGGCGCCATCTTGCTGCACGAGGTAGTTAGTTGGTGTTAAGAAGGGAAGGGGGGGGGAGGAGGGGTTAGAAGCTTCTAGCAGCCATTTTGATTAAAACATGTGTGTCCAGCTTTATATATGATATATCGTGGAATGAGTAAATAGACATTTTCACTAACTAGGAAATATGTGCAGACCTTATTTCCACAACACAATTCAGCCTACATTCATCACTGCATGGGCCTCATTCAGCCATGCTACTTGTCAATAGGTACATTTGTTAACACATTCAATTTTGAGGGGAACAGTAGTTTCTCAGACTAGCATTCGGCTGTGATTTAACCTACATGTCATTCATAAAGGGAATAGGTAGATCTGAGCTGTACCAGCTAACTCATTAACCTAATCAGATCCTTTTGTTCGATCACTTTTCAAATATTAAGTATTATTAGGTATTTGCATTAATCTGTGCCATTTTTGTTTTTATCATTAATAACCCAAGACATACTTGAAAACCAGAGAAATCTCAATGTATCTATCCTTGTAAAATATTTTATAAATAAATTAATTGATTTATCATAAGTTTTATCATAGTAGCATGCATATTTGCAGTATTATTCCAATATATTTTTTTCATTCACTTTTTCTTAACTGTGAATTTGTGAAACAGCAAACTATTCTTTGCTTTATATAAAAAAAAAATAGTCCTAGCAAATAACCTACTACTACTGCTACTGTTGTAGTTTTGACATGTTGGGAAATGTTGTTTCCTGGCTCATGTTCCATAATTAAATTTAATTTTGGGGGTATTGCAATTTTTATCAAATGTTTGGCAACCATTTCCAGGGGTCCCACAAGACCTTTCTCTGTTCACTATGTATATTTTACTTTTTTCTCTATTCAAAAACTAAAGCAGTTTACATGGTGGTTCTGATCTGAAAAGTGTGTTTACTGAGTTCCATCTGCACATATAGTAAAGAGCACAGAGTTTTTAAAAAACAGTAGCAATCGTAAAATATGTTGAAAATCAACTAAAATAGTTCATTAAACAATAAATAAAGATTTTCAATGCTTCTTATTTTGAGATAAGTAACAGCACAGAGATTTAAGTTAACACATGTTAAAAAGGCAAAAATAAAAGGAACACAATGGCGGTGAAAAGTATAATGGCTGCCACAGCTCATGGCATACAATAGGTTTAGTCCTGATTTAGTACTCATCAGGGCCGCATTGGCCCCCTGGGATACAAAGATATACCTACACATGGAGAGTCTGGGGAGGATGAGAAACATTAAAGGACTGGAGTGGAATAAGACACATGGAGATGCTAAGGACACGTGGAGGGGCTGGGAGAGAATGAGGCTCATGGAGGAGCTGGGGGGAATGAGACACATTGAGGGGGCTGGGGGAATGAGACACTGGGAGTGGCTGGGGGAGGAATGAGACGCATAAAGGGGCTAGGGGAATGAGGCTCATGGCAGACCTGGGGAGGGGATGAGAGGGGGGATTAGGCACATGGTGGAGCCAGGGGAAGTGATACATGTGGAGGGCCTGGGGGGAATGTGACACATGGAGTGGAGAACAAGACACAATGCGCGGCTGGTGGTTCCATGAGTCACATGGGGGGGAAAATGGGACTGAGACACATGGAGGGAATGGGTAGAAAAAAAGACACACAGAGGAGCTAAGGGGGAGAAAGAGACACACAGCTACTCTGTGTGTCTTTTTCTCTACCCAGCCCCTCAATATTTCTAATTTCCCCCCAGCCACTCCATGTGTCTCATGTCCCATGCTGCCTCTCGATGTGTCTCATGGCACCCCTAACCCCTCACTGTGTCTTATTTCTCATCACCTTATTAAAGGGACACTTTAGTCACGATAACCAATACAGTTGAATGCAGTGTGTCTTGTGTCTTCTGTGTCTATAAGTCCCTGCAAGCTGTGCATTGTAAATGCTGCATTTTCAGAGTAAAGGCAGTGTTTGCATTGCTGCCTCGGAACACCTCTAGAAGCAGTCACTTAGATGACCACTAGAAGTGCTTCCTAGTCCAGCGCTGTGCAGTCTGCAGCACCTGCTTTCAGCATTTCCACACTCTGCATGGAGGCGCTGACCGCTTGCCTTAGAGATGCATCTTAGATGCATATCTATGAGGAGATGCTGATTTGCGCTGTGCAGCATTTTCCACACATCTGCATTAGCCTCCCAAATGCTTCCCTATGCATTGGATTGGCTGAGATCATCAACACACGCAATGCACTTGAAAATAAGCAAAATAATGTATTTTTTTTTAAATGTGTGCAACAGCATACACTCACCATTTTAGTCCCATTACCAAACATAACTTAATATGTCAAGGTAGTTGGACTGAATCATTGATTTTATTAAAGGACACAGAGGCTCATATTGTGCTTTCTCTTTCTTTAATATACCTCAGCAGCAAAGAAAAAGAAATGCATAAACATAAACGAAATCAAACTGAGTACTCAAAGAGTTAACATAGTCTGTTATCCCAACCAATAGGAACAGTCCTTCTATCAATAACCACCCATGTGACCTTTCCTCTCCCTCTTTCTTTGCTGCTGCCTCAGCTAAGTATCACCTAATTTTAGCTCTCTTCAATTCTGTTCATACTGTTTGTTTAATTCACTTGGAAATATATTTTTTTTTCTTTGCTGTACTTGTTTTGCTACCATGTTTTAGATTGTGGTTAATTTCCTCTTATTGTTTCCTACTGTCATGTATTCTGCTTTGTACACTTCAATTTTTCCTGTAGCTTTGGGGGAGTGGCTTGGGGGCCAGTGTTTCTCTGTCTGGGCTCTCCGTCCCCTTCCCCGTTCGGGGAAATCTCCTCTCCTTCCCTCCCTCCCTCCCTCCCCCTCCCACCCCGTCGGGTAGTTTATTACCCGTGTTTTCAATCACCGGCGGCTTCCCCAGCTGATCTCCGCATGCGCGGTTGCAGCCGCATAGCGCGGTGGCCATCTTCTAAGCCGGTTTCTCGGCGGGCTTGGTTCCCGCGCTTTCTCCGACACTCCCAGCCCCCTGAAGAGCGGGAGCGTTCGGAGTGGGTGTTGGCTGCAACAGTCAGCTCCCTAGTGTCCCCCCCTCTGCTACCATTCCGGAAGGAACACTAGATAAGCTGACAGCTTGTTTGTGCCTTGCCCTCACACCTGCCAGTGGCAGTCTCTGAGCGTTAGGAAACCCTTAGATATTTCCCGCCTTAAAGTGACAGGCTGGTGGTTGTGTCACCTTCAGTCACATTTTCTGTTTTATGCCACACAGGGTGCCTTAAAGGGCCAGCAATAAATAGTTGCATATTTGCCATAGGGTGTTCCCCAATACCTCTATATTAGCCTCGCCAATGCAGCACCCCACAGAACAGGAGCGGGCCACTGTACCTACAAGCAGCCTGGGCACCACGCCCCGTGGGACCCTGGTCCCGCAGCCTATTCCCTCACAGAGGGAGGATATGGGGTCGGTAGAGCAATTGAACTCAGAGGAGTTCCACTCCCTGCTTGACGCGACCATGGCAAAATCGGTCACACAAGCAATCTATACGGCGATGGGGGCGATGTCAGATAACCTGACCCAATCCATCAGCCACGCCATCATGGCGTCTGGCCACAGCTCCGGTGACCACAGCTCCAAGGCCCAAGATGATGAGCCTGCTCCCCTTAGCGGTCGCAAGGCAAAGACCCATCACATGGGCAAACACACCTCCAAAAGAGTTGTGACGGACAGGTTGCGCCCTGTCACTGATGAGGACGTGGGGCCCCCACGTAAGAGAGCCTCCCACCGGGCAAAAGCGGTGCGGTCATGGAAATGGGTGAAAGCCAGCAAAGACATATCCGACTCTGATTCGGACCAAGAGGAGGTATTGAGTGAGTCTGAAGGTATGGGCTCGCAAGACTCGGAGAACTCTTCTCCGGAACAAAATTTTTCAGACAGGCCGCCCACTAAGGGTCATGACAAAACGGATGACTCCGTTATCCTTGATCCGCAAGGGGAACCTTTGTTCAACCCGGACGACCTGCAACATCCTAGGTCTACTGAGTGGTTCCCGGCGGACCACGTGGCTCAGTATATAGCAGCCAGAATTAGAAAACCCCTAGACAAGGCTACTAGGAATAAGTTGAGGGCCGAATGCTCACGCCCAATGGTGCCTGATCTGGCATGCACCACGCCAGAACTGGATCCAAAGATTGCCCAGTTTCTGGGAAGGTCGGGCTGGAAAGCCAAAAAAGGCCTAGATTATTCACTACGCCATTGTCAGGATAAGGTGCTAGACTCGCTGGGCCCCAGCGCAAAAATCTTCGACATGGTCGAAGAGACGATTTCAAATGGCACACCTGTGGACCTCTTGGCTATCCGAGAGTGGGCGCAACACTCAATATGTCTCATTGGCAACTCCAATGCAGCACTCTGTACAGAGAGACGAAAGGCGGTCCTCATGAAAATTGACCCGAAGCTGGTCAACATGGCTATTGCTGAACCCGGACCGCAGGCAAAGGGCCTCCTCTTTGGGGATAATTTTGTCAAGGAGTTGGGCACCTATGTTAGTACATTTACAGCCCTGGACAAGGCACAAACAAACTTAAAGCGGGTGTTCGCCCCAAAGGTTTTTGGGGGGGCTGGCAGACAACAGGGCCGTCTGTCCAGCCGGTTATCACGGGGCTCCTATCGGGGCTACCGAGGCTCCCCTGCACCCAGATTTCAGCCACCAGAGGTCAGGAATCCTTCACCATTCTTCCCTGTCCGGGGCAGGCCATGGCAACCCAGGGGGCGCAGAGGCGCTACATACGGCCGACGACCTTATGGTGAGTATCCTCTTTTCTTCCCGAATTTATGCTTCAGCTGTAGGGGGCAGACTAGCTCATTTTATCAGGGCGTGGCACGGACTCACGTCCGATGCCTGGGTTCTCAACGCTGTTGCGGGGTATCAGATAGACTTTGTACAACTCCCAGTCCAACTAGCAGCCCCTCGACCGATGGTCTTTTCCCCGACGGACAGGAGTCTTGTGTCCCAGGAAATCAGATTATTAAGGGAAAAGGGCGCAATTTATCGAGTCGCGTATCATTCCCCAGGTTTCCTGAGCAATCTCTTCCTGGTCCCCAAAAAGGGCAGCGGGGTAAGACCAGTAATAAACCTACGCCCCCTCAATGCGTTTGTACGGTACCATCACTTCAAAATGGAGGGAATCCATTGCCTGCGGGATCTCCTCCGGCTGGCGGACTGGATGGTCAAATTGGACCTCCAAGATGCCTACCTTACCGTTCCCATAGCGGAGGAATGTCACCACCTCCTCCAGTTCCAGTGGAACGAACAGGTGTGGAGGTTCAGGTGCCTCCCGTTCGGCCTGTCGTCCGCCCCGTGGTGCTTTACGAAGCTCTTGAAACCGGCGGTGGCGCTGCTTCGCAGCAGAGGAGTGCGCATGATCGTCTACCTGGACGATATCTTGATCATGGCGCAGGAGGTAAGCATGCTCCGACAACACTTATCATGGACAATACAACTATTGCGCAACCTCGGTTTTCTCATCAATTGGGAAAAATCCGTATTGATTTCCTCACAGTCCATGGAATTCCTGGGTTTCACTATCAACGCAGTCCAAGGGACTCTGAATTTACCGCAGGGAAAGATCAAGGTTATCAAAAAGGAGATCCACAGGACGCTACGTCGATCGACACTCACGGTGCGACAACTGGACAGGATAATCGGACTCCTCTCGGCCTCCATTCAGGCGATCTTTCCCGGGCCTCTACACTACAGGGCCCTACAAAGGTTAAAGATCACACATCTACAATTGGGTCGCTCTTATTCAGACTCCGTGCCGCTCGATCACACGGCCAAGGCGGAACTCGACTGGTGGTTGCAACACATGGAGGCATGGAACGGGAAAGCGATTTTTGGCAACACCCCGGATTGCATAATAGAATCCGATGCCAGCACGCTGGGCTGGGGAGCGCGTTGTGGGCATATTTCCACAGGCGGAAGATGGTCCCGGTCGGAAAAGTCGACGCATATCAACGGTTTGGAACTTATGGCGGGATCATTCGCACTGAAAAGCTTGCTAGGCACCAGGACACATTGTTCCATTGTCCTAAGGATGCACAACATATCAGCAGTGCAATACATCAACCGCCTGGGCGGCACCAGATCCAAGCTCGGATTTGGCCATGGAGTTCTGGCAGTTTTGTCTGGACCGCAACATCTCAGTGCGGGCCGAATACATCCCGGGCCTCTCGAAAACAGTAGCGGATTGGAATTCCAGACACCTACGGGACAACAGCGATTGGCGCTTGAAGCGGGATATATTCCTGCGCCTGCAGACGTTGTGGGGCCCGCTACACATGGATCTGTTTGCGTCTCGGTTGAATACACAACTACCGGAGTTCTTCAGCTGGAGGCCGGACCCGGATGCAGTGGCTACGGATGCGTTCCTCCAACAATGGCCGCGGAAGAGACTGTATGCTTTCCCAACGTTCGCTCTGCTGGCACGGACATTGGTTCACCTCGGCCGCTCGCAGACGACCTTAGTGTTGGTCGCGCCATTTTGGACGGCACAACCATGGTTCCCGTCACTCATGGAGATGTCTATCAACCTCTCCAGAATGCTACCAGCGGACCCTCATCTATTGACGGATCCGGAAGGGAACTCGCACCCTTTGGTACTGCACGGACACCTCAGGTTACTAGCGTGGCTCCTTTCCGGGGATTCTCAGTCATGCCGGAGGTTCCACGGACAACGTTGGAGCTATTGGCAGGGGCCTGGGCAACGGGAACTCGGAGGTCCTACAGATGGGCATGGAACGTCTGGAGTGGTTGGTGCATGGAACAACCAGTGGATCCCGTTTGTGCCCCTTTGACCAGCATTCTGCGTTTCTTGACAGCCTTGTTCGAGCAAGGTCTGTCCTACCGGACTATTAACAGCTATAGGTCAGCGATTTCAGCAGGACATCATGGGCTAGAAGGTGCACCGATAGGGAGACACGCAATGGTATGCAGACTCCTACGAGGTGTTCGTTTTGCAAGGCCACCACGACCTAAATATACATCCACGTGGGATGTAAATTTAGTCCTGAACCTACTGGAGCAATGGCCACGGAACTCCGAGCTTACGCTGAAACAACTATCAGCGAAACTGGCAATGCTTTTCTGCTTGATATCATGCAAAAGAGTATCCGAGGTGCGGGCATTGGATGTAGACGCACGTTCATTCACTCCATCAGGAGTGACGTTTCACATTTCCAGACTTACAAAAACAGCGATTTCGACAGTATCCTATCCAGCGTTCCCTCATAATGTAAATCTATGCCCTGTAATTTGTCTCAAAGAATATGAAGAACAAACACAGGCGTTACGAGACCCTAATAGGCATGAACTATTTATAGCCATCAAAGCACCGCATCACCCAGTATCGACAGTTACGATAGCTAGATGGGTAAAATGGGTAATGGCCTCCGCAAATATTGATACCTCCGTGTACAAAGCACACTCCACGAGGGGGGCCATAGCGACCAAGGCATTTACCTTAGGTTGTAGATTGGAAGACCTGAAACGTACGGCGGATTGGTCACGGGAGTCCACTTTTAGAGAATATTATTTTCGACCTCCAGAACATGTCACGTCCTCAGTCATTGCGCAGCTTTAAACTAGCACAATATGAGCCTCCGTGTCCTTTAATAAAATTACCAGATTTTACTAATTTCATGACGTAAAGTCATGATTTTATAAAGGACACGGAGGCGAGTATTGGCCCACCCGAGGAGGATTGCGGCGATGGCATGGTAAGTACCCCGAGGTTGGTATTAGATAACATGATTTCCGGACTCCCACCCAGTAAGTTGAAGTGATAAGAATTATAGGGTGATTGACATGACGTTTAGAATTCTGTGTTCCAAGCATGTGACATAAGGCAGTCTACAACAGGTATGATAATTTGTAGAGGTTGCCAGATATAATAAGGAATAGTATGGCACATGTAACATGCAGTTATTAGATCACACATTACCATATTTCTTTTCTCTCCCGTTTCAGCTTAACGTTTCCACATCAACGACATGGAGGATCGGTTCTCGTCTCCGTTCATTTGGTTTATGTTTCACGTTTGTTATGGAGAAGATAACGACATACCGGTTATGGGTCAAGTCATCTCGCAAGGTTTTTACAGTTCGGCTTTGGCAGGACCAAAGAAAGAGGGAGGGGAAAGGTCACATGGGTGGTTATTGATTGAAGGACTGTTCCTATTGGTTGGGATAACAGACTATGTTAACTCTTTGAGTACTCAGTTTGATTTCGTTTGTTTATGCATTTCTTTTTCTTTGCTGCTGAGGTATATTAAAGAAAGAGAAAGCACAATACTCGCCTCCGTGTCCTTTATAAAATCATGACTTTACGTCATGAAATTAGTAAAATCTGGTAATTACATGCAAATGTACGTCTGCTTGGAATAAATCTGCTCTTTTGTTTTGAAGCCCTATAAGTTCTTTCTTTCACGGTGGAGTAATAGATTTCAATTTTAAGTCATCTTTTTCACCTCTATATCTGCACACTGTGATGGCGTGATGCATTATTGGGCTGGTATAGAATTTTTTTCCAGGGCTGCTTCGCATTCCCAGTCCGGCCCTGGTACCCACATTGTTTCTAGTTTGTGCTCGGTGTCTCTTGCTTTTTCCAGTGATGTCACAGCTTATGAGCAAGACACATGTAACCATGAAATCTTACAGACAATTTGTGTTACTATAACCAATGTAATTTTATTGGAAATTTGTCCGTACAAAAACAACCCCGTGGTTTTTCTAATAATTGAAGTTCTCTTCAGAGGCATTACTCGGGTCTCTGTAGGGTTGTTTATTTAATATTCAAGCTGGCTGACTATTTTTCCTCTGTTTATTTTTTTCAAAATATGCAAAAATAGCTGCCTAGTGCTGTAAGGTAATTACATAGCTGTTCGTGTACAACTGCCAAAGTCACATGTAATGTACACGGCTTATGTAAGAAGCAGCCATTAACATATATAAACACTTTTTTTCATTTCAATATTTATGGATCCATATTTTTTTCCTTGGTCTGCTCTACTATTTATTATTTAACAAGACTGCAGATAATTTGTACAATTAAAGTTATAATTGGCCTTAGTATATATCAAAATGGAAATTTGAAAATTGATAACAGCTTGCTGGTTTTGTTTAGAATAATTTTAGTGTGTGTTTTTTTTGTGGGGACTAATCTGAAAAACCTCATTTGTATTTGTGTTTAACTTATTTTGAGTGCAAATTTTTTTTTTTTTTTTTATGAATTGCTATGATTATTACTGTGTGGTGTCTGAGAGGTCTACATTAATAATAGTGCACCTCACAAAAATGACTTATGACCCTGTCCTACAACACCCTGACTGGCTCACACCATTGAACTACTGTGAGAGCCTCACACAGTTACCCTTTAGCCCAACTGGAAATGGCTGCCTAATCCAGATTAAGGGAACAGTGCACACACATAACAAAAAAAATAAACAGAAAAAACAGTTTTAAATCTTACAAGGCTACTTAAAATCATCTCTACATGGTGGGCTTAAAACAATGTGGTCATGTGGTATAACAGTATCCCTATATCGGTTTGCTAAGATGGGTGATTTTAAGTAGCCTTATAAGATTTAAGTGTTTATTTTGTGTGCACTGTTCCCTTAATCTGTATTTTTGTATATATTTTAGACTTTTTCAGCAGCACCGCTGTTGAGAAATGCATATTCGGAGTGTGTCCCCCCCAATCCAGATGCCTGGTTGCAACAGTGATTTCACTTGGCTGTTGCTAGCTGTCTCAGAAGTGAGGCAATGCAGTAATAGAGACTAATTCGCTGGCAGATCACCATAGGAGCCAATTACTGTATCTACTTGCCTTGGTTGTCAGCTAAGGAAATGTAGCTCCCATGTAATGAGCGCAGCTTAAGGGAAAGGAGGGTTCACTGGGCTAGGAGGTGGGCTGAGGGGGAGCTTAGATTTGTTATTGTGGCAATGTCAATGAGCAGTGGCCAAGGCCAGTAAGGTATTGTCATGCATGAAAAAGGGCATTCATTCTCGGGACAAGAATATAATTTTGCCTCTTTATAAATCACTGGTAAGACCGCATATTGAATATGCTGTGCAATTTTGGGCACCTGTTCTAAAGAAGGATATTATGGCACTAGAAAAAGTGCAGAGGCGGGCTACAAAATGAATAAAAGGAATGGAACATATCAGCTATGAAGTAAGGTTAACAAATTTAAACCTATTTAGTTTAGAAAAACGTCGCCTGAGAGGGGATATGATAACATTATACAAATATATTCGGGGCCAATACAAACCATTGTGTGGAAATCTATTCACAAACCGGACTTTACATAGGACACGAGGCCATGCGTTTAGACTGGAAGAAAGAAGATTTCGTCTAAGGCAAAGGAAAGGGTTTTTTTACTGTAAGAACAATCAGGATGTGGAATTCTCTGCCTGAAGAAGTGGTTTTATCAGAGTCCATACAGATGTTCAAACAGCTACTAGATGCATACTTGCAAAAACAGAATATTCAAGGATATAATATTTCAATGTAGGGTAATAACTGCTTGATCCAAGGATAAATCTGACTGCCATTCTGGGGTCAAGAAGGAATTTTTTTCCTAGCTTGTTGCAAAATTGTGCTTCAAACTGGGTTTTTTTTTGCCTTCTTTTGGATCAACAGCAAAAAACAAATGTGAGGTAGGCTGAACTTGATGGACGCAAGTCTCTTTTCAGCTATGTAACTATGTAATTGGGGTGGGCTGATATATATAGGGCAGCCATTTTAAAGTCTGTTCATTTTTAATTAGCTTGCCAGAATGGGTTTGTACCTCCCTCTTGTTAAATTGGTCTTCCCCTCTTTTTAGTCCCCATTTTCACAACAGGGGGCTGTAGCGGTAAATGTTGGGGGAAAATACCATATAGCGACCTGTCACGTTATCACTGTGATCAGCTATCACAATGATCAATAAGTATTATGGTCAATATATTAATTATTTAATTGCTAGGGATAGGGTTAGGTAGGAGTACAGCTAACCAGGTTTAGTTAGAGGTTGGGTTAGCTAGGATTGGTTTGGGTTAGTTGGGGTTAGTTGCGATTAGCTTCAGTTTGGATTAAGATTTAATAGGGCTAGGGTTAAATAGGGCTAGAAATGGCACTACCTTTGATGCTTGTCAGTATGGTAACACAAATAGTAAAAAGGGGAGGTGATGGAGTGATGTTCCAGGAAATTGCATAACCTTTTTTTTTAACAGATTTGGCCAAAATCAAATGCACTTATTTATTTATTACTGGTATTTATAAAGCGCCACCAGATTCCACAGCGCTGTAAAATTAGTGGAGAACATAGAATATACACAGACAAATACAAAAGGTAGAGAAAGCCCTGCCCATAAGCTGATATCTAGCCATTTGAGCTCTTTTATACAAAGTGCTTACAATCTAAAGGATACAGTGGGGAATTGAGACAAAAGGTAGCAGGGAAAGTTTGGAGGTGATGGCTAAAAGAGTTAACAGAGAAGCAGCTATTGGTAAATTGTAAAGGGAATGAGGAGGTAATTGAGTGAGAATCTCAAACAGTTGGAGGAGCATGCTATATATTTAGGGGGACCCTGGGTGGGCAGGAGGAGAGAAGGGTGGGTGGGACGTGGTGAGGATAAAATGCAGTTCTTCACTTAAAGAGACAATCCACCATCAAAATAAAAAGTAAAAATCATTACTTAGTAGATACACCCCTAATGAATAAAAACAACTTTCAATAAGGTGAATTCAAAGTGAATTTCAAATTTAAAGCTAGAGTAACGTACAGCACAGCTGACTTAAAAGTCATTTAAAAAAAAAATGTTTTCATATCACATGTAATGCCATGCTATGAGTACATATAGGCTATGCGTTTAATGAGCTAGGTATAATATGTATGAGTGCAAGAGATAGCATTACATCATGGTGGAAAAGCACATGGCAAGTGTGCCAAAAAGGCCTCAGTCAGCTTTTTAGAAGGGGTTAAGATGTGATATTTTACTTTGTCTACTTTTAAGAAGGCTCCCTGTATTTTCTCAACTATTAGGATTATTTGTACCATATTAAATACATAAAAGGAATATGTAAAACTGAATTCTACGTTAAATTGAATTAATCTCATGTTACTCTTGTCATTATGTCAGAGGAAAGATATCTTAGCAGGATTTCCAATTATTAAAGTAATCTATGATAAGTGCAGTTAAGTAAAATGCAATGAATGTAAGTGTGAAAGTGGTCTTTCATGTTTACACATTATTATTTAACGTTCTACTGGAATTTAAACACAAATGTGAAGCTGCTAGACTTGGCAGATCATTTAAAAGCTTACAGGATTTTCTAACCAGTCATTTGAAATGACATTTTCACTACCTAAATATTTGTCTATGAAATGGGTTGCATGGCACACGTTCTGGCAAAGGAACAGGTTCCTTGTGAGTTCGAAAACAGCACTGTTTCCCCATAAACCTGTCATGCTTTATTTTAATGAAACATATATAAAATGAGATGATGTTTGCCACGTCTCAGCAAACTAATTCACTTTGGCTTTTCCCTGTTGAGTTCCACTATTAGCACTTTAATCATTTTGTCTTTAAGAAGCAAGGCAGAAAAGTTTTACTTTTGGAACTCCAACAAAAAATGTTAGAAGGTGTTTAATTTCCAGGTATTCCATCCATTTGTATAAACACAGAAATATGGCCTTATTCATAGAGTCTTATGCACAAGGCTATGTGTTTAGATAGTGTAAACCACTTTGCTGATCGGGTTGCACTAGTGGTTACATTATGGTGTTGGTGGTAGACATTGTTGAGTAAAACGTTGATGAGTAGAACTGCTTTCTTAAGTATTATACTAAAGTTTCATTTCTCTCCACTAGGAAACTTAATATATTTTAAAATAACACCTACCACCCAACTGCTAGAAAAATATCACATTTTTAACACAATAATATCCAACTATCGTAGTGCCGTCACTTTCGAAACCATGGTACTTTACGGTGAAGGACAATCAAACTGCCTACCTCTGGTTACCACTTTATTATAGCACGAGTGCAGTTGAGCTGCCTTTACCCCATGAATTGGACTCCGTGGGTGATGTGTGAAAGGTTAATTGCAAAAATAATAGGGTTTGGGTTGTAAAACGTATCAAAGCTATTTACAGTAACACTCATTTAAAAATGAAAGTCCTGTCTAACTTTATAAATCAAAAATATTGCCAGGTGCAGGACAAGGGTTGGCAACCTGTTAATCTGTAGTAGTTGTTTAAATGCAACTCCCTTGATCCCCAGCCATCAATAACCAGAGGAGCTTAGGGATGAATAGGAGGTTGGGTTTGTGTTTCAAGAGCAATAATTCCCTAGGCCTGTATTTTCTTGCCTCTTTCACTTGTACTTTTCCATCCATTATTTTAAGGTATTTTAATTCTGTTCAATATTGAAAGTATGTATGGTGAAAATATTTTATCTCCATAAAAATGCAGGTGGAAGGGGGAGTCATAGTAAGTTGATTACTAAATGGTATAAATGTTCTGGTATGTGACTAAAATAAACAAAAGTAAAAGAGCTAGAAGGTTTCAATAGCTGGTACCCCAAATGCAGGTCTTTATGTAAAGTAAACATAGGAGCTGATCGGATGGTATAACATGGAACAGGCATATGGGCAATTGCTCTGGGAGCAAAGTTTTTAGAGGCGCAAAATTTCAAAAGAAAAAAGAAAGTAGTTATAATACTAACTATAATAGCACACCATCCTTCTCACACAGAACATCTCCCAAAGTTTGAACATTCTACACAGTTTTTCAACTTGACAAGGCAAATAAACATTGCCACATAACATTTTACAGTTTTTTTTAGCCTCGCTTTTGCTTCCATACCTGCCTTGTCTCCAGTGGCGTACACATGACCCATGGGGCCCCGGTGCAAAAATTGATCCGTGGGCCCCGCTTACTCAGCGCCGTGGCCCCAGCTTACTCAGCGCGGGTCGAGAACACATGGTGGCGGGCACCTGGTCGCGCAGGGCTGCGACCCCGCGACCGCGGTATGCACACACACTTAAAGGACCACTACAGACACCCAGATCACATCAGCTTAATGAAGTGGTCTGGGTGCCAGGTCCCTCTAGTTTTAACCCTGCAGCTGAAAACATAGCCGTTTCAGAGAAACGGCTATGTTTCACTGAGGGTTAATCCAGCCTCTGGTGGCTGTCTCATTGACAGCTGCTAGAGGAGCTTCCGCGATTCTCACTGTGAAAATCACAGTGAGAAGACACTGAACGTCCATAGGAAAGCATTGAGTAATGCTTTCCTATGGGCGGTTTAAATGCGCGCGCGCGCCTCTTGCCGCGCATGTGCATTTCGGAGCTGAGTGGCGGAGACACTGGGGAGTCCGACGCTGGAGAAAGGTAAATACTGAAGACACACACACACATTCTCACGAACAGACGCATACACGCTAGCTAACAGACACACACATTTACTGACATACATACACACTCACTTACAAAACATACACTTTCACTGACAAACACACACTCACTAACAGACATCAAACACACTCAGTAACAGACATACACAGTAATACACTCACTAGCAGACACACACCCAATAACAGACACATTCACTGACACACACACTAACACACGCACTAACACAAACAAACACTGACACACTAACACACACACTCTAACACACACACATACACTAACACACACACACTAACACATTTTTTTTTTCAAATGTAATCCCCCCAGCCTCCTTACCTTTTGGAGTGCTGGGGGGATTCCCTGGGGTCCAGTGGTGCTGCTGACCCCAGGCAGGCGGGTGGCCGGTCGGGCAGGCGGGCGCGCGAGGGAGCACTCAGTGCTTCCTCTTCAGCTCCCTCGCGTGCCGCGTAGGGATGCCGGAGCCGGAAGATGACGTCATCTGCCGGCTCCGGTATCAGTGCAGTGCGCGAGGGAGCTGAAGATGAAGCACTGAGTGCTCCCTCGCGCGCCCGCCTGCCCGACCGGCCATCCGGGTGTCAGCAGGGCCAGCCTCAGGGGGGCCCTGGGGCGGTCGGCTCCTGGGCCCCCCAGGGGAAGAGGCTGGCCCTGTGGCTACATACCGGGTCTCAGGGGCGGCCGGGCCCCCTGGTGGGCCGGGCCCGGTCGCAGCCGCGACCCCTGCGACCCTGGTATGTACGCCACTGCTTGTCTCCATTATATGTTAAACTGATAGTTACGTTGGGTCATTTTTCAAATACACCTCGTCTTGTCCACCAATGTCTCTTTTTACCCCATTTACCTAGCTATACTAGTTGCTGCATAGAGCAGTGTTGATGAGTACTGATTTATTGGAAGGAACATAGGCTTTATATACAGTACAATGTTTACACAATAGTGAACGAGAATGGCAGTGAAGCTGACCTGATAAAGGACTGCAGTGCTCACACAGCACTGTATAAGTCAGTGCTTCCCCAGGCAATCCAGTCTCTAATTAGGTTCTTGGTTCATTTCAATTAAAGACAGTGAGTCAGTTTCTACCAGTCGGAAAACCCTCTCCAATAACCAAGGAGTCGATATCACGCCGTTAAGAGAATAGCAAATGGCAATCTGGTTTCTATGGTTTTCTTTTCAAATAATTTTTATTGAAAAATTTTGCAGAATTTACAAATAATAATAATAAAGAACAATATATTGGGGAAGGGAAAGAAAGGGTAAAACTGGGAAGTGGGGGGAAAAAAAGGGAATATCCATCCATTATAACAGTAAGTATGTTAACGTACAAGGCACTTAAAGGACCACTATAGTGCCAAGAAAACATACTAGTTTTCCTGGCACTATAGTGCCCTGAGGGTGCCCCCACCCTCAGGGTCCCCCTTCCGCCAGGCTGGATGGAGAGGAAGGGGTTAAACTTACCTCCTTTTCCAGCACCGGGCAGGGAGCTCTCCTCCTCCTCCCCTCCCTCTTCTCCTCCTCTTCTAAAATTTCACAATGCTTTCCTATGGACGCTGGCGTCTTCTCACTGTGATTTTCACAGTGAGAAATGAGGAAGCCCTCCAGCGGCTGTCAATGAGACAGCCACTAGAGGCTGGATTAACCCTAACATAAACCTAGCAGTTTCTCTGAAACTGCTATGTTTATAGAAAAAAGGGTTTACCCTAGATGGAGCAGGCACCCAGACCACCTCATTAAGCTTAAGTGGTCTGGGTGCCTATAGTGGTCCTTTAAGTTATGACAGGTTATATGTTTTTTTTACGTCTGTTTCCCATTGATCCCAGTGGTATTTTAATTTTGCAAATATGTGTGTGTTATTTCTATGTGATAGTTCGTATGTTTTGTTTTCTAGTGTTAGTGTCAGTACTTTCTTGATAGAGGGTGTATGTTTAGACTTCCAATATCTAGGTAGACATGTGGTAGCGGCGATCAGAATGTGGCCTGCTATAATCCTATCGATTCTATTGACGGATTCAGGGAATTTTTTAAATAGAGCTAGTTCAGATGTGAAATTGTCTATGTTCCTGTTCACTTTAACAATTAAGTAATGTATCATTTTCCAGTATTTAGTTTAGTCTTGGGCAATACCACCATATGTGGGCCATATTGCCCAATCCTCCGCAGTCTCTCCAACACCTATCGCTGTACCTATTATTCATATTGTGCAGTCTGGACGGAGTTAGATGCCATCTATATAGAATTTTTAAAATGATTTTTGTGATGATTGGAGCAGAAATATAAACCCTTCATTGAACAATTATTCCAACTTATATTGGGTACCCAGCTCCGTCTCCCAAGATAACATATGTTTCAGTTTGGTTGTTGGTTTATCGTTGTGTAACATATAGCAGATAGATATAATGCCTTTCCTATTTGCGTCATTTAAAAATAGCTTTTCTAATGGAGATATAGCCAGTGCTTCGTAATGTTTATCGAATTCTGGAATTTTGTATATTTCTTTCAATTTCTCAATCACTAACTCACAATCAACCTTGCATTCGATTGGCAGACTATGCTTAAATTTTAGTCTTTCATAAAACAGAATAGAGTTTCCATGTAAAAAGTTGTCTATATGATGCAGTTGGTGTCCTTTTAAGCAATGTTAAGTCTAAGGTTGGGATGTGATATTTTAAAGATTCAATTGGCATGGCTCTGTAAAGTTTTATCAAGTGACAGTTGTTTTTGAATACTATATCCCAATCTTTGAGTGTGGTCTTAGTAGTCAGAAACATTTTAGATATGCCAGGTGTCCTTACAGGGCTTAGCCAGGTTAGTTCCCCGAGTTGATTAGGGAGAATGCTGGATCCCTCCATCTCCATCCATCTCGGCCTGTTTTTATGGCTATTAAAGCTTACAACCACTGCAGCATTAGTAGCAAAGTAGTATTTCCTGAAATTTGGGACACCAATGCCCCCGTGGATTTTTTGGGTGCTGCAGGGATGTAAGCTTAATTCTAGTTTATTGTTCCAGAAAAATGTAAGCATTATTGAAAAAACTTTGTTAAAAAAGGACATCGGAACAGATAAAGGGATAGTTCTGAAATAATACAGGATTTTTGGTAGGATGGACATTTTTATGGAGGCAATTCTTCCTAACCACGATAATTCCATGCCACCCCATCTCTCCATCTCCCTTTGTAGGTCTGGCCATGCTCTCTTCAAGTTATGAATATGCATATTAGGTAAATGTTTGCATAAGTTAATACCTAAATATTTCAGGTAATCCTTCCTCCAATCGAATGGATAGGTTAATTTTTATTCATCCATGTCAGACTTTTGCAAATGAAAAGGCAGGGCCTGGGTCTTAGAGATATTTAATTTATAATATGACACTTCTCCAAACTGGAGAAGAATAGTGTTGAGAGATTCCAGAGATTCTTTTGGATTTTTGAGTGCTAGTATGACATCATCTGCAAATAACCCTATTTTGTGGGTGGATCCCTTAATGTGAATACCTGCTATTTCTGGGGTCATCCTAATCAATTCGGCCAGGGGTTCCATCACAAGAACAAAGAGAATCAGATATAAGGGACAACCTTGACTCGTCCCATTAGTTAGAGAAAACGTTCTTGATTGTAAACCCGAGGCCGATACGTGAGCTGTGGGTGCGCAGTATAGTGCCTTAATCACAGTGATAAAAGATTGCAGAATATCAAATCTACTCAATGTCTTCCATAGATATCCCCAGTGTACCCTGTCGAATGCCTTCTCTGCATCCAATGAAAGAAGCAGAGAAGGAGTTTTTGTTGAATTGATATGCTGAATCAAGTTTATGAACCGTCACGTTCCGTCAGGTGCGTGTCTTCCCTGGATGAATCCAACCTGGTTATTCTTAATCAGTAAGGGTATTAAACTAGTTAAGCGATTCGCTAGTATCTTAAATTTTTATGTTGTTGTTGATAATGGATATGGGCCTAAAATTAGAGCATCTATCAGGAGTTTTACCTGGTTTTGGCAATGTGACAATCTGTGCGGACAAAGACTCTCCCGGCATCTTCCCCCCCGGACTTACAGTAGTTAAATAATTTGGACATATGGGGAATTAAAGTTTCTGCAAAGGTCTTATATTATAAAATGGTAAATCCATCAGGTCCAGGAGCCTTTCCTGACGACATGAGCTTGATCGCCTCGGCTATCTCTACTTCAGATATATCACACTCTAGTTTTTCCAAATTGTCAGAAGATAGCCGAGGCAGCGAAGCCCTGTCTAAAAAATTATTAATAGTCGCCTCAGACGGCTGGGTGAGATTTTTTGTCCCTGGTCATCTATTAAGTACGAAATTTTAGATTGGGCATTTACCTGCCGGAGTTTGGATGCCAGGAGAGTTGAGGTCTTGTGACCTTTTAAATAAAACAATTTCTTGAGGCGTCTCACCATGAGAGTAGTCCTATCCATATTTATTTTATGTATTTTTGATTTAATCTCCCCTATCATTGCTGATAGGGAAGAAGATGGGCCAAATTTATTAGCCTGATTTAAGTTGTACAGTTCTTTTTCCACATTTCTTAAATTGCCATTATTGTTCTTCTTCAAGTTAGATGCCCTAGAAATGAAATGACCCCTCATCACAGCCTTGTGCGCATTCCATGTCACCTCGCCAGAAACCTCATGCGAAACGTTATTCAAAAAATAATCATTTAGTACCCCCTCAGCGAGCGATCTATTTTCAGGATCATCTAACAAATAATCACTCAGTCTCCAGTGTCTGTTGGGGGCGGAAAAAAACCGTTTCATCTATATGCAAAGTTATGGGAGCATGGTCAGACCAACTGATTTCTAAAATATCAGATCTTGAGATGTGTGATATGAGAGCGCCCTGTATCAGGAACCTGACCAGCCTGAAATACATGTTCTTGGATACGGAGTAGTAAGTGAAGTGTCTCTCATTCTCATGTAATAATCTCCATGGATTATACAATCCGCATTCAACCATATACTTTCGAGCATTTCACACCTAGTCTGTCACTGTCTCTCGTATGGGGTGTGTCTAAATTTTCCCTTGCATTATCAAAGTTGCCGTCCATAATGAAGTTCATATCTCCACACATCACTAAATTCCCTTTCATGTTCTCATTCACCAATTCTATTATTTTCCTATTATTTTCCTAAAAAAAGTTACCTGACCTGTGTTGGGGAAATACACATTGACAATTGTTTATAAAACATTGTTAGCTTTACCAATCCACAGTATGTATCTCCCGTCATCATCCATCAGTATCTTATATGTAGAGCTGGCCACCTTCGTACTAAAAAAGATAGAAGTACCTCTAGACTTAGACTTGTAAGTGCAATGAAATTGGGATGGGAATAACAGTGTCATAAATTTGTACTCTTTTCCTTCCTTAAGATGAGTCTCTTGAATACATACAATATCCGATTTGTTGGATTTAACTTCTTTGAACAATAATCGCCTCTTGTGAGCAGTGTTCAGGCCCCTCACATTAAATGACATGAGTTTAATGACCATGACTCAAATCAGAGTACATGGCCATTAAAAGGAGAGTGTATGGAAATGTGGGAGCCTGAAGGCCCGCGTCCCAAGAGGAGAATGATGAGATCCAACAATCGTATGTCCTATGTCCTTAAGGGGTTAAACAAGAGTGCGTTGGCTAAAGCATTTAAAGCAGAACCTGGTAACTTCTTAAATTGTTTAGTGTATAAAAAAGTGGATGAAATAAAAAAAAAAAAATGGGGGGTGATAAACTTGGGTAAATTCCCCTATATGGGGAGAGAAAATAACCTTATGTAAAAATAGGGCTATGAGGGAGAATAAAAAATATGTCTCCATCTCAAGGTATTAGGCCCAGGTTGGTGGGAGGAAAGGCTACCTGAGACCTGGGGGCCAATGTATGCTTCACTCAAAGCTAAAATAGTACATTAAATTTAAAAAAAATATTAAAAAATTATAAGAAAAAAATAAAAAATAAAACAAGTCCTTCCAATCCTGGGATCTCTGCTGAATTAGATAGTCATTAGGGCAGGATAAACAAAAGGAAAAAATTTCCTGCAAACTAACGTGGTACTGAGAAAATTCAAAAGTGAGTTTCGTGCTGCCTTAACCTATCCCAGTGTTAGGATAAAAGTAATACCATTTTGCAGAAACATTATCATTAAGTCATGTGACCCAGTTGGCACAGGGTAGTAAAGCAAAAAGTGAGAAATTAGAAATATGAGAACAAATTCTTTAACAGTATGGGAAGTAGGTCAAGTACGTTATAAAGAAGAAAAATCTGGCAGCTTGTAAGCCAAGACCTGCAATGATCAAGTATCATTTGCCTTGCTTTTCTTATGAGCATGCTGTGGGATTGACGGTGAAAGAGCGTGGGATTGAGTCTGCCATCTGTTGATAGTGTTGATGAATTCCGTCCCTTCTTCAGGAGTGGCAATCGTGAAATTTCGACCATCCATATTAAAAAGCACTTTTACAGGGAATCCCCATCTGTAGCGTATCCCTCTTTGCCTCAGTTCAGTTGTAAGGTGCTGGAATTCCCTGCGACGTCTCATTGTGTATGCTGAGAAGTCCTGAAAGATCTTAATGTTTTTGTATTCGTCAGGAAGACCTGATGTGCGTATGGTACCCAAAAGTACTACTTTTATGTGGAAAAAGTGGAGTCTTGCTATTGTGTCCTTTGGTGCCGCTGCAGGTGCCTTGTTAGATTTAGATAGTCTATGGATGCGGTCTACTAATAAGTCCAAATTAGTAGCCTCTGGTAGAATTGTTTTGACCATGGTTTGGAAATAGTGCAATAATTCTGAAGTATCTACAGTGTCAGGGATCCCCCTGATTCTAACGTTGTTGCGCCTGCTCCTATCCTCAGAATCTGCTATTCGTTCTGCCTGCTGGTTAACCTGTTTTTGAAGCTCCTTTACAGTTTTTACCAGTTCTAAATGAGAAGGTTCTTGTGTAGACATTCCATGTTCAACGTCCTCCGTGCGTTGACCAATGTTCTTCAAAATCCCATACATGTTATCGAAATCTTTTTTAAGGTAATTTTTTTAAGTCCACACGCAGTATTAGTCTTGTATTAGTTGGATAATCACACCAGCCGATGGTGGTAAATCCTCGGCCATTTCCAATGGCATATGAGGGTTGTAGGTCATAGTCTTGAATCCAGTAGAAGTCGTCTTGGATGAAACAGTGGCCATTTTAGTTGTGACATTGGTGGTATGTGCTGTATTGGTGGCCATCTTGGTTATGGCTGAAACTGAGGCAGTGCTGTCATCCATCTTAGTGGTGGCAGTGTTGCTGACCTTATGATGAAATGGAGTTTGGGACATATTGTAAATTTCTTCCTCCATTTCATTTTCAACAGAGCTCTCTGCTGCCCCTTTAACATCTGAAGTGTGAGGTGAACGAATGGCAGAGGCCCCTCCCATCAAGTCTAACTGCTATGAGGCAGAGGACCACGACAGGGATCGGGACCACTCGCCCCCTCATCCTCAGCCCGGTTTCCTTTATATGCTAGGGACCAGGCTGCTTTACATGCTCTACTCGCGGGAGCTGAATACCCATGCTCCGAGCTGATCATATGCTTGGAGTGGTTGCCAGACCCCCCCTGTGATCGCGGTATTTGCAGCCGCGACCCCGCCGCTCTCAGATTGCTGCGAGTGGGTCGCGGCCGCACTGGCATATGAGCAAGTATGCGAGAGGGAATGGGAGGAGGGTGATGGTTTCTCTGCTGCCACCAATGAAGATTTTTGCTGCGAAATAAGCCGCATAACTGCAGAGTGGGATGGGGAATGTGAGTGGGCTGGCATGCCTTTACTCACCCCCGCTGTAGTTTTGTTGATTTTTTTTGCTGCAGGAACAGTTTTCTCTGTGTTTCTTTGTTTCTGCATGTTGAGCAGGACTTCTTAAATTAATATATATAGTTTAAAAAGTTGATTTTAGTTTAAAAAAAGTAATTGTTAAATGAAATCGTCCCCAAGTCTCAGGAGCTTCCCTAGGTGGTGGCCATTTAAGATGGTGGCCAAATTCTGAACTGTTTCCAGGGTTTTCTGTTGAGCACTTGTACATTTAACTAACTTTTATTGTGAACATTTAACAAATTAGCACTGCAGAAGAATTATACCAGTTAGGAAAAAAAGTTTGGCTCTATTAAACTGAGCTGTTATTTTTTGTGACCAAATGCACAAAGCGATTTATTTCTTAGACTCTAGAGTGTAGTGAATTGTATATGGAATTACAAAATGTGGGAATAAGGAAACTCTCCAGACCTCTAAAGCACTTTAGCAGATTTCAGTAGAAATTGGCACTTGGATAAATTAGCCATGTTACACTCCCAGCTGCCAGACACCAGTCCTGTTATTTCCTGGTAGTTTAGCTCAGTGGTGCTAAACTCATGAGAAAGGCATTAGCGAAGAGCACCCACCTTTCAAAAAGACTTCACATTGAGCTGCACTGAAAAGGCTGTGATTGGACAGCCACGGAACGTTTGGGCGGAGTTAGAATAGATTGCAATGGCTTCATATAAGAGATCTGCTGCTTTTGCAATTTGTTTTCTGGATATACCACCAATGAAATGTATGCATTTTTTTTACAGAGGTATATCTGCAAAACAGTGATTTTTATTTTATTTTTTAATTTAGCAGCGGAGTGTCACTTTAAATAGCCAAGCTGTGATAATTGTCAGGTTGGAGATTTTTCCAGTTTAAAAATGTTTATCAGTTTGTTCTTTAATTACATTTTTAATTCAATGCAATTCATTGTTTAGTAAATACATACATAAATAATATAATATAATATATTGATGCTAGATAGGAAAACATATTAACGTAAGGCAGTTTTATGCTAATGTCATATATCAAGATACTGTAAAACCCTCCTCTGACTCAGAGAACTGACACCCAATACATTTATGGCTCCTGCAATTTCCATTTGTTTACATTTTAATTTTAAACCATATTAAACACACTAATCATAGCTCTACAGTCTGAAAACCTATGCAACACTATTATGTTTAAACATGGTTTTAGTTATTGTTTTTTATTTTTATCTAAGATAAGACTAAACTCTTGTTTGAACATCACATTCTAAATGAATTTGCCTTTTGTTTCACAACAACACACAGTTCTACCTTTACTTACTAGTTATTACAATGATGGAGATCCTGGTAGTACTTGATTTTTGGAAGGACCAATCTGCTTTATTTCACGTGTGCATCAAAACACAGTATGGAAAGCTCACTATCAAACTGAAGATTTGAAACTCCTTATCTAGTAATACCGTAGTGCATAGCACACACCAAACAGATTAATTCTACAGGTGCCAAATAGGAGCAAATGCAGCTCTAAACTTTGGGAGGCCTTAGGCAAAAGTTGAGGCCCCAACTGACACTGACAATCAATAATTAAACAAACTGGCCAGCAATCTTGGTGTCTTACTTCCCCTCTGCATGTGGAACAGTTTCCAGCCAGCGGGTGCCAGTATTTCACTCTGACCCGCTGCCTTCGGCTCTCAGTCCACACTGCAGGGTGCCATCATAACAATTATCATCCCTTACAAACACAGTTGCTGAGACCCACCAACCCACAAATATTCACACATATATGCATTCCAGACACACACATGGGGATAGACACACATACAAACTGCCATGCAGACATACACATTTTAATCACCCTACTCTCTGCCAACCATTTGCCAGGAGGGAAGCTTCCCTGTGGTCCATGGGGGATCTGGCACCAACTGCAGGCTGTACTCAGGGGGCTGTAATGGGAAGGTTTTGTCTTTGCGCATGGATTCCTGCTATCATTGGATGTAATAGAACAACTTCACATTCACATCCTAGTAATAGACAATTTCCCTCAGCTCTAACTACCTCTCTCACCTCCATTCCTCTCTTACCCCCAGCTCCATCTTGCTCTTAGCTCTCTGCTCTCTCCCTCCTGATGTATTGCAGTGTTAATAAGCTGGCATGCAAGTACAGACCAGCCCCTTCGCAGAGACAACCATTGCCGGGCTTTAACAATTACTGTAGGAGTTTCCTTAATCCTTTAGGACCTCCTGCAATATAATCTTAATCTCGGCACCTATGCTGGTACTCCCTTTTTCTTCCCCTAATCTGTGGCAGTGTGAGGAACAGCTGGTTGCGGTCACTTCTCACACTTCCTACTAGTGGGCAGCCCTCTGGTAGTGGCCCTCTGCTGCATTCCCTATGCTACATGCTATGCTGTAGAGCAGGGTTTCCCAACCCAGTCCTCAAGTACCCCCTACCAGTCCAGGATTTAGGGATTACCCTGTTGTGTCTAAAGTGTTTTTTTTTTTTTTTTTTAAACACCTTGTATACAACTTGGTAATCCCTGAATCCTGGACTGTTAGGAAGTACTTGAGGACTGGGTTGGGAACCACTGCTCTAGAGTAAGGGGAGTCAGGCAGCTCCTCGACCCCAGTAATAATACTTAAATTAACCCCTTCAGGACGGGGTCAATAGTACACGTTCTGATCAAAACAAAATGTAAACAAAAACTGGTATTTGCGCTATATGTCTGTTCAACCGTAATTCACCTTTCATATTAAGTGCACCCACACTTATTATATATCATTTTGTTCAGGAGAAACTAGGCTATTCATGAACTATTCATATTTGAAACATAATTTATTATGAATAAAATAAAAAAAAACTGTGAGAAATTAAGATTTTTAAAAAAATTTGTAGACATTTTAGCTGTAAATATCATAATACCGTTACCTTTAACGGCAAAAAAACACATATTTGGATTCAGCAAAGTCTCACGAGTACAACAGTACCCCCCATTTACAGTTTTTAAGGTGTTTTGGAAAGTTAAAGGGTCAAATATAGCACATTCCATTTTTCAGTTTTTTCAAATTGAAATTCGCCAGGTTGGTTATGTTGCCTTTGAGACCGTGTGGTAGCCCAGGAATGAGATTTACCCCCATGATGGCATACCATTTGCAAAAGTAGACAACTCAAGTTATTGCAAGTGGGGTATGTCCAGTCTTTTATAGTAGCCACTTAGTCACAAACACTAGCCAAAGTTAGCTTTCATATTTGTGTTTGTGTGAAAAAAGCAAAAAAACTAATATTTGGCCAGTGTTTGTGACTAAAAAGTGGCTACTAAAAATGACTGGACATACCCCATTTGCAATACCTTAGGTTGTCTACTTTTTCAAATGCTATGCCACCATGGGGGTAATTCTCATTCCTGGGCTACAATACGGTCTCAGATCAACGTAACCAATCTGGCAAATTTCAATGAGAAAAAAATGAAATGCAAGCCTTATATGTGACTCTCTAAGTTTCCAAAACACCATAAAACCTGTACATAGGGGGTACTGTTATACTTGGGAGACTTCGCTGAACACAAATATTAGTGTTTCAAAATGATAAATTGTATTACAACAATAATGTCGTCTGTAAAAGTGCCGTTCTAGTGTGAAAAATGCAAAAAACTTTTACTAAATATATCATCGTTGTAATACAATTTATCATTTTGAAACACTAATATTTGTGTTCAGCAAAGTCTCCCGAGTACAACAGTACCCCCCATGTACAGGTTTTATGGTGTCTTGGAAAGTTACAGGGTTAAATATAGCGCATGCAAATTTAATTCTCTGCACTTGCTGCCTGGGTTGTCAGGCACGTCAATCAAATTTTAATTAATTAAATCACATAATTATTTTAAAATATTACTTAAGCATACACGTAGAATTTTTATATATATACATATATATGTATTTAAATTCTACGTGTATACTTATGTAGTTATTTATGTAATTATATATATTTATCTTTATATAAATATTTGCAGTTATTTGTATTTTATATATAGATAGATATATATAGAATCTCATTCTATGTGTATTTTGTTACCAATATATATGTATTAATAACAAAATACAGTTAGAATGAGATTACATATGTATATATAATTTATTTATTTTTTTAAAAAATATTTTGTTTTTTTATTTTGTTATTTTATTTATTTACTATTGTAATTATACGTATATATAAACATAAAATATGTAACTATGTAAAATCATCCCCAACTTGATGCTAATTTAAGGCTTTCAATTCCAATTCAGAGCTAATTAAGAGAAAATCATGTATGGATCAAGTTGGATCAGTATGGAGTTGTGGCTTCTTCACGTCAAACGATTTTAACTTTACTGAATCTCATCTGACCTAAAGACTCCCAATTACTTCAAATTGCTCTAACTGTTGATTCAATTTCCTACTGCAAATTCTTCCTTTAGTAGCTAATCTTATGGGTCTTTTTTGGAAAAAAAAAAACATCAAATCATACTATACAGAATTAGAAATGTTTAATAAGGTAATTTTAACTGGTGGGAAAGGTGGTCTGGCCTAGTCCATTTATGTAACATAGATTTTAAAAGGAAGAACCATTTACATATACTAATTTGAAAACATAGAATTTGCAGTTGAAATGCTGGTTATTGTTTACCTTAAGCTCTGTTAAACATTCATAGAAACCAACAAGTTGTCATTCCCAGACAAGAGGGACATTAATTTAGAAAAGTGTGACAGATGAATTTGGAACTAAAGTCAGAATAGGTACACTTTGAGGGCATATCAGATTGCACAATACTAAAGGTAATACTTAAAAAAGTAAATATACAAGTAATGTAATATTATACTGGAACTATTCTACAGTATGATTGTTCATCCATGCTGAAAATTACAATTTGGTTAGTTCTCTGTATATAATAAATTATTTAAAGATTTATGCAGCGTGGCATATTATTATATTTCGTACAATATTTTTTTTTTAAATGCAGGATGCAGTTTTTTAACACAAAATCTAAGGTAAAAAACTATGTGTGCTGTATTTTGAGTGTCAACCAGTGCAATGTCCAGGTAGACCCATCCCACCACTCACTCCGTGTAGCATGGCCTCAAGGACCACGGTAGAGGATATCCGTTATCCTTAACAAGTCTGACTGGAAGCTGCTTGCTGGGAGCTACCGAAGTTAGAAATGACATGTCACAGCATGAGGAAAGAGACACAAGTTAGCACTGTGAGGGAAACTGTGGGTGGGGTAAGAGACGCATGTGAGGGTTGTGAGGGAAAACACAAGAAACATCATGGCATGCAAGTGATGCAAGGGGGTTGAGGAAAACAGGGGGTGCAGGAGACCCAAGGTGGTGTAAGACACACATTGGTAAGAGAAACAGAGTGTGCTAGAGACACAAGGTGGAGTGCAAGGGACACTTAAGGAAGAATAAGAGACACGAAAGGTTGATAAGATAAACTAAAGTCATTCAGCAGGTTGCTTTATTTTTGTTCTAAATGAATAACTATTCACAAAATCTGGTATGCTATATGGATTGAAATTAACAGATTTACACAAAAGCACATGATAATTCTGTCCTATTATTGGCATGTGTCTGGAGAAATAGACTTTATAAAACTAGATAGATGGATAGTGAATGTTATGTCTGCATTACACTTCTTTCCATAATTTTATAAAGTCTTCTTTGTGCAGATATCTATGACAACATCCACAAATCATATATGATGTAATTTCATAACATAGAAAATATAATTCCCTAGTGAAATTACAAAATAGCTGGTTTTGGATGTTTTGCAAAGCTTCTACTAAATCACTCCGTAAGTTAAATTTGTATGTCTCCACTTAAGATATATGTGAATTTGTTATTTACATTTTATTTTAGATCAGGATCAAATACCTCTATGTATTCTGTTCTGCAAAACTGACTAGTTGATTGCTTGTTGATTTCATTTATATTTACAATATTAAATTACCAACATTGTTGACTATCAGATTTTAAGTTTCAAAATGGTAAGTGTAACAGGGATAAAATAATTATATTGATATTTTTGTAGTTTTCTATAGATCAGCATCATTACACGGTAGGGTGTAGCTTTGTACCTTGCTTTATGTTCCCACACTGATTGGGTTCCTCTCATTTAAACATTTGGGGATTACTTTGGTTATTTTATTTTGGATATTTTATATATAGAGGTATTCCTAAATATATAATGTAGATATTCTGATATTCAGAAATGAATATTCAGAAAAAAGAGGGAATAAGACCGAACAGGATTCACCAAAACCTTAAAAACATAAACAAAATACACTATAAAATACAATGTGAGTATCCAAGAGCTAATACGTATAATGAATAGAATGCAAATAATTAGTTATACATTTAGCACATCGCTGAAAACTTGAAACGTCCAAGAAAAGATATAAAATATAATGTCCTGGAAAAAGTATTCCTAAATATAGCCGCAATTTCATATTTTTGGATAATGTTTTAACATGATTTAATACTTTGAAAAATATTGTAATATTTTATTATTTTGATCTATTGTTATATTTTTGATCTTTGTATATTTTGAAAAAAAAATACAATGTAGAAGCTTATCCAAAAATATTAAATTAAAAGCCTATAATTATTATTATTATTTCTCTCAAATGGATTGCTGATTTAACATTACTGGACATTGTAATTAACATTAAATTCACAGCAGGGGCACATTAAATCAGTATGTAAGTGGACTTACATATATATATCTATGATAAAATTTATTTCTACTTGCCATAATTTTCTTTTCCTGGTCATAGGCCATGGCAGTACAACAATGTGTAGCTCCTCCCTATCCGTAATTAGACAGGAACCTAATGAAAAGAAAAGTTATAAAGACTCCCTCTTACCATGCCTACTCTCAGTCTTGTTTCCAGAAATATGTCTGGGCAGGATTCTTGTGCTGCCGTGGCTTGCGACCAGGAAAAGAAAATAACAGTAAATAGAAATATGCTTTCTCCTTTTTTGGCCATATCCATAAAAGCATAATAATGGGTTATACCCAAGCAATAACCAAGGGAGGGAAATTAAACACACAGACGTCAAATTACTGAATTCAAGTGTATTAATGCAATCAAAGATGACACACTAATTACTAAAAAAAAAAGGAACATAATTATAAATTAAATACAGAGTGAAAACTTTTGCAAAAAAATTATCAAACTTCCTCATTGACATCCAACTCTTAATGTCTAATAAACAGGTTGACCAAGAGCACTGAGACATGGACCTTCCAAGTATTGTAACTCCAGAATATCCTTGAAAGAGATATTCATAATCTCTACTTGCCTAGGTATAGCCAGGAAAAGAAAGCATCCCATACTCTGTAATACATGGCTGAAGAGGAATGCTTTCTGGCTTGCAAAAGTGTATCGATAACTGCCGAGAATGCTTTATTTTTAGCATTTCTCTTTCAGCCTCCATGCCTTCAGGTTTAGAGAAAGTGGGTCTGGATGAAGCAAAGTACTTTGATGGAGAAGAGATGGAATTCTTGTGAGATCCCATGGAGGTCCCATGCAGAAGCTCAGAAGAAGGGAAAACCATGGTCTGCGAAGCCAATGTGGAACTGTTAGAATGATGGATATTAGTTCTTGCCCTGGCCTTCTCAGAAGGGGCAAGGGGAGTGAGCGGAAATGCATATCCCAGGTTAAATTGCCACCTGCACAAATGGGCATCTCTTTCTAGAACCTGAGGATAAAGATTCATCAAGAAGAACCTGTTGACCTTTCTGGTGCTGCACGTTGCCATTAAATCCACTTGAAGAATGCCTCATCTTTCCACTATCATCTGGAAGACTTTGTCCTATAGGCACCATTCCCATGGATCTATTTTTACCCAGCTGAGAAAATCCACCAACCTCTATATTCCTAGAAGATTAATAGCTACCAGACTCAAAATGTACTGGTGTGCCAAAGATATGAGAAGTTTTTATCAGTCTCATCATTCTGTGACATTGCATTCCTCCTCGATGATTGATATATGCCACAAAAGTTGCATTGTCCACTCTGACCTTCACCCATGTATGTACAAGTATATGTTGAAAATTATTTAGGGCTTAGAATGTAAAATCTGTCATACACAAAGTGACTATTTATTTGTCTCATGTCAAAACCATGTCTCTTACATGGTCTCTTGTCAATATTAAAAAAATATATATTTTTTAAAATGTCTCACAGATATAACGTGGACTGAGAGGGAGATAGATGACTCTTGGAGGCACTGATATTTAATCCGCATTGTTGAAGGAACTGAATGCAAAGCCGACCATAGTCTATCAAAGTGCTTTTGTTGTTTGCCAGGACAGTGATATTGTCTAGATAGTAGTAGATAGCTATGCCCTTTTTTCTTAGTTCTGCTATCAGGACCACTAGAACTTTGGAGACTGTCCAAGGAGCAGTTCTAAGACCAAAAGGAAGGTCTCTGAATTGAAAATCCCCTTCTTCTACTGCAAATTTGAGGAACCATTGATGCTGTGGGGCAATGGGAACATGAAAATACACATTCTGCAAGTCTATTGACATCAACCATTGCGTATGTATTTGTTGAGTCTGTGGAGAACCAATCCTAAAGCACAGATGATTGTTATTAAGTCATGATATATAAAACCATAGAATTCAAAGAGGGTGTATTTTCTTTTTCCCCAGGAGTGTGTATGTATATACTGTATATATATTTATTTTTTGGAGCACAAACCAATAGATTTGAAGTAGGGTAATTGGTGACTGAAAACCATTTTCACCTGATAGTCAGTAGATAGTGAATAAATCATTAAACACTATTCTGCACACAACACTCAAGCCATAAGACTTGCTTTTCCTGCAGAAATCTCATATTTGAAGTCCTGTTACTACTGCAAGAAATTCTGGGTGGACATATGCAAATGAGTTCAACAAAAAAAACACTTTTTACCTCATAAATTTCACTTTATACATGGATTCTTTGGAGGCGATGTCTGCTGTACACAACAGCTTGTAAACACAACTCAGGAAGAAATATATATATATATATATATATATATATATATATATACACACAACCCCCTTCTACCCATCGTTTTACTTCATTTGTATAAAAGGAGTTTTTAAATATAACATAAATTTAAACTTAAAACTCCTTTTATAAAAATGAAGTAAAACTATAGGTAGAAGGGGGTTATATTTTCTTGCCCAAACCTGCTACCCCTAGGGTCACTGCAGAAGCAGGGGTAATGGCATACAATGCTTGCTACCCCTAGGGTCATTGCAGGTTAAGGTGGGTTCTTCAGAGGGACACCTTTGTACTGGGCTGTATTCTAAAGATTCCAAAAGAAGAGAGGGTGAACTCCCTTGGGGCAAAGGGTAACAACCATTAGGTAAGCCAAAAACAAAACATTTAGTAATTTTAGACTATTATTATTATTATTATTATTGGTATTTATATAGTGCCAACTAATTCCGCAATGCTTTACAATATTATGAAAGGGGGTAAATTTACAAAAAATAGACAATTACACAGTGATACAGGAACAATAGGGACTATAGATGAGAACCCTGCTCAAATGAGCTCGCAGTCTAGAGGAGGTGTGGTACAAATACACAACATGGCGGCAAGGGTGACAGCCACCAAACAAGGTGGAAAAGTAGCAGATCTGGAGGTAAGAGTGGAGTATGGCTCTTAAGTCTAGGAATGTCTATAGGAATAGAACAGTAACAAAAAAGACTGGGAGGGGTAGAAGGGTGTGTGTATATATATATATATATATATATATATGTATACATATATATAAAAAATAAAAGGGTAGGGACATAAGCTTCATTAACATACTAAATGAGCACTGCCTAAGTAGTTTAAATGGCCACATTAAATCACCCTCGGACAGGAAGTCATAAGTGACATTTACATTGTCAAGCATGTATAAAAATAAATCAGCGAGCCACACTTGCTCATTTAAATATAAAATCCTTAAACAGTGAAATTGAAAGAGACATTTACCATTTTATTTTGTAAAAGTTGAAGCATGTAAGACTGTGCATGATGTTCTGTCAGGGTGATTTTATCTGTCATAAACGGAAGCAATTTTGAATTTGAATGAATACTAAGAAATGAACAAAGCGTTTGACAGCTCCTTTGAACACAATAGTTGTCTATCCCTATGCTCAAAGATGTATTCAATTTTAACCCATTCGACTACTGAATTTATGTTTTGCTGAGGTACTTCTACAACACGTATACTGCTTCAAAATCACTGCTGGGCTACAGGATTTCATGTCATGCACTTTCATAATAAAATTAAAAAATTGAAAAAAAATTTGAGAAAACACATTCACTAGGGACCAACACGGCAAAATATTTGTCAGCTAAGCCAAAAATTATTTTCACATTAGTGTAACATTGCTGTAAAGCTAGTTATTAAAGTATTCTGACTGGAGCATCGACGTTCCATTAAACGGCAAGAAAAAAGGCCTAGTCTCTTGTCCCCTAAAATGTTCAAAAAGGCCTGGAGATACTATGACACCTGGCCACAAAGGAGTTAAGCCACTGAGGGCATTAACTCCTTTATTAGCCAATAAGGGTCTAAAGATACAAAAAACACAGTATAGAGAGCGCACGTCAAAAATAATACAGTGGAATTTCTAGGACAGTGCCCCAAACTTAGTGTTCCACAAGAAAATAAAATTGGAAAGCTGCTAAATACAATAAAAAAAACTTCCCAAGTTTTTAAAATATCTTATAAGACACAAAATAAAAACAAAATTAGTATCAGTGCTAAGTGAACATACCCCTATGTAATAAACACAGGGTTCAACCCAAAAATGTCTTGTCCATCAAAGAGTTCCAATTTCAGTCTTAATTGAGGGTACTTCCAAGCAATTCACAGGGATTAGTTGCTGCAACAGTAGCATATATGTAAAATCTGTGTCTTTATATGTATCCAAACCTTAAAATAAAAAAGATACTGACATAGCGTAATACTGTTACAATTTTATTGCCCAAGTGAAAAACCCCCCATAGGAAAAACTCTAACAATATAATGTTGTGAAGCTTATCTCTGAGTTTCACAATAAAGCACAATTCACACAGAGTGTTAAATGGAAGAGTTACTTGCTGTCGCTCCGTGCATACAGATCTTTCTGAACCGTCCTGTGCACTTGGATCGGTCCCAGGCACTGCTGTGATTATTGCAGATTTAAAAGTCCCGCCAAACACACGATCTACGCGTTTCACTCATTAGACCGAGCTTTTTCAAGATGAAGTGTATTGTGGGACAGTGGTTGTATATAAACACCTTTCAATCAAACAGTCAACCAGTCAATTGGTGCATATAAATATCCTCTAACTGCATAATTACAATCAATTTGCCGTCTTTTTAGTAGTTTATAAACACCTTCCTTTGTAGTTCTCTTATACACATAGATGCATATGAGCTAAAACCTGAATCCTAGATCAATTAATTACATAAACAGACACAATTAACTGTTTGTTTCATTTACAGCAGACTGTCTCTTAACATTCAATGGGACCTATCCGCTTAAGTCTGCATCGCACTGAGACAAGTTCTCTCCAGTGCATTTGGTTTACTCACTAGATATTAGAAATACTTTGTATATCGTATATGACATATGCCTAAAATGTATATACACTCATAGTCAACTATTAAGATTAGGAACAGGCTGACCCTTCACCTCTCATAGGATTCATGCATTTACATCTGCTCCACGGAAGGGCTACACACCTCCTGTCTTGCATCACATACTACCTGGACGTTAAGTCAGATTATTCCACCTTTTTTCTTCTGAATATAAAAAACATCTACAAAAACCTTGATAATTACCAAAATTTATAGTAATCATAAACTGTGCAAAAATGCATGTTGTTCTCGGATCTAACAGCTGATCCACATGCATAATCAATTCTCCAATTATATCACGTTGGACAATATAGTTATAAGAAACAATAAAAAATTGTGTTTGTTTTTTAAAAAAATATAAAAAAACAATACAAATTTTCTTTATAAAAATAAATAATAAATAGTCCATAGTCTTACTGGAAGCTATTACTAGAAAAATATATATCATATTCCTCTATAAAATATGTGACATTTCCAATTCCGCATTAAGTCCCAAAGGGGCCAAAGTTTTTAATGTATAGATCCAGTACATTTCCCTATGTAGCAAATTCTTTACAAGGTCCCCCCCTCTCCAGGGGATTTTAATGTTCTGGATTCCACAATACGATAAAGACCCTGGATTATTATTATGATGAGTTTTAAAATGTTCTGATAGTGAATGTTTCTCAAATTTCCTATTAATATTGTATACATGTTCCCCTAAACTTATTTTTAACATTCGTTTAGTTTGCCCCACATATTGTAAACCGCACGTGCAGCTCAATAAATAGATCACCTGTTTTGAATTGCAGGTTATATGTCTTTTTCATTACTGTGGATGTAAATTCAAAAATGGCCCCAAAGGGTGAACCAATTAATTTACAAATTCTACATGTCCCACATTTATAAAAACCCATCTGTGAATTTAAAAAATGTTTTTCAGGGGATGGCCTAACATGGCTACGTACCAATTTATCTTTCAAGGTTGGTGCCCCCCTAAAAATAATTTTGGGTTTTGTTGGTAGTATAGAAGTTAATAGTGGGTCTTGTTTTAACAGATCCCAATTTTTCAGGACCGCTTTCCTAATTTGTCTGAGCATTAAAATCAAAAATAAGGGGGCAAGGGAGCAAAAAAACTTCTCATTATTTTCGTCCTCACACTTCTCCTTTGGTGCCAAAATCTCCATCCTTGTCTTACTCAATACTTTCTCTGATGCTCTATTTAGTAAATCTAGACCGTAATTCTTCTCTATAAATTGCGTTTTAACTTTCTTCAGTTGTTCCATACATACATCTTCCTCTGTGCAGTTCTTTTTAATTCTCAAAAATTGGCTATAGGGAACCCCCTGTAGCCAAGAGGGATAATGACAACTAGATGTCAAGATGAAGCTATTGACATCCACAGGTTTAAAGAAAGTCTTAGATTTTAGAATGTTATTTTCTACATATAGAACCAAATCTAAGAACTCCACCTGTATTTCACTATGTGAATGTGTGAAAGACAAATTGAAATCATTTTGATTGAGATATCCTAAAAATTCTAACAAATCTGCTTCCGGACCATCCCAAATGAAGAAACAGTCATCTATATACCGTCTGTATAGGACTAGATTTGCTACCCAGCGATGCCCCTGTCAAATAAAAAGGTCTTCCCAATAAGCCATAAAAATATTGGCATAGCTGGGTGCAAACCTAGTCCCCATAGTCGTTCCATTTATCTGCAGGAAGATATCCTCTTTATACCAGAAAAAATTGTGTGTATGTGTGTATGCATGTGGATCAGCTGTTAGATCCGAGAACAACATGCATTTTTGCACAGTTTATGATTACTATAAAGTTTGGTAATTATCAAGGTTTTTGTAGATGTTTTTATATTCAGAAGAAAAAAGGTGGAATAATCTGACTTAACGTCCAGGTAGTATGTGATGCAAGACAGGAGGTGTGTAGCCCTTCCGTGGAGCAGATGTAAATGCATGAATCCTATGAGAGGTGAAGGGTCAGCCTGTTCCTAATCTTAATAGTTGACTATAAGTGTATATACATTTTAGGCATATGTCATATACGATATACAAAGTATTTCTAATATCTAGTGAGTAAACCAAATGCACTGGAGAGAACTTGTCTCAGTGCGATGCAGACTTAAGCGGATAGGTCCCATTGAATGTTAAGAGACAGTCTGCTGTAAATGAAACAAACAGTTAATTGTGTCTGTATATGTAATTAATTGATCTAGGATTCATGTTTTAGCTCATATGCATCTATGTATATAAGAGAACTACAAAGGAAGGTGTTTATAAACTACTAAAAAGACGACAAATTGATTGTAATTATGCAATTAGAGGATATTTATATGCACCAATTGACTGGTTGACTGTTTGATTGAAAGGTGTTTATATACACCCACTGTCCCACAATACACTTCATCTTGAAAAAGCTCGGTCTAACGAGCGAAACGCGTAGATCGTGTGTTTGGCGGGACTTTTAAATATGCAATAATCACAGCAGTGCCTGGAAGCCGGCGTTCTCGTGAGGGACCGATCCAAGTGCACAGGACGGTTCAGAAAAATCTCTATGCACGGAGCGACAGCAAGTAACTCTTCCATTTAACACTCTGTGTGAATTGTGCTTTATTGTGAAACTTAGAGATAAGCTTCACAACATTATATTGTAAGAGTTTTTCTTATGGGGGGTTTTTCACTTGGTCAATAAATTTGTAACAGTATTACGCTATGTCAGTATGTTTTTTTTTATTTTAAGGTTTGGATACATATAAAGACACAGATTTTACGTATATGCTACTGTTGCAGCAACTAATCCTTGTGAATTGCTTGGAAGTACCCTCAATTAAGACTGAAATTGGAACTCTTTGATGGACAAGACATTTTTGGGTTGAACCCTGTGTTTATTACATATGGGTATGTTCACTTAGCGCTGATACTAATTTTGTTTTTATTAAGGGTCTAAAGATGCCAAGTAACCTATAGCCTAAATTAGTGATGGGACTAGCAGATACTCTGTATCCTTTCCCTTAAAAGTTCCAGAGTTCCCTACTATATTTGTTCCCTAAGTATTTGTTTATTTTTTCTAGTAAGATGTGATGAACTAACATCTAACTTTTTTACATGAATGCCCCTACCCCCAAAAAAATGTTTAAGGGAGGGCAGCAATGGAATGTTTACTAAAGCTCTATTTGCACAATAATGTTGCAACTAATGTGCCATGTTAAATAGTTGTGTACATAAAAATATCTGTGCAAACTGTTCGCTGGGGACAGTTGAGTTGCAAAGTTCCCTAGTGTAAATCCAGTCTCTGGGCACCAGTGGGATTAACCCTGTATAATGTCAGATGTTCACCTCCTGGGTGATTGAGATCCACAAGCCCTAGCCAATCTCCAATAAATCTTACAGAAAAGTATATGATTTATCTTCACTCTATATAGTACACAATTATGTTGTCATTTAATTAATTTAAATATATGTTAGTGAGATGCAGAGTAGGAGGATTATTCACTAAAATGCAATATTTAGGAACAGAATTTACCTATTGTTATCAAGTTGGGAAATATCTCCTAAATGTTTAAGATTCAATCTAATGCACATATTTGACCAACATTTAACAGTAACTTAATGTTTATTGTAGGTGCCCCAAAGATATTTGCTTTGTTTTTATTCTAGTAAGATGTGATGAACTAGCATCTAACTTTTTTCCATGAAAGTCCCAACTTCCCCAAAAATAAAAAAAATAAATTAAGAGAGGGCAGCATTGGCCTGTTTACTAAAGGTCTAAGTACTCAATAAGATTGCACCCAATGTAATGTGTTAAATAGTTGTGTACATAAAAATCTCTGTGCAAACTATTTACTTGGGACAACTGAGTTGCAAAGTTTTCTTTAGCTACCATCTCACACTGCTATTGGTAGTTTAAAGGGACACTGTAGGCACCCAGACCCCTGCAGCTAATTAAAGTGGTCATGGTGCAATGTTCCTTTTGCACAGTTCCAGAGAAATTGCAGCTTTGTCTTCCTGGCACTATAGTATCCCTTTAAATCAGATTGGACTTGAAAAACTTGTGGGGAAGTATGGAGCTTGGACCCACAAGTAGAGGCATACCCAAGGATAAGCCACCATTAAATACAGCTATAGTAGTTACAATTTATTTGGGGGTGTTATAGGATCAATGTCCATTGCTATTTTTTCCCCAAGGGGTTAAAATCCTACTTTCAGCTCTTTTGGGCTATAATTGTGCAAACATCCACTTATTTTGGTAAATTTTATAAAAAATAACTAGACAACCAACCAAACATATCTTCAAGGAAATTAACACTATTTATAGTCATTGTAACAGTTTAAATGTTTATTGTTTAAGCACTCTTTCCACGTATTCCAAAGTAACGAGGGAGTTTAATTTAAGAATGACATCTGTATCGAGTTTAGGGAATATACCATCATCTAGTAACAGTTCCAATTTCCTGTAGTTTAAAAGGGTCATTTAATTTAGATTTTGAGCAAAATAATTTATTTTTCACAGTATGTAAGCTTTAATCGCTCTATACTATGTAAGGGAAAGTTAAATGATTTTTCCTTAACTTCTGGGCTACTGGCAATAAATGAAAAACATATAGAGAGGAACATTTAGATTACCTATGCAGTTTAAATGAATATACTCAAATATCCATATTATATTATATATTGTAAAAGTTTAACAAAAACTTACCCATCTTGTGATTTGGGATTAAATGAACTCTGCAGTTGGAATTGGCCCAATACTGTAGTAAACAATTGTATAAATATTGGATTTAAAAATATGCAAAGCATATTAAAAGTAAACAAAGAGTAAAAATTATAAAAGTTAAAAAAGATACTTGCAGTTGAAGTTGCTGTATTATAGGAAACACACTGCATGAACAAAAAGGGTGAGATCTCACAGACCAACTGCAGTAATCAGCAAAAAGGGAGTATTTTAGAATGGGGAAATGGAACAGAAGAGACAATGTTATGATCTAGAACTCCGGCCCTCCAGATTTGGCTGAACTACAACTCCCATGATTCTATGAATGAAATGGATATGCTGAGAATCATGGGAGTTGTAGTTTACCAGCATCTGGAGGGCCGGAGTTTGGGGAAGCCTGAACTCTCAGAAAAAACAAAAAAAACTAAACATTTATTGATGCAATAAAAATATAAATTTCAGTATGCACAAAATCCAGGTAATTCTTAGGCCAAATGCTTTAAAATTCATTACATTATGTTGGCACTTGGAGCGTTTTATACAGCGTCTGTCTCCTACAAAATGATTGGGAGAGATGACATATTATAAGGTTCCTCTGAGGCACAAGCTAAGAATTTTGTTTCTTTGTCGGGGGAGGAATAATGTGGATTGTTACACATTGTAATACAACAAAAAAAAGATTCCCAATATATAAAAATTGATAATGAAGATGTTAAGTTGTTAATATATTTATGTATTATTTTATTTCAATTGTCAGCAGATCAAAAATAAGAATATTAAATATTTTATATTTAATTTATTGCTACAAGATTCTGCATATATTGTTTTTACCTTCACTTCTGAATTGTCAAATTTATTTTTCAGCATATGATTCCAGTGTCATGTTTCTGATCTTTGTTTTAGCGCCCCGTGTGATATTGTTGTTGTGGAGCCTCACAACTAATTTTGAGTACGTTTTAAATGTGTAGGGATGTTGCAAATGTTCATGTTAGCTTGTAAACATACTGGAAAAAAAAAAAAATAAGAGAAGAAATGCAAGTAGAATAAAATTTGTACCTTATTTCCATATTATCTAGATTGTATAAATACACATATCATTCTATCAATGCCTTAAAGCAGTTTGTTTGTTTTTCAACTTCCACCATTGTATCCCACCAGTTTCCCAGCATAAATATTCAACACAAACAATCAAAAGTCAAGTTGATAAATTCCAAGAAAGAATAACAAAGATTCCATGCCCAACAAAAATAAAACTTAATACAATTGTAAAAATAATAAAACCAGGACGTTTTATTAGATTAAAAGATTACATAGAGCGGTGTAACTATATAATTTCAGTGGGCCCACACTTGGGAGACATTCCTCTACTATATTTCTTCCAAATGTTTTTTGTTTTATACTGTAATATAGCACTGGGTCTAGGATATCTGATATTTTACATACAAGTTAATATATTGATGCAATTTTACATTATCTTTAAATTGTTGACAGTCATCTGCAGAAATCCTTCATGCTGATAATTAAATCACCGTGCATAATATCAGTGCTCCGAAACAAAATAACATAGACACTGAAATCTAACTAACGACCGTTGAGGGAAAAAAACTCAAGAGAAGAAAAATTGTGAAGTCAGACACAAACCAGACCTTTTACACATAGTCTAATCTAATAAAAACATACAACTCTTAATGTGAAGTCTTTCAACAAAAGTCTCCCTTGTAGAACATTTTACATGGTTACCACAACATTCTAACAACAGCATATCAATGTTATGGACATAAGAGCTTTTCATTGAAGATGTTATCTCTTTGTTAGACATGTTCTTTACTTAACCCTTGCTTACAGCTCTGTGGGTGTCTTTGCCTATACGAATATAACAACACTCTATGTTACAAAAGAAGAACATGACTGTGGATTGAACAATAGTGTTGCCATGTTGAGAGATATCATTTCGTGCTGCAATGTCTGGTCTAGTTTTTCAGGAAACAGCATGATGTCCAAGTGGTGAAGGAATTGCATTGCTTGGTTTGCAAAGAGGTCATCTGTAATGTTGTCACATAATGTGAGATTAGTGTCAAATGACCCACATTTAACAAGAAAGTCAAGTTGTGTGTGTGTGTGGATTAAACCATTTAAAGACATATCGACAAATAGTCTACGTATCTCCTTGTCTGTGAAGTACAACACCTACAGAGAAATGCCAGAAAATCCATCTTTGAGGATGTGTGTCCTGTTTTAGAAATTATTCTATATTGTGTCGTTACAATATAATTAATAAAGGTCAATTTTGTTGGCCTTCATTCACCAAAAAAAATAGTAAAATTCTGCATGTTTCTATTTACGAAATTCCCATAAGCTATTAATGTTTTGATCCCCCGAGCTGTACATTAGGTTATTGAACTAAAATCGAATATACAAAGAAAACAAAGAAAAATAAGGTGGTAATCTATTCTTTGTATTGACCACTGGGGAAATGTTTGCTGGAAATTACATTATGAAGTCATGGATAATATTATGAAATTGCACGATTCCACTGACAACATCAGTTCAAACTGTTAAACATTTTAATTAGAACAGAACCTTAATGTGCTTCTTCTTGAGCCACTCCTTTGTTGCCTTGACTGTGTGTTTTTAGTCATTGTCATGCTGGAATACCCACCCATGACCCATTTTCAATGCCCTGGCTGAGGCAAAGAGGTTCTCACTGAAGATTTGATGGTACATGGCCCCGTCTATCATCCCTTTCATGCGGTGCAGTTGTCCTGTCCCCTTAGCAGAACGCTCCCCCAAAGCATAATGTTTCCACCTCCATGTTTAACAGTGGGGATGGTGTTCTTGGGGTCATAGGCAGCATTCCTCCTCCGTTTAAGAGAGTGCTCATAATCTCAACTCGTTACCTATATAAAAGACACCTGGGAGCCAGAAATCTTGCTGATTGATAGGGGATCAAATACCTATTTCACTCATTGACATGCAAATCAATTTATAACTTTTTTGACATGTGTTTTTCTGGATTATTTTTTGTTATTATGTCTCTCACTGTTAAAATACACCTACCATTAAAATTATAGACTGATCCTTTCTTTGTCGGAGGGCAAACATTCAAACTCAGCATGGGATCAAATGCTTTTCCCCCTCACTGTATATGGAAAGTAATGGATTTGCTGAGATCATCTTAAGTAAGGAGGTGGAGGGTAACATTGGAGACCAGCGCTTCAAGAGGGAAAATGTAGGGAAATCACCTTTTTAATCATGTCAGTGGGGATTTTGTAACCTAAACTGTGACTAGGTTTCTGTAACCTAAACTGTGAATAGTGTTAGGAATATGCATTTGTATTTCTAATGCTATAGTGTTCCTACAAATAAGCATTCTGAAGCCCAGAAGGGGTAAAACCTTCACTTTTTCTAGAAAACTGTTGCTTTACACCTGGCATATAGGATTATGGCATTTTCACTTACTTATGTATGGACAGACTTTCTAACTATAACAATATACAACTGTATTTGTTTTCAAGACACTGCAATTTGTCATCATATCATAACCGCTTCGTAGAATGAGTTTATCTGAGATAGATGGAAATCCCTGCTGATTGCTTAGTGAATGGATGTCATTATTTTATCTTTTTGGGGATGTATTAAATAAACTGAAATAAACTGTGAATAAGAACATTTTGGCAAAACTGGCAGATTTGAAAAATGCACCAACTCATCTATAAGTAATAGCTTGGTTATTTCATCTTTAGTTTTGCAGTTTGGATTTTAATTCACTACAACTGAAAGTTTAGTAAATAAAGCCATAGTGTCTCTGAAATAATTTAAAACAAATAAACTTTTCTGCCTGAGGTGCGAAAGAAAGTAAACTCTCTGAATCTTTCCCTTTGTTTCTTGTAAAAAAAAACCTGTAGACGTTTCATGGTTTCTCACAGTGCATTTTCCTTCATAAAGGTCCACTAATTAATCTGTGTATATGAGGGTCTTATATTCAGTGGCCTTCCTTTTCCCCTCTCAGTGTCTAGATCACCTACTGTCTACCTTCAGGGACTTATTTTTATAAGTCATTAAACTTTGCAATGTTGTGCTGATGAAATACTGAACTTGACAAACAGACTCTTGCCAGACCCCTTGGCCTAAGGTTAATGTTCATTATTTTTCCCTATAAAAATAGTCTCCTGAGAGATTAAGGATATAGGTAGTGCTGTTTGTAGTATAAAAGCACATACATGTACCATTTACTTTCTGGACATCCTATGTATTTTTTTTTTTAATTATATAAAAGAATCCATGCAAGTGTGTCTTTAAATAGGTACCTTGCGAAAGAGTCATAAAAGTACGCTCAGCTCTATTTTACACTGTCATTGATTGTTTTGAGTGTGTCTTGCTGGGTCCCACACATTTCAATTTTGTGAAGAGATTTTCATGGGTTTCATTTGGAATCTATTGCTTATTTCATGTGTGCAGGAATTCTTTACAAAATGTCGCCCAGAGCTTAATGCCATAGGCCTTGCAACTTAGGGCTTGGCAGTGTGCTAAAAATGACAATGTAATTTCTGAACAGCACAATTTTGATCTATCTGCAACACTTGCAAATGCCATTTTACAGTAATTAAAAGCTTTGCTGTCTCCCGCAGACATAATTGTCACAAAGCCAGTGTTGGCAATACCTGTTGTGGGTCTCTACCAAGGTAAATTATCCTACAAGCCTATTCTACTTTCAACATAACACAAAGCCAAATCCACACAAAAATAAATGCTTCTACTTTGAACACACAGTCTGTCCCTCTTTACTTTGATTGTGAAAATGACAATTTCTCTACTGGAATCTTTGAAATGTCAAATCTACTGCACTCTGCACACTGTGAGTCATCATCAACATAAAAAAATAAGTATTTTGGAACATATAAATGGTTTAAAAATATGTATACATTTGAAATGTTAAGGGCGCATTTTAAATACTGTCTGTTGCAACAGTGAAATGTTATGTTTATTAAAGGAACACTCCAGACCCCAAAAGTTCTTCAGCTTCCTGACGTGATTTATGTGTGACGAGCATACAAAAAGTATTGCAATAGAAATTGTCACTTTCATAAATTAATATTGTTACATCTTGGATGTTACTTCCTGATTGTTTAGCTTAGTGAGCTAATCTCAAGAATCAGGCCTTGCAAAGACTTCTCACTGAACTGCATTGAAATGTTTATATTTGGACAGCCACCAAAAGTCTGGGTAGGATTAGAAGGGGAGGGTTTTGCTGTTCTGGGCTGGCTTATGTAAGTTCTGTGCAACTGTCATTGTATAGAATGACATTTACTGGTCTAGAGCAATCAACTGGCGCAGCTTTCTGCAGACGATGGACCACAAGGATGCATCGGAGCTAGGCAGGTAAGGGAGCAAGCCATTGCCTAATGATTTGACGCACTAGTGGGAAAATGAACCAAGGTACTCGTGGCATCATAACCACAACAACAGGCTGAGTCGGAGTAACTATTTAAGGTAGCTGGGGACTGGCCTCTCTTTGAGACTCATGGAAGTCCATGAGTTATGGAACTCCCCCTAAACCCTAAACAAGCATACCTTTACCTTCTGGAGTAAATATACTACTGTGTTTTGTGTTATCTTTTTGAAATTCAGAAACATGCAGGCAAAACAACATTTAGTAAACAAGAACTCAAAAGTTCCAAAAACATTTGAAGTTTTTAAATATAACTCTTAAAGAGACACTATAGGCATCCAGAACACTCATTAAAGTGGTATGGAGGCCGTGTCATGGCCCCCTTAGTCCTGCAATGTAAAACTATAATGTTTATATTGCAGGGTTAAGATGGAATCTAGTGGCTATCTACCAGAGAGTCACTAGAGGTACTTTCTCCTGTTTCGGACTCCATGCAATGTCATTGGACATCATCATGCAGTGCATGATGACATCCAGAGTCTTAAAATCCTACACAGAAAATCATTAAGTCAATGTTTTCCTATGGGAAAGGCCTAATGCGTGTGCAATGCTTGTCACACTTGCAAATTAGGTTCCCCCTCACAATGTGTAAGTAAGTATTAAAAGGTTGATTGCCCCTGCTTTAAATACCTAAAGCCCACTTTTGTATCTTTGTTGATGGTAAAATTTCCTTACCGCCCACCAGTGCCACTGTAACTAATTTTCTAGAAAGGAGGGTTTTTTAGAAAAATATTGACTTAAATTTACCTCTTTTTTTCCTTGTATCTATATTCTATTCTACTTCATTACTATGTGTGTCTGTGAGGTGCCGTGTGTCTGTGAAGGGTGCAGTGTGTCTGTGAAGGGCGCAGTGTGTGTGTGTGTGTGAAGGGTGCTGTGTTTGTGAGAGGTGCTGTGTGTGACGGGGGGCACTGTGTCTGAAAGGCGGGGCAGTGTGTGTGAGGGGGAGCCGTGTGTGCACGTGAGGGGGGCAGTGTGTGCGTGTGAGGGGACAGTGAGATGTGAAAATCTATCTTAATGTCTCCCCCTCCCTTCTACCTTTTACCAGGGAGGGAGGACATAATGCTGCAAGCCTTGGTGGTCCAGTGGTGACTGACTCTCCTGTACTCCTGCAAGCACAGCATTGTATCGTTGTTGCCATGGTTCTGACCAGCCTGCTCGCAGGAGTAACACAGAACCTCCTTCTGCTGGAACTAAGTGCCAGCAGGCCGGTGAAGGAGATCTTTGATATCCTTACTTGCCTGGGAGGGCTTACAGCAAGGCTGGCTTTGCATGGGTCCATGGCCATCGAGGCCCACCGGGCGTTTTCTGCAGAACCCACCACCGCCCACCTGAAATCCCAAACTGCCCACTAGTGAGAGGTAGGGACCAGGTTGACTTCTGCTGGTTTAAAGGATTATTTATTTAGCCTTTTCCTTGCGGTTGGGGTGGCGGAGGGGAGTGCTGTGGGGAAGAGGGACTCCATAGTGTTGGGAATACAGCTTTATATTCCTAACAATATAGAGTTCCTTTACCTTTTTTTTTTTTTTACCAAAGTCTAGTTTGCTCTCTTTTTATGTCTGCCAATTAGTTGCCTGACCACATTTTTTATATGGTTTATATATTTTTATTTATAAGAAAGTTATGCCTAGAAAAATCTGTTTTTTTTCTAGCTAGAATTTCTAGACTTTACATTTTTCATTATGCAATATTTTTATTTTTGCATATTTCATTTTTTTAAATATATGGATTCAATAAGTCTTTTAAACTTTATGAATAAGCAAGAAAAAAAATACTTAACTCTTTTAAGAATTAACCTTTTAAAAAAAATAAATAAATAAGAAAGTAGGGTTGAACAGCAGCTTAAACCACTGTCAAGGAATTTGAAGTTAATCCAAAATTAATTTTACATTTAAGTAGCTGCGCTGAAAATATAGCTGACTTTTTTCCAGTTTGGCTATATAAAAATCACTTTTTATTCACCTTGAATTTTCACTTTAGTAAATACCTATATATATATATATATATATATATATATATATATATATATATATATATATATATATATATATATATATATATAGCTTATATCTAAAACTAGATATATTTTCTTTTTTTTTTTCTCGCTCATTGATATTATTTTTGTATAGAAAGACTAGGATGCCATGCCGAGATAACATAGCAGTGGCTCTACTGAGTTAACTTCAGATACTTCCATTGAGAAAGTAAACCCCACTCAGAATGTGGCAAATAGAAAAGGAAATTGACATTTCAGGAAAGAGCTAAAGTCACTGATAAAGTCCTTTTTTGGTGATGAACGTAAACTAAGAAACTTGATGCAGGTAGTTGTGACGTTATTTTTACTTTTGTGATGGAGAACATATTTAAAATTCTTTCTACTTATTTTGAATTAAGCAATACTTTTCAGTTTTCATTGGTTCAACATGTATTTTGAGTTTGGAGATTTGGAAAGAACTGCTAACTTTAGATTTAAGATTAACAGCAGTAGCAGCACATTTATTTACAGATCAACAGCAGTGATAGTAATACTGTTACTTTAGGCTTGGGTCTTTTTTTTGTTTGTTCTATATTGCCATTTTACTGTGGCATTCTATGTGGCTATATATTTGCAATCAAAAATTGTTGTAAATTGTATTAAATAATGAATGAAATGTTTAGTTATTGCTACCTGCTAAATTAGCTTAGAATGTTGTAGTTGTAAGTAGTCAAACATTTTAAAATGACTTATATAAACTGGGTAAGGACAACAGCCACAGCCTTATTAACTAATCATAAAATGCCAGCAAACACTTGTCAGCTATTGGGGTGTTGCTCCAACAGACAGCTCTACTCTGAAATTTAAGATTCTAGAGCAGCCTGCTTCCCGCCATCAGTTCCTGGCAAGCTGGGACTCCACAAGCCTCCTCGTCATTTTCATCCTCTGCATCCTCGCTGGCCAGGAAAAACACCACTGCAGTGTTGACCCTATTCTCTACCCATTGTTGACATTGCGCCATCAGCTACCAGTGCCAATTCCAACCCTGACCTCAGACTCGTATTAAATATATTCAGACCAATCAAGTTGAGATGAACTCCATCCTTATGCATTAACTGGGACGTGTAAACCCAGTGGCGATAATCAGGAAGGCAGGAGCAATATTCTCCCAGGCACAGGAACCCCCCCATGCTCAGCCGGCACCTGATTGCCTGCACCCCCAGGGAGCCTATCTAAAACTGCTTTAAGCACCTCATCTGGCCTATCCTGACTAGATACCCCTAGTGCACCCCAAGCGCCTGCATAGGTCAACTCACCGCTTCTGGATGGCATCGCCTGCACCCGCTGTTCAGGACCCTCCTGGACCACCTCTTCATTAGAATCTAACCTGTCAACTGGGAAGGCCCGCTGTCCACTGATTCTCCTACCACGATACACTCATTCTTGCACTTCTGCAGCACTCCACTGCTCCCAGATGGACCTCTCCTCCCTTGGAGCCTGTGACCCAGCTGCCAGACACCGTGCAGACTTCACGTATGCGCCCCGTCTGTCCTCTGACATGCTTCTGTGCGCACCATCACTTCTGGTGCTGCCATGTACCTCACGAATGTTTTCACCTCTAGCACCGGCCTCTTTCCAGTGCTGCGTATCCAACATCCCGAAGTCACCTCCAGTCACACTAGAAGAGGAGGAGGACTGAGGCATCTTCCGGCCAACAAGCCATCATCTTGGGCCTCCAGACCCCTCATGCCACGAACCATCTCCAACTCTTCACCTCCTTCGGAGGATTC
>OW240913.1:72863585-72892724 GCA_933207985.1 Pelobates cultripes | reverse complement strand
CACTGAGTCTTTCTGCTGGGGCCTAACACCGATCCGTTCCTGTCCTCTTCTCATGACTTTACTGCTTCTCTAAACCGGACGGGCAATAAGCGTTTCGGTGGCCGGGAACGGTTCGCCTGCCGACCGCCATCAGGAGATTGAGGATCCGGCCTCACCATGATCTCTGGCCCAGGCTCCATCTCCACACTGGCTAGAATCTTGCCATGAGATGCGAGGTAGGTCTCGAGATGTTGGTCCCGAGGCTTGCAAACGTTGACAAGTATAGGTCACTGGTTCTAATTCTGTATCTCTCTTTTCTTTTCCTTACCGTGCAGCATGTGCTTGTTTCCAGTTGAGATCATTAACAGCATGCTATTCCTGGGTGGAAAGAAGGGGCTATAACATAGAAATTAAGAGATCTGTCATGACATACCTCACCTCTTCCTCAGTAAAGGGGTTTTCAAGATTTACATTAAGCTTAAGCCCAGATGTTAGAGGTACCTAGCAACACTCCTGATTGCAGGACATAGCTCCTAAACAGGGATTTCCCACCATTGAGTAATGCAGTTTAGGTAGGCAGCAGCACACAGTGCACCCAGGTAAGCCATTCTAAGATGGTTTGACTACTTACAATAGCACCATAACCCTTCCTGGCACCATAACTACTACTACCTTTTATGATCATGGTGTTTTGAACGTTCCTTCAATGAGAACTGACCATTTCAAATAAAACAAAAACAAAACTGTGCTGCCTCTTACTGAATGATAGGACAAACTCATCTTGTTTGTATACAATTATAAAGATGGTTCTTTAATACATTATGGATCAGTGATGTCATTATAACAATCTGGTCCTTAAACAGTATCTACCTATTTATAGGGAGAAATATAGAAAGATATAAATGTGTCATAAAAAACAGGTCTGTTTCTCGAGCAGCACGTTGTGGGGAGAATAAAACCTGAGAAATTGTGACTTGAATAGGAAAGTTGGAGACAGTATTTTATCTTTGCTATTTTACACTTAATTTTCCAATATTTGACATATATTTTCTCCCAGTGTGATGTCATCCTGGAGAATATTGGGGGTGCATTAAAGGCCATAGGCGAATGTGAAGTTCTTGTGGCAATGCACTCTGCCATAGTTACACTATGTTAGGGTGTAATAGCCAGAAAGCACAGTACAATCTCTCATACCCAGAGAGCTTGGAGACATGGCTTGAAGCTGTGCTTCCAAGCCTTCTAATTACTAAAATATTTAGATAATGGGCCACTAGGGAGAGGGGAACAACAGCAATCTAAATGAAGTTGTTATAGTGAGTACAGTGTTCCTTTAAACATGACCTATAACTGGGCAGAGAGTTTACATCTTGAATCATTTATTTCCATGTCAAGTGATGAGAATGAATGTAACATTAAAAAGAAATATCGGGGCTGAGTATATCCAGCAAGAACTAGGACAAAAACAAAAAAATCTCTTTTAAAGTGAAAATTGCTCAACTGGATGAAGAAAGCACGTATAAAAAATGAGTCACTGTTGTACTTGAAGCTGCAATTGTACTTTGATTCTGGAATCACTGTATTCTGAGCTTTGTTCTTAGCAGTTTGTCTCGTTTCTTTTGTCATTGTCCCATGAATATAAAAGACCCAACAGCTTAGTCAAAGGTGATGGCAGATAAGTACGATATACCCAAATACTTCAAGTGGATAATTTTATCTTAGTGGCAGCTAATTGTTTATTTGAAGATAAACACCCTGGCCCCGCACTTGACCTCCACTTACAGTAAAGCATCATTTTGTTGTTTTTCTGCTATCCACTTGATTTGCTTCATGCTGTTAGAAACGTGATGTTTTTAATGAATCATCTTTTTTTCAAATAGTTATTATTGAGAATTTTTCTAAATATTATATAAATAACAGTAACAATGGGGTTATCCATCCATAAGTACTTAACAATATGAATCATCTTCTCACTAAAGTTAGGAATGTTTGATTATTTTGAATAGTGAGTATAAAACTTTAAAGGATCACTATAGTGTCAGGAAAACAAAGCGGTTTTTCTGACACTATAGTGCCCTGAGGGTGCCCCCTCAGGGTCCCCTTCCCATTGCGCTTAAGGGGTTAAAACCCCTTCAGCAGCTTACCTTAATCTGGTGACCTCTCCTCCCCCGCCGACGTCAGTTCCCCTGTCCGACGTCAGCGGAGCCGAATGTGCATGCGCTGCAATGCTTTCCTATGGACACTCTGCGTGATGGAGGCGAAATGTGCCTCCAGCATCGCAGATGCGCCTCTAGAGGCTAGAGGCTGGATTAACCCCAAATGTAAACATAGCAGTTTCTCTGAAACTGCTATGTTTGCATCTGAAGGGTTAAAACCTGAGAGACCTGGCACCCAGACCGCTTCATTGAGCTGAAGTGGTCTGGGTGACTATAGTGTCCCTTTAATATATTTCTATACATCTATCCATCCATCTATTTGACTACCTACCCAACTACCTACCAGACTATCTATCTATAACATATATAAAAAAAATACCCCATACCACATAAGGCAAAACAAGTGGCCACCCTTAAAAAAAGAAGAAACAAAAAATGTGTTTCTATGCATGTATCGGTCATTTCTGAATGATACTCACTTTGGACACATGACATGTGTGACATGTCATGAATCCCTTTTATTCCAGAAGTTTGGTCCTTTGAAACTGAAACATTATTTGTTGCTGTAAGAACCCCAGCATAAATAGATGCAGAGCCCCGCATAATGTTCCATACTAAAAATTTACTAAAATAGAGGCTGTTACAATTTCAATTAGAATTTAGGTATCACAATCACACATCTTGAATAGCTTCAAGGTTAGCCCAAATTGGAGTATTTTCAAACAGAATTAAAAAGCCACTTGAATTTCCACATTAGAATTTCCAACAAGTGCATCATGAAAATATTTCAAAGCAAAATTGCTCCAAAATGTATCCTGATGTATCCCATATGCAGTAGTAAATATATGATATTCTACTAAAAAAATTTTTTTATTCTGGTGGAATATTATCATATGTATGAAAAGAAGTTTGGTATTTATAGAGTTTGGGGTGGATTTATTCTCTATTCAGTATTCATTTAGGGGGGTTATTATTTAAGGGTCTGTTACGGATTGTCAATTTAATTGGTCAAAAGAATTAAGTAGAAGATTCTGATCTAGTAGACATCAACAGGTTTTTCTGTATACCTTGCCTAGGGGATTGAAGAAGTCACAGAGCTATGTAACTAGCATGTAATGCTTTGTACATTTTTTTTTTCCAATTGACAATTTTTTATTTTGTCTTTGAGCAAAAAGAAACATGGGGATACAAAACGAGGAAAGAGGGGGGGGGGAATTATACATTGCATAATGGCTACACAGACAATAGCTATGTGTAGTTATATACATATCAGTGTACAACATAGTTAGACATCCACATACAAACATGCTTCCCTGAGTTGTGTGTTTTCTGGAGCTTCATTGCTTATTTACCGTAAACCCCTTTTTTTTTTTTTTTTTTTTATATATATTTGGTGTGGTAGTATTTGTTGGCGCTCTGCGTGGCGCCTCTCGATTTTGTTTCAGGAGTCGGTAGGCTCACTAGGGTGGACGTGGTTAGGGGGGGTGGTGTCTTAGCTCGTGATTTGTTGAACCCACAGGTCGTGTGCTTCCTGTACCTCTTTTCGTGTTCCAAATTGTGCGTGTGCCATTTTTTCATATTCCCAATTTTGGTTTACCTGTTTTATAAGGTCCTCTATGGGTGGAGTGAGAGCTTTTTTCCAATGTCGGGATATCACTAGGTTGGCTGATATTAATGTGTGATATAATATCAGTTTGATATGTTTCGGTAATTTTTCTGGCAAGATGAACAAGAGACACATCTGAGGTGTGTCTACTCTTGGGGCTGGCGATATCTTCTGTAGTATGTTCGCTACCTCTACCCAAAATGGTCTGAGCATGGTGCATGTCCACCAAGTGTGTATCATCGTGCCCACATCCTTCCCGCACCTCCAGCACATATTGCTGGTCGAGGGCCATATTCTGTGCAATTTATCCGGTACCAAGTACCAGCGGTATAAAATTTTTCGCTGCAATTCTAGATGTGTGGCACATGCTGTAAGCCCCCTATGAGCCGTGTATGCCCTCTCCCAGTCCCTGTCTGTTATTGTAACGTTGATATCTCGTTGCCAGGATGATTTGACCTCACCTAATGTGTGTGATTGTTGCGTTATTAAGCTCTGGTATCCCCAGGACATTATTTTCTTGAGTGGTGTTGTTCCCGTGCTTTGTTTTTCGAATTCCGTCATATGTGTCGGTGCTGTGGGCTCTGTTCGTCTCCCTAGCTTATCTAGTACGTAAGATTTGAGCTGAAGGTAGGAGAATAATGCTTTGGAGGGGAGGTTATATTTTTCCTGTATGTCGGGGAACGGTATCAGTCGCCCCCTGTCTATCACTTGGTACATGTGACGTATCCCGCCTTTCACCCATATTTCCCAAGGGAATGTAGGAATCTCCAGTCCTATGGAGCGCAATGGCATAGCTAACGGTATTTTCGGTTGCGTCACTAAGTCTGGTTTCATTGTGTGCCACATTCGCAGTAAGGTTTGGGTAGGTGGTAGGAGATCGTTTATTTCCTGGTTGTTTTTCGTCTGTTTCCACATGAGTGACCTAAGATCACCTTGTGGTGCTTTGCTGGCTTCGATCGTCACCCACTGCGGGGCGCCGGTAGGCCTGTTAATCTGTGCAATGTTGTGTAGGTATGCTGCTCTGTAGTACGTCGCCAGGTTAGGAAGGCCTAATCCCCCTTTTTTGACAGATCGATATAACGTCCCTGCTGCTACTCTTGCCTTTTTCCCTTCCCAAATGAATGAGTTAATGATATGTTGCACGTTTTTTAGGAACTGTTTTGGTATTGGTATTTGGAGCGTCCGGAAAAGATACTGTATCTTAGGGGTAAGTGTCATTTTGACTGCTGCTATGCGTCCTATCCACGACAGGTATTTACCCTTCCATGAGTGAAGGGTGTCTGTAAATTCCTTCAGTAAACGGGTGTAGTTGTGTCGGAACAGGTGGGCTGGGTTTTTGGTTATTTTGATACCCAGGAATGTCAGGTGATCGTGTCTCCAGTCTAGAGGGAATGCTCGTTCCAGTCTGATTGCTAACTCGCCTCCTAGTTGTATTCCTAGGGCCTGGGTTTTCGTGACGTTAAGCTTATAGTATGATACTGCCCCATATTCTTGGATTCTGGTCATCAGGTTTGGTAGGGATATTAATGGGCGTGTTAGTGTTACTAGGACATCGTCCGCGAACAAATTGAGCTTAAATTCGTTAGTCCCCATGAGTACTCCTCGTATGTTCGTGTCAGCTCTAATAACTGCCGCCAAGGGTTCCAGCGCTAAAATATAGAGTAATGGTGACAGGGGGCACCCCTGTCGCGATCCATTAGTAATGCGTATTTGTTTGGATACAAACCCAGAATTTAAGACCCTGGCTGTGGGGTGGGAGTAGAGCGCTCTGACGGCGTTTATAAAGGTTGGGGGGAATTTATATTTACCAAGTACCGCCTGCAGAAAAGGCCAGTTGAGCCTGTCAAAAGCCTTTTCCGCATCTAGTGACAGAAGTATCCCCCCCTCACCTTTGTCAGTCAGGCTGTATAGTAGGTCAATTACCTTCCTGGTGTTGTCTGAGCCCTGTCTGCCTTTTGTGAATCCCACCTGATCATCATGAATTAATGTTGGGATTATGTCCGCTATTCTGTTGGCTTGTATTTTTGCATATAGTTTAATGTCCGTGTTGAGTAACGAGATCGGTCTGAAATTTTGACTACATGTCGGTGGCTTTCCTGGTTTAGGCAGTGTTACTATGTGTGCGCCCAGCATCTCTGCCGGAGCGTCCGCTTTGCGAGTGAGTGCATTGAATAAGTTTGCTAAGTGCGGGGCTAGAGTATGTGCGAATTTTTTGTAGTAGTTGTTGGAGAACCCGTCTGGGCCTGGGGCTTTCCCGCTTGGGAGATGGGATATGGCCTGAAGTACTTCTGTTACTGTGATATCTTCCTGTACTGTAGCTATTTGCTCCACTGTCAGTGATGGTAGAGATATCCCCGCTAGGTATGTCTCTATACCGCCCGTAGTTGGCTGGCTCGTGTCAACCGCATTCTCCAGGTTGTATAGAGATGTGTAGTAATCCGCAAATACGTCCCCAATGTCTTTGGGTGTCACCTTTTTTTCCCCTGTTTGGTTGTGAATGAATGGGATCTTGGCATTCACATTTCTGTGTGACAGTCTCCTGGCTAGTAGTCTGCTTGCTCTATTGCCCTGTACGTACTGTGTCGTCTTAAGTTTTCTAAGGTGGTACCCTGTTTTTGCTAGATCGTGCTCTTTAATTTCCCCTAGTTTGTCCTGAATTTGCCGTTTGAGCTCAGGAGTTGGGGTCAACTGGTTTTGTTTGTTGAGGGTATATAGTGACTTTAGCCAGTGCCTCATTTTGGTTTGGGACTCCCGTTTCAGTGCGCTCGCCCTACCTATGAGGGATCCCCTGATGACCGGTTTGTGTGCCTGCCATAGCGTCTCTGGCGTGATTTCCGACGTGTGGTTAGTAGTAAAGTACCTGTGTAATTCGTCAGTGAGGGTCTCACAAAATTGGGTGTCGTTTAGGAGAGTCTCATTCAGTCTCCACGGGCTTCTGTGTTTATAGTCATATGCATCTCGCAATTCGAGGGTAACTGGGGCGTGGTCGGACCACGTAATGTTCCCTATCGAGCATGCTATTAATTGATTAAGGAACGTTCCCTTTACGTAAAACCCGTCTATCCGAGAGTAGGTATTGTGGACTTGGGAGAAAAATGTATAATCCCTCTCGTCCGGGTGCAATACCCTCCACGCGTCATATAGGTCATGTTCGCTAAACAAGCGAACCAGGGGCTTACATTCTCGTGTGAGGGTTGCGTGTCTGGGTGTGTTTGGTCCTACCGTTGAGTCTCTTTTGGGGTCAAGTATGTGGTTCAGGTCCCCGCATATGAACGTGATGCCCCTCTGGACCCGCGCAAGTCGCGTTATAATTTTGTGCAAAAAGTTTCTCTGGTTTGCGTTTGGTGCGTAAATGTTCACTATAGTGTACTCTAAATTGTTAATTTCACACGCCAGTATTATAAACCTCCCCTGTGCGTCCGTGTCTTCGTACAAGGGCTTAAAGGAGACCTCTTTGCTAATCATTATAGCAACCCCTTTAGTTTTTGATGTGGCAGTGCTGTGGAATTGTACCGGATATTGTGCTTTTGCTAGTATGGACGCCTGTTTAAAGTGCGTTTCTTGTAAACACACTATATCTGGGCGTGACCTGCGCAGGTCTCTGGTAAGACAATACCTCTTTACTGGGGTATTCAACCCCTTAACATTGTGGTTGTATATTTTCATGATTTAATGTATGTGTTATACAAGTATTGGTTCTGTTTGTCTGTGTACTAATCCCCCTGATGAGGTACCTGCCTTCCCAGGGGTTCCTGTGTATTTTGTCTCCATAGTTCACTCTGTGGGGCTCTGCAATGCTTGGGGTCAGGGTCAAGGTGGTAGAGGGTAGGTATGAGGAATTGGCAGTATAAACAACATATATAACAGTCACATAGAATAAAACATAAGTGTATACATTTACAAACGGTTCAGTATACATTTCCCACTGAAGGGTATTGCACTATCACGATAGTGCAAGGTGGGAGCGTGGTTACTCTGTCGACTTCTAAGGTGTGGTGTAATTGGTTGCACTTAGGGTGCCCGAATCTTTCCCTCGGTATTCACCTTCGTGTTGCAATCATTGTATGTGTGAATCTACCGGCTGTTGCTGTGGCGTATAGGTTGCGTTACTTTATTTTATTTTTATTTATTTTTTTTTATTTTTTTTTTCGTGTGTGTGTGTGTGTGGGTTATGGGCTTTGTGTTATGTTCATGGTTCAAATGCACGTCAAGCCTTCCTGGCCTTTTTTTTTTTTTTTTTGCGTGTGTGTATGTATCTATATATACATTAATATCCTGTGTGCTTATGAGTGAATGTGTCATGTGTGTTTTGTAAATGTTTATGGTTAGGCGTGTAGTGCTGGGAATACTTGCACTTCTCCGACCGCCAGACTTCAGGCTTTGCCTCAGCGTCCTCAACGGAAGAAAAAAAGTCTCTGTGTTAGTTCATTTTTTAGTCTTTTTCCAGTCAGTTGGCATTCTCCGTGCTGCAGTCGCCTCTTTCTTCTCCGGGTTTGGCAGGACGTTCCAGCTGCGCAGCAGTTTGCGGCCTTCTTCTGGGGTGTTCACTGTGGTCACCAGTCCATTCCTTCTGATTAGGAGGCGGATAGGGAATCCCCATCTATACTGTATATTGTTGTAGCGGAGGGTTTCAGTCGTTTCCCTAAATTCTTTTCTTTTTTGCAGCGTAGCCGCAGAGAGGTCTGTGAACATTTTGATATGTTTGTATTTTTGTGGTGGGTCGCCGCCCGTTCTCGTTGCTTGAAGTAGTGCTTCTTTAGCATGGAAGTAGTGTAGGTGAGTTAGCACATCTCTGGGGGTGTCTTGTGGTAAAAACGCCGGTTTTTGCACTCTGTGATATCTATCCAGCAGTAAAATATCAGCCGGCAGACTTTTTATTATTTAATATTATGTTTACTTACAGTTGTTTCTTCACACACGGGCAGATTATGTTACTGCAGTTTATAATAAAAAAAACAAAAACACTTGTACCTCTCAGGAAGGTTCAGACAGCGATCACTGATTGGTTAGCTAAAGCTTACGATACAAAGTTTCAAAAAGGGGCTGAGGAGGTGACTCACACTTTGTATTAGAGCAGTGGTTCCCAATTCATTTTTTCCGTGGAACCCTTTGACATTGTGTACCAACTTTGTGAAAAAGTAATAGTTACATAGTTACATAGCTGAAAAGAGATTGCGTCCATCAAGTTCAGCCTTCTTCCCATTTGTTTTGCTGTTGATCCAAAAGAAGGCAAAAAAAACCCCCCAATTTGAAGCACTTCCAATTTTGCAACAAACTAGGAAAAAAATTCCTTCTTGACCCCAGGATGGCAGTCAGATTTATCCTTGGGTCAAGAGGCTATTACCCTACATTGAAAAATTATATCCTTGAATATTCTGTTTTTTGCAAGTATGCATCTAGTTGCTGTTTGAACATCTGTATGGGCTCTGACAAAACCACTTTTTCAGGCAGAGAATTCCACATCCTTATTGTTCTTACAGTAAAAAAACCTTTTCTTTGCCTTAGACAAAATCTTCTTTCTTCCAGTCTAAACACATGACCTCGTGTCCTATGTAAAGTCCGGTTTGTGAATAGATTTCCACACAATGGTTTGTATTGGCCCCGAATATATTTGTATAATATTATCATATCCCCTCTGAGGCGACGTTTTTCTAAACTAAAGAGGTTTAAATTTCTTCATAGCTATGTTCCATTCCTTTTATTAATTTTGTAACCTTCCTCTGCACTTTTTCTAGTGCCATAATATCCTTCTTTAGAACAGGTGCCCAAAATTGCACAGCATATTCAAGGTGTGGTCTAATCAGTGATATATAAAGAGGCAAAATGATATTCTTGTCCCGAGAATGAATGCCCTTTTACATGCATGACAATACCTTACTGGCCTTAGCCACTGCTGATTGACATTGATGACTGATGCAACAAGAATAGCTGAGCCTGAAAGAAAAAGGGTTCCTACACAGGCCCGTCCTGCATCAATGCTTACAACAAACTGAGTGAGTCTGAAATGGCTGACGGCGAGCAGGAATAAGATTGCGGTCTCGTGATCTCTGCAGTTTCCGACTTCCAGAAACAGCAGGGAGCAGCTGCCATCTTAGATGTGGGGAGATCACGGTGGAACCCCAGTTTTATTCTTGCGGAACCCAAGCATTCTGCGGAACACTAATTGGGGAAATGTTGCACTAGAGCAACAAGGATGAAGAATGTCCCACTCTCCCTGACACCATTGAGATGGTTTTGTTTGCTTGTCTTCCGACTCCTGTTGTTTCATTTTTGCCACAGCTTGTGACAGATGGTCAGCGCTATAAGTGCGAAGCAGTTACAAGGTTATGCCGCCTGTTGTTGGTCTCTGGGGAGATGCGGCCTCTAGTTGCCCATTGGTGTAGCAGGGCAAGTGCTCAATTACCTACTTGCCATGTGACAGAGGAGCATTTATTAAAGAAACACTATGGTGTCAGTGATACAAATGTATATTCCTGACACTATAGGTCTAAACAGCTGTTTATCCCCCTAAATCCCCCCCCTAACCTCAGGTTAAAAAGGTGTTAAACTCACCTTCTGCCAGCTCCAGGCAGGTCCGGTTATGGCTGGCCCCGCCCACGCTCTGCCCCCTTGGCTGGGATCATCAAACTTGATTATCTCATCCAATCCAATGCTTTCCAATAAAAAAGGCATAGAAAGGCTATCGCCCATGTGCGGCAAAAACGCTGTGCCAAACAGCATCTCCTCATAGAGATGCATTCACTCAATGCATCTCTGTGTGGAAAGTTCAGCGCCTCATTACAGAGCATCTGAGTGACTGCCACTAGAGGTGTTCCTAGGCAGTAATGTAAAAAATGCCTTTTCTCTGAGAAGGCAGTGTTTACGTTAAAATGCCTGCAGAGATTGTCTATACGAGCATTTCCCAATTGGTGTTCTGCGGAACCCTAGGGTTCCACAAGAACAAAATTGGGTTCCACAGCAATTTGCCGATCGGGTAGGCCCAATCATTTATGGCCATCCGATCGGTATCACTGAACAGGGCACCACAGCCGTTTAAGACCGTGACTGGCCCCTGTAGCATGGGATGCTGGGAGGAATTGACAGCGTGTCACGGGTAGAGTGAGCAGCACACCAGCCTCAGCCAGCAGCCTGCAGCACTCCAAGCAAGTCACCCTCCTGCAGGAAAAATGTAATCTGACAGGATGGTGACTGCAAATACCTGTATGTAACTGTGTATGTGTCATTGTGTGTATCTGTGTTTGTGTCACTGTATGTATCTGTGTGTCAGTGTGTTTATCTGTGTGACAATGTCTGCATCTGTGTGTATGTGCTAGAGTGTGTATCTGTTTGTGTATGTGCCAGTGTGTGTATCTGTGTGTCAATGTGTGTTTATGTGTATATGTGTGTCAGTGTGTGTCAGTGTATCTGTCTCTGTGTGTATGTACCAGCATGTGTGTATGTACCAGTGTGTCTGTGTGCCAGCGTGTATATCTGTGTGAGTGTATCTACCAGTGTGTGTATCTGTGTGTCAGTGTGTGTATATCTTTGTGCCATAGTGTGTGTATGTGCCAGTGTGTATCTGTGTGTGTGTATGTACCAGTGTGTGTATATATTTGTCCCAGAGTGTGCATCTTTGTGTCAGTGTATCTGTCAGTATGTGTGTATGTGCTAGTGTGTGTATCTGTGTATCAATGTGTTTATGTGCAGTGTGTGTATCAATGTGTGTCAGTGTGTTCTATGTGTGTTTCTGTTTGTTAATATGTATGTAAATCTGTGTTTGTGTGTATGTGCAGACATCCCAGCAATCAAACACCAGCACAACATGAAAACACACCTCTGCAAACACAAACATGACACACAAAGACAACCCTGAACTCCAACTCTAAAATTATATACAAACATTTAAACACACCCTTCACTCAAACACCAATACACACAAATGTACATCCGCACTACATCCAAACACACTATTGCACGAAAATGCAAGCTTAACATTAAAAAAAAAAACTGTATTAAAATGCTAAAATTATATACAAATACCAACTCTAAACATAGACACACACCTTCTGCTAAGTACTACAATCTGTTTACTATTTGTAGAAATTTGCCAAAAATGAAACCCTTACGCTCTGTTAATTAAAAGGTTTGTGCTACTGCATCAATCATGCCCACTAAAAAGAGATAATGTGTATGGCCCCCTTAAATAGGAAACCTATGTATCCAGGGGTTGGAATTTAAGAAGTAAAAGGGAACCTATGATCATAAAAATAAGACTATAGGTTCCCGTCTGTCCACCCCCTTAATTATTAAAAAATTAAAATGTTAATGTTAAGAATACTTACCTTGTTTCCTCTGCTGCAGCTGCCCACTCTGCTTTCAAAGACATCAGCCTTCAATCCAGTGATTCTCATAGAGAAGCCAATGATTGGAAATAGACATGCGCAGTCAAACGCAGCGATCCTCCAATCAAATGCTGCTATCAGCTATTCACTCGGTTCTGGAGGAGGAAGTACCTCTAGTGGCTATCAGGAAGGCAGCCACTAGAGGTGTATTTAACCCTGCAATATAATCATAGCAGGTCCAATTTACTGTGCCCCCTATATATATATCTGAAATATTTTATATAATATCATGAGATACACAACATATTGTATTATTTAGGTTTTATCACATGTGTAATACATTTATCAATTTCATAATAACTGACTCATTCAACCTAAAAATCAAAAGATTATATGTAAGTTGATGCCCACACAGGAACTACTTCCATATAGAATTTCTTCCATTTTATGCAAGTTGTTGACTAACCAAAATGTCATGTTACTGATACATATAGAATTTCACCCACACTCACACACATGATTAACCCATTAAGTGCCAATGGAATGTGTTTGTTATTATTATTATTTGTAAAGCGCCAACAAATTCCGCAGCGCAGTACAATAGGTGGACTAACAGACAAGTATTTGTAACTAGACAAGTTGGACGCACAGGAACAGAGGGTGTAGAGGACCCTGCTCACACAAGCTTACACTCTGGAGATCTAACATAATTATTAAATTATATTATTTGATATATATAATATTAACACACAAATTCACACGCTAGTGCTTGGGAGTCTTTCCCCTTATATTTTACAAGCAAAAATAGCTCAACTACATTCATAATTTATATATGCAAGGTAGTAGAATAATAAGCACAAATAAATACATAATATATACATAACACAAATAAATACATAACACATGCAGTAACATAAGCAGAAATGTACAGGTTACATTATGTTAACAAGCACATACACACAATAATAATTACAGCAATAAATTCAAATTATACATTTACAAGCTAAATCATCCTTCTCAATGCATCTCCTTTTACCTAGAGGCAGCTGTCCCTTTAAATCCAGCATGCCTGCAGCCAATTGCTGTATGGATAGGTGACATCACCTCCCAGCAATGACGCAGACCCTATTATTAAAAGACCAATGGAATTGTTCTTTCAAGATCACATGATGGGAGATGTGTAGGGGGGGGGTTGGAATAGGTTTGGGTCTTGTCATTGTACTGATCCTGCAGCCTCTGCAAGAGCAGGGCTGCTGATATTTGGGAGAAAAAGACCTTAAGAAATCATATGAATTCGTAATAAACATTACAGCTGTTTGCTGCTCCAGACATTAGAAAGCGGCAGATCTTTCAAAGCAGAGGAAGACGACCCCTCTGGATCAAGGACAGGATGCTATAAAGGAGGGTCACGGGCCTACGAAAAATCCTATAAAGAAGGAAGATCTTAAAAGTAGAATCCCATTCGCAGCAGAAGGTCCCAGCTGTTTCTGCATCCTATTTAATTGGCGTCCTGAAAATTTGACCACAATTACAATTTCCCCAAGGATAGGTATATAATTCATTTTCATGCAGTCCCAGAATTATTCTCTTATTCTGCTTAATCCCACGGGGGAGCTGCAGGGGAAACAGTGATTGTATCTGTGCGGAGATAGAACGTGGTCACTGATTTGATACAGAGAGACATTGAGAAATTTTCTGTCGTACAAAACTCAATTTCTTTTCATTCAGCTTCTTTTTTTTCTAAAAAGGTATCATCCTTTTGGATTGACGGAACCATGAAGTATCAAGGAAATCTATAACGGATCAGGCCTCCGATCCTATAGGGAATTTGGAATACACTGCGAATCCCAGCATCTCAAATGTGATTTTTGGCTGAAACCTATACGTTTTATTTCTCTCCCTTATGAGATCAGGATATTCTGTAGAATTTCCAAAATAAAATAAAAAGAGAGGAAAATTCCATCATCTTGTCATCTGGATTTAGTGGATGTAAAAATATATTTGCTCACTACCAATTCCTACATGTTGAGCAAATTATTATTTTTTTAAATGTTTTTTTATTGAAATCTGAGCAAACGATTACGATTTTTTTTTTCTCCCACCAAACCATTGATAAGAAGAAGGTAATCCAGACCTGCAAAGTGAAATTGTATTGAGGCAAATTGATCCTTACACTTTTTTTGTTGTTCCTTTGAAGCCTCGTAAAAAGACATGCTCGTTAATAAACTTACAATTCGCACAAAGAAACAGAAAAACACAGCGATATCATTCTTTTAATTCTCTGCTATTTTCTGATAGTTGTGTCTGGTTACTCTTAATTTCCTCTTCAATTAGAGGATTTGTGTCTTCATGAATAAATTGTCTTTTCCTCTGGTTGGATATTTATAGTACCCATAAACAAACAACGGATTAGAGAGACGCACTAAGAAAGCAGAAAATTCAAGACAGAAAGTTGGAGGTATAAGTCTCTACAAGCCAATAAATATTCCGTGAAATTATAGATGCTTTGGAGACCTTTGAAATGTTTATTTTTTTTGGTTTATTACTGTAATAATCAGAGGTCTTCAGATTGTTATATGCATGCTGTTATTTATTTTATTTTTTTCATTCAGTAACATTAGTGCTATACAATGGCTAAACAAGTAATTCATGCAAAAATAAAAATAAATAGCAGGCAGATTTGAAGATACGTCTCCAATAGGAATGTGGGGTAACGATACATGTGCAGTGTAGTCACAGGGAAGATGGATGTAAAGGAAGAGGGAAGCCTTATCTATTTATATACCTCGCTTATATAAATGATGTGACATTTGCAGGACAGGTGCTATAGAGTAAGAAGGTGTAATGAAGTTAAAATAAACAGTGGGATGATTAGTTGCACAATCTGATCGTTATACTGCAATTATACATATATCTGACTTTTTCTGTAGAGCTGTTACATGAATGTGCAATGAATTCACAAGACCCAGTGTTAGATATCAGGATACAACATGATAAAGAATAGGATATAAGACCTTGTTTGCGGATGTGCCACTGTGTCTTCCACATTAAATATTCTAGGTAGGGGAGTTGTCCTAATTGCAAAGTCATGTTTTAGTGTATTTGATGGAAAGGCGTGCATGCAGAGCTTAAGGATATGCCTACTTGAGTACGGGTGTAAGAAACTATCAGGTTCTAAAAATTAAGACACATAACTAATGTCCTATATGCACATTTTTTTTATTTTTATTCCGACTCACACGGATGAGATCCAGAGGAATTGCAAGCTAAACCTTACACAAATAGCTAATGCTGGCTTATGGAGCATGTTAACTATCCCATTTGGTATTATTACATGATAAAAAAAAAAAGGCTACATGTACATGCGGCTTGGTATTCTGTACACAGGACAGTATATGCTGTATACATGATAGCATACCTAACAGGGCCAGAGTAGAGGTGTGCCAATGTAGCATGTGCATCACAATGACACAGTTTGCCCAGAAAGTGGACATGCTAGCGTAGTACGCATGTTCATTGAGTGACAACCAGATCCTGCAAGTCTGCCAACCAAAGCTACCCATACAGTGAGTGCTGGGACATGGCACAAATACAGCCTATATGAAATGGACTGGATAGCCAGAAGCTGTTCCATGCAAGACAGCTAGGGTCCCTGGAAAAGTCCAATTTAAATAAAATTTAGATTTGTATTAACTGTGATCCGATGTATATATTGCTTTCTCACTGGGCAAAGCTATAACTGGGAATAAAACAGGGACACTGAGGTTCTGCATCCCCAAGCTACATACATTTCTGATATCAGATGGTGTGCATGCAAACAGAATCAGCACGTTAACCTTGTAAACTCACGCAGCTGCCGTATCCCAGTGGGAAGTGGGTAGGATGGGGTGTGGAGGCAGAGGCCAGACACAATTCTCAACACTGACAAAGCATGGAGAGAAACTGAGGGTGACAAGCATATTTACATTCTGATGACATTTGGAGGATTTATTCTGCCTTCACCAAAATACCTATAGATTCTTTGCTACTATCCATCGACTATGCATTTGACCTTATATTATAAAATTGCTACATTTAAATTTTTTTCTGAAACCTGCTAGAAGCATTGTAAAAGAAAGGGTACATTGTAATCTCTAATACATTATATCGCCTTACCTCTCATTTTCTCAAACTATTAACTTACAGAAATTCTATAAATGTATATATAATGATTTCTTTTTTACCGCTTTCCTTGACTACAAGTTATAAACAAAATTGGTTCTACCCGTGCATATATATATAAAATATTGTAATAATATATTTCCAAAACAAATTATCAATATTAAAGGGTTTCATCATATTTCTGATTCATCTATATATTCACTTAGCAGTATTGATTGTATGTACCGGTATAGTAATTTTTATTATCTATACATTATGTCACAAAACGAATGTCAATTCCTTCATTTTAAATTGGTCCAATAGTGCTAGAAACACAATTTAATTGACATTCTACTGCGCATATACAAAAAAAAAAAAAAAATCACTTAACTGTTTAGTAGATATATTCCTAATGAAAACATGCACGCATTTAATTATGCATTTTTTATTGGGAATATATCTAAAAACAGCTTGCAAAAACTGCAGAGCTCTTGTCTGCAGCCTTTGCAAAGCCTTTTAGTCTAACCCCGCCCAGACTTTTTGTGGCTGTCCAATCACAGCTATCCCAATTCAGCTCAATCAGAAGGCTTTGTAAGGCAGGTGCTCTGGGCAATTGCAGCCTCTTGAGTTTAATTTAACTCCACTGAGCTAACCAAACCATAAAGTAAAATTACCTGTTTTCTGCTTGAAAGCCAGGGGATGTCACAAGGTTAATTGATAAAAGTGCCAATTTCTAAAATCAGCACTTTTGGTAAAATGAAAAAAAAAGAGGACAACCTCTTCACATGTAAAGCCCTTCGGCAAGCTGAAGTGCTACAGGGGTCTTTAGTGTCCCTTTAACAAGTAACAGAATTGGATAACCAGTGGGAGACATTAGATCACAATTTAAGCAATCAGATGTAAACTGCAATGAGCATGAATTACACAGTTTATCACTACTACATTTTGGTACTATGCTGCATTTATTATTATAAATATCACCCATCACTACCTGAAGAATCACCCCACGACATTATCTGAGAATAACAAATATAACATAGCAGACACATCTGCTTGCACCAACATGTGACGCAAACAACTCAGCACACAGAAAGAATTCCATAAAATGATGGCGATAATGAAACATTATAGGCATTAAACACTGCTAGAGTAACATAGAATACTATATGAGTGATATAGGTATGTGATTGATTAAAATGTGTTAGCTAGCATATTTTCTTTCACTATGAGGCCTGTGTGTTTGTTTTGAATATTTTTATTGTTGTCATGTCATAATCTCGCGCATCAAACATATTTTCATTAAAGCGGGTGGTCACTTACGCAGAGGCGCGGGTATCGGTGTATGAAAATAAATGCGGATTGTCGCCCGCACAGAGGCGGGTATATTGGTTCATTTAAGCGTGCATAGATTTTTCAGATTTTTCTATGTCTTGGCATACATAACTCTAAATCAAGCAAACATAAGACAGTAGTAGTCTGGCTCAGTGTTCCAGTGTTCATGACAATATGAAAGGCAATATGTGGTATGTGTCAGGCTAATTACTCAGGCGCGGTTACCGATGCAGATTTTCATATCATGAACAGATAATGTGTATCGGTCTGCGTGTGATAAAGGTATGTTTAGTAACTAAATCTTAGTCGATGCGTGTGTGCTGTTGCATTGATTAGTCAAACTTAGGTAAGGCAGGTAACGTTAGCGAGCCCATGGGGAAGTGTAGTGAAGTGTTCAGACCTTGTGTGACAATAGTAAATCATGTCTATTAGTGCTATAACTGCGTCTAGTGAGCTGCGGAAGAGGCATGCAATATAACTGAATTTGTAAAAAATTAATAGTGTGAACTTTAAAACTTTTAGCAATATAAGAGCCAGGCTGGCCTTAAAGGGAAACTCCAGTGCCAGGAAAACAATCCGTTTTCCTGGCACTGCAGGTCCCCTCTCCCTCCCACCCCCCAATCCCCGGTTGCTGAAGTGGTGAAAACCTCCTTCAGTAACTTACCTGAGGCAGCGACGATGTCCCTCGTCGCTGCTTCCTCCTCCGCCGCCGCTCCTCCTCTGCATTGCGTCGGCCAGTGGGCTGGGGATACCTAATGCGCATGTGCGGCTCCCCATAGGAAAGCATTGAAAATGGGGAAATGAGCGACGCTGGAAGTCCTCACATAGCGTTTCCTGTGCTAGAAACCAGTAAGTGCCCTCTAGTGGCTGTCTAGTAGACAGCCACTAGAGGTGGAGTTAACCCTGCAATGTAATTATTGCAGTTTATAAAAAACTGCAATAACTACACTTGCAGGGTTAAGAATAGTGGGAGTTTGCACCCAGACCACTCCAATGGGTAGAAGTCGTCTGGGTGCCTGGAGTGTCCCTTTACTATCAGTTCGGTGAGGGCCTCTCATGACACAACTGCCGTGCATTTCCCCGGCCGCCGAGTCTCCATCTGTCTTCCACGCAACAACCCCCGCCCATCACCAGAGTCCTCAATGGCTTTGTGGGCACTCGGGAGCAGAGGCAGTCCATACGACTCCCACACCTTGAGTACACGGGCCTCCCTCTCCCTGCACCTCCCCATCACCATCCAAGACTCGGGGGAGTGCGTGACCTAATGTCTCTCCCAGTGCCGGCCACATACTTGGTGCCGGCACGCGCCCCCCCGGCCACCGGAGGTGCCGCGCAGTCCCGCCCCACGGCATCAGGGACTTGGCACCCCGGGGACCCCACAGACCCAGAGGCCTGCTCACTCACTTTTCCAGCGGGCAGGCGGCCACCGCGGGGATCCATCCAGCACTCTGCTGCACCTAAGTCCGCTCGGGCCGTCCAGATCAGCCCCCCATGGTTAGTGTTCCTCTCTGCTACTCCTTCTCTGGTGTTACAAGGTTTATTTAAGAAGTGCAATAGGGCGCAGCCGCGTCTGGTCTTTAGCCTCTGTAACCTCTGTGGGGGCTCTTGGTTCTTTAATCCCAATCAGGGTGTCTAGGCAATGAACTGCTCCTTTTTCCAGGCAATGCGCAGTTTGGGATCTGTATGTCACTCTACCAGAGCTTTCTTTTTCCCTCCGTGTCTTCTTCTGCTGGCTTGCTGTCTCCTCCACAGCCTTTGCCAGTGTAGGCAGCCAGCGAGCATTCCGCGCGGGAGCCCTCGTTGCAGTTCGGGTCGCCGCCATGCGGCCGGGATAACCCTCGCCGGCTTAAGAGGGGGGGGGCAGGGCTGCGCCCTGGGTCTGGTGTGTACCCCCCAACCTGGAGGCTTCATCTGTGCGGTATCTCCCGATCGGGTGTCTCGGGGGCTGTGTCTCTCTGCGGCTCCTTGCAGCGTGTAGCGGCCGTGGGTGGCCTGGTGTTCTGCCGCGTGTAGGCAGCGTGCGGCATCTGTTGCCGGCCCGGCTTGCAATAAGTTTAGTGTCAGCGGCTGTGATATGCCGGGGCTGTACCCTGTGTATGGCTGTCATGATGTCCGACTTGTAAGCAGCCGGGGTTGGTTTGGTACGCCTTTTTGCTCGGGTTAGTGCTGGATCCCATGTACATGGCATCCAGTGGGCCCGGCGGCCCAGCCCCGCCCCAGGCCTGTGTGTTTGAATAACCTTTATAAAAGAGCAGTTTTGTATTGACCTTTTCGTTCTTCTGTAGTGCACAAAATTAAAGTTCTGGATTTTGCTGTTTGCAAACTAGGACATAACATCCACTGAGTTCTTCCGTCAGAACATTCGTAGCGACATTGTTCAAGGTTCTAACAGGTCCTCTTTATTTGACAGCAATGTGGTGGGCTCCCAATTAAAATGGAATTGCTGAATAAATTGTGAAATTCTTTTGGTGGATATGGTGTATGTTACTTTGGCTACGGTGTGTGTACTGAATAGTTTACTTTGTGTTGGATGTATGAGGTCTGGATTAATTCTGGTTAGGTTTGTATTTAGTATTTATCATGTTTGGATAATTCCATAAACCAAAATTATGAAAATTTACTGCAGAACTGCAAATTCAAGTCCAAAATAGCTGAACTAGATCTGAGAATTATTTATTTATTTATTTTTCCTATTTAGCTATTTAGACTTAAAATATGAAAGCCGGTAGTAAATTCACAATTTGGTGTATAATTCAGTTTTGGCTTAGATGTGTAAGGTTTAGGTTACTATCCCGATATGTGGATCGTTCTAGGTTTGATAAGTATGGTGAAGCTTACTAAGGTTAAATTGGTAAGATGGTTAAGTGAGTATGTTGTGGGCTACTTTGGTTTCTATGAGAAAAATGTGGATTATTGTGGGTAAAGTGGGTAATCAGTGGACGTTAGTGTAGGTATGTTGTTTTTGGTTAGGTGGATAAGTAGTTGGTAGTTATTTTGTGTTAGGTAGATAATGTGAAGGTTACTGTGGGTTAGGTTGGAGCTGATAAGGATTAGAAGTGTAAAATGTAGGTGGTCGAGACTGGAGATTAAATGCGTTCATTACCATTATATCGTAACTAGTGATTCGGAGACAGCAGAAATAGCGAATGACTGGCTCATATTGCAGAAGATGACTACATATTCTAAAGCAGGGGTAGGGCAAACTTTGGCACTCCACATGTGGTGAACTACATCTTCTCTGATGCTTTCCCACCGTTATGGCTGCAAGAGCATTATGGGAGGTGTAGTCCACAACATCTGGAGTGCCAAAGGTTGTCTACCCTTTTTCTGGAAGACTATGAAGAAGGAGAACATAATATGTCATTTTCTCTGTATTTTTCTTTTTGCTGCTACAACATTGATCAGCATATTGATTTGCAATGACATCTTTATAGTTAGTTGCTCGCTAAACACTTAATCACTGCATTCGATTTTTAATTTGCAACTTCAAACTTTTCCAACATTTCAAATGAACAAAGAGGAACACTTTAATTTTAGGGGTGTGAGTGGGGGTGTGGGCAAGGGGGTGACTTACTAATAAAATAGTAAATCTGTATTTTAAAAAAGGCTTAAAGATTCCTGACACTTTAGTGTTAAAAACACTATTTATAATCTGTAAGTATAGTCAGTGTATATACCTGTGTAAATCCATGCAGTGTTAAATATAATGTTAGAAGTAGTTAGTGTAAAGGGGGGGAGGAGGTAATAGAGTTAAATTAGAATGTTTTGAGGTATGTGGTTATTGGGTTTAGGGTTAAAGTGGGAATACATTTAGTATTGGGGTACATGGTGTGTATGATTTTTAAGATGAGGATAACTGGGTGGATTAAGGTAAATGATTTGATTCAAGTTTAGGCTTTGATTGCTCAGATTTGGGACTAAAGAAAGAGTTGGTTTAGGTTTTGACAGGGGCTTAATGGAAAAGGGGGAGGGTTAAGGGTACAGTCATGTGGAGTTTGAAGGGTTAATTTGCAAAGTACTCACCAGCCTATAACTAACTCCTGCAAGTCACTTTCTGTGTGTGAGGCTGTTAATGGGCAGGTGGAAAACAATCCCTTCCACTTCCTGTCCAGCCTCACACACAGACACTGGAGGAGCTGGGACAGCATTGAGTTATACATCCGTCTATAGCTGTTCCTGCAGTGTTGTTACTGGCAAAGGCTCACTGTACTTCTCTTCCCTTACTCCCACCTGAGCTCCGAGAAGGCACATTAAAAGTGCTCTAAATAGGCACCCCCTATAGGACAGGTGTCTGTGGGCAGGTGCCTACTCTGCTTAAAGGGATTCTATGGTGCCAGGAAAACGGCTTTTATAAGGTGCCTCCCTCCCGCTGCGCTGAAGATGTTAAAACCTCTTCAGTCACTTACCTGAAACCAGTGCCGATGTCCATTGGCGCTGGGTCAGGCTCGTCCCCATGCCGGCTGGAAATGGCTGTGTTCGTATTAGGATTTCCACTCAGGAAAGCATTAATCAATGCTTTCCTGTGGGGACAAATCTGACGTTGGAGGTCCTCATGCAGAGCATGATGGCGTCCAGCTTCAGATATCGGACCTAAGGTCTGTTTCTCCCAGGAAGCCCTCTAGTGGTTATCTGGTAGACAGCCACTGAGGACAGACAGAGCTGCAATTTAAACATTACAGTTTCTATGGAATGTTATGTCTAACATTTCAGCACTAAGTGCAAAAGGGACACTGCACCCAGACCACTCCAATGAGCTGAAGTGGTCTGGGTGCCTACAGTGTTCCTTTAACCTGAATGCTGTAAATTCCCATTTTCAGCTGTATTTCTTGTGACTCAAACATGTAATGTTAATGACAATATTACACAACAGTATATATGAAGACAAAATCAGGATAAATGTAATAACGGACTAGATAAGAAAAATATGAAATATACGTAAGTGTAGTGAGGAACAAGCTGATATCCAGGGATTAAAGAATGAATGAACTGAGTAAACTAGTAAAAGGTCAAAGGAATATAGAATAAAGAATAACCAGGGATTAGCTAGGTCTGTGCCAATAGAACAGAAGACATACAACACACTATTTACTGTTTACCATAGGAAACCAAGAAGGGGTACTGATCTGTCCATGATTTGGGAGTTTTCTTTCTGCTGTCCGTCATATCTATGATATCAGAGTCTATGCCGGAGATTTAAATGAGAAGTAGGAGAAAGACCTAAACGATACACTTGCTAGCAAATCTGCTAATACAATGTATAGATTACATTTAAAGGGACACTATACTCACCAGAACAACTAAAGTAAACATTGTCTTTTCAGAGAAAATGCTGGCTCTGCTCCTGATCTGTCTCCTTGACAGTCTCAGCCAATCGTATGGGAAAGCATTGTGATTGGCTCAGAGAATCACTTCTTATTAAGTCAGCCAAGCAGGCAGATCAGGGGGGAGGCAGCAGCTGCAGACTTGAATACAAGTAAGATTTTACTATATTTAGGGAGGCCAAAGGGGGCTAGATGGTGGTTTTAACACTATAGGGTCAGGAATACGTTTGTGTTCCTGATCCTATAGTGTTCCTGACATACGTAGTTTGGGGCATGCAGATACCCTTTAATGGTGATGAGCACTGCTATAATATATACAGAAGTAAGGTTATACTGAAACAGGAAGCAGTTGGACACATGCATGAAAACACTGTTGCCAAAAATTGAATAATGTATAATATTTCTAGAACAGTTTGTTTATTTAATTTTAATATTCTTTAATAGTCTTTTAATTTTTTATAGTGGTCTTTATAATTTTTTAATGTTTTTAAAAATAAAACTGATGCTGACAAATTAACACCGATATTATATTTACTGCAGGATCACCAAATGCCATGGCCAGTCCTGGTTTTACAAGTACTCACTTGGGTCTGAATTACTAGGCCGACTCTGTGTGCTTCCACTGTCCCATACTGCCAACTAACAGAGACCAGAAAGGCCTTGCTCGTACCATCTTGTACTAATGGAGACCAAGCTTCCTCTCACCCCGACCAGTCCATCCTCCCCGGGTCTGTCCCCAGTCCTAGCAGCAGACAAAGTTGATGGATTCTCCAGACGTTCCCTCCGTCGCTCCCGACAGCGCAGGTCACACAGTTCTTCTCAATTCCGCTACCAGAGCAAACAGCAGGAGCTAACCCCTTTGCCCCCTCTGAAAGGTGAGTGCATTTGTGTCTATCTCTCTTTTCTACTTAACTCAAAACCCCTTTGACTCCAGTGCATCCTTTTATATCTGTCCTTTTGTCAATCACAATTTATTAGATCCCTATTGGCTGGAACAAGCGCATATTATTTTCTAGACTTCAGGCGATCGCCCACAATGGACTGTTTACTGTAATGGCTTTGCTTCCCCAGCTCAATTTAGATATTTCTTACTCTGGAGAGAGTCTCATTAAGATGTATTGCATTATTAGTTTTTGTACATAATATATTACAATTGAGCGAACTAATTTACTGAACTAATTTTATTATTGCAGAATGCAGTTGCCCATCAAATGCCATGCACAGATTTTTAGTCTTTGTCAAGAAACATTTAGAACCACTAGTATACATTGGGATATATGAATGGGGAAAACGAATGTGGTGTGGGCCACTAGGTCAGGGGTTCCCAAAAGGTAGATCCCCAGATATTGTAGAACTACAGCTCCCATGATGCTTTGCTTGTCTTTAGAATGAAAAAGCATCATGGAAGCTGTAGTTTTAAAACATCTGGGGATCTACCTTTTGGGCACCCCTACGCTAGGTGGTGGGTCAGTGAAACACTTCTGCTGCACTGGCTAGTCCCACTTTTAGCCGATGTGCAAGGAGCTGTTGCTCTTCATATATATTGAAAGTCCTGAGTTCAGGTTATACAACAGGAGGGCAACTAACGAACTGCACATTATTGGGCAGTTGTCTCTGGTTTTCTCAGAAGTGCAACCCCAGATAAGAAACCGGGACAGTGGAACTGTCCTACCAAATCTGTGATGTTTGGTAGAGATTTCATATTTATTATTATTTACTCTTTTTCTTGTGTACTTCCTGCTCTCTTGCTCTGCCACTTTTTTCTCCCTTGTTCTTTTTATCTGACTCCGCAATCCAGTTCTCCTCCCTTTCCCTCCACCCTCTTTATCTATTAACTCAGATGCTTTTTCTCAGATCAATACCTCTCAGAGTTCGGATAGCATTATCTTCTCTTCTAATGTCTCCCTAAGAGGTTGAATCAAACCTGCTGCTCTTCTCTCTGGTGTTCTATTCCTCCCAATCTCTCTCATCCCTTTTGTTTTCCTTTTGTCCTGTTCATATTGCTTTACCTCGAAATAGACTATTTAGAGATTTTTCCACTAAACAGCGAGTTACAATGAATTCAGATAAAAATTTCCATCTCGGCTGGTAATTGTCAGGAATTGATCAAAGAATTGCAAATGTCATCATTAATTTATAGAGCAGTAAACATGTTTGTTCTTTGTATGTAGAGAAGGGTGCACACAATGCCCCAGTGGTGTATTTTGGATATGAACTGGCCTAGGCATGACAAAACTCAGGCACCCCCATTCCCCAGTCTGTGCCCCGCCTCTCGCTGTTTAAGACTAACACACTGACACACACTCTCAGATACACATACAGTGACACACAATCACTAACAGACACACACATTCACTGACAGACACACTTAATAACTGATACGCACTCACTCACAGGCATACACTAACAGACACACACATATCCATTCACAGACACAGTGACAGACACACACATTCACTGACAGACATACACACACACTCAATAACAGATACACATTCACTCACAGAGATACACTAGCAGACACACACATATCCATTCACAGACACAGTGACAGACACAGTAACAGAAACACACTCACTCACAGATACACAGTGACAGATATGGACACATTCAAACCTACAAAGGAAAAATCAAATTTTACACCAAATACGTTGTGATGAAAAAAAAAGCTGAATTGAAGAATTCTCAGTTTAATAAATCAACTCTTATTGGTTTCTAGATAGGTTGTATTCTGTTATAGTTAACAGGGTCATTTTTTCAGGATTATTTAAACACTAATACGATTTAAGTGTATTTGGCTTTGGCCTAACATTCTTTCTGTGCTTTTCTCCCTGTCCAATCCTCTTTAGCTGTAATTTAAAAAAACATTTTACAGCTTTCTGTAGCATAACCCCATCAACATAGCCACGTTTTCACAAAATATGTTCCTGATTGGAAAATACACAGTGTAGCTCGGCCAATGAGAAACCAGTGTAAACTGAGCTGCTGACTTGACTATGTACAAACAGCCAATCACTGTCCTCTTCTGGATGGCATTTCAAATTCATGCCAAGGGGTAAAATAATTAGAGGACAGTGATTGGTTGTGGGCAATCATATCTGCAACTCAGCTCATACTGACCTCTTATTGGATGAGCTGAATACATACTCAGAGTGTGTTCTAATAAGGAAGTTGCTTTGTAAAAAAAGAGCGGGTGTGGCTAAGTTTGTAGCGTTATGCTACACAGTGCTGCAAAGCTATTTTCCTTTTTAAGTAAAACCAAGAGATTTACATATAGAAAAAAATACAGAAAGAATACGAAGCCAAATCAAATGCACTTAAGTTTTATTGGTGTCTGGAGTGTGCCTAGAGATTCACAGGCTCACTCTAGGCGCCATAAATGTTACTGTCAGATTGTTTGACACTTACCTGGGTCCTCCGACTACCCCTGTTCCAGTCCCTCTCAGCAGATCAATTCCATCTGTGTTTGGACTGACTTTGCTGGCTGAAGACATAAGCTGACACTTACATGATGTAGTTTTAATGGTGCTGAGAGTGCCCCATAATGTTGAATTTCAAATTTTAGGATAAAGGAGACAAAATGAAATCATAGCTCACTTGGAAAAAATACCAACATCTGCAAATCTATATTGGTGCTGTCTGCTTAATAAGGATGTAAGAATGGATATACCATTCACAGCTGCTACTATATATCAGCTTGTTAATTAGCAACGTATAGCAATGTGCATAATTATATATTGCGGCATGTTCAGAATAACTCTGTGTTTTTGTACAAAGCAGTGAGTTCATTATCCTTATTATAGGTACAATAACGTAGCATCATTTTATATCCCTTTATATATTACCCGTCTGTCAGTGTATAGATAATCGACATTGTCTATATACAGAAAGTAATTGTCTCTAATACAGAACATAATGTTAATTAGAAAAGTACAGATAATTTATTACTAATTATTATTATTATTATTATTATTATTATGATATTTATAGAGCGCCGTCAAATTCCGCAGCGCTTTACAATGGGTGGACGAACAGACATGTATTTGTAAACCAGACAAGTTGCACACAGGAACAGAGGGGTTGAGGGCCCTGCTCAATGAGCTTACATAGAGGGAGTGGGGTAAAATGACACAAAAAGGTAAGGATAGTATTAGACTAATGACAGTTGCAGAAGAGGAATCATCCAGGAGCTATTAACAGTTTAATTGATATGCTTTTATGAAGAAGTGGGTTTTTAACGATTTTTTTGAAGGAGTGGAGACTGGGTGAGCATCTAACGGAGGAGGGAAGCGAGTTCCACAGGCTCGGTGCAGCCCTCGAGAAATCTTGAAGGCGAGCATCAGAGGTGGGAGTACGGACAGAAGATAGACGTAAGTCTTCAGCAGATCGTAAGGGCCTAGACGGGACATACTTCTGTATAAGGGAGGATAGATAGGTGGGAGCAGCATTATGTAGAGATTTGAAAGCAAGAACCAGAATTTTAAATTGAGCTCTATATTTTATAGGAAGCCAATGTAGGGACTGACAGAAGGGTGAGGCATGGGAGGTGCGGGCGGACAAGAAGATGAGCCTCGCCGTCGCATTCATTATGGACTGTAACGGCGCTAGTTGGGAGCACGTAAGACCACTGAGAAGCAGATTACAGTAGTCAAGTTGAGAAAGGACAGTGGAATGGACCAACACCTTAGTCGCATCTGGCGTTAAGTAGGGGCGGATGCGCGCAATGTTTTTGAGATGGAAATGACAGGATTTGGCGATAAATGAACATGAGGCTTGAAGGAGAGGTCGGAGTCAAAGAGAACACCTAGGCAGCCGGCCTGTGTGGTGGAGCTGATGGTAGCACCGTTGACTTGGAGGGAGACAGACACAGGAGTAACAACACTTGAGGGAGGAAAGACCAGAATTTCAGTTTTGGTCAAATTTAGTTTAAGGAAGTGGGCAGCCATCCAGTTAGAAACAGCAGAGAGGCAGACAGAAACACTAGTCAAGAGGGACAGGGAGAGATCAGGAGAGGACAGGTAGATTTGCTTGTCATCTGCATAGAAATGATATTGGAAGCCAAAGGAGCTAATGAGTTTACCAAGGGAGGCAGTATAGATGGAGAACAGTAGGGGACCAAGGACTGAACCTTGGGGACACCAACAGAGAGGAGTTGGGGAGAAGAAGCAGAGCCAGAGAAAGAAACACTGAAAGAGAGCTGGGAGAGGTAGGAGGAGCACCAGGAGAGAGCAGTATCTTGTAGACCGATATTGCGGAGGATGAGAAGAAGCTGTTGATGATCAACAGTGTCAAAAGCCGCAGACAGGTCAAGGAAAATTAGGATAGAGTAGTGACCACGAGATTTTGCAGTGAGTAGATCATTGGATACTTTGGTCAGTGCCGTTTCCACAGAGTGCTTAGTGCGGAAACCAGACTGAAGCGGGTCTAGCAGAGAGTTGGACTCGAGGAAGTCTGTCAATCTCGCATACACAATTTTTTTCAAGGATCTTGGATGCAAAAGGCAGTAGCGAGATAGGACGATAGTTGGATGGGGAGTTAGGGTCAAGACTGGGCTTCTTTAGAATTGGGGTTACAGTTGCATGTTTGATGGGCAATGGAAATATACCAGAGGAGAGAGAGAGATTGAGAATTTTAGTGAGAGGTGGAGAAAGAGAAGAAGACAGAGTACGGATGAGGTGCGAGGGAATTGGATCTAGGGAGCAGGTGGTGGGGCGGGAGGACCGGAGCAGAGCAGAAACCTCTTCCAATGTAGCGGGTGCGAATGAACATAGAACAGCAGAGGGAGTGAAGTTAGGGGAAGTATTGTAAGGGGAAGAAGATCTAATCTAAATAATATGTAACAGCATATTTATTATTAGAAGTTAGACAGAGCAGCGTTCCTTAACAGTGTATAAATTATAAGCAACAATGGGGATTATTCACTAAATATGATATTGCAAATAAATTCCAAAATTTAGGGCAAATCAGACTACCTGGAAAATTGGTAAGTTGAATGTTATTTACAAATAATTTATTTAGGTCCAGAATGTGTAATTGCTTTGCCTTTCTCTGATTTGTGAATATGCTACATTATATATACCTCTCAGGATATTTAAAGCAACACTCCAATCACCATAATCACTATAGCGTGCAGTAGTGGTTATGGTGCCAGTAAGTCTCTGGTGCCCACCCCATTTTAAAAAGCCATAGTGATTTAGAATGGCGCCCCACACTTTTACTACTAATATGGGAGAGCCGGAAGCTCCTTAAGAGGAGCTTCTGTTAGGTTTCCTGGACTAAGCCCTGCA
>OW240913.1:72782077-72863485 GCA_933207985.1 Pelobates cultripes | reverse complement strand
CGTTCCTTCAATGAGAACTGACCATTTCAAATAAAACAAAAACAAAACTGTGCTGCCTCTTACTGAATGATAGGACAAACTCATCTTGTTTGTATACAATTATAAAGATGGTTCTTTAATACATTATGGATCAGTGATGTCATTATAACAATCTGGTCCTTAAACAGTATCTACCTATTTATAGGGAGAAATATAGAAAGATATAAATGTGTCATAAAAAACAGGTCTGTTTCTCGAGCAGCACGTTGTGGGGAGAATAAAACCTGAGAAATTGTGACTTGAATAGGAAAGTTGGAGACAGTATTTTATCTTTGCTATTTTACACTTAATTTTCCAATATTTGACATATATTTTCTCCCAGTGTGATGTCATCCTGGAGAATATTGGGGGTGCATTAAAGGCCATAGGCGAATGTGAAGTTCTTGTGGCAATGCACTCTGCCATAGTTACACTATGTTAGGGTGTAATAGCCAGAAAGCACAGTACAATCTCTCATACCCAGAGAGCTTGGAGACATGGCTTGAAGCTGTGCTTCCAAGCCTTCTAATTACTAAAATATTTAGATAATGGGCCACTAGGGAGAGGGGAACAACAGCAATCTAAATGAAGTTGTTATAGTGAGTACAGTGTTCCTTTAAACATGACCTATAACTGGGCAGAGAGTTTACATCTTGAATCATTTATTTCCATGTCAAGTGATGAGAATGAATGTAACATTAAAAAGAAATATCGGGGCTGAGTATATCCAGCAAGAACTAGGACAAAAACAAAAAAATCTCTTTTAAAGTGAAAATTGCTCAACTGGATGAAGAAAGCACGTATAAAAAATGAGTCACTGTTGTACTTGAAGCTGCAATTGTACTTTGATTCTGGAATCACTGTATTCTGAGCTTTGTTCTTAGCAGTTTGTCTCGTTTCTTTTGTCATTGTCCCATGAATATAAAAGACCCAACAGCTTAGTCAAAGGTGATGGCAGATAAGTACGATATACCCAAATACTTCAAGTGGATAATTTTATCTTAGTGGCAGCTAATTGTTTATTTGAAGATAAACACCCTGGCCCCGCACTTGACCTCCACTTACAGTAAAGCATCATTTTGTTGTTTTTCTGCTATCCACTTGATTTGCTTCATGCTGTTAGAAACGTGATGTTTTTAATGAATCATCTTTTTTTCAAATAGTTATTATTGAGAATTTTTCTAAATATTATATAAATAACAGTAACAATGGGGGTTATCCATCCATAAGTACTTAACAATATGAATCATCTTCTCACTAAAGTTAGGAATGTTTGATTATTTTGAATAGTGAGTATAAAACTTTAAAGGATCACTATAGTGTCAGGAAAACAAAGCGGTTTTTCTGACACTATAGTGCCCTGAGGGTGCCCCCTCAGGGTCCCCTTCCCATTGCGCTTAAGGGGTTAAAACCCCTTCAGCAGCTTACCTTAATCTGGTGACCTCTCCTCCCCCGCCGACGTCAGTTCCCCTGTCCGACGTCAGCGGAGCCGAATGTGCATGCGCTGCAATGCTTTCCTATGGACACTCTGCGTGATGGAGGCGAAATGTGCCTCCAGCATCGCAGATGCGCCTCTAGAGGCTAGAGGCTGGATTAACCCCAAATGTAAACATAGCAGTTTCTCTGAAACTGCTATGTTTGCATCTGAAGGGTTAAAACCTGAGAGACCTGGCACCCAGACCGCTTCATTGAGCTGAAGTGGTCTGGGTGACTATAGTGTCCCTTTAATATATTTCTATACATCTATCCATCCATCTATTTGACTACCTACCCAACTACCTACCAGACTATCTATCTATAACATATATAAAAAAAATACCCCATACCACATAAGGCAAAACAAGTGGCCACCCTTAAAAAAAGAAGAAACAAAAAATGTGTTTCTATGCATGTATCGGTCATTTCTGAATGATACTCACTTTGGACACATGACATGTGTGACATGTCATGAATCCCTTTTATTCCAGAAGTTTGGTCCTTTGAAACTGAAACATTATTTGTTGCTGTAAGAACCCCAGCATAAATAGATGCAGAGCCCCGCATAATGTTCCATACTAAAAATTTACTAAAATAGAGGCTGTTACAATTTCAATTAGAATTTAGGTATCACAATCACACATCTTGAATAGCTTCAAGGTTAGCCCAAATTGGAGTATTTTCAAACAGAATTAAAAAGCCACTTGAATTTCCACATTAGAATTTCCAACAAGTGCATCATGAAAATATTTCAAAGCAAAATTGCTCCAAAATGTATCCTGATGTATCCCATATGCAGTAGTAAATATATGATATTCTACTAAAAAAATTTTTTTATTCTGGTGGAATATTATCATATGTATGAAAAGAAGTTTGGTATTTATAGAGTTTGGGGTGGATTTATTCTCTATTCAGTATTCATTTAGGGGGGTTATTATTTAAGGGTCTGTTACGGATTGTCAATTTAATTGGTCAAAAGAATTAAGTAGAAGATTCTGATCTAGTAGACATCAACAGGTTTTTCTGTATACCTTGCCTAGGGGATTGAAGAAGTCACAGAGCTATGTAACTAGCATGTAATGCTTTGTACATTTTTTTTTTCCAATTGACAATTTTTTATTTTGTCTTTGAGCAAAAAGAAACATGGGGATACAAAACGAGGAAAGAGGGGGGGGGGAATTATACATTGCATAATGGCTACACAGACAATAGCTATGTGTAGTTATATACATATCAGTGTACAACATAGTTAGACATCCACATACAAACATGCTTCCCTGAGTTGTGTGTTTTCTGGAGCTTCATTGCTTATTTACCGTAAACCCCTTTTTTTTTTTTTTTTTTTTATATATATTTGGTGTGGTAGTATTTGTTGGCGCTCTGCGTGGCGCCTCTCGATTTTGTTTCAGGAGTCGGTAGGCTCACTAGGGTGGACGTGGTTAGGGGGGGTGGTGTCTTAGTTCGTGATTTGTTGAACCCACAGGTCGTGTGCTTCCTGTACCTCTTTTCGTGTTCCAAATTGTGCGTGTGCCATTTTTTCGTATTCCCAATTTTGGTTTACCTGTTTTATAAGGTCCTCTATGGGTGGAGTGAGAGCTTTTTTCCAATGTCGGGATATCACTAGGTTGGCTGATATTAATGTGTGATATAATATCAGTTTGTTATGTTTCGGTAATTTTTCTGGCAAGATGAACAAGAGACACATCTGAGGTGTGTCTACTCTTGGGGCTGGCGATATCTTCTGTAGTATGTTCGCTACCTCTACCCAAAATGGTCTGAGCATGGTGCATGTCCACCAAGTGTGTATCATCGTGCCCACGTCCTTCCCACACCTCCAGCACATATTGCTGGTCGAGGGCCATATTCTGTGCAATTTATCCGGTACCAAGTACCAGCGGTATAAAATTTTTCGCTGCAATTCTAGATGTGTGGCACATGCTGTAAGCCCCCTATGAGCCGTGTATGCCCTCTCCCAGTCCCTGTCTGTTATTGTAACGTTGATATCTCGTTGCCAGGATGATTTGACCTCACCTAATGTGTGTGATTGTTGCGTTATTAAGCTCTGGTATCCCCAGGACATTATTTTCTTGAGTGGTGTTGTTCCCGTGCTTTGTTTTTCGAATTCCGTCATATGTGTCGGTGCTGTGGGCTCTGTTCGTCTCCCTAGCTTATCTAGTACGTAAGATTTGAGCTGAAGGTAGGAGAATAATGCTTTGTAGGGGAGGTTATATTTTTCCTGTATGTCGGGGAACGGTATCAGTCGCCCCCTGTCTATCACTTGGTACATGTGACGTATCCCGCCTTTCACCCATATTTCCCAAGGGAATGTAGGAATCTCCAGTCCTATGGAGCGCAATGGCATAGCTAACGGTATTATCGGTTGCGTCACTAAGTCTGGTTTCATTGTGTGCCACATTCGCAGTAAGGTTTGGGTAGGTGGTAGGAGATCGTTTATTTCCTGGTTGTTTTTCGTCTGTTTCCACATGAGTGACCTAAGATCACCTTGTGGTGCTTTGCTGGCTTCGATCGTCACCCACTGCGGGGCGCCGGTAGGCCTGTTAATCTGTGCAATGTTGTGTAGGTATGCTGCTCTGTAGTACGTCGCCAGGTTAGGAAGGCCTAATCCCCCTTTTTTGACAGATCGATATAACGTCCCTGCTGCTACTCTTGCCTTTTTCCCTTCCCAAATGAATGAGTTAATGATATGTTGCACGTTTTTTAGGAACTGTTTTGGTATTGGTATTTGGAGCGTCCGGAAAAGATACTGTATCTTAGGGGTAAGTGTCATTTTGACTGCTGCTATGCGTCCTATCCATGACAGGTATTTACCCTTCCATGAGTGAAGGGTGTCTGTAAATTCCTTCAGTAAACGGGTGTAGTTGTGTCGGAACAGGTGGGCTGGGTTTTTGGTTATTTTGATACCCAGGAATGTCAGGTGATCGTGTCTCCAGTCTAGAGGGAATGCTCGTTCCAGTCTGATTGCTAACTCGCCTCCTAGTTGTATTCCTAGGGCCTGGGTTTTCGTGACGTTAAGCTTATAGTATGATACTGCCCCATATTCTTGGATTCTGGTCATCAGGTTTGGTAGGGATATTAATGGGCGTGTTAGTGTTACTAGGACATCGTCCGCGAACAAATTGAGCTTAAATTCGTTAGTCCCCATGAGTACTCCTCGTATGTTCGTGTCAGCTCTAATAACTGCCGCCAAGGGTTCCAGCGCTAAAATATAGAGTAATGGTGATAGGGGGCACCCCTGTCGCGATCCATTAGTAATGCGTATTTGTTTGGATACAAACCCAGAATTTAAGACCCTGGCTGTGGGGTGGGAGTAGAGCGCTCTGACGGCGTTTATAAAGGTTGGGGGGAATTTATATTTACCAAGTACCGCCTGCAGAAAAGGCCAGTTGAGCCTGTCAAAAGCCTTTTCCGCATCTAGTGACAGAAGTATCCCCCCCTCACCTTTGTCAGTCAGGCTGTATAGTAGGTCAATTACCTTCCTGGTGTTGTCTGAGCCCTGTCTGCCTTTTGTGAATCCCACCTGATCATCATGAATTAATGTTGGGATTATGTCCGCTATTCTGTTGGCTTGTATTTTTGCATATAGTTTAATGTCCGTGTTGAGTAACGAGATCGGTCTGAAGTTTTGACTACATGTCGGTGGCTTTCCTGGTTTAGGCAGTGTTACTATGTGTGCGCCCAGCATCTCTGCCGGAGCGTCCGCTTTGCGAGTGAGTGCATTGAATAAGTTTGCTAAGTGCGGGGCTAGAGTATGTGCGAATTTTTTGTAGTAGTTGTTGGAGAACCCGTCTGGGCCTGGGGCTTTCCCGCTTGGGAGATGGGATATGGCCTGAAGTACTTCTGTTACTGTGATATCTTCCTGTACTGTAGCTATTTGCTCCACTGTCAGTGATGGTAGAGATATCCCCGCTAGGTATGTCTCTATACCGCCCGTAGTTGGCTGGCTCGTGTCAACCGCATTCTCCAGGTTGTATAGAGATGTGTAGTAATCCGCAAATACGTCCCCAATGTCTTTGGGTGTCACCTTTTTTTCCCCTGTTTGGTTGTGAATGAATGGGATCTTGGCATTCACATTTCTGTGTGACAGTCTCCTGGCTAGTAGTCTGCTTGCTCTATTGCCCTGTACGTACTGTGTCGTCTTAAGTTTTCTAAGGTGGTACCCTGTTTTTGCTAGATCGTGCTCTTTAATTTCCCCTAGTTTGTCCTGAATTTGCCGTTTGAGCTCAGGAGTTGGGGTCAACTGGTTTTGTTTGTTGAGGGTATATAGTGACTTTAGCCAGTGCCTCATTTTGGTTTGGGACTCCCGTTTCAGTGCGCTCGCCCTACCTATGAGGGATCCCCTGATGACCGGTTTGTGTGCCTGCCATAGCGTCTCTGGCGTGATTTCCGACGTGTGGTTAGTAGTAAAGTACCTGTGTAATTCGTCAGTGAGGGTCTCACAAAATTGGGTGTCGTTTAGGAGAGTCTCATTCAGTCTCCACGGGCTTCTGTGTTTATAGTCATATGCATCTCGCAATTCGAGGGTAACTGGGGCGTGGTCGGACCACGTAATGTTCCCTATCGAGCATGCTATTAATTGATTAAGGAACGTTCCCTTTACGTAAAACCCGTCTATCCGAGAGTAGGTATTGTGGACTTGGGAGAAAAATGTATAATCCCTCTCGTCCGGGTGCAATACCCTCCACGCGTCATATAGGTCATGTTCGCTAAACAAGCGAACCAGGGGCTTACATTCTCGTGTGAGGGTTGCGTGTCTGGGTGTGTTTGGTCCTACCGTTGAGTCTCTTTTGGGGTCAAGTATGTGGTTCAGATCCCCGCATATGAACGTGATGCCCCTCTGGACCCGCGCAAGTCGCGTTATAATTTTGTGCAAAAAGTTTCTCTGGTTTGCGTTTGGTGCGTAAATGTTCACTATAGTGTACTCTAAATTGTTAATTTCACACGCCAGTATTATAAACCTCCCCTGTGTGTCCGTGTCTTCGTACAAGGGCTTAAAGGAGACCTCTTTGCTAATCATTATGGCAACCCCTTTAGTTTTTGATGTGGCAGTGCTGTGGAATTGTACCGGATATTGTGCTTTTGCTAGTATGGACGCCTGTTTAAAGTGCGTTTCTTGTAAACACACTATATCTGGGCGTGACCTGCGCAGGTCTCTGGTAAGACAATACCTCTTTACTGGGGTATTCAACCCCTTAACATTGTGGTTGTATATTTTCATGATTTAATGTATGTGTTATACAAGTATTGGTTCTGTTTGTCTGTGTACTAATCCCCCTGATGAGGTACCTGCCTTCCCAGGGGTTCCTGTGTATTTTGTCTCCATAGTTCACTCTGTGGGGCTCTGCAATGCTTGGGGTCAGGGTCAAGGTGGTAGAGGGTAGGTATGAGGAATTGGCAGTATAAACAACATATATAACAGTCACATAGAATAAAACATAAGTGTATACATTTACAAACGGTTCAGTATACATTTCCCACTGAAGGGTATTGCACTATCACGATAGTGCAAGGTGGGAGCGTGGTTACTCTGTCGACTTCTAAGGTGTGGTGTAATTGGTTGCACTTAGGGTGCCCGAATCTTTCCCTCGGTATTCACCTTCGTGTTGCAATCATTGTATGTGTGAATCTACCGGCTGTTGCTGTGGCGTATAGGTTGCGTTACTTTATTTTATTTTTATTTATTTTTTTTTATTTTTTTTTTCGTGTGTGTGTGTGTGTGGGTTATGGGCTTTGTGTTATGTTCATGGTTCAAATGCACGTCAAGCCTTCCTGGCCTTTTTTTTTTTTTTTTTGCGTGTGTGTATGTATCTATATATACATTAATATCCTGTGTGCTTATGAGTGAATGTGTCATGTGTGTTTTGTAAATGTTTATGGTTAGGCGTGTAGTGCTGGGAATACTTGCACTTCTCCGACCGCCAGACTTCAGGCTTTGCCTCAGCGTCCTCAACGGAAGAAAAAAAGTCTCTGTGTTAGTTCATTTTTTAGTCTTTTTCCAGTCAGTTGGCATTCTCCGTGCTGCAGTCGCCTCTTTCTTCTCCGGGTTTGGCAGGACGTTCCAGCTGCGCAGCAGTTTGCGGCCTTCTTCTGGGGTGTTCACTGTGGTCACCAGTCCATTCCTTCTGATTAGGAGGCGGATAGGGAATCCCCATCTATACTGTATATTGTTGTAGCGGAGGGTTTCAGTCGTTTCCCTAAATTCTTTTCTTTTTTGCAGCGTAGCCGCAGAGAGGTCTGTGAACATTTTGATATGTTTGTATTTTTGTGGTGGGTCGCCGCCCGTTCTCGTTGCTTGAAGTAGTGCTTCTTTAGCATGGAAGTAGTGTAGGTGAGTTAGCACATCTCTGGGGGTGTCTTGTGGTAAAAACGCCGGTTTTTGCACTCTGTGATATCTATCCAGCAGTAAAATATCAGCCGGCAGATCTGGTGCTATCGCTTTAAAGTACCCCATTAGGTATTCATGTAGATCTTGCTGCTTTACCTCCTCAGAGATGCCTCTGATTCTAAGGTTCTGCCGTCTCGAACGGTCCTCTAGGTCCATGACCTTCCTCTGCGTGGTGTCAAGTTGTTGTTGCAGCTCTTGTACTTGTTCTGCCATAGCATTATGCACAGTGGCTTGTTCTTCCACACGGTTCTCCACTTGTGCAGTCCTGTCCCCCAGCTCCTGCATCTCCCTTTTCACTTCTCCTAGTGTACCTTGCAGGGTTTCAAGAATCCTGCTGGACATGGTGTCTAGACACTTCTGTAGGAAGTCTTGGGTAACTGTTTTGTGTGCCTGGGGATGTTGGTAGTGGCAGTGTGTCATTACCTCCGTCGCCATCTTGTCCCTGGTCAGCTAGGCCCATCAATTTTGGCGTCGACGCTCGGGTCGCAAAAAAGCCGGCCCGATCGGTTTTCTCGGCTTGCTTCTTGGCCTTCTGTGCTGCCATGCCTGGGGGGGTTGTGTGTGGGTCGGATAATTGCCGGTACTGCTTAGAAATTAGCTTTTTCGGGCCGTCGGTGCGCGGAGCTCAGCACTGTGCGACCATCCGCATCGCCCGTCAGGCCACGCCCCTATGCTTTGTACATTTTAAATTGACTGTGGTATTATAAGTTGTATTTTAAAGTGAATCCTCATTTTTTCCTTTCTTTTTTTTTCTTTTTATATGCATTTAAATTGGCACTTACTATTTTTGGCTGTTCTGTGAAGAGACTATGACAGGGAACGAAAAAGCTAATTTTTATTCTAGCACCTTTATCGCTGTCAAGATTCTTAATACTAACATTGTATACTTGACTTTCTTTGCACCTCTTTAACAGGTTGTGTAATAGGTATAAGACATTCTAATTCAAACTAATTTGACTTTTTTATGCACATAGCATCAGATGTAACATTGAAAACCTTCGGAACACACATCTCATATGGATATTGCAATGTGCTTCTTAATTGGTTACTCCAAGTACCATGACCACTTCAGTGATTTGAAGTGGTCATGGAGCTTGGAGTCTGTATGTGCACTACAGTTTGAAATGCTGCACGTAAAGAGTTTAAGCACTTAGCTGCCGGATGTGTAACTCCAACCCTGGCAGCTATTCAGTTCTGAATAAGAGTTCAGGGCTGGCTAATGTCAATTCTGTGCATGTTTGCCATCTGTCATCTGTTGTCTTTGCATATATGGCATCTGTTGGAGTAACCTCTAAAGATTGATATTTCATGTATTGTGCACATGTATAATTGTTATGTTATCTATTCTGCTGTTTCATTGTAGTTATAATGCTTATTTTTCCATTAAGTGGTGTAATTAATTATTGTGGAATTGTTAGTTAATATAACTTGCTCATTTCACCAAGCCAGGGGAGATGTTGGTCATGTTCATTTGGCACTTGTCTTCTTTTTCTACAGGTATGTAACAGAACCGCTGGCACCCCGACCGGGTACCTTCCGCCGACGGATGCTCCTAGTGCTTTCCGAGGACTCCAAGCACTCTGCCTGACACCATAACCACTGCAGACCCCACGATCCGCCGCAGCTTGGTTCTGATCTCACCGTCTACACCCACTCTGGACCCAGGACCAGGGTCCAGCTTCCAGCAGGTCGACCTCTCTCCGAATTCCAGAGAGCAGGAACAGGAACAAGCTCTTAGCAGAGCTTAGTGATTATACCCTGGGGAGTATAGTGATTATAGCAATCCCCAGAGTGTAGTTTCTCCAATCCCCCAAACATGAGCCGAAACTTCATGAAGGTACAAGATGATCTGTTTATTGGCACACAAAGAACCTTCTTTTATGCAGGTCCCCATGCAAGGGGACATCCCACAGGGTGGGACACAGTACAACCAATCACACAATGGTTACATCCCACACATCTCCTCCCCTTTAGCCTGAGAGGTAACCCAATTATCAATACATTTTAAAACACACTTTTTACCCAACTTTCATAACTCTAAAACCATACATCCAATATTAATAAAAAATCATGCAAATCCTTCCATTAGTTCAAAAGTTAGTTAGAAGTCCTTTGTGACCAAAGGAAGCATGGCTTTTCCTGCCCAAACCAGTTCCCACTGGTCTGGCAGTGTCCCTGGGACAACTCCCTGCTGGAGAACAATAGACAGGAAACGGGGGAGAGGAAGAAACACACCTTCCCATGGATTCCAATGGGAAGAAACTGTCTTTAGAAGCCAATAAGCCCCAAATAGTCTTTTTAAATGGCAATACACCCCAGGGCCATAGTCATGAGGAAGGAGGCTGGCAATCAGGCTCCTCCAAAAGCCAGGGGCAAAGGGCAGCTTGTCACCTAACAATCCAGGGACAAAAGGCATTTCGTCACAAGGTATATATATGAATTGCACTTTACTTTACATTCAAAAACTACATGGAAGGCAGTCCACTGCCACCCACCTCGACTTACTTCCTCTGCCCCCATATTTTCTATGTTGATGCACTACGTGCTAGTTTATGACAAGCTTAGTTTATATAAATCAGTTTATGGAATAATTATAACACCATATATGTAGGCCAGTCCCCCAAGTCTTGTAATTAATAATACAAAGATGATACAATGTTTTATGTAATGACACCATGGTTGTAATAATTAGTGATAAACAAAATAAAACAAATTATTTGAAAATACCTATGTATCTGCAATTTTAGCTATGTTAGATAGGCATTAGGCAATTCTAGAAACTAAAGAAAAAAATTACTTGTGCGCTATCTGAAATCCCTAGGCACATTTAAACACCTCATGTGTTCCTTATTAGGGGTTAATAAGTGCGTAGGGGGTTTAGAAAAATGCAATGCTCCGTCTCATCAGAGATGTAACCTTATAGAGGAGAACAACAAGGTGAATTGAAGATTATGCTAGTGCAGTGTACTAATAATCTTAATTTTAATAATGACAGTAGGCAAATATTTTGCATTAACTTTCTAACTACTAACTCCGTAGCAGCAAAGAAAAAACAGTTTAAAGAAAGAACCAATCAGCTTGAGTTAGAGAGTATATAAGTTCCTGCCTAGCCAATCATTTCCTCTTGACTAATGCGACATCACAAGTTCATAGTATGACAAACGTGTCCTGAATCAACGTGAATCAACTAGTCCAACGTGGAAACTTCATTATCAGATCCAGTCGTCTTCATGAAACATAAAACTTGTTAACTGATTCCGGTACATTCGTAGTCGTGTTAAGCTGAAAGGAGAAAGGAGACTAGTATCAGTGATACGGAAGCGACCGTATGACATAAATGTTTATGTGTATGTTGACAATATTAACTGCTTAACTTGTTTATCCAGACTATTTTATGTTAGTCCCCTTCACTCGTTAGGAAAAACAGAGGTATAGAGTACCGTAAAATATCTCACAATATAGATATATGTACTAGTATCAAGTTTGTCCCCCTGGAAATCTACTTACCTTATTAGGGTGGGAACCTCAAGATGAAGGGAGGGAAAATATTCGCCTCCTGTCATTATTAAAATTAAGATTATTAGTACACTGCGCTAGCATAATCTTCAATTTTACCACATGACAGGAGGCTTCATATTTTGCATTTTTAACTCTTAGGTAGAAGGGTGAATGCGGCGTTGGACGACGGACGGAAATAGAATGTCCGAAATGTCGATAAGTGTAACAAGTCAGCAGTTTGCAGAATGTCTGATAGCGATGCGTCTGCCAAGAAAGCAGCTGATGCCGCCGCCCCCCGCATGGATTGTTCGCCAAAAGAAGAGTCTATGCCGGCTAGAGAAAGGAGCCATTTGATCCATCTGGCTAGAGTGGTGACCGACACTGGCCCATGTGGGCTAACATATGATACCAAAAGTTGTCTTGCTGTTGGTGAATGCAATGTCTCTGTTGCTGCCACATAAGACCGCAGGGTCTTGACCACGCACAATTGAGGATCCGATTTTGTCCTCCGTGAAATATGGAATGTGACTCTCTCCGGATTTATAGAAAAGGGGTCTTTATCGAACGCCCAAACATCCGATACGAAACCCTACGTAAGCTCCTTGTGGAGGCCATTGTTGGGTGAAAGCGTCTACCTCCAGGCATTCTGGGTCTGGAAGCCAGCTGTAAAACTGTGGCACTTGGTGATTGTTGCGTGAGGCAAATAGGTCCAGTATGAAGGGCCCCATCTGTTCGTTCAGGAGGGCAAATATCTGTGGGTCCAGTTGCCAATCGCTGACGTCTCTCTAGTGTCGGGAGTACCAATCTACCGTACGATTCGACTCCCCTGGCAGGTATTCTGCTTGTATCGTAATGTTGCGTGGGAGACAGTAATAGAAGATTTCCTTTGTTAGATCCACCAGTGTTCGGGAGTGTGTACCGCCAAGGTGGTTGATGTATCTCACCGTCGATATGTTGTCCATCCGAAGAAGTATACAACAATTGGATTGTCCTTTCGCCAGACTGTGTATAGCGAATGACCCCGCTAGCAGTTCCAGACAGTTGATGTGCATTGAGAGTTCTTGGGTTGTCCATGTTCCTCCCGTGGATGCTTCCCCATCTGTGGCGCCCCATCCCAATCGGCTGGCGTCCGATTCCAGCACGAAGTCCGGGTGGGTGCCGAAGATGGCTTGGCCGTTCCAAGCTTGCATACAATTGAGCCACCATTCGAGTTCCTGATGTACCTCATTCGTTAGCGGGACTGGTTGATTGTACGTAGGGTTTTGTCGAAGGAAGCGGGTTTTCAATTGTAGTATGGCTCGGTAGTGTAGAGGGCCTGGGAATATGGCTTGTATCGAAGAGGACAGTAGGCCAACAATCCATGCTAGTTGTTGGAGTGGGATGGAATCGCATTTGAGTACTCTGCGGATTTCCTTCTTGATAGCAGTCACTTTGGTAGACGGGAGATGAAGAGTGCAGGACCTGGAGTCTATCTCGAAGCCCAGGAATTGGATGCTTTGTGTGGGTGTCATTGCGGATTTGGCTCTGTTGACTATGAAGCCCAGGGATTCCAACAATTGTACTGTGTACTCTGTATGTTGAACTGCCAGTTCCCTTGTCCTGCAGAACAAGAGTATGTTGTCTAGGTAAATGATGCACCTGATCCCACGAGTCCTGAGATGAGAGACTACTGGTTTCAACATCTTCGTAAAGCACCACGGTGCTGAGCTCAGTCTGAAAGGGAGACAAGTGAATTGCCAGGGAGCGCCGTTCCATAGAAATCAGAGGAGAGGGCGGCTGTCCGCGTGAATCGGGATTGATAGATATGCGTCTTTGAGATCCAGACGTGTAAACCAGTCCCTGTCTTGAAGGACCTCCCTTAGTAAGTGTATGTCCTCCATTTTGAAGTGACAGTAGGTCACGTGGGCTTTAAACGCTCTTAGATTGATAACCGGTCTGAAATCTCCGGTTTTCTTGCGGACGAGGAAAATATTGCTGAAGAAGCCTCCCCGTCCCTGAACGGGCTGTATGACGCCCTTCGCATGTAGTTCGCGGAGCTCCATTTCTATGAGGTGCACGTCTAAGGTTGAGAGATACAATGGGTGTGGAGGACTTTCCTGTACCGGGGTCGTACGTAATTCGATGTGTTACCCTTGGACCATCTGTAGAACCCAGGCGTCTGTGGATAGATTTGCCCAGTTCTGGGAAAAAAGAGAAACACGACCTGCAGACATGGTTAGTTGGGACATAGTTAGGGGTTGTTTTCTTACCTGTGGGAAATCTTGCGCGGGCTCGTCCGCGACCTCCACGTCCTCTGTCTGTACCCCTCTGATAGCAGAGGTAGCTTTGTCGAGAGCCTGCGTCTTGGTAACCCTGTTGCGGGTAAAATTGTTGTGGGTGTCCCGTGCGGGGGCCCCATGGCCAGAATCGGCTGGTGGCATGGCCCCGTTGCCGACCAGCCCTGGGAAAAACACCTCTTGTGAGGTTGCCACGGAAAACCTTGCGCATGGATGAACGGGCTCTGTTTAGTGAGGTGAAGACATTGGCATGTTTATTGAGCTCTTTGAGGAAGGCCTCCCCGAAGAGCTTGCCCTGTGCCTGTGGACCCAATTCTTTTACCCTTAAATCCGCAAATTTGGGGTCTATGCGGAACAGTGCTCTGTGGAGAGGGCCGCATTGGTATTCCCGAGAAAACAGAAGCTTCTCTGGGTCCATTCTCGGATGTCATGTGCCCACTCTCTTACCATGTCCGCATTAAAAGAGTCTGCCTGGCATAGGCATCATCCGACAAATACATTACATGGGCCAAAGGCCCCATCATGTCCAGGAGCTTGTCTTGTGCCCCTTTTAGACTCCTCTCTATCCCTCTGCGGGGGTCCCGACCTCTCTGCTCCATGAATGTCAGCATAAGCTGATCGAACTCAGGTGTGAAGGCTACCTTATCGGGTAACGATGGTCTTGGGCATTCCGCTCTCATCCGCTTACGTGTTTCTCTAGGGGCTTGTGGATCCAGAAATGCATAAACCTGAGGAGGTGCTCAGGTGGGGCCCATTCCCTCGAGCGGGGGTGCCGGATATTTCTCGGGTCGAACATCTTGTGCCCCGTGGTGTCCAGGAACACCTCTTGATGGTTGAGGTGGAGGCTTCTTCGTCTCCTTTACCCTGGGGCTAACCCAGGAAGGTCTCCGTGACGTAGGCGTTAGAGCCCCAATCGCCTTCGTCCAAGTTGGAGATGTCCGCCTCCCATTCATCAAGAATGGAGAGGGAGTGTGGCATGTCTTTTTCCTTATCCGAGGCGATATCCTTAACGGGCTTTGGTGCCATAAGGCGTTTACTGCGCTTCATGGGCGCCTTGCCTTTATTGGTGGCTTTTTTAGATACCTCGTCCTTCCAGTGGCGTTTAGCCGGGCGGTGTTTCTCCTGAGAGGAGTCGTCCGATGCCTCGGAGTCTTCTTGATCACGAGGTCGTCTACTAACCGGCTTCTTAGTTTCAGTGGCCGGTGTTTGTACTTTTGCCATTGCCTTCTCCAAGGAAGCGGCCACTGCCGCATTTATCATGGCTTGGAGGTCATTTGTGTTCTGATTATCCTCCATAGTGAGGGCACTGACAGGCACAGGATTGTCTATAGATATGTGGGAGTTGGATTTGTGTGGGAGGGGTTTATGACTGGCCGGTGGCCGTATAATTGTCGCTAGTGGCGTGCGACAAGCGGACTCTGTAATACTGGGGCTCACTGAGTCGGTCGGAACTGCTTGAACAGATTCCATTAGGCAGCACTGCGGGATCATTCCCAAATGGGGGCTCACCCCTAGCCAGGTTACTGGGTATAAAACTGGCTGTCCCACTGAGTTGGACTTCCACAGTAGCACCCACGAAATGGCCGCCGCGGTGAACAGGAAGAAAAAAGCCCGCGAAGGCAAATGGCTAGAAAAACCCTAAAGGCGTTCGGTAGAAACTCATGAACGGTTCAGTTCGTGGGTTGCTAAGCTGTTGAACGCCCGTTGAGGGAGAAGCCGCGAACGGACTGGATTAATATATGAACCCAATGCACTGGGGCTACCTTTGCGTTCGTGCGGGTGTGGACGCGAACAGAGTACATTCGCTCCGTTCGCTTAATTGCTGGTGAACGCGCGCGAACCTTGAGCTAGCCTGCTCTGTTCGCACGGAGAAGTGCACGAACAGAGCGGGAAGCCCTACATCAAAGTGGCGAACGTAGCCACTCGAGGATTAAGAGGGGAGGGGAGGGAAGGGAGATGAGGCTACCCCGTCTAACGGAGCTGATGTGAAGCAGGTGTTCCCCTGGAATGGTGAAACCGTTAAAGGGGTACCCCCAATTAGTGTCACCCTGCCACCCCCCAGTATCTGTATAATGGTTACATCAAACTATGGATGCAATACCTTTGACATACTAACATGTACATAAAAGGCAGTTAAGGAAGTATTACTCTGACCTGACTTGTGATGGAGCAGCAAAGAAAGAGGAAATGATTGGCTAGGCTGGAACTTAGATACTCTCTGACTCAAGCTGATTGGTTCTTTCTTTAAACTGTTTTTTCTTTGCTGCTATGGAGTTAGTAAAGAAAGTTAATGCGAAATATGAAGCCTCCTGTCATGTGGTAAAATTGTTAGTGTAGGACTCACCTTAGAGGTTTTACATTGACGTATCAGGGATGCTGACACTTGAATGGCCATTGGAGTGATACTGTAAAACCTCCAGTTATTTTAATATGCATAGGGATTTCAGATAGTGAGCAAGTTACTTTTTTCCTTTGTTTTTATTGTATGTACTTGGACTGATGTGTACTATAGTCATTGCTCCAGCACAGGAGTAGTTGGAGTTTGAGCGGAGGGCTTAATGTATATAAATACTAGAAACTATTTTTTATTTTTTTTTATGCTTTTGTTTTATATATAATTGTAATGGTCCAAATACCGGTAAATCACAATTTCAGACTGATACAAATCTGTATTAATAAATCAGACCTGGAGAAAAATATACTAGCCAGGCCTTAAAAAAGCTACTGGCCTTTCCAATATTATTTATATAAAATAAAACATACTTATAAAAGATTTTCTTACTAGTGACACAGGTGAGAAAATTAATGGCTAAGTCCAGGCTAACTATTTGGTCTAAATACTGTACCAGAAATCTCTTGCCCAAGGTAGTTTGGGATATAATTTTATGGAATTTCTATCAGTGCTAGCAATTCCAAAGTGTCCAGAAGTGAAAAATGTCAGATATCAGACAGGCAAAATGTTCTGAAAGGCCATTCATCATGGTTGTCTTTTTTTTTTTATTAAACCTTAGAGACCACCGAGAGATACATACTAAAATCTGTAACCAGATTTTCTTGCCTTAGCTCTCCTTTCGCTATGTTTTATTAACATGGAGGAATCGCAAGGAGCATTGGACCCCCGGGGATAAAGTCAGGTTTATTTAGGAGGCAATGACAGATAGACAAATAATTCAGGCACTGTCTTGATGTACTTTTCTTTCAATGATGTTTCATGCTCGATATTAATCTACGAGAACTACTTTTATGACATCCACAATAAATTCTTAGAGATTCAGCAATACAGAGAAACAGATGTTGTATCCAAATGCCTAAAAGTAAATAACGTGACAAATAGGCTTACCTGTATAACATAAGTAATACTGAAGATAAAAAATATAATAATATGATTCAAATAAAAATTTCCGATGTTTATACCTCCATGGCAATATTTTTACCAGTCAGTCAACGAAATTATAAGATAATTGCGGCTGTATTAAAAGCTTATGTATGCAAGTGTTGATGTTCACTGACAGCTAATTCATGGTAGAAGTTAATATGTTCATTCACCTCCCCTGAATAGTCTCCATCTATACAGAAGCCCTGGGCTGCCTGCAACTAATGAGAGTTACTCTCCCTGGCAGCAACCATGATTTCCAGCTGAGATCATTAATTTTGGCCTTCCTTTATTTCTAATATGCCAGGAAAAGTGCTGGGGAGAGCAAAGGGTTTTTCCCCCTCTAGGTCATCATCTGGCATCATTAATGATGATGGCTTCAAACCTTTGGTGCTGCACTAGATTGTGTTTCCTATCAATCTCAGGCAGCTCAGGGCACCATATTCTGGAGTTTCACCCATATAGACAAACCCTGCTAATTCACAGTGTAACATCACACTAAAAACACACACATGCATGCAAACACACACGCACACACACACGCACACACACACACAGTGATCCTTTCTGAATTCAGGGTTTTGTCCTTTGGTACACTGTTAACTCTTGATATGGTTATACTTTAATTTATATATAGTGATCTATATTAAATTATACATATTTTAAATAGTCTGGGGATCACTTAAAATGAACTTTGAATCCAGAGGAAGAAATAGTAATTAATAATGCTGCAGAAATGTTACTGTAATTTTAGAATAATGCCAAAAACCATATGGTAATCATCAATGATTTACAAGAATGTGTTTGGAATTCAAGACAGCTTGAACCACCAACCAGGAAACCCCAGAAACGACATGAATGTTTAAACAATGCACAAAAAGAAATGTGCTATCTAATAGTAGCATACTTTATCCCCGAAGAGCAAGCTAGAGTCTGACGAGGAATGGGAGAATATTCTTGAAAAATGTGTACACAGTAGGCACCACGGTGTCACTACTCTCCAACAGAATGAGAGAAAATTAGAAGCAAGCTGTGGAAACGATTTAGGGGGAAAGCCGGAAATGAAATACCCTTCTAGAGTTTCAAGCTTTTCTTATACGTTTTAGCAAAACTAGCTGTTAAATCAATCAAAAACCTGAAAATGAAGAAGTGATGTGCCAGGTGAATGTACATTATAGATGGGAAAGTACCAACGTCTTAAAATTGATGGAGTGTTAGAGAAAAATCCTGTTTTAATTTGAAATGATGAACTATGGTATGTGTATACCAGCTGTGCCAAGGGATTCACATGTGAAATCAAGAACGAGATCCCCCCAAAAAGCTATACATAGCAATGCAAGCAAGTATAATGAGGACTGAAGGAACAATCTGACTTTCCAAAGAGTGTAGAAATGTTTAGGGATATATATCATATTCTTATCATCATTTTGAATCGTCAGGTGTTTTGCAATACGTGGCAACGCACCAGAAGGAAAATCATACTTGAACTTATAGGAATGACCAAGAGAAGATAGGTTATCTTGAATCTAGATGTGAAGTTCTAGCAGTGACCGTCATTTGAGTATGTTTGTTAGTGCTGTAAGAACCCTGAGATATTCTCATCGTGCCTTTAGCCATACAGACGCTAGTACAATCTTCATCTAGCATCAAATAAGGAGATGTACATGAATACAAAAACTTACAATGGTTGGAATAAGAAAAATAATGTCTAATGCATGCATGGAAACAGAAAGGAACACTTCACACACCATGATCACTGCCTGCTGTAGTTGTTATGGTTCCAAAAGTGCCCTGATAAATTTGCACAGTATGTAGTGAAACAATTTAAGTACATTTTCACAAGTTACCTGGGTGCACGGGATCACATCCTCTACTTCCAGTCTCAAAAGAATTAAACATGGCTAATGCATGATTGCACTCATTGGCTAGGAGCAATCCAGATTGTCTATAGAGCAATCCAGATTTTCCTGAAAAAAACCTAGTTGCAGAGGATTCAGCAGAGTGCGCTTGCAGGAACCAGGTAAGTTGTCAAAATGTACTAAAAGACTTTGTCTCCTTACTATGGTCTACTGGGCACTAGACTCTCTCTCATACATGAAGTCGGAAGCTCTCTTCCTAAGCTAAGAATGGCTGTGCAAAGCATTGGCTGAGAGTGACAGCTGATGCACTTGGCTTACCTGAGTAGAGCTAACAGACGTTTTTAACGGGAGCTTTCTGTTCTCAGATTTAGGGGGAAAGAGCAGAGAGCAGGGAGCAGCATCGTGTGAACGCTAAGTAATAAAGCAAACCGCTAGAAACTGGACTACTTATCCGAGGGGCTGCCATGGCACTCCTGTCACCATAACCACTACAGCAACTGAAATACTTGATATTTACAATTCTTTTTCAAGCACCATGCTGAAAAATATAGTACCATAGGTTGTTTAAAATCCACATTACTGAAACAACTCAGATGCTATTCAGTTTTTTTATTGCACAGTTTTCCATAAATGGGTCCCACATGGATTTATGTACAAGAAGCAGTATTTTGGGTTGTTTATTGTAGTTGATTATATAATCTATAAAATATGTGATTATATTGATAGCAGGAATGTACTACATAATCACATATTTCTAATAGTAGCACATATTATTAAAAACATATTTTGTAAGGTGGAGTTTGATGAGGTTCCACACTCCCAGGTATGAGTTTGAACTGCCTGAAATATGTAGACATTCTCTGGTATTGATAAGAAAAGATCTGTCGCTGGCAAAAGAGTTACATATAAGGAAGGTTAGAAAGGCAACGTCTAGCCAGAAAATAAAAAGGTCATTTAGTTTCAAACATTTCATTATTACTTCTGCCATCAATTATTTATATTTCTTGTAAAATTTCACTAATTTTCCAGCACATAATAATTTTTTGTTACTGTTCAGTCTACTGACTTAAAAAATCCACATTCAAAGCCATAGATAACCCCTAATGGCCCCTTGTATAGCCAAGTTCCAAATCAAAAGAGCACGTTTTCCATTCTGTCCAGTGGCATCTGTGTTGCATTGTGGGCCATAAATTATTGTAATGCTGTACTTAATTTATAATTGGCCAGTGCTTTGCATTACAGATTGGAATTCACCTGAAGGAAACAGGACAATTTACTATCTCTAACAATCTAAATTGGTGGACTTTTTTACTATAATATTAATAGTTGTATTATTTTTTTAAATAAAATAACGCCTGCTTTGTTTTTTACGCTTAACATTTTACATAGTTTACATAGTTACATAGGCTGAAAAGAGACGTGTCTATAAAGTTCACCCTTCCTCACATTTGTTTTTTTTGCTATCGATCCAAAAGTAGGCAAAAAAACGCCCCAGTTTGAAGCACTTCCAATTTTGCAAAAAAAAATCTCTATTGACCCTAGAATGGCAGTCAGATTTATCCTTGGATCTAGACGCTATTACCCTACATTGAAAAATTATATCCTTGAATATTCTGTTTTTACAAGTATACATCTATTTGCTGTTTAAACATCTGTATGGACTCTGTATAAAACCACTTCTTCAGGCATTCCATATCCTTATTGTTCTTACGGTTAAAAAAAAAACCAAACTTTCCTTTGCCTTAGACTAAATCTTCTTTCCTCCAGTCTAAACGTAGGACCTTGTGTCCTATGTAAAGTCCTGTTTGTGAATAGATTTCCACACAATGGTTTGTATTGGCCCCTGATTTATTTGTAAAATATTGTCAACATTTGTTAACCTTTCTTCATAGCTAAAATGTTCCATTCCTTTTATTAATTTTGGCTTAATAAAAGACTCTGCCTTTTCCTGGTCTTTATGAAATAACATCCCCACCCCGGGTTTTTAGTGTACCTACACTTTAATTTTTTTTTATTTTTATTAATGTACTCAAAATGCTTTGGGGTTGGTTTTGCTCTCTTTGGATATCATTTTTTCCATTTTGAAGTTTAGGGTTTTTTGCACACATCATTGGCTTCCTTATATCTTTGATAGGATGCCTTTGATTTGTCCGATTTAAATCCTTTGAATCCCCTTTTCTTATTTTTGATTTTTTGATTCACTTTCCCACTAAGCCACACTGGTTTCAGTTAGTTTATTTTATATTTATTACCCAACGGTACATACTGAGAAATGTACATTTCTAATATTTGTTGGAAGATATTATAAAAATAATTACTAAAGAGTTTATGCCAATTAATATATTGTAAAGCTGCCCTTAAGTTATTGAAAATGGCCTATTTAAATTTATATGTTCTAGTATACCCCAAATGCTTTTGTTTTTTTGACTTTATTTAAAAAGGACACTATATTGTGATCACTATTTTCCAAGTGCTCACCTACTTGAATGCTTGTCAAAAGACCAACATTGTTTGTTAGAACCAGGTCCAGACAAGTGTCCTTTCTAGTTGGTGCTTGTACAAGTAGTGACATGAAGATGTAATTTAACAAGTTCAAAAATGTAATTCCCTTTGCTGAACTACTAGTCCCTCTGTCCCAGTTTATGTCCGGGTAATTAAAATCTCCAATAATTAACATGTTACCCAGATGTGCAGCTTTCTCAATTTGCCCAGTTGTTGTTCCTCATTAATATTAACATTAGGTAGTTTATAACATACCCCAACCAATAATTGATTTCTCTTCTTTTGCCCCAAGCAGATATTTACCCAAAAAGCTTCCACATTTTCCTCATCACCTTCCACTTGCCTAAACTTTGACTTTAACTCATGGCTGACATACAAACATACCCCACCACCTTTAGGGTGTACCCATTTAAGATAACTGCCCAGTCATGTTTCTCATCCCACCATGTTTCAGTTATGCCTAATATGTCATATTGTTTAGTGTATGCTATTGCCTCTAGTTCCCCCATTTTGTTATTTAGACTCATTGCATTAGTAAGCATACATTTAATATTATCATGAGTATTTTTCATGAATTTTTATCAATATTACATAACTCCTTTGTTCTGAGCTTGCCCCTCCCCACATCACCACCCCCTTATACTGAACTAAAGCCCATCTTCTTTCTGTCCTATATCCATTTTCTAGATTGACCCTCCTCCCATACTACTAGTTTAAAATCTCCTCCACCCTTCTAGTCATCCTGTCCCCCAGCAATGCAGACCTTCTCCCGTTTAGGTGCAATCCATCACTTCTACAAAGGTTGTACCCAAGCGCATAGTTGGCCCAGTGCTTTAAAAATCCCAAACCCTCTTCCTGCACCAAGACTTCAGCCACTTGACATTAAGATGATATTTCAGACTGGAGCAAACTCCCATTTTCTAGTGGATTATGCAGATAAAGTATTAAAAAATATATCAAAATATATCATACACAGATATGATTTCTGTCAGTAGATATACCAAGAAGTGTCAAAAGACTCTCAATCAATCCAACCTTTACATTGTTTTTACTCAGAGGACTGTCATCAAAATACCAATAGAACATCAATATAACCCATTAAACTGCAAAAACACCATATATAGCAATAACTTAACAACTGCATCAAATTCATAAAAAATTAAAACAAATGCAAAACTATATATTTAACCTTGATTGGAATGGGATATATCCAGCCAATTGAAAACCAATCAACAACACCTTCCGAGACAAAGAGAAGTGGATCTACCTGGAACACTAATGAGGTAGCTGTAAGGAATACTGCTGCTATAGCTGCTGTTGTTGATACCTGCCACACTGCCACTCTACCCAGGAGACTGATTAGAAGACCAATGAAGAAGAAGTAAACAAGGCTTAACCTGTTTGAAATGCCTGGTAAGGTCATTATATGCTTCCCTGGCCTTTTACTTGGCAGCATGTTATACCTATATGACCTCTAAAGCATGACATTAACCCCATTAGAAATGGTTACTAAAAAGGTGTGTGCTTCATTGTAAAGAGTGCTCAGAGTTCCATATTCCTCAGCATCATGCATGGGAAGCTTAAAGCATTAAGAAGACTCCACAACCAGATTGAAAAGTGGCATACGATAAAGGTTGATTTCTATTTTTATTCCAAATGAGGCTTCAAATGTAATGAGGCAATAGACAGCTCATATATTTTCATTATTGCTCCAGGGGATGAGAATCTTTTTAGGATCTGTAAATCCTACCATTCCACCAGTTTCTGGATTGTCTGTGATACTAAAAGACATTCCCAGAAAGGGACGATGCCTACTTCCTCAACCTTCCAGCTGTGTGCATCATGGTATCTTTATTGGCCAAGTAACATGTAATGCACCTGTATTCACTGCAAGTTTAATTTGTTAGTTTAACCAAGTCAGTAACTTAAAACAAGTGAATGATGCAGTATTCAGTGAATTCAGTTTTGGCCGAATTGCAATTTGTCAACATTTAGACTGAATGGCTGTCCAGCTGAATAACCAAGCAAATGATTAGCATGAAGTCGAACAATATTGTTTGCTTCAGGATTCAGAGTTCTAAATGTGACTCCAAAAAAAGAAATGATTCATGGGAAAAAAAGATGATAGCTAAAGAACCGCCACGAAATGCTGATTTTAGCCACAGATCAAGTAAGAAGGGACGAATAGAGGAATTAAAGGAGCATTAAAACCCTATAGTTATATATAATATATATCTGAATAAATATATCTGTATAAATTATAGATTTGTTACTGCTACTCTTTCTTTTTTGCTCTATTCATTATATATTATATTTATATTAAAGGGATACTGTACTCACCAAAACTACTTTAGCTTAATTGATCATGCTCCTGCTGTCTCACTGCTCAATTATCTGTCATTTAGAAGTTAATTAACATTGTTTATACAGTCCTGGTCACACCTCCCTACATATCACTCACACAGCCTTCTTCATGTGAAGAGTCATCTAATGTTTGAACTAACTTTATTGCTAATTCTGTTTAATTTAGAATTTCTTTTCTCCTGCTCTGCTTGCCAGACACTGCAGGAACTTCCTGTATGTAATTAGAGTTTAATTTAAGAGCAGGAGATAAAAAACATTTTAAAGTAACATTTGACTGAAAATAAAACCATTTTCTTTCATACAAGCGGCGTTAGCACAGCCAGCAGAGGTATATCTATAGCTGCAACAGAAACAAAGGGATTGAACTCCTAAATGGCAGAGTGAATTGAGCCATGAAACTGCAAGAGCATGCTCTATACACCAAAACTGCTTCATTAAGATAAAGTTGTTTTACTGACTATAGTATCCCTTTAAGTATATATTTTGCAGTACACTGATTGGCCCATTTTTGGTTTGTTCGAATTGTTCCTAAATATTTTTCATGGATGATATTTGGATAAGCCAAACAGTGAACAAGAATATTTGTCCTTTTTAAAATAAATTTTTTGGAAAAATAGAGCGGACAAATTTTTTTTCCCCACCATGCACAAGTTAGTTAAAAGCTAATATCATACAGGTTATTAGGCATATTTAACTTCCCACCTTTTAAGTGAAATTGTGCATATCATTCTGAGCAATAAAGCATTTTCCATTCTTTCCATAAATGGTTTGTGTAGTCAATACATGTTCAAACGATATCACGGTTGAACTAAGGTATTCGCTATTACGTCGGTTTCAATGGAATCACCAACTTAAAGGGACACTATAGTCACCTGAACAACTTCAGCTTAATGAGGTTGTTCATGGGAGAACTATAGCTCCCTGCAGCCTTTCTCATGTAAACAATGTATTTTCTGAGAAAATACAGTGTTTACATTGAAAGCTAGGAACACCTCCATTTGCAGTCACTCAGAGTGAACCAGAGGGACTTCTGAGTTTATGGAGGCATAATATGCCTCCATCCACTCAGATCTGCTGTGCACAAGCATCCTGTGATTCAGTATCTCCTCCCACTGCATGCAGATACTGAACTTTCCTCATAGAGATTCATTGATTCAATTCATCTCTATGAGGAGATGCTGATTGGCCAGGGCTGTGTTTAAATCATCCTGGCTCTGCCCCCGATCTGCCTCCTTGTCAGTCTCAGCCAGTCCTATGGGGAAGCACTGTGATTGGATCAGGCTATCACATGTCAGCAGACTGCTTGTTTTTCCTGAGTCTAACAGCATGCAGACTTACAGCTTCTGGCTTGAATACAGTAAGATTTTCACTATATTTATGGAGGCATGAGGGGCCCAGGGGGGCTAGATGGACGTGTTAACACTATAGTGTCAGGAACACATGTAGTTGCACTGGTGACTTTAGTGTCCCTTTTAAAGGACCACTATAGGCACCCAGACCACTTCAGCTTAATGAAGTGGTCTGGGTGCCTGGTCCAGCTAGGATTAACCCTTTTTTCTATAAACATAGCAGTTTCAGAGAAACTGCTATGTTTATAATAGGGTTAATCCAGCCTCTAGTGGCTGTCTCATTGACAGCCGCTAGAAGCGCTTCCGCGCTTCTCACTGTGATTTTCATAGTGAGAAGACGCCAGCGTCCATATAAAAGCATTGAGAATGCTTTCCTATGGACTGGCTGAATGCGTGCGCGGCTCATGCTGCACATGCGCATTCAGCCAAGGACGACGAGAAGGAGGAGTAGAGGAGGAGGAGAGGAGGAGGAGAGGAGGAGGAGAGTCCCCCGCCCGGCGCTGGAGAAAGAGGTACATTTAACCCCTTTCACCTCATAGAGCCCGGCGGGAGGGGGGCCCTGAGGGTGGGGGCACCCTCAGGGCACTACAGTGCCAGAAAAACTAGTATATTTTCCTGGCACTATAGTGGTCCTTTAACTGTGACTGAGGACCAATTCGATTTAGGCCTATCTCCTCTTTATTAAAGTTTTTGTAAGTGAGATGTTAGAAGCCTGTATCTCATACATGTTTTCCTCTGCTGAGTTAATGTGTCTTCATCTATATATAGAAGCTGGTCTCGACTGCTTCTCATAGTCTACATTGTAGCTTGTTATAGCCCATATTGATACTTCATATAAATAATAAACAACACTAAATGCCAGTAGACATCTTTATAAATAGCTATAACAATGTTAGTTATGGCAACCTATTCTATGATCATGGCAAAATACTGCCCTTACATTGAAAAATCGGCATTAGAAAATTCAATGGACTGTCTGTAAGGTTTGCAGAATCAGCGTTTGCTTAAGCAAATGTCACACTTTGAATGGCTCCCTATAAATGGCAATTTTTATAAATTCCACTTGTTATTGGAAGATATATTCCAGTAGTTTTCAAATGTTTAATTTCAAGAGACAAACACGCAATTGAGAAGAAAAATAAACCTCCCTATAAAAATTTCTAATGATATTGTTAAAGGACATACTTCCAATTGACTTTGTGGAAGTGACCAATAATTGGTATATCTATACTGTGCATTTCTAAATGGATTGATGTCCTCAAAGAAAATGCCTCGGATTATTCTTCTTGAAGCAATGTGGCAATTTCCTACTAATTGTGGATATGAATAATGGTTTCTTGCAGCAATTGGTATTTATCCGTAAGCCAATGTATAAAAACAAATGATGGGGATGCTGGGACAGCTCAGAATAACAATGAACGCGTAAAGAATTAAAATATTTCTAGCTGAGCGCCCGCTATGCAACTTGACTAGAGTAATAAAGCACAAGGATTTGGGAAGCTCAGACAAAGGTTATTATGCTTTTTTCCATTTCATTGGTGTTGATGTGTTAATTTGTCTAGAGCTTAGTAATTAGGCAATATAACATGTCAGAATAAACTTTTGTCTGCCTGTTCTGAATTTAGAGTGTAGTTCTGGTGGTGACTTTGAACGACCTTGACTGTGTAATCTGATTGCATTGAACTTTATTCTGAAATAATGCAAGGGAACTTAAAAAGTATTGTGTACAAAGAAACTTGAAATGATCAGTTATACCAACACATTCAGTTTAGTTTTACTTTATTAACATTTGTATTATTGTATATCAAAACTATATTATAAACAGTTGAAACAAAAAAAATATATGGAAACATACATTTTAACAATCGAAAAACAAGCTTACACAAAATTACAATTAAAAAGTACAATTCATCATTAAAGATGGGAATTGTATTTGTGTGATCACAAGGTACTATTAATAGCATTTCTTGTTATAACCTTGGTTTTTATTAGAAATTGTGTAGCAACCTCTTCAAATCATGACTCATAGTCATAATTAGACTTGTGCATTCAGTTTAGTCCAAATTGGAGTTCATCTGAATTTTGGGTGAATTATCCGAATTACATAACTGCGAATCACCATATGACCAAAACACAAAACAACCAAAACATTCTTTATTTAACAACAGCCATTATGAAGGATCTCAGGAGACAACTGTGTTAGGTGTAGGGGACCATGTTTGGGGTTAAAACCTTTGGAAAAAACATTTATTATTTATAAAGCGTCAAATTTAGCAGTGCTGTACAATGGGTGGACTAACTGGCACGTATTTGTAACCAGATGAGTTGGACACACAGACACAAAGGAATTGAGGGCCCTGGTCAATGAGCTTACATGCTAGTGGGAATGGGGTATAGGGACAAAAAAAGGTAGGGGTAGGATAGAAAAGTAGGTTGTTCGAATGGTATTGACTGCAGGCATAGTTTTTTGTTTTGTTTTGTTTTGATGACAGTTGCAGGAGAGAAATCAGGGTGCGGTGAGGGAAAGCTGTTGACAGTTTAATTGATATGCTTTACTGAAGAAGTACGTTTTCAAAGATGTTTTGAAGAAGTGAAAACTGGGTAAAAGTCTAACAGATATGGTAAGGGCATTCCATATGAATAGTGCAGCACTAGAGAAGTCTTTAAGGCAAGCATCAGAGGTAGTAATACAACCATATAACAATTTCAATAAGTAGACGTTGTTATAGGAGTGGGGGTGTTCTGTTAACCAGACCTCGAATGATTGCATACATGTAAAATATAAAAAAGATATCAAAGCATAGTACTGCAACATCTCACATGTGTGTCCAAATAAACAAGTAAATAGGTGTAGAATCTGGGATCACATTTCAGAGACCCACTCTGTATTCATACAGTAATGAGCCTTGAGTGCTATAACTTTGACCCTTAATGAATGTTTGATGGCTAGTTCCAAAACCACTCATTTTTATATATGTGAAAATATTTGCAAAACAGCATATGCAAGTTACATCATAAGAAAAACATAGCATAACACTGCAATGCATTTGCAACATTTTCTTATTTATGCTATTTGGTTATATGTTTTTTGCAAGTCAAGGCTAAATAGGGTCCTGGAATGAGGCACCTGTGACAGGGAGGGGTGCAAAACCAAAGAGTTGGCCTGGACTCCCAAATATATAAAAGAAACCAAGAGGGCTGCACTCACCTGAACATGCATACATTATAGTGTGCTGCTGGGGCCAAAATATACAGAATCCAGCGCACTCGCTTATTCACCAAACAATGATTTCAAATCTTAGAGATTGTAATAGTTTTATTTAAAAACACACATATATATATATATATATATATATATAAAATTTCATTTTGATAAAAAAAAAATCCTAGTTTAAGGTTTATTGGATAGCATTTCACACACACACATATATATATATATATATTGTGACGAGAGCAATCTCGCCACATTGCATTGGAGAAGCCTGGTTGCTCGCCTGCTGCCTTTGGACTATGGCCCCCATGTTAAAAGACTTTGTTTCGCCTGCAGAATAGCTTTATTCATGCTTTTCTGCCTGGTGTTCGGTAGATTCAATCTACCGAACAACCGCACGAATGACTGGACCACCTGGGAGCTGGAGTGTGCCGGCAATTAGCCTCCCTGAAGCTGCGGTTAACCGCAGCTTAATTGACGAATGCTGGGTGGCCGCCATTCGTATCACGAACATGAGGTCGCTGCCATTTTAAACATGCAAATGCACAGCGGTGTTCGACGCTTAATTCATGGAACTGAAATCGGACACAGTTTTGCGCGAACACCGCTGAAGCCGCCGACCTCCCTTCTTGGTCGGTGAAAGTGCACGAACGGCCCGGCATTCGGTCAGCATGAAACTGACGGTGTAAAGACTTTAGCTCCATGGCGATTAAACTGTATTCGTGTGGTCTGAGCACAATTCGCTTAATAATGTGCGCTCAGACCTGAGCTATCTGGGGACATGTTAAATGTATAAGTTTATTGTAATGTGTCTTACATAGTGTATTTTAACAGTAATTTGTGTTTTAGTATCCCCACGTGCATAATGGCGATTTGCCTTTGTCTTGGGAGATAATTGAATTACTTCTCAATTATCTCTAAGGCAGAGGGGAGGAAGCCAGGATGCATTGTGGGAATATACTGTGACTGTGTGTCCTATTTGTCTACTTGTCTGTCCTTTGTCACAGTCTCCCATTTGGTCCCCTAGGGGAGTGTCCACCAGGTGGGAGACCTGCATAAATACTGGGCAGGTAGCCCTCATTAAACAGACCACTGCTTGACCCTCAACACGGAGCCTTGTCTCGTCTTCGGGGGGATTTACTGTATGCTGATAGAGACTGATTGCTAGGAGTGTAAGCCGCTTGGAGGCTTTTCCTATTTGTCTGCTAGCAGCTATTCGTATGGTTCCAGTTCGTGAGTTTGGAGTGCTATATTGTATGCAGTTCGGGAGATTGGAACATTCCCTTCATGTGGTTCAGGAGTTTGGTGTTCTACAGTGGCTGTGCCTGCATCTCTGGAAAGGGGATGATCGCCTAAACGGTTTTAACCCCTTGTGTGCTGAAACGGTCCGTTACATATATATATATATATATATATATATATACACAGAGAATAAAGAGATGCACTCTTAGGACTTAATAAATGAAAAAGGAGGTAGTTTATTCCAATAGGTATAGCATCAGAAATTGAAGACGTTTCGACCCATTTGGGTCTTTCTCAAGGTCAATGTACCTGGCTACAAAAGTTATATATATAAGAAATAAGAAAATGTACTCACCAATCATGAAGAAACCCCTGAATCCCTTCGTGCACACTCAGAAATGAAACCGGAAGTGAAAGCCCGTGATCACGTGATGCATGTGTGATGACGTGGTGTTGCTAGGATACCGATAAACAAACGTAATTATAAGATCGGTATGATGACAGGTGTATATGTCGGATGTGCAAGTGAAATGCCTAAAATCAATTCATAAAATATGTATATACTATCTCATTAAAGTGCAAAGTGCATGAAACAGCAAAAATATGAAAAAAATTTAACAAAAGTGAAAAAAGATCGTGATATCATATGTACTATGAAGAGTGTCACTATGTACCCATTAAAAGGGTGACCCAAAGTAAAGTATGTTAAAAGCATTTCACATACCATGTCAGGATAATGGGCATTAGTTAGAATATCTAATAGTGATTAAACACTAATGACTTAAAAAAGGAGAGTTAAAGCTATTAAGATAAAGGCTCCAAACACAGAAAAGAACCATGAGCATGCAAGTAAAGAGGATAGCATCAAGAGGCATATACAGCAGGTCATATATATGCCACAGGCATACTATAGATATAAATAAAAAATAAAAATAGTAAAACTAATAATAAAAAAAAGCAACAAAAATAATATTAAAGAAACATGGAGAGCACAATATTTTTGTTAAGTCCTCTTGGTGTTACTGTATCTAATCAATGAATCCATTGTGCCTCACACTGAAGTAGCTTCTTCGATCTGTCACTTCCTCTGGGCATCGGGGGGACATGGTCAATGCCTACAAAACATAGCATAGGGAGTCTATGTTGCATATGTAAGAAGTGTTTGGCAACTGGCTTGTCACTACGTTGATCCCTAAACGCTGTCGTTATGGTCGACCGATGTCCCCTTATGCGTTCTCTCAATGTCAAGTCGGTCTTGCCCACATATGAGAGTCCGCAGGGGCATGTGATCATGTATATCACATGGTCAGTGGTACAAGTAATATAATGTGGTATTTTGATTCTCTGACCACTATGGGGATGAGCAAAGGTCATACCACTGACCATGTGACCACACGTCACACATCCACTGCATTTGTAGCAGCCTTTCTTGGAGATACTCTCAGGTTTGCGGTAGCAAATTATTGGGTCACTTTTCACCAGAAGGTACTTTAAATTTTTGTTCCTTCTGTAACTGATAACTGGAGAACCCATGAACGTATTGGGTAATGACTTATCTGATCGTAATATGTCCCAATGTTTTTAAATGTATTGTCTTACTTTCGATGTTCCTGTGTGAAAGGTCATGGGGAGATAAATTCTTGGTTCTTTTGGTGCCTTCTCGGTTTTATCGTTCAATTTTTTTCGATTCCATATTTCCAAGGCTTTGGTCTGTGCTATTTGGAGAATCTGTGGATGGTAACCACGTGCACGAAATCTATCCCACATCTCGTCAAGTTGAATTTTAAGTTTTTCTGTTTCCGTGTTATATCTTAATGTTCTTAAAAATTGAGAGATTTGTAATGATTTCTTGAGTTGTATGGATGAAAACTAGAGGCTGAAAGGAGAGTAATGTGCTCAGTGATTTTGCGGTACATAGTAAATTCCAGATTGTTTCACTTCTTATAGATGGTCACGTCCAAAAATTGAATTGACTTTTCATCAATTTGATGACTCAAAATAACTGGTGTAGGTGATTGGTTTATCTCATTAATCATTTGCTCCAAATCCATCATGGTGCCTGTCCAAATCATAAAAAGATCATCCACAAAACGATAGTAGTGTTGAATGTATTGTCCAAATTTTGCCAAAATATGGGTGCATTCAAAGGTGTACATGTAGGCATTGGCATATGATGGTGCCATTGCCGCCCCCATCGCGGTTCCGGATAATTGCACGTAGAACTGGTTTTCAAATTTAAAATAATTACATGTAAGTGCAATCGTCAAGAATTCTAACAGGAACTCAATCGGCGGTCCTTCATATATTGTAGATTCGATTAGGATATCTCTCCAAGCCTGTACACCCTCCCCATGGGGTATAATGGTGTACAGGCTCTGAACATCCATCGTAACAAGTAGAGATGTAGACTCCACATATGGTGATAGTTGAATTCTGGACATAAAATCTTGTGTATCGCGCAAACATGTAGATAGAGCCATAACGCTGTCCTTAATAAAAGTATCAATATATTTGGCAACAGGTTCGATTATGCCATCCCTAGCCGAAACTATTCGTCTCCCTGGTGGTTGTAGTGGATCTTTATGAATCTTCGGTAACGTGCAGAGTACCGGGTGCCTAGGGTGCTCTACTGTGAGATATTGAGTTGTATGAGTATCCAAATATTCCAATTGTAGCCCCAATTCAACGTGGTTTTTAATTATTTTCTGGAATTTTGCCATCGGATCAAAAGTAAGTTTTACATGTACCGAAGTATCACTAAGTTGTCTTAGTATTTCTTTCCGATATTGATCATATGATTGTATCACCGTGGCTCCACCTTTGTCAGCCCCACGAATTACTATACTAGGATCTTGACTAAGGTCCTTCAAAGCCACTTTTTCTCCCAGGGTCAAATTCTGATGAAACAGAGGTGAATTTTTTTATAATTTTTTCTGTGTCAGTTTTGAATAAACTGAATAAACGCTTTAATGGAAGAATTAGCAGTCCGAATATCCTTTTTATTTTTGGTTCGGAAAAACGTGAGTGGATTTTGTGTTAAATGTGTCTTGATTTCGTTACTGTACAGTGTTCTTTGAATCTTGTATAATTCAACTTCCATCCTAAACAAATCAGGCTTTGCAACTGGAACAAAGGAGAGACCTTTATTTAAAAGTGAGTAGTGATCAGAATTAAGTGCTTTATTGGATAAGTTGAATATCGTTATCTCCTCATCCTGGGTGGTTTGCCCGTGAGGTTTGTATTTTTTCCAATTTATTTTCCCTCGCCATATTGGTTGACTCTTTTTGCGCCTCTGGTATTGATTCGTATTGTGTCTGGAGGTTCGTCTAGGCGTGCACCTCTTTCTAAAAAAGGATCCGGGGTTTGTCTTTTTAAATCTTCTCTGGAGTCTGGGTCTGAGGTGGAGTCGCCTGAACTAGCATCAATGGTGTTAAATAAAGGCTTGCATATTTTGGTCCAGAATCTGAGCCTAGATCCGTAGTTTTCTTTGGCACCTCCTAGCCATCTATACACCTGGTGATATTTATAGTCGTTATTGACTTTCTCCAACTTTTGTTTCATAAACCGAATTAAATCTTATATATATATATATATATATATATATATATAAACAAATACGGGACCATGTTAAATTAAAAAAAATCTCTTATGGTGAATTGATAACATGTTAATTTTGATGCATCAAAAACTTGTCAGTTTAGTCATTAAAATAATGTCATGTGAAGTACAAGCAACAATGGTACAAAACACATTTCTATTTCCATGACGACTGCCAGATCCGTAGCAATTGTCCATTGTCCATGAATTTAGAAATACTATTCTGAAAAGCATTATTTATTAAAGTAAAATTAATATTCCTAATAAAATTGAAAACGTTCTGGTTTTTTTTAAAATGTCAATAAAATATATTGTGACCATCTACACATTAGCCATAGTGGCAGATAAATTTGTGCCCAATGTGTTCTAAATGTTCTGGGCTATTAAATGTGCCACTTTCTCTAATTGATTTGCACAGTGCATATGTCCTATACCAGGGGAAATGCTATAACAAGTGTCCACAAAAAAATATATTAAACTTATGTTCGTTATTTACTATTTTGCATTGAAATTGAATAGTGTGATTAAATGTTCTATTTTATATGGGTCACAATTTTTCCCTGATTCATAATTATCTACTTGAAAACAAGGCACACTGAGCAGAGTATTGCCTAGATTAGATGAGTTCTACGAGATCCCAGCAGGCATTATACCCAGGCAGGGCCAGCACTACCATATTTTGGACAGGTGGCTGCCTTCGGGCACACTGGCCCATGAAACACAAAGATGTTCGAGTAACCGGAGGGAGGCGGACACTCTCTGTAGCCATGCTCATAGTGTGAGGGGAAAACCTCATGCAGTCTGAGAGAGGGGTGGCTCCAGCGAGGGAAGCTGCAAGGAGCGGCCATGGCCAATCACATTAGAGGCATACATGGGATATATGATGTCATATCCCGGTGGCCGAGCACTCTGGGGAGAGAAGGGCAACTTCTTTTGGGCAGAAACACCTGGTGGGATTCCTGATAAGAAACAGTAAGTGTGTGTACATATGAGCAAGTGAGCGTGTAAGAGTCAGTGTGTGTCCAAAATCCATTGTGTGTGTGTAAGGGCCAGTTTGTGTATGTGTGTGTGCAAGAGCCAGTGTATGTGTGTGTGTGTGTGTGTGTTTAAGCCCCAGTGTGTTTGTATATGCCTATGTATGAGCCTGTGAGGGCATGTGTGCGTATTGATTAGTAAAACGTTTTCATTTAGAGTTTATTATTTATTTTTCCCATTTAAAAAATATATTCATATATGTTTGTTTGTATATATATATATATATATATACACACACACACACTACAGAGTAGAACAATCAGAGAAAGGGGAGAGACACAAAGGAGCAAAAGAGATAAGATACCCTAAAGGGGGAAATACATTTAGAAGGGGGATAAAATACATAAGGGGTTTAGAAGGGGTTAAAATAAAATAAACCTATCATGCTTTTAATGTATCATTATCGTGATACATTTTGAGGGACCCTGTCACTGGAATATAGTAAAGGTTATTATGCAAATAGTGGCAAAATGTCAGTGAAACTACCTGATTCTACAATGTGCGATAAAATAAAGCTAAACTGGCAGCATTCTTACGATCAAAGGCAAGGTATTCAGGCAGTAGAACGCTACATGCTGTACATAAAATATAAAAAGGAAAACGCACAAGAAGAAGCATATATTGATACAGTGCTGCTGAAATGAACATAAATTATGCAGAAGATCAGCAGACACCATACACATCCAATTATATAGGTATCAAAACTACATTACAGTATGTTTCTTGCATGAAAATAAGAATTTAGTCTCATATTATGACCATAATCAGCTCCATCTGTTTAGTTTGATTATTGATGAAGGACTTATTCTCTGAAATAAGGCGAGTGTTACTTTCATTAAAATATGTAAATCTATATTGAGCTATGCAGACAGCCACACCTGATACACTTTCACGTATTCATAATTCATACATTCCATAACAGTATGCTCTAAAGAGCCATCTGGTGGCTACAGTGTGTGACAATTTGTATGAGAATTCTGCTCTACACTTTGGTGTTTTAATATGATTTTGCCATTTGAACACTTTCCTTTCCTATTGGACACGCTTCAGTGGTTCCTCAAGGAGGATTGCAAATACATCTAGTAGAGAATCATGCAAAAAATATTTAATGCTCATTTCCATTAATGTTTAAAGGACCACTATAGGCACCCAGACCACTTCAGCTTAATGAAGTGGTCTGGGTGCCAGGTCCAGCTAGGGTTAACCCTTTTTTTTTTTAATAAACATAGCAGTTTCAGAGAAACTGCTATGTTTATGTTAGGGTTAATCCAGCCTCTAGTGGCTGTCTCTTGACAGCCGCTAGAGGCGCTTGCATGCTTCTCAGTGTGATTTTCACAGTGAGAAGACGCCAGCGTCCATAGGAAAGCATTGTAAATGCTTTCCTATGAGACTGGCTGAATGCACGCGCAGCTCCTGCCGCGCATGCGCATTCAGCCGAAGAGGAGGAGAGGAGGCGGAGAGGAGGAGAAGAGATCCCTGCTCGGCGCTGGAGAAAGAGGTAAGTTTAACCCCTTCCTCCCCCCTCAGCGCCACGGGAGTGGGACCCTGAGGGTGGGGGCACCCTCAGGGCACTATAGTGGTCCTTTAAACTGCTGGTGATACCTAAACACAATTACATTATAGTTGGGATTTATTTGTTAGTTAAAAAAAAAATATATATATATATATAAATACAAAAAAACAACAACAAAAACTCCCAGTGCTCACAATTAAATTGTGCAATGTATAAATTCCTAGTTCAAATAAGGAGATATAAATATGTCAGTGAATGAAGATTGTTTTTTCCAGACAATTTTTTTCTCCCACTGTCAGAGTGGTAGTTTATGGTGAGAGGTAAGTAGCTTTCACAATCTTTCAATATATATATATTGTCAAACATATATTATCGGAATTATATAAATTTATAAACATTAATTCTCAAGATACTGTGGACTGCATGTCATTAAAGGCTGATTGCCTATTGTATTTTTCTGTGTAATATTTAATTTTACTCAGGCTGTAGATAGTTACTCAGGCTGTAGATAGTTGTATTGAGTTCTCTTAAGTCAGTAATGACTGACTTTGGCGTCATTTTTCAACATGCTCAGTCTGCTGAACCATGGGATACGTAGTGCGTTGCGGTGGAAAGAGATATCAAAGGCTTATAATGTTGAAAAAAATGTATAAAAGAAGTTGCAATATTTTTGCCAGTATTTTCCTTTATCTGTTTTGCCCTGCTCATCTGTTTTGCTATTTTAAATAGTGGCGCTGTCAATTTATAAACAAGAGCACATGAAAATAACCATAAAAATCTTGAAAGCTGTGTACTAAAATATATTTAGCTTGTTAAAGGTGGCTGTGTTGGTAGTGGCAGTTACCCCTTTATGGCTCCTCTGAATAGCCTCTTTCTTAACCAGCATTAAAAAAAAAAAAAAACATACAGGTGGGGTTTAAGCTTTTCCAAGACAAAGATAAAAATTAAAATGATCATGAAGTATTTTAACACTATAAATTATTGCACAATTATCGGTTGCAATCACAAGATGTTTGAAGTTCTAATGCCTCCAAGCTTTCCTGGGGCATCCCAGGAGGTTGACAATGCACCATGTCCATTAAACAGGAACACTCAGGAAACACAGTTGGTAGATCGCAAGATTTTATTCCAGTAAGTATAAAAGCAACTATAGGTCCTATGCATTTCATCCAGTTGCCTTGGACTTCCTCAGGGACCACTTACATTAAACGTATTAAGTAAAGTAAATAAAATATGCATATTTGTTTATGGCACTCATTTGTTTTTAATACTTTTAATGTAAGCTGCCCCTGAGGAAGTAATGTAGGACCTATAGTTGCTTTTAAGCTTAATGCAATAAAATCTTTATATTCACCGCCGGAGTTTCCTGAGTGTTTCTGGGAGACATTCAAAGGAGAAGGTGCTGTCAGCCATTGGAGAGAGGTTTGGAGGCACTATAACTTCAAACATCTTGTGATTGCAACCAATAATTGTGCAATCATTTATAGTGTTACAATTCTTCACTATCATTTGCATTTTTATCTTTGTCTAGAAAAAGCTGAAACTCCACGTGTATGTTTTTTATGACTTATAAACAAGTCTGAGTCAAGAGTGCACCTTTTTTTCCCAGATATTTTTTTCTGCCACTGTCAAAGTGGTAGTTTATGGTGAGAGGTAAGTAGCTTTCACAATCTTTCTTTTTGTTTAACCCCTTTACATTAGCTCTCATTTATACACGATTGTCATACCCCGCAATCATTTATACATAATTGCAAAGGAAATGCATTTATTGCAAACAAATTTAATTAGCAAATTATCCCTATAGTATCCTCTGAATGGTACAGCTCAGCGGCACTAAAAGCCACCTCACTGTGACTTTCATTCACACAGCTTTGCACAGAGTCTAACTCTCCGTGTCAGCTCACTCAGTGCTGATCCGGCAGGGGAGGGATGAGCAGAGGACAGATAAGCAGCCTGTCCTCTATGTTTGAGCTGCTGCTGTCCAAGGAAAGTGAACAGGGGAAGAGCCCAGCAGTTCTATCTCCATCGCCTGCCTGCACTCACAGGGACAACAGAGGTGGAAGTAAAATATTATATCACCCTACTCCATGTGAAACATAGCAAAGGAGCAGCCGGGTGGACACTGCTGTGACAGTAACACTCACACAAAGCCATCGGAGGGAGGCTGAAGGGGAAAGGAGAGCTGAGGGAGTTAAGCGGAGGAGGGTCATCTACAAACAAAACATGCAACAAAGGTTGGGGTGGCTGAACAGGTAAATACAGCCTCCCCACATACAATCTATCCCCCCACACAATCATGCTATCACATCAGCCTCTCCCCCAACACAACTCAGCAACCATGTCACATGACCCCTCTACCCGCACACACAGTCAGTCAACCTGTCATATACCCCCTTGAGCACACGCAGTCAATAACCCTGTCACATCAACCCCTCACCACAGTCAGTCACATCATCCCCTATCCTCACACTCAGTCAGTCACCCTGTCACATCACCCCCTCTCCCCACACACTCAGTTAGTCACTATGTCACATTACCCCCTCCCCTCACACATAGTCAGTTACCCTGCCACATCACCCCTACCCCCACACACAGTCACCCTGTCACATCGCCACATCCCCCCCACACAGACCGTCACCTGCCACATCATCCCTCACACAGTCACTCCTCACACTTATCCCTCACACACAGTCACATTGTCAAAGTCACCCTGTTACACTCACTCTGTCACAACCATGCCACAGTCATCCTCATAAACACACAGGCACCCTTAGGCACAAGAACCACCCCACAGAATGTATCCCTCATACTCACACAATCACATGTATGTGTCACTCTGTACATCAGTGTGTTTATGTGTGTGTGTAGGTGCATGTATAAGAGAGTATATGTGTATGCGTGTAGATATGTGGATTTATATCAATTTGTGTATGTATGCGTGCGTCTTTTTGTGTGTATCCAAAGTGGCAGTTTGACTGCAATGTAAGGGTGATATGGTATTGGTAATGTCATGGTAATGTGGCAATATATACAATATTGACGTATGTGTGTATATATATATATATATATAAAGAATAAAAGATAAGGGCTGCGCCAATGCAAAATAAAATAACAAATAGTCCAAGTAAATGAATGTAGTAAAACAAGAACGTCTTATCTAGAATATGCTCTTGGAGGTCATGGAATCTATCCGTGCTTGATCCGGAACAATTGTCCTTTTTATGTTCATCCGTCAGGGTCCGCTCGTATATAGAAGATAAAAGAGTGGAGAGCCAATAGTGTAAAATGCTTAAAACAATAAAAATGAGTAAAAAGGGAAAAATAAAACTCACATTTGAAAGAGCTAAACTTGCTCTAGTATAGAAGGCGTACAGCGGTTTGATCCCCGCTTATGGGATATAGGGTGGACTTCCTCCGTCAGTGGTGTATCCAACACTCGGGTAGAAAGAAACAGCCAATAGTGTACACTGAGTAAAATATTGGTAATAAAATTAAATTTTCCTTGACGTAGCGCTGGTGGTATAATCCCCACCTATAATTTCTTGGAGTCCGGGATGTTAAAAGGATGCCAGGTAGTAAATGAATTAGAGTGTATAAAAGGATAAGTGGCACAAATAAAAAGTAACCAAATATACTTTAATATATATAAAATACACAATTAAAAGTCCATAAACGCGTTTCGCCAACAACGGCGTTATCAATATGGGGTAAGCAAGTATTTATATATTATATACACACACACACACACACACACACACATATACACACGCACAATGGAGTGTGAACAATGTATAGGTGAGAGGATTATAGACTATGTGAGGGAAAAAAAGTAATTATGTTACATAATGAGAAATGTGATTTATTTACAACTCTGTTTTCCTATGTGTAAACTCATTGTTTTTCTGTCCAGTCAAAATGTTTGTTTTTGTCTCCATTAAATAAGGTTACCCAAGCATACCCAACACCCAAAATGCTCAGATTCTGGAGGTGTTTTTATTTATTTTTTTCAAACTATTTGGTAGTGAAGGGGTTAAGAACAATAAAAAAATCCATCAGGTTGCGATTGTGGATTTTTTACCTGACAATTACATTTTTTTTCCTATTAATATTCCTCATTTGTCTTACTTTGTAGTAAAATGGTACAATTATCAGGAACAAAAAGGAGAAAAGAATCCTAAACAGGAATAAAAAAGGTCTGAAACATGGATAACGTGGTTGCGGTACAGAGAAGACAGAAAATGTTGTACCTAATTAATCAAGGTGGAGTAACTGTTTCAAAGATAGAAAAATGGGGCATAAGCACAAAACAGGTGAAAAAGTGAAAGTTGAATGCGACAATTTTTACTCATAATCCCCAATGTGTTGACTGAATGCTTAAAGCTTTATTGCCTCACACAGCGGATTAATGCCTGCAGACAGACCTCGACTGTGTAATCCATATTCTGCCTACAAGCCTTATGTGAATAATGTTATCACTTTTATTGTAAGAGCTCAAGAAGATCAATAAAGTTTAGATTATTTATTAAAACAGTTTTTTTTTTTAAACCTTGAAAGTGCATGTGCAAATATTCTATATAATTGTATCTGCTGAGAGACAAAGCAGGTGATACGCAAATACTCAAATTACCTACATTCTATCATCTCATGCATATTGCCAAGACACATCACCAGGACTTGTCTCGTTTTCCACTGTAATATCTGTCTGAATGAGATCAGCAGCCTCAAAAAGCAGCAGTCTGCAGACTCTTACAGGGTTATTTACTGAAGTGAAAATCGTCTGGATTTCAAATTGAGTTCAAAGTGAGTTTCAAATTTAATGCAAAAACTTACTTTAAATTCCTGACAATACTCACTTTATTGAATAACTTTGTCATCAAATGGGGCATAACCTTCCACCTTACTAGCAATAATACACTATTAAATATCATATATTTTTATATTAAAGGACCACAAACAAGTTTTCCTGGCACTATAGGGTCTTTGGGTCCCCCCCCACCCTCATGGCCCACCTCCCGCAGGGGCTACATTTGCATGTCTTTTTATTACGTCTGATTTGTTTCTCAAATTATTTTTTCATTACTGAAATTCTGCTGAGCTGAACAAACATATGGATGAAATTCAGCTGCCCCCCCCCCCCACCCCTCAAAAAAAAAAATATTTTTGTTAAAAATGGATCCAAAAAAATTAGAATATCACCTGGTAAAATAACAAGAGTGGATGAACTATGTATTAAACAATAAATACGTATATTTTGAAATAATAAAATATTTGTATTTCAGGAAACTTGAATCAAAAACCAAAAATTTTGTTTGGCTCAACTGAGAGCCTTCTAGAAAATATTGTAAGGAACAACTCTACTACCCTTGGGATGCTTAGAAAGTGGGAAAGGTGTATTAACATTAATTAGCATTCAGTAAACCTCTTGTACGGCAAGCCTTGATGTACTCACTAGGGGAAATAAGCAGAAACTCCCCAAGATAGCAGCGTGTTTGTTACATAAATAATACGAACACCGTCGACATTGATATAATGACAAACAGAGAAGCTTGTGGCAAACAAATGGCATTTGAAACCACACGTTGTAGACATACTTGGCATGGTTACAAATCTAAACGTGGAATGTGTAAGAGGGGGTGATTAGAGCAAGAAAGAAAATAAACTAGCGCTCATTAAAAGAGCTTTACAGCATTAATATGGGCAACCCGCTCTTACATGAGTCAAACTACAAAGCGATTGGGGACTTTATTGGGAATTAAGTACAGCAGGCCCAAGGGGGCTCTCTTGGAGCGACCTTACCTAAAGTTAAACAAGACTTTTGCCTTCAGTATAGAATATTTAATTGACATAGTTTGTTGATAGAGGAAACATGCTAATTAATATATTGGTAGGAAGGAAGAAGAGATGACAATTAAGAATATTTTTTGCATCCTAAGGCATGCATGCTCTAATGGTATTTGTTCGGGCCTTAAAAAAGGTGCTTCATGCACCCCTTTCCACATTAAAGTATTTTTTCAACAGACTTTTTATGCAATATTTTACTTAAATATTTTCTCTGTGGTGTGTTTTTGATCTTTAAGATGTATTCAGAGCTGATCTGGCCTCGTTTAAAACATTGATATAACATAAAGACTGTGTTTGGGCACAAGAACAATTCTGTGTGGTCCACATACTGCCCCACAGGCCTTTCGTTGGACAGCCTGACTTACACCATCAATCCAGCATGCAAGAATATGAATCTTAACTATCTATAGACCACCTTAGTCAGCCTTTGATCTGCACAGATGTAAGCAATTTTTTATGATAAACTTCAAACTTGATCTTTATAACTAAATTATGCTGCACATGTCGTTGTATTATCAGTAATACCAAAGCCAACGTGAGTACTGCGCATTTTATTTTTCACCTTTATTTATTCCTGATCTACATGAGAGGACAGGGTGATTTACTGGATGTAGATACAAACTAAGTAATTAATAGTAATTCAAAAAAATCCCAACCTACTATTCCCATTAACTACACAAAGCAAAATAACAGAGGATTTTGAGTGGAGGAAGAGTGGTAAAAATGTTTTTAAATAATGAATGACTCCCAAATGGCTATATATTATATAAACATATCAGAGTATGCGCAGATTGAGTTATGTATATAAAACGGTGCCAGTTCCAAAAAGTGGTGCAAATACATATTAGGAAAGAAGTTCCCCGGGATTGTCCCTGCTGGAACCACTGCTTTCCATGGCAACTGATCCACTTTTAATACTTTATGCTACTTTTCAGAATAAAACACTTTTTTATACATAACCCCCTAATGTATCATAAAACATGGAATTCAACGCGTGCTTCAGGAAAGTTACTCCCGGCTAAAATGTATAGACACTCCACAATCTAACACTAACAAAATGATAGACGCAATCCTTAATAATATATAAATGTAGTGGGCTTTATAACAGCAGGGTAAATGGTTTATCAAACCAAATAGTGCATTTCCTGAGTTTCTGCAGAAACCTCTATTTGTTATATTGTTTTATATCAGCCTTTTCATTTCCAATTATAATATGACATTTTTAGAACATCTTTCACTAAAGGCAGTGAGTTAAGTAAGTCCTCAAGACACACCGATGGACCAGGGTTTGCCAGTACAGCCATAGGACGAGAATTTAGGAAACTCCTAAATCCTAGATGGTTGCTGTGCATTACCGTGTGGGTTGGAACCACTTGCTTGTTTAGATCTTTGACTTAAATCACCTGATTTGGAATGTATTAAAAGATGTATAAGTGCAATATAAGCTACAAACACATGGCAGGAAGCATACATATATGCACATTAAACACCCACATACACCCACCATGTGTTGGACATATGCACGCATATCAAATATACAAATTACGCATACACCATACACCATTCACTATACACAAATAAAAACACTGAAACTAGATTTATGAAACAATTTTAGCACTCAGCACCATATTCTCCATGTTTAACTAATTAAGCAATTACAGATTAAACACCATTTTGTTAACAATTTGTGAAGCTTAAAGAACCAGGAATATAGCATTAGTACATGTAAGAAAATGGATATTATATTACATGCAAAATTCATTTAAACATATGCAACATTTTTTCTTCACATTATTATTTCGTTTCTGCTGTCAATGTATTCAGTCTTAAAAAATAGGCAAAATTACTATTTTTTGTAAATTAGTTTAATACATAAATTAATTGTTTCTTCCAAATCAAAAGCCTTTTAATGCACAACCAATTGAAGAGATCTGTCTGGGAAATAAATTTAAAAAGTCAATTCACTTGGGTGGGGATTAAAATGTTTTGAATCAGACAAATTGATCCATTTATTTTACACATTTTTACACTTGTCTAGCTGTTATTATTACTATTATTATTTTTTAAATATTCAATGTTTATTGTATAAAAGTGTCTTCAAGTTGTAGTACAATAAAAAGCACAAAAGAAGTAAATGATAAAGACACAGAATAGAATACTGTAGAGTTTAGAAAAATGTACAGTATAGAGTACAAGTATTAAAGGAACTGATCAAAAAGTGTTAAAATCACTATCTAGCCCTCCTGCCCCCACCCTAAATATAGTAAAATTGTATATTTCTTTCAGTCTGTTGGTGCTGGCTCTGCCCCTGATCTGCTTAAGTCCCTTTAAGCTATCTCACCTCAGTGGTCAGGTCAAAAAGGACAACAATAAATGAGGAACACGCAGAGTCAAAATCATATTTTAAGTTCAAAGCTGTTTATTGAGCAGGATAAAAACCATTATGCAACATGCAGAAAAGTGCAATATTTAAAGTGGACATGCAGGTTCTAATAGTGAAAGTAATATGGTCATAGTATACAAAATGATCAACTGTACAAGTTTCCATAATGCAGAAGAAATATTAGTGCTATATGCATTGTAATTAAATTCCAGCAAAGACAGTGTCGTTGAAAATCTAATTTTACAGACTAAGAACAAACAAGTCATGCAATCCCCAAGACTGATCAGCAAATAGCAGATTTAAAATACCAAGAGCGGCTTGGTTGAGAAAGAAAAGGAAAGCAAGGTGAGAAAAAAAAAAAGGGAAGAGAGGGAAGAAAAAGAAACAAAATTAAAAAAAGAAAGAAAAAGAAGAGTAAAAGGGATAGTGTGTTATTAGATTGGAAGGATATAAGCTATGGAAGAAGGTCATATGGACCCAAGGCCTGTGCAGAGGTACCATTTCAGGGAGGGTACATTTATGGGTTGGGAGAGACAGAGAAGAAATCATCCATCTCTTGGAGGCTTCTGACAGATCAGATACAGTAGAACTAGGTGTTAGTACCAGGTGTTAGTACATACCACTGATAGTTGTCGGAGATAGAAAGAATAAGTTATTAATAAGATTGTATCCCTTCTACCCTGAAAATCCAGTACTGGACCATTGGTACCACTCTTCTGTTAGGTAAGTGATTGATAATTGATAATAGGTTTGAATGACACCAAATAACCATTGTGTTCCTGAAAACATGTCCCTGCCTCTGAAAATAAATCATGCATTTGTCCCTAAGAACCCTCGTAATGAGTAGAAGGATAGCACTTAATTGTCCATCTTTTCTCATTACCAAATCACTCTAATTGCCTTGACACATTTCCGCTATATATAAGCATATTGACCACATATTGCCCTACCCATGTTTTGTATACACTCAACAAAGAACAGCAGATAACATGGCCTAAAGTTTCAGGAAAAGTAAAAGAAAATATAAAGGAAAATTAAACAAGAATTTGAGGTGGCTAGATACCTTCATTTTATGGAAACTAACACTGTTATTTGGTGGAGATATTACAAAGGTGGATGTGAAAAAATTTGAAGACCTCTGAATGTATCAGTTGACTTAAAAATTCCATAGACAGCAGATGTTAACACCCACTCAAACCCCTCATATGACATAATGGGGTTGGACTGATTATGTGCCCCTCTTCCCCATTTATTTTGGAGAAGGTCCAATGATATTTTGTTGAATGAATGAAGATATTGAAAATTGGGATTGATTGAGAAATACAACTCTCTTTTCTTTAATATAACACTTAATATAATATAATTTATTAATGTATTATGAATATGTTTCATCAACAATTTTGTGTTAAAATAATTTGGCTTGTACACCTGGGTTTATTGTCTGAAGTGTGAATTTTGGGAAAATGTAAAAATAAGGTAACCCGATTTTCACATTGTATATGTCCAGTAGCCAAATTTAAAAAATACAGTTATGTTATAAGTTTGTCAATTTTGACCTATCATTTAAAATCCACTTTTAATTTACTTTAAATTAATAACTATGTTAATCTATATAATTTAATAAACCCTTTTTAAGGAACACCAGTTCTGTCATGGGATGCAAGTGAGAACAATTTTTGCAGTTTGATATCATCTTGAATTCCATATGTACATAAACACATGTTTTTACAGTGCACAAGTCATTCCCATAATAATTCTTAGAAAATATAAGCCTTTTTAACATGCTCTTATAAACTAATTGTCAATAGATGACCGTGATGCAGAAGTCATTCTCAGAGTTTAAAGGGACACTATAGTCACCAAAACAACTTTAGCTTATTGAAGCAGTTTTGGTGTATAGATCATTTTCCTGCAGTGTCACTGCTCAATTCCCTGGCATTTAGGAGTTAAATCACTTTGGTTATGCATTCTAGTCACACCTCCCTGCATGTGATTTGCACAGCCTTCCTAAACACTTCCTGTAAAGAGTCAGCTAATGTTCACACTTCCTTCATTGCAAATTCTATTTAATTTCAAATGTATTATCGCCTGCACTGTTGATAACTTGCTAGACCCCACAGAAGCCTCCTATGTTCCAGGACCTCAATGAACGAATAGCTGGAAACAAGCACATGCTGCACAGCCAGGTAATCAATGCATTCCTATCATACTATCTAAATAATAGAGTTTCTGTTCCTCAGCACTCCTCTCTGACTGTCACCTGGGGGACATCACACATTCTCCCAAAGTGGTCTGGCAGAGCACTATACTATGAATGTTTCTGTATATAATAGGTGCTTGCATTAAGAAACAGATGCCTGATTTAAGATTAAAAATAAAATAAAAAACAACACCAACTATGGAGATCTGGGGCTTCAGACTCCAATGCCCTCTCCTAGCAACTCCAATGCCTAAAATTAATGTTTGCATTTACTGTACCATATGGAGGGAGCTATTGACACCTTTATTAGTCCAGTGCTCTGTGAATGTAACAAACAATGTATCAGGCATTGATCAAGCTTTGGATCTTTACTGGGTGCACCCTAAAGTCTAAATGTAGATATGCGTTACCACTTGTGTTTTCCTTTTACTGTGTGGGGCTGTACCTGGAATAAAATTCCACCCAGACACTTAGAATTGCTATTTGTATTCTGCTATAACCAGCAAGTTTATTTTTCTTTGGTTAACTGAGTCATGTCACTTTTATGCTTGACAAAACCATATCTCCCAAATCCCCTATTTAGGAGTGGCACTCCCTATTTTGGAAACAAATCCATTATTTGTCCTAATGTGCTTTTTTTAAAGGAACTCCATATTGCTGTTGTTTCTGAGTATATAACAGATCTCCACAGCAATACTACTCCCAGTAATGTGTCTTTAAACTATAATCAATATTCTTAGAAATCAGTCTGTTTAAATAAAATGCATTGTTTTTTGTTCTAAATGACATATTAGTTGCATAATTTGTTCTTAGTAAGTCACATGAACTGTCTCAAAACAGAACCCACCCATAGCCACACCCCTAAAATTTATGTGTCCTTCTTTGTCCATTTGAATTGTTGGAAGGTATGCAAACTTGTTCTAACCATGTTTGATTGACGAGTAAAATGTAATTACACGAAAAGAGTGCAAAAATGAAATATTATAAAATTGCACACATATGCAGTATAAGAAAAATAAAACCTTTCCCTTTCTACAGTAACCTAGACAGTCGGATTTGTTCCAGCTTTCCACATTTTTCAATCACCCATATCTAAGCACTTTCATAATCTACTACATGCTACCTAACTCAACAAGGTAAAGAACACTGAGCCATTCGTGAATGAAATTACAGTAGGTTAAAATAATGTCTGTCAATACAGTATCAGTTACTCTAATGTGCTTGCAGTGCGAGGTTGAGAAATTTCAACACTGTGTGCTTTTATTATGTATTAGCAATTCATCATACAATATTTTTATAAATATGCATATTTCCATGTAGTAGTGAAAGGACTTCAGTAAAGGGCAGTTTTGTAGTCCTGCTTACATACCGCCCGACTCTGTTAAATTGCTTTGTCACAATAATTAAGATTAAGTGACAGGTAGAAGAGGGGCCATTGCTTGAAGAATGTATTGCATAAATATTATGCTATATGCATACGACGAAAGAAAAATAGCATTCATGTCAATTTGACTTCTTTTTGAAATGTTTCCTTTCAGAGATTCAATTAGCTTTATTCTACAACATTTGATGCCATGTAATATGTGTGCCTTTGTGTATAGATATATCTATTAGCTATTTTATCTGTGTATACTGTGTAGACTATTGCACATTTTCATTGATTAGTACTATTATGGCAGACTACCCTTTTAGTAAATCTGCATATTTGAAAATGTTACGCTGTTCTAGAGACTATACAGAGTAAAGGTTTTTGAATATTAATGTATACTTTTTGTCAATAACAGCAGCTGTGAATGAAAATAGAGAGCTAACAAGTAGTTAGATATACTGCTTACAAAGATATCTAAAGAAACTGATGGTATTTTGGGAATGTGACTTTCTAAATATACCACCAGAATGTAAAAATAACGTCGGAGAATAATTACAACATACTTTAGGTATAATAATTGAAGCTTTTTTTTAATTATCTATCAAAAATAGGTTTTAAAAGAACTCTTTGGCCAGCAAGAATTTTTTTTCTACTCCTGGTGGCTTTTGAAGCGCCTTCGATTTACTGTGATTAGTTAGCTTGCACTCTCATGGGACACAACTGTTGATATAATTAACCATCTCATCAGGCAGGTCTCATGAGAACGAGGGTTGTCTCGTGGTCTAGTGAGATGGAGGGATATCTTAATAATGTTGATCCAGGGGACTAGGTACCCTCTGCTCTAATTTAAAGTCATTCAGACCATTTCATCTCAATAAAGTGGTCCTTAAGTTTTAATGCAAAACATTGCAGGGTTAAACATACCTCTAGTGGGTATTTTCCTGACAGTCACTAGAGTGGCTTTCACTATAAAAACCAAGTCAGACTCAGTCCTCAATTAAATGCTGCTCCTAGAGAACATTTTTAGCTCAATATAGTGTTTTGCCACACATGCACGCTAGCCTCTCAATGCTTCACTATGAGTAAGCATTGAATTGACTTAGATCATCAATCTTGATGATCTCAGCCAGTGGAGGTGGAGCAGCTGCAGCAAGACCAGTGTGTTGAGGGAGTAAAGGTAAGTAAAAGTAAATCTCACCTTTTAAACCCTCAACAAAATAGGTATAGATTAAAACTATAGCTTTAGGAAAAAAATAATTGCATTCCTAACGATATAGTATTCCTGTAACAAAAAGGGTGAGCAGGAGGGTATATTTTAATATTATTGCCAGAAGAAATGACATAGAAAAATAGAAACATGGAAACAGAATGTGACGGCAGATAAGAACCATTCGGCCCATCTAGTCTGCCCAGTTTTCTAAATACTTTCATTAGTCCCTGGCCTTATCTTATAGTTAGGATAGCCTTATGCCTATCCCACGCATGCTTAAACTCCTTTACTGTGTTAACCTCTTCCACTTCAGCTGGAAGGCTATTCCATGCATCCACTACCCTCTCAGTAAAGTAATACTTCCTGATATTATTTTTAAACCTTTGTCCCTCTAATTTAAGACTATGTCCTCTTGTTGTGGTAGGTTTTCTTCTTTTAAATATAGTCTCCTCCTTTACTGTGTTGATTCCCCTTATATATTTAAATGTTTCTATCATATCCCCCCTGTCTCGTCTTTCCTCCAAGCTATACATGTTAAGATCCTTTAACCTTTCCTGGTAAGTTTTATCCCGCAATCCATGAACCAGTTTAGTAGCCCTTCTCTGAACCCTCTCTAAGGTATCAATATCCTTCTGAAGATACGGTCTCCAGTACTGTGTACAATACTCCAAGTGAGGTCTCACCAGTGTTCTGTACAATGGCATGAGCACTTCCCTCTTTCTACTGCTAATACCTCTCCCTATACAATCAAGCATTCTGCTAGCATTTCCTGCTGCTCTATTACATTGTCTGCCTACCTTTAAGTCATCAGAAATAATCACCCCTAAATCCCTTTCCTCATATGTTGAGGTTAGGACTCTATCAAATATTCTGTATTCTGCCCTTGGGTTTTTAAGTTTTTACGTTATGACCATCTGACCCTATTGGTACTAAGAACAGGTGGTTGAGTATACCCTAGTCAAATTCTTATTGTGCTTGGACGCATGAAGACCCCTTAAACTACTATTATATTATTCTGTCCACAGGCCAGTGGATGTAAGAAGGGGTTAAAGCTATTCAAAGGACTAAATGTAATTATTGCACCAACCCCATAACACTTGAGGGTTGCAAAAGGGATAGAAACATTTTACTGAGCCCTATGACAATGTTTTATTTTCTCTATCCCTCACACTGAGTGGAGAAAGAGAAGGGCATTGATTATGTGCATCTGTAATTTGGCATATGCAGGAATAGCATGGAGTAACACTGGGAACTCAGACCCACAAATCATGCAAATAAATAGCACACATTTTTTTTTATCTTACTTACAAGTGCAATTAATTTTCTGTTCTATGTTGGTTTTTATAGGCTCTAGTAAATCCACTCTATTATCTTCTATGTAATATTTATATATAATTTATATATAATTTCGAACTACATTAAAAAAAAAGAAAAATATGTTCTGCAGAATCTCTAAAACATTTATACATTATTAAGAGAAAAGAAAACGATAAATTGTACAAGCTTTGGCAAATCTGGAAGATATCTTGATAAATGTATTTTTTTCCCCAATTTAAGCAAGTAGACTTAATAAATATGTGATAAATTACTTAAATTGCCTTCATTAAAACCTCTGTGTGCATTACATTCTATCACATGCAAATTGGCATAGTTTGCTGATTCTGAATACTTTTTTGGTCCTAATGTCAGCAATTCAGCATTTTATGCTCTGTGCATTATGGTTTTTTAAATTGTTTTGCTTATTTCGTAAAACGAAAAGCAACTTCAAAGTTATGCAAGTTGGAGAGAAGAAGATCCCTGTACATTGTCTCTTTAGATTTCAAGCTTGTTTGGGCAGGGCCCTCTGTTACCGTATGTTGAACATTTTATTTTTTATTAAATGTTTGTCTTGTTTACCTATTGTAGAGCGCTGCAGATTATGTTGGCGGTATCTTAATAATTGTAAGTGTAGTTATTTTTAACATTTCAATTGAAACAGGAAGCTTTTATATGTGTTTTGTTCCTGCATGCATAGTTAGAGGGAGAGGGAGAGGGAGAGGGAGAGGGAGAGGGAGAGAGAGGGAGCGAGAGAGAGAGCGAGAGAGAGAGCGAGAGCGAGAGAGAGAGCGCGCGTGTGTGTGTGTGTGTGTGTGTGTTTTTTCCACGACCTTTTGAAGGTTGAGTGGTTCTTTTGGGAAGGAGAGTTAGTAAGTGGACACCATGGTTCCAATGATTCCAATGTAAAAACTGCCTTTTGCCAGGTATAGAGACTTTGCTTTAACAGTAAGGATTTCATTAGCTGTTTCCTGGTAATAACCATGCAGTGGCTTTAGGGCTGCATGCAAATTACATGGAGGTGTGTTTAACACACCCCTTGGGACATTTCAATGTCGCAGGCACAGCATCTGCAAATTAAACTAGCCCAGAATGCCAAGCATGCTCTCAAGTTATACAGACGTTATTAAAATCATTATTAATATTACAAATAGTTTTTATATAATGCCAGCATATACAGAAGCACTTTATAGTTTTAAAAGTGTAATAAAAACATAACATAAATATTGGGAAACAAATAGAACAGTGTAACAAAGTAAAACCGTAACAGAAATAAAAGAGGCAGAAACCTCCTGCACAAATGAGCTACAGTTTAGGTCAGGAGATGATGTAGAACCTGAACTGTTGCAAAACTACAACACACACAATGCTTTGCTAACCTTGTAGCTGGAAAAGCAAATTTGAGTTGTAATTCTGCAACGAGTGTTGGATCTACCTTTTGGCCACCCTTGGTTCTGAGCTTTTTTTTATACCTAAACAGCTCACTGCAAGGCTTTAGTGCACATTGAACACAATCTAGGACATTTACTGAAGTGAGAATTCGGTCCATCAAAAATGATAGGTGGTCAGAAGTATATCCTCATGTATTGTTGAACTCCTACTGCCTACTGCATGTGGTAGGCATGCATCATGGGAAACATGAGATCTTTTGGTCCACCCAGGTCATAACCATCATAAACCTTCTATACATTTAGTCAGTGCTGGTGATGGTAATTTTTTTGTGTGTGTTCAGCCTCAAACGCTTTGAGAATAGGACTGAGTGGATTTGATACTCTCTCTACATTATGTTCAGTTCTTTTGTAGGTACCTGCATGCAGATATGATTAACAGAAAATTAACAGAAAATATCTCTCCTGTCTGCAGAATTAGCAATTCTACCCGAATATGCAAATTAGCAAGTCTTGCCATTCAGGTAGTACATACCGCTGTTGCTAGATCATTGCAACCAACAGGAGAGCACACTAACATTTAACCCCAAACAAATGCATTACACCGGCAACTATAATGTGCACAGGGTGATTTAAACATAGTCATTCAGATACCTAATTGAATTGTCCATCTAAAGCTCTTGGTGATGGTGACTACCATCACAGAAATCCACACTACAATGTTTATTTAACTGTAACAACTAAACATTGCCATGTACATGACAAGTGTCTGCACATCTCGTAGGATAAACTGAGCGTATATAGGTGTATGCATGTACACAATATTTACTTTCTTTTTACATGCACATTATGAATATTCTTGGATGTTGTTAGATTGCTTAAAGGAACACTATAGGGTCAGGAACACAAGCATGTATTCCTGACCCTATAGTGAAAATCCATCATTTAGGTGGCTTGTCCCCTCTTAGCTCTTATTTTCAGCTCTCCACACGTCTGCCGGCGCTCGCCCCGCCCACTTGGTGACAATCTACTTTTGCCAATTTTGAGCCAATCCAATGCTTTCCCACGTGAAAAGCATTGGATTGGCTAAAATCGGCAAGGGGGCGGGACCAGACACAGTTTTGGCCAATCAGCACCTCCTCATAGAGATACATTGAATCAATGCATCACTGTGAGGAAAATTCAGCATCCCCATGCAGAGCGTGGGGACGCTGAACGGCACTGCTGCCTACTGTCCAGCACTGAGCTAGGAAGCACCTCCAGTGGCCATCTGAGGAGTGGACACTTGGAGGTGTCCCTTGGGGCAATGTAAACACTGCCTTTTCTCTAAAAAGGCAGTGTTTGCACAAAAATGCCTGAAGGCAATGATTATACTCACCAGAACAACTACATTAAGCTGTAATTGTTCTGGTGACTAAAGTGTCACTTTAAAAAAATTATAACTATCTGCAGACACATGCAATTTGAAAGGAGTCTGGCCTCTGTTCATAACCAATACAACAGGTTAATACGTTTAGTTATGGCTGTAGTATAACACTTCTAGACAATATTCTATGCTCTTAAAAGTAAAACTCCATTGATTTAAAAAAATATATATAATAATTTAGTAGATATACCCTCAAATAAAAAAAATGCATGTGTTGGTCTCTGCATGTTTTCTTTATATAAGAAAAAAAAAAACAGCTTGCAAACGATGCAGACCTGCTGTCTGAATCTTTTACAAGCCTCCCCTCTTCTCCAGGCTGGGAATACACCTCATTGAGAAGTTTCTGTGCTGGAGTCATGAGCCTGAGCGCACACACACACAAGCATAGCTTTCCGATGCTTCTCAATGAGCAGTTACAGAAGAGGGGAAGGCAGGTGAGTGCTAGCCTAACATGCCTACCACTTTCATTAGTTCTGTAGTGCTATCCAAAGTGGAATAAAACTGAAAAGAACCCCCAGTTACAAAAGTGTTGATTTCTATTGAAAGCTGAAGTGCTTTATGTGTGTGGAGTGTTTCTTAATCCATACAACAGAATGAATGCAAAAAAAAAAAATACACAGTCTTTGTAGCTTGTGATTTCAGCTGCATATAGAGTGGAACGTGCAACTTGTACCTCTGTTAAACGAGCCAGGCAGTTCAACGTGTGTTTTGGGCACCTTTGAGTTATTCACATTCTCAAAACATCGTTTCCAACTGTGTAAAAGTAGGAAGGATTTGTTGACCTTTCTTATATCACCGCCAAATAAACACAGTTATATTACCAAAAGTCGTGTTTATTTACACAGGAGTATCAGCTTTTTGGTCCCATAGGCAACTCTATCTGCTGGGATAAAATTATCTCTGCACTCACTTTAGCAAAGGGCAATATAAGTACACCAAACACTCAATGTTTTATTAGTAAAAAATGTTTATTTATCCATGAATCACTGTTTCTATCCCCTAAGTGCCTTTCACAGGATCAAAACCCCTTTCATCCCAAACTGAGGTTTCCTAGGGAAGCACAACAGTGACTTTTAAACAGAAACATTAATTTTACTTAATTGAATGGCCAGTTTCGGTAACACATTCCTGTATTCCTGCAGGTTTGTTTAACATAAACATTTCAGGGAATGTATAATAACACAGTTGTATATTAAATATATTTAATGGTGATACATATCCGCTTGGGGCGTATTCACTAAACCCCAGAGTCACATTGCCATTGACTTGGCGAAATAAATATAATTTTCATTGAAAAGTACCATAAACAGCTTATATCAAGGGAGCTTCAGCTTACCAATAACAATCTTTTCATTGGGTAATATTCAGTGGTGTCTAGTGTAGATTTAAGATGGTGGGGTGCCAAGCTCCTCCCCCAGAAATAGTCTCCTCCTTTTTCTTTATATGCACCATTTTCTGACTTTTAGCTTCTACTCTCTTAACCTCATCATCTCAGTCCCTAATGGTAATTCACATACAATGCAGAGTAACCTATACAATGATCCATTCTAGGTATAATATAGAGATATCAATACCATACTCAAAGCTAGGCACAGTACAGCAATACCAATACAATACATAAAACTGAATATAATGCAGAGATCCTCATAGAAGACACATTGCCAGGTACGATTCAGAGATATCCATACAACACAAAGAACTCAATACAATAAGGAGATACCAACACAATACACAGAGCTGGCACAACACAAAGATACACAGAGCTGGGTCGGCTACAGAGATACCCATACTACAGGTATAGCTGAGTACAATGCAGAGATGTAGAACACAGACCTAAGTACAATAAGGAGATCTTTTGTCAATCTTTGTTTATTGAGGGTGAGATAATACAATGAAAATAATAAGGATACAATGCAATATTGTCATAGATGTCATCATAAGTTGCATTTTCAGTTGAATTTGGAGACACCACTTATTCGTTGTGTTGAGCAATTTCTATTTTTTCATTGCAACAAGCTGAAAGTCTGCACATTTTGACAATGAACCTAATTTTCAATTGGGGTTGAATACTTTTGATTACAAATGTATAATAGCAACAAATGTAAAGACTCAATAGGATGGAAAAGTTCCTTATCAGATAGGGTAGCTGGAGGTGAGAGATTAAATCTGCACCCTTATGTGACAGGGCTTATTCAATGTGTATAAAGGAAAGGGTAAGAATAAAAGATCAGGCTCTAAGAGGGAAGTTGAAACTGCCACCAAACAAGCTAAAACTAAAACATATGAGCAATCTAATAAAACATTTAAAAAAAAGAAAAGGGAAGCATCAATAAACGCAACATAGCAGTATGGTCAGTCCTCAGCTAGTGTCCAAATCCTAGGAGCAAAAGTGTGAGAAGAACTTTCAGAGGATGGGTATGGATGCACTATGCCAGGAGAAGAAAGGCATGTGATCTCCTCAGCTGGACAGGTGATCTTGTAGTGTGTCCCATCTATGCACGGTCAGTGCTCTCGGGCCAATGAGAGGCCAAACCAGCCTTTCTTAACTGCAACATGATAAAACTCAGGATTTTCTCCAGTATAGTGTAGATCAAGTAAGATCGGCATAGAAGGTAAGTTGATAAGATTCAAAGGAATACAGGGATGTCCATTGGAAGCAGACAAAATGTGACTTTAATCCATATGAGACTTACAGACAATCATGCCCAGGGGGAGAATACATTTTTAGATGATATGCCCCTTCAAAAGTCAGGTTCTTGGAATGTCTAGGAGGTAGAATAGATGCAAGTTTAATGCCTCATTAAATGGGGGGATCCTATGTCACCACATTGTACAAGATGCCCCTGAATTAAATTTTTTTTCTCCTTCCCCTTTCATCTGAGTCAGTTCTCAAAATACTGTCCCTATATTGCGATTGAAACAGAGCCACCGATTCTTGTATGAAAGCCTTACAAGAAGAAGTTCCTGGAGAAGTTTGTGCAACTATGGATGAAATGCATAGGGGTTTCTGTTTGCATCATTTCTTTTTATTTTGATTGTATTTATTTTACAATGTAACTTTTTCCCAGCAAGAAATTCTTTATTCAGCGTATTTGTGCAATAAAACTGGGAACTGGGGCGGAGCCTAACTGCCGTGCTAGACGGACGCGCTGAAAATCAGCTCCTGACAAACTAGACATATTAAGGGGCAAAAACCCAGAAAATCTTTATGCTTACCCACCAGAAGGCAAGAGCAGCATAGGGGGAACCCGGGGGCACCAGAAGTCACCGAAATCGAGATACACACTGCCCAGGAACCCGCAACAAGCAAATGAGGCCTACCTGTGACCAAGCCGGGGAGAGGCAGCTGCTCTCCTGGACAGTAAAGCCACGAACAGACCCCTCAGCGCACTTGCCTCCTACCCCCCCAGGGACCGGCGGGGGATAACCCGGTCCACACTGGGTGACAGGAGCAATCAGCCAAGATCATACCTTAAACCCAAACACGAGACACAGAGATGCAGCCCCTCACGAGGCGCACCTAAGATGGCGGCTGACAACACAGCCCCCAAGAGCAAGCTGCCGACACTGAGCCCACAGTATGACACCTTGCAGCATCTGGAGGCGATTTTTTACTGCTTCTGGGACAAACTTAAAGAGCGGCAAAGAGCAGCCATACCCGACCTACATGACCTACCGATAACGGGTAAGAGAAGCCGCAGGCAGTGGGAGGTGAAGGGAAAACCTGCGGGCGCAGCATCATCACGCTCACCCACCCAACCCTTACCTGACACATTCGGGCTGCAGGTCACAGGGGGGAAAACCTGGAAGAATCGCCCACACACACGGAGGCACAAGCGTCCCAAGAGACAGGCCAAGACTGACATGCTACCCATCGCCCATCCACAACCCTACGAGAATACCGCTACAGGAGCCTTGTAGGCAATTCATCCTACCACTCTACCTGTGGGACTTAGTGGAGTGCAGGCACTGGCTTGTACAGAGTTCTGGACTGGGGAAGCAGAGAACCCGGCGCGCTATCTTATTGTTTCCTGCAACCTGGATGACCCATACGCGAGGCCTGGAGCCGATTGGAGACTCACTCGTCATCTGATGAATGACAACAGAGCTGGCTCCCTGGCGCAGCATAACAGTGGCATCGGTTAAATCAGGGACTCTGGCTCATTTCTAGAATGCCTTTCCTGGCTTACTTTAACTTCTTGCAGTGATCCCCTATTGCTCTACCTGTTTATAACTCGTATTGTCTTTAGCTATACCAATTTTGCCTACTGATCTACTCTGACATATACCTGGTAGCTCTTATCTTTGCAATTCCTCTGCTCCTGCAGTATGCTTTGTTATAAGCCTTCTTACTAATAACTATAAGTGAGCACTAGGTGTTATATGCTGCTATATTGACATGCCTACTTTAATTTTCTCAGACTAGAAACTCTAGTTATACTGTTTAGCATTCACACATAGGCGCGATCACCCAGAGCAACGGCCTAACAAGGCTTTACACAAGAGCCTGCTAAAACTGTACTGAGCTTGCTCTAAGTATCCCTAACCACCACACTCAGTGGGCTACCTCAGTCACCCTAAGCAGGTCTCCTTAATTGGCCCAATACCATAAATGTATGGGACCGCTGTGGTTCGCATCCTTAGTGACCCTCATTAAAGAACCCAGTGACATCCCTTATGTTATGCTGCCACTCCACCTGCATTAGCACAGATTCATACATATTATATCTGTATTTAACCTTAGAGCAAACGACACTAAGCTAAATTGATGCAAACGTTTATACTTACCTCACATATAAATATGCTTGACTAGTTAGAAACTTTAGCATAAAATCGTATGACTTCTTTTGATATAACCTTTCAGTTTTAGCCTGTCTCTAATATAAAAATGTGCGGTTTAACCATATGCCATACCACATTTACTGTTGTTACCCAGCTTGCTATTGCTGTTGTGGCATCGCAAGAAAATGTTCACTGTCTTTACATGCACAAGAAAAATAAAGAATTAAAAAAAAAAAACCTGGAGCTTACTGGGAACTTGAGCTTGATATTAAGAATGAGAGGGTCAGGTATGTCACAGTTCATTCTTATTTAAACAGGACAGGTCCTCATGTACGGTAACACTTTGAAAAAGCTCCTTTGGGTGAAACGCATTAGTGTTTTTATGTTATTGGTTTTATATCTTTGTTTTTAATAAAACTAGTTTTTCACCTTACCTGGACCTTCTTGATTTTATCCACGAAGATTTTATCCAGAGGAGCCACACTTTCTACCTCCTTGGTGGGGAGGAAACCACCTACGCTACACAGAATTGAGCTAAACCTATGTTTTTTCTCTCCTTTTGTGAGTAGACCTCCTTTTATTTTGCTTTTATACAAAATAGAGAGCACTATTTTTCTGTTTTTAATCTCATTTTATTTCACTGCAATTTGGAGGGAAATACCAGTAAACGCCCGACACTCTGACACTTGACCCTGACCTACCATCTAAAAAGAACCAAAGTGAGCAACATGACCACAGGTGGGGATCATACCACCCAGGCACATATATCTGGAGCTGAACATAAACTCCAGAAAATTGTGATTGGCATTTTTCTTATTTTACCTCACCACCTATAGAATACACTACACTATATTCTTTTTCCTGTCTCATATTATCCATACTGACTCACCACCATACGAGATTGAGGACACCCAGAAGGCTCTGTTTCCATGTACAGTTTCCTGTTCTATACTGGATTGCTTTGTGATAGCAATAAAGAGACACTCTGAGCACCATAATCTCTTCAGTTGATTGTAGTAGTCATGGTGATACATGTTTGTGCATTTTGTCCCCAGATTTCTCTCACAAATAGCTTTCCAACAGTTTAACAAACAACCAAAGCTTTCCTCCACACCACAGCTGGTTCCAGCACACAGTGATGTATGTACCACAAAGCTAACAAGGCATTTGCCTTGGGCGGCACTTTGCAGGAGGTGGCCCACCCAAAGCCCCGGCGGATGCCTTGTTAGCCTTGTGTCCTGGGGGGGGCCAAGAGCTGGCCAGTTTGCCACCTTAAGAACCCCCGAGGTAGGCGACAGCTGGCATTGCTGGAATGCGGCGAGGGAGCGTTGATCTGTGAGCTGCTTCCTGCTAAGACGTCAGTCCGGCTACCAACATCACTAAAAGGGACGTGAGGGAGCTGAGCAGAAAGGTCAGAGCTCCCTCGCTGCCTATTCTGCCTGTCACTCCTTCCCAGCAGCACTAGCAGTCCCAACAGCCAAACAAGCATCCCCACTGGACACCAGGTAAGGAATCTACTCCAGCTCTCCCAAGGAAGCCGGGTGCGTTTAAATTTAAAAAAAAACAATAATTGTAACGGAGCTCCTGTACTTCGACTGATTACCTCCGTCAAATTTGCTTCCTAGCTGCAATCAGGGACCTTGGAGCACTTCAGACCCCGTTCCTACATTGACTGGGGTCTCTGTGCAGCTTTGCCGCCCTGGACCAGGCTGCTGTGGTTATAGCTCTTTGTAGTTATAGCTCTGGGGACTTTCTCCAGTAGAGCAGTGATTGTATCTCTGGAGACCCTTTCTCCTGTGAAGCAGTGATTATAGATAGTTTTCCCAACACATTAGTCAAGACTGAATATAGGGGAGTAGAATGCAGCTTTATTGAACAACTTTTTATGCACAAAAAATGTGGATTCACACACCAGGGGGTCCTATGGTCTTGATGGCGAAATCCCCAGTTAGCCAGATGGATTCCCTGCTGTGCCTCCCAAACATATAGCCCAAAATGTACAAAATGTCCCCCAAACCCCCATTTTTCCCCACACATTATATATCATTTGATAGCTCTCCTCCGAGCACCCATACTGTCTAAAAAGCACCCTGGTCAGAGAATCCATGCCCAAGTTATATCATGTTAATAGTTGACCAGATTGTGGCTATTCTCTTATCCGACTTAGAGTTCCAGGTATGTGGCTGCTTTTCCCTGGTCCTACAAAAAGGACTGGCACCCACACGGTTTTATCTCTCTGAATAGCTCTCACTGGAGTGCCCTTGCTGGCAAAATAGCGGCATGATTGGTGGTCAGGGGAACAAGAGATACCTGAACAAAGATACACCAGGTCACAGCACAGTCACAATCTGGCTAACAGTTCCAGAGCATCTCCCGTTCAGGCGCTCAATACATAGGACGGGTCCAATTTCAGCTGGGAGGCAGAATAAGCATCCAGGAGGTCTTCCCACCCCCTTTTCATAGTGAAAATATACATTTTTGGTCCATGGTGGAATGGAGTTCAGTGACACTAATAATTTGTAAGTGTTGGGGGAAATGTGTATGAGTGTGTGTGTCTGTCATATAAAGGATCACTATAGTGCCAGGAAAACATACTCGTTTTCCTTGCACTATAGTGCCCTGAGGGTGCCCCCACCCTCAGGGTCCCCCTCCCACCGGGCTGGATGGAGAGGAAGGTGTTAAACTTACCTATTTCTCCAGTGCAGGGCGAGGAGCTCTCCTCCTCCTCTCCGCCTCCTCTCCTCCTTTTCGGCTGAATGCTCATGCGCGGCAGGAGCCGCGCGCGCATTCAGCCATTCCATAGGAAAGCATTCACAATGCTTTCCTATGGACGCTGGCGTCTTCTCACTGTGATTTTCACGCGGAAGTCCTCTAGCGGCTGTCAATGAGACAGCCACAAGAGGCTGGATTAACCCTAATATAAACATAGCAGTTTATCGGAAAATGCTATGTTTATGGAAAAAAGGGTTATCCCTACATGGACCAGGCACCCAGACCACCTCATTAAGCTGAAGTGGTCTGGGTGCCTATAGTGGTCCTTTAATGTGTGTGTCTATGAGTGAGTGAGTGAGTTTGTGTATCTGTGAGTGTGTGTGTGAGAGTGTGTATGTGTGTCTGTCAGAGTCTGTCAAATCAGTGAGTGTGTGTGTATGTCATTGTATGTCTGTGTATCTGAGAATGTGCCATTCAGTGAGTAATATGTGTCAGTGTGTGTCTGTCAGTGAGAGTCTGTGTTGGTTAAATAGTGTGTGTGTCAATGACTACATCTTTCAGTGAGTGTATGCCAGTACATGCATCAGTGAGAAAGTGTCTGTCAGTCAAAGTGAGTGCGGCCTTGACAGGAATGGGTGGGGAAAATTTAAATTAGAGGGGTGTTCGAGTTTTGTACTGCCTAGGGCAGCACAAATCCAAAATACACCACTGCCTCCACAGCTGCTTAATCAATGCAACCGTTTAACTTCCATATTATCGCTCCAAAACCTTGGTTACCAATAGCAACCTTGCAAATACTCCCCGGGTGCTTGCAGCTTCCACTACCACCTGAAGATGTATGGGCTAGGATGACTGCAGCAGAACTAAGCAATATCAGTACTTATAATTACCCAGTAACTTCCTAACATGATACCCCCAATGTAACATCCTTTACCAATCACCTGTTGGTGATAGACAATGACTAGAGTTTTCTGTTCAGTATTACGATTCGGATTCATTAGTATTACTGATGATTCAGGGGCTGACTTAGTCTATTTCATCTTGCTACATTCAGTGCTATGCTGTCTGATAGGACCTCAGTTATTGGCATCCATTACGTGACAATGATAATAAGAGGCATGTATTACAATCTAAGCGTGACATTACAAGGAGTCTGATGTTCCACAGTAGATGAAATAATTAAGCATTCACCGTCAGCATACAGTAACAGACAATGGAATAAAAAAAACTAATCTTGACAAACTGAGCAGGGGACTAAGAACAGTGCCTTTCAGGGTAATGTTTCGCAACCTTTTTTCTCATACAAGACAGTCTAGCAAGAGATTATCCTGATCAAGTACCTTCAGTATTAATCTTTAATCTAAAAAAAAAAAAAACAATAGCATCTGACACTACTAAATAGCCAATACTAAATACTATTAAATTAAAACAGTCACTTGCAAAGTCCATCAACAGGTGACATAACCATGTACATGGTGGGACTCTGGGAAATAGGGAAAATGTTCACATACTTACCTACCTTCATTGCCACTTGATCTTTGGCTCATCAACAACATAAACATAGAATGTGACGGCAGATAAGAACCATTCGGCCCATCTAGTCTGCCCAATTTTCTAAATCTTTCATTAGTCCCTGGCCTTATCTTATAGCTAGGATAGCCTTTTGCCTATCCCATGCATGCTTAAACTCCTTTAATGTGTTAACCTCTACCACTTCAGCTGGAAGGCTATTCCATGCATCCACTACCCTGTCAGTAAAGTAACACTTCCTGATATTTTTAAACCTTAAACATATCTCTTCCCATGAATCCAGTTCATGCTATAGGAGGGTTAATGCAATTATTGAATTTAGTTGGTTGTCCAGTTCCTTAATAGGTATCCAAATCATCTCAGTAAAGGGAGCTTAATGTGATCTTAGACTCTATACATTTTACACAAGAGACCAGGGACTCAAGGTAAGAAAATTGAGTTTTTAACCTTTTCATGACAAGGAATTAGACAAAAAAAATTACATAATGGTTTAAGTATATCATCTGTTAGTAGATGCTAAGTCTACTTCATCAAGTAACAATATTTTTGCTCCACTGAGTCGGTACTAATAATTGTCCTGTAACCTACTAACATGAAGCCTTTGTCTTGACAAAGGCTCAATGGAGCCTACATATTGTTACTTGTTTGTCATTCCATAAACACACCATACGTGCATGTGTCTGTCTGTGTTGTGGAGGTGTCTCAGATATTGGAAATCCCATTCAGTATGACTTCCTTTTACTGTTTTAAAAAGGGATGTTCTGCTCCTCCTCCAGTACTGCAATATTATCCAAGATAGATGGGCTATCTTGGCCAATCCCTGCACACTCATTCACATGAAAGGGATAATTAGTAGGATATGTAGTTTTCCATGATGGTGCCATTTCCCCTCTCCCCCAGCTCAGATCATAATTCCTGAGGATCTCAGCCAATCCAATTATTCCCTATAAGGAAGCAAAGGGGCGGCTAGTGTGCCAACACAACCACCATGATGAGAACATGAACATCTCTCCATAAAGATGCATTAACTACCCCATTCAGTGTTGTGATTTGGAAGCTGAACTAAAATATTTTGAGTAGAAGATCTAAGCTGTGACTGTAGCCTACATTTTACCAGTTAGATTTCACCGCACTACAATTCTTTGACAAGATAATTAATTCCTGCAAGAGTTTGAATTAGTGTTGGTGTAATTGCCACCAGTGTATCACTATAAATGAGGGTGTGTGTGTATGTGTCATTTAGAGTGTCTGATTTTGTTTGCAAGACTGTTAATGGAAGTTTAAGTATTTCTGAGACTGTGTCTGCTGGCCTGTGTATAAGTGTGCAAGAATGTGTACACGTGTCTGTAAGAGTGTGAATAAGTGTAAGAACGTGTTTCTTGACACTTATTGACATTGGACAAGGTCGTCTATCAGGGGAATTCACTAAAATCTAATTTTTGGGGGGAACTCAAATAAAATTTCACATTTCAGACCAAATAGCTAAACTGAAAACATAGTTGACTTTTGCTGAGTATTTTTTAAATTCAGCTAATGTGGCCAAAAATGGAAAATGTACTTTAAATTCACCTCATATTCTCAAAAATGATAATTTCATTGAATAACCTAGAAAAGATACCACCATTTTGCTGGATCTTCCACAGACCCCACTCAAAGACCTGTAAGCAGTTACATACCGTGCATCTATTTCTGTTGGGATAGATGCTGGATTTTTTTAATCCTTTTCTTTCTTAACTAGCTTTTTAATCCTATAGTTTTTCCTTAGACGCTTATACTGTTATCTATACTATTATTTATGTATATTATTTTTTGCATATTTTGCTCAAATTTTTTTTTATATTGAATCTATTAAAAGTTATGTTTTATCCACTCATGGGTTGCTTTTGTCTATGAGGGGTTAGGTTTGAGACGTATTTATTACTGCTTAACTTTAACTTTCCCCTTATCTTTCCGCTCAGTTCTCAGTGATTAGTAGTGTGGCTTGCGAAATGTGGGATTTCGAATCTAGAAGAGAGTTGTTTGTTTATTTGCTTGGTATTCTGGAAGAGTGGTGGAAACACCACACATCTTCAAGAATTTCTGTGTCTAGGATAGTCATTGTAATATATGTCTAATGATATTCAGATGATGTTCAGTAGAATTTTCATCAGTCAGCGAGGAGATTTTTCGATCTAAGTACTACTTTAACAATGATAAAATATTAGCAGTTTGAAACAGGAATGAACTTAATGCACCTTAATTACTGAAAATGGTCTAACTTTGATTAAGGAGGCTGTGCACGCTGGGAGATCATTAATTTAGCAGAAGAGATCATTTGCATATCTAAATAGACTGTGCAAAGACACAGTTCTCACCCACACCTGGAATGATTTATTTTTCTGTCTGAAGGGGAAACTGCTACAATGTGTTTTTAGGATTCAAATAATTCTATACATAATTGAACATTTTCACTAAACCATTGTTACTAATTTCTGCTACTTTGTGTACAACCCCAGAACACATCAAATAGAACAACACTAGCAGCCTGGTGATACGTTGAAAAGGAAAGCTTAAAAAAAAAAAAAAAGAAATCCCTTTGCTTAGATGTGTTTTACAAATGGAATAAGGATTTGCATGGTGTGCCCCATTGTCAGTAAAAAGGTTAAAGTAACTTATTCAGGGAAACTTGTTACTAATCTCTTGCAGCTGAAGGGGGACCTCACAGCCAATTAAAGAGCACACGATTTGGCTCTGGTTCAGATGAAGATACCACATGTTGTATTTTCTGTGGTTAAATGAAGGGAACAAACGTTTTGAGGGTAGGGGGCATAGTTCTGCTATTTCCTGCTGTTGCCGCCTAGTTAAATAACCAAAGAGAAGCAAGTAAACAATTGATTTCATGATTTTATATGCATTCAAAATGGACATGTGATTGTGATGTGACTTAAATACTGGATTTTAGACCCTGTAATAGAGTTAAAAATAGATTAAAATGACATTTTTAACCAATTCATGGATACGGGTCAGATTCTTATATATAGCATGCAGTGCCACACTACTGAGGTTATATGATAAATCTGGTACCAAACGGGACATTTGGACAAGAAAATCTGTACATTGTTTCCACTATTTAACAATGTCCAGAGTTTCAATATTGGCACAAAATTACACAAAAATAATTTTCTCTGGGGTTCAGTCTGTCCAAATTTGACCAGACATCTGAAATCAGGATCCAAAACTTCAAACTACTCTCCTGAATAGTTCAAATCTGGACCTGTACTCTAAATATCTAAACTATTTGCCTGTCTAGCCATAGGCAGGCTATCAGTTAAAAGCCCCTCTGCAGTGCAAGTTTTAAGAAATGTGGCAGCCTGCCAGAGCTGCTTGTCCTGTCATGCTTGTAGAAAAAAAGAAAAAAAAAACGTTTAAAAAAAGGCATATGGAGGGTCAATTTGACACTCATTTAACTATACAGAGGATTCAATTCTCCCTTAGGGCCCCAAATGCTGTGGGGAATAAACAGTGATCAGTCATCAGCTGTATAACTACGAATACCCCTTCTCCTGGGCAGTGGGATGCAGTCTTAGAATAAAGAGGGACTTGTCTATGGTGCTCCCTGTCTCTGGTACTCTCGTATCTAGATGGACAGAATTCAGTGAAAACTACCAGATTCTGAATAGATTGGCTGTTATCATAACTACTAAAACCAAACCCATTCAAAATTGGTAATTCTGACTGAATCTGTACCAACTAGTCAAATGCATTAAATTTCCTTTTTTTAAATAAGTGGGTTTTTTTGCATACAAATCCTATATAAAGCATAGGATCTGGACACTTACAAAGCACCGGATTTAAAGAAATCCAGTACAGAATGCATCTGGTTGTATGTCCATTCAGTCATTATAATTTATTGCCTTTTTGCAAGTGAATTATAAAAAAAGGCTCCTTTCAAACAGTAAAATAAAAATCCTTAGTAGTGTGAAGATTGCAGGTAAATTTCAGACTCCTAAAGAGTTCAGCATGTGCAATGTGTGTACTTTTTTATTTTATTTATTTTTAAATCGCAGATTAAAATAAAAATGTGCAATTTTATAAATTAAACTTGTAACGCCCCCGGCTGTTAAACAGAAAACTATCCCTGTAACTTCCTGGTTTTTAAGCTCACTGGAGCTAAATTTAAGAGGCAGCAATTGCCCAGATCACGTGCGTTGCAAAGACGTCATATTGAAGTAAATTGGACATAAAGTCTGGGTGTGTTTAGAAGGCTTGCAAAGGCTGAAGGCAAGAGAACTGCCACTTTTACAAGCACTTTTTATACATACCCCCAATGTAAATTGCATAATTAAATGCATGCATGTTTTCATTGCAGTATCTCTGCTAAATAGTGCTTGCTATTTAACCATCACAGTAAAAAGTTAAATAAATAAATAACATAAAAACATATGAGGGTGGCTATGTCCCCAATCTAACTGTAGGTATGTTTGAAAGCTCTGTCATTCCCCCATATGGCAGCTAGCCAGTAATATTTCAGTCTTGCTGGGGTTAAAAAAATTGCTGCCCTGCCACTAAAGGGCCCTATTACATTGAGAAAGTTAGTATATGTTTTAAAAGTCCAAACAACATGTGGTAATACAAGCAGTCAGTGTGCAAATAGTTGGTCTTTTAAAATACAGAAATCTCTGAGTTTTAGAGAGCACTCTGAGTCACATAACATTCAGAACCAGATTTCAATTATTCAGTCAATCTTAAATCCAAATCCATTTCATTCTCATTTGAAACTTGTTTCGCAAAATCTAGACATTGCTAATTCTTATGAACCATGTTTTGATTTTGCAACCGAGCAGCCCTCTATAGATGGCTTTTCACTATTCAGTTAGCAGCCATTTGAGGATGGATAGATGGATAGATAAAAGCCATTTGTTGATCAAGTGAAAAATGGTTAATAGAGTTATACTGAATGGTACAAAATAGTTCAAGCTTTAAAGGACCACTATAGTGCCAGGAAAACATACTCGTTTTCCTGGCTCTATACGGTGCTTGGGTCACTCTCTGGTCAGGCTCTAGGGTGAGGAAGGGGTTAAATTCCTACCTTTTTCCAGCGCCGGGCTCCCTCGGCGCTAGGGAATCTCCTCCTTCTTCTGCCATCATCGGATGAATGCGCATGCGCGGCAAGAGCCGCGTGGGCATTCAGCCAGTCTCATATGAAAGCATTCTCAATGCTTTCCTATGGATGCTGGCATCTTCTCAATGTGAAAATCACAGTGAGAAGCGCGGAAGCGCTTCTAGCGGCTGTCAATAAGACAGCCACTAGAGGCTGGATTAACCCTAATGTAAACAAAGCAGTTTCTCTGTAACTGCTATGTTTACAGCAGGCAGGGTTAACCCTAGATGGACCTGGCACCCAGACCACTTCATTAAGCTAAAGTGGTCTGGGTGCCTATAGTGGTCCTTTAAAGATACCCACTGGAAAAAAATATTCATGTTGATCAGAGATAAAGATACACAAAGACATGTGTCCTAAAACAGTTTAAGAATCAAGTAATAATCAAGTATAAAATAGTATCAATGATTCAAAGATGATGTGAGTAGTAATCTAACAGGTCTAGAAAAAACAATCCCATTTACTTAGATGTTTTCCAAGAAAAAGTTGATAATCTAGTTAGATATTAAATAGGAAGAGACATATAGCATTAAATAAAATAGATAGAAGGTGCATACCTAAGGCTAGCGTGGTTTGTAAGACACAGATGTGGCTACTTAGTATGTAATTCATGGTTATTAAATTGTTACTGTCTCCAGTAATGTTGGAGATGCTTTCGTCTATAGTCTATGTTCATATTTAATGGGGTTTATGTACACCACATCACAAGTATCAGTTTTAAGCCCTGCACACTGAGCAACTGTGAATAGAGCCAAGATATATCATCTACAGCGAGCGCATGATGTGTAATTGTTTAAAGACGGAAAATCTAGCCAGCAGGACTTCCACATTGCTTCCATATGTTATTTGCCACTATTTCCGTATGATATGCGAAATATTTACTAAACGGTTAATTGTGGTGAAGTAACACAAAAATGTAGACTGAAACTGATCTGTTTCTGAAAATTCTCCAACTGCGCTAGATTTACTGTTTGGCTCTTTTATTGGTAGGTTTGGTATTCTATTCATCAGAATTAACTAAAAAACCCTGTTTTGGAGACATCGTAACGATCCACAAGACCAAAGGCTGAGTAGTTTATAAATGTCTCAAGATCTCCAAGATGGCATTATTTGCCCATAAAACACACTTTGCCCCATTCTATATCGTTTGTATTAGTTGATGCTTTTAGATTAGTGTCATGCTATTGTAGGCCTAATGATTAGAGTTAGGGTGGTGTGAGGGTTGCTGTTTAATCCCTTAAGGACCAAACTTCTGGAATAAAAGGGAATCATGACATGTCATACATGTCATGTGTCCTTAAGGGGTTAATTTTGTTGTAGTGTAAGGTTAATGTTTAGTTAGGGTTATTGTTAAGATAGTGGGGGATTTAATGGTTAATATATAGTGGTAGTGTAGAGGTCAAGCGGGAGGATATTATTGTAATGCAGCACCAGGGCATACATGACATAGCAATAATAATAATAATAATAAGAGTTACAGTCACCTGCGGTAACTGGCTTTGCACTATATGGATATGATCTGTGCATTATTCCCCATTCCATTATGAGAAATTACATCTGAAACCATGATCAGTCCATTACAATAATGGGACGGTCATGTAATACAGTATATATCATATGCTGAATAATTGTTATATGGCTTTGTTCCTATTCCTAAGTGCAAAGTGTAAGGTGGACCCTTTGCTCAATGTGCTTAGAGGACTACTCCAATTCAGCCAGTGCAACTGCACCAGGGCCCGCACATGAAGGGGGCCCATTGGATGGCCCATGCACTTAGGGCCACTCAGAGAGGAAATGTGTCAGCAGGGACCCGGTCGGGCGCTGTGTCCCTTTAACTGGGCCTTAATTTTAATCAGCAGCATTGAAGGAAGTCACTTGCTCCCAGAGAGACTAGAGCCGCATTGGAGAGAGAAGGAGGCAGAGAGAGACTTATCTTAAGTCCCAACAACCTCAGCCTTGTGACTGGACCCCAGGAAAGGGACTCCCTTTTGAGCCCTAAAGGTAGGAACTGGAGGTATACATTTTGACCAGCATGTGTGTCTGTATGTCTGTCAGTGTGTTTGTCTGTCTACCTGTATCTATGTCAGTGTGGTTACCTGTGTGTCTGTACCCATGTGAGTGTGTGCATCTGTGTGTCTGTACCCATGTCTGTATGCATCTTGTGTGTCTGTACCCATGTCAGTGTGCATATCTGTGTGTCTGTACCCATGTCAGTGTGTATATCTGTGTGTCTGTACCCATGTCAGTGTGTGTATCTGTGTGTCTGTACCCATGTCAGTGTGTGTATCTGTGTGCCTGTATTTGTATGTGTATCAGTGTGCATTTGTGTGTCTGCATGTGCATCAGTGTGTGTAATCTGTGTGTCTGTATACCTGCATGTGCATCAGTGTGTGTAATATGTGTGTGTGTGTATCTATGTGTCTATGTATCCTCAAGACCAATCTGTGATCATGAGGATATTTATCTGTTTATACTGTTATATCTTTCAGAAACGTGTTTGGTTTTTTTTTTAGAGTGCCATTATACTTGCTTGCTTTTGTCTTATTTAGGAATAATGTCCAAAGTTGGTTTGTAATTCTGCTTTAGAATAGCTGGAAAAGCCAAATAAGTATGAAACCATTCATAAATGTTTTGACCACTTACAGTGTGACAGTTCCAAGAGGCTCCTTGCACTATTTCTACTACATCATGCTGAACACTTTGTGCTATTATTATTATTAAATGTAACAGCAAAAAACAACTTGATATATCACTGACAACACTTTTCGAACTAATTAACAAATACCCTGAGAATTGGCAAGAGGTTGTCAATGTAAGCAAGCAATCACAACAAACACCTCCACTAAGCTGATGACATTTGGAAGCCATATCAGCAAATGTACATAAGCAATGCTTAATCAATTAAAGCAGAGTACAAAAAAGCACTAGAACAGCATTATCATGTAGTAAAATTATAACACAACAAACACATGACACCGTTAAAGAAACAAACATACCTATCCATTTGGATCACAAGTTACCTATTTACTTATTCTCTTCACTTCTGCTTTCCGCAAATCTTCAGATTTAACATTTTGTTGTTACTCTCACTAACCCGATTTATCATATTCTAGACAGTGTGATTAACAATGATGTCAAGTCTGTTTTTTTTTTTTTTTTTTTAAATCTGTAACAATTTCAAACTTTGGTATGATTACTGGCAGAATAAAAGCAAAAAGTATTTTGGATTGTGATCATGTTGAAAACATACACGCAGTTGTGACTGAGGGTCAAAATCCATTAGCAAAACTTGGAGCAGGCCTTATCCTGAATTTAGCAATCTGTTTTTCAGTTTCATGAATAAACTCTATAGTCATCTACCTGGATTGATCAGATATTGATATTTGATGATATTAGAGTTGATAAAAAAATGACTTGCTGTCATTGTGGGGCTGTTGCATTCGTTGTGCTGCCGGGGGTGAGTTCCGATATTAGATTATTACATACCACGGGGACCCTTCACATACAGTGTTCTCTCTTGACCCTTTATTGAGCTTATAATATATCTTGAGATATTTAACTGTTTCAGATATTTAACACTTTATTGTGCTTATAACATATCTCTTAAAGGACCACTATAGTGCCAGGAAAACATACTCGTTTTCCTGGCACTATAGTGCCCTGAGGGTGCAAAGGGGGAAAGGGGTAAAAACTTACCTTTTTCCAGCGCTGGGCGGAGAGCTCTCCTCCTCCATCCGCCTCCGTTACGCCCCGCCGGCTGAATGCACGCGCATTCAGCCGGTCTCATAGGAAAGCATTTACAATGCTTTCCTATGGACGCTGGCGTGCTCTCACTGTGATTTTCACAGTGAGAAGCACGCAAGCGCCTCTAGTGGCTGTCAATGAGACAGCCACTAGAGGATTAGGGGGAAGGCTTAACCTATTCATAATTATAGCAGTTTCTCTGAAACTGCTATAATTATGAAAAAATGGGTTAACCCTAGAAGGACCTGGCACCCAGACCACTTCATTAAGCTGAAGTGGTCTGGGTGCCTAGAGTGGTCCTTTAAGATTTTTATAATTTTTAGTATCTATATATATCTCTTTAGATATTGTACTGTTTACTCTATATTTATGTAGTGGTTACTTATGGCACTTCTCGTTAAAATAAGTTTAGTTCCCCTACCTTTTTGGGTGTATACATACCTTTTTAAAAAGGTTTGATTGCTGATGTTAAGCAGGTACAAGTCAGAAATAATATATATAACCTGGAAATAGTAAAAAAAAATAAAAAATTATTGAAAATTATTTTTATACATTTATTGTCAAAGGAGTGCCCGATGAATCGTTCATTTTCCCCTAGTCTTGCCCTTAAAGGGTGTTCTTTAGTAAACAGTGAATTGTGGTAATTTGAAAACTGTATTGTAAAAAAATAACCTTAAAGTGTAAAAATGATATATTGGCATACCTAGTTACTGTGCAGACTGACCACCAATAATAGGCATGGGGCAATAAAGAGGCAAAACGTCTTATTGATGCCTCACACTGGGTAACAGTGCATGACTTTTGCTGATCAAATTCGAAATGTGAGCTTTTCATTTGCAGAGAAAGAAACCCAAGCAATATTAAGTCATTTCGGCACCCTGATATAATACAGCTGAAGCTCTCAGTCCTGTGAAGTTGATTGATACTTAGGAAACCAATAAGCTCTTCTAACTCGGTGTGGCAGTGCAGTCTTGATTAAAGCAAGTATGATCTTTCATGACCAGATTTTGTAATGAAGAAAGTGCCCCTCTGAGAGCAGGCATCTTTTGAAGAAAAACCTGTGTAGGGATAATATAGAAGCAAATGGTTTTCACAGCATGCATCTGTTGAATTGAGTTAACGCTGGTCTTGCAGAAGATATATTGCTTTGTATATTAACCCCTTTAACACATGAAACACCATATGGGAGCATTGTTTTAAGACTGGTTTACATTAAAGATTACATATAGGAGCTTTAAAGAAAAACAGGAAAAAAAGCAATCACCTCTGCTGTCCAGACCCCTTTTTAAAAGCAGGATTCCAGGCTGTGTTATAAACTTTCCATACTGATGGTGGCATTTTGCATCATAGTTAAAGGAGAGCACCAAATCGTTGCTTCAATCCTGCACCGGCTTTCCAGTTCTAGAATAGTTTCCACATAGGGTTACATCAGGAGCTTACAGTTGCCCCTGGGTTTAGGTCGCGATAATAAAATTACGGCATGTGGATTTTCATGGTTATTCACTAAAGTGAGAATTACAGGTGACTTCAAAATTAATTTCAAATTTAAGACCAAAGTAGCTGAACCTGCTATATATTTCCATTTTGGCTATCATGACCTTAAAGGGACACTAGACATGTGCAAATCGTTTCGTTCCGAATGTATATTCGGATGAATTTCGTGCAATTCAGATGCTTACGAATGTCCGAAGTGCAGAAGTTCCGAAATGCTAAACCTAACCGAAGTACCGAAGTTCCGATTGTCGAAGTCCCAAAGTGCTTCGGATTTATGAAGAGTGGCAAACATGAGAGAGGGAGAGAAAATTATGTGAATGATGACAGGAATCTTGACCAATAAGCTAATATCTGGCACTGGGAACCCTATAGATGTGTAAGTGGTTGTGGTGGCAGTCCGGGGCACTGGGAGCCCTATAGATGTGTAAGTGGTTGTGGTGGCAATCCTCGCACTTGGAGCCCTACAGATGTGTAAGTTGTTGTTGCGGCAGTCCGGGCACTGGGAGCCCTATAGATGTGTAAGTGGTTGTGGTGGAACTCCTGGCACTGGGAGGCGCGAGCCCTACAGATGTGTAAGTGGTTTGTGGTGGCAGTCCTGGCACTGAGAGGCGGGATCCCTTTAGATGTGTAAGTGGTTGTGGTGGCAGAGTAATGGGCAAAAGGATCCCAGTGCCCAGACTGCCACCACAACCACTTACACATCTGTAGGGCTCCCAGTGCCTGGACTGTCACCACAACCACTTACACATCTGTAGGGCTCCCAGTTCCCAGACTGCCACCACAACCACTTACACATTGGTAGGGCTCCCGCCTCCCAGTGCCAGGATTGCCCCCACAACCACTTACACATCTAATAGGGCTCCCGCCTCCCAGTGCCAGGACTGCCACCACAACCACTTACACATTCATAGGGCTCCCACCTCCCAGTGTCAGGACTGCCACCACAAGTTCCGAAGTTCTGAAGTGCCGAACCGAACGCCATTGCTCCGAATTGCCAAAGCAGACAAATATTTTTACTGACCCAAATTTCGGAACCGAACCAAATTTTTTTGTCCATGCACATCCCTAATAGTCACCAGAACAACTACAGCTTATTGTATTTGTTCTGGTGAGTAGTATCATTCCCTTTAGGCTTTTTGCTGTAAACACGATCTTTTCAGAGAAAACGCATTGTTTACATTACAGCCTAGTGATAAGTTCACTGGCCACTCCTCAGATGGCTACTAGAGGTGCTTCCTTGGGCACAACATTCAGTGTCTCCACCCTCTGCATGCAGACACTGAACTTTCCTCAAAGAGATGCGGTGATTCAATTCTTGTTCTGCCCCTGATCTGCCTCCTTGACAGTCTGAGCCATTCCTATGGGGAATATATGTTTGTGTTCCTGACCTTATAGTGTTCCTTTAAATTTAAAATTTACCTTAAAAGCTCACTTTAGTAAATGACCTTGTAGTTGTTTTCTGAACTCCATGTGACCTCTTAACTGAGCATTACATTGCTACAACTTATTAGTATGATATAAACATACATGCATATTTCCTCCTTTGTATCTCAACATGGACTCTTTTGAAGTGTCAAAAATGTAATTATGTTAATAATGTGTAGAACTTGAAAAATAATGGAATTATTAATTGGATTCACTTACTCTTTAACAAACAATATTTAGTGCAGTAATCCCTCTTGCATACTTATCGTTGGTGATGGATTTAGTGAAATATATTGAATATGGCTCATTTTAGCATCTCCAATATTAAAGGGACACTGTAGGCACCCAGACCACTTCCAGAGAAACTGTAATGTTTACATTGCAGCACTAAATCAGCCTCTAGAGGGCTTCATGGATTGAAAAGGACCTTTGGAATCTGACGCTGGATGCCCTCACTCTTTGCATGAGGACACCCAGCGTCAGATTTTTCCCCATAGGAAAGCATTGATTCAATGCTTTCCTATGGGGAGGTCTAATGTGCACACAGCGTCACGGGGCAGAGGAGGGGGCGGAGCGTCGATACAGCGCCCCTCAGCGGTGGGATCAGGTAAGTAAATAAAGGGATTTAACTCTTTATTTACCCAGGCAGGGTGTGTGTGTGAGCGAGGGGGGAGGCAGGGGGAACGATAGTGCCAGGAATACAGCTTTGTATTCCTGGCGCTATAGTATCCTTTTAAAGAACAATGTGCCTTGCTGAGGGATTGGGTGAAAAATTCATGCAAAGCAGCTAAACTATGTTCTTAAAATAAAAATGGTACAATAAAAACATAAAGGTTATATATAGTTTCCTTGCATGTGCAAGCTTTCGTTTGTGATAATTATCTTTGTTTTACGTTTTCTTTCTGCATATGAGCGTTTGAAGTCCATTGAGGCCATCACTTGACAATGCATTCTGCTCTGATCCAAGCAAAAATAATTCTGTAAAGCCAACACTATGTTGCATTGCTGGAGAGTCTAAATGCAGTAACCTCAGTCAAGGAGAGGTGTTTTAGACTTCACCCTGTATAGTGTGGCTGGATGCAGGTATGACTGCACAGTCAGTAAAAAAGGGGGACAAAACATTTTTTAGATACATAAATGAGAAAAGAAAAGTAAAACAAGGATTAGTTAGATTAAAAACAAAAGAAGGAAGGTATGTAGAAGAGGATAAAGGTCTAGCTGACTGCCTCAATGAATATTTTTGTTCTGTATTTACAGATGAAAATGAAGGAAAGGGACCTCAGTTGAGAAAAAAGGATAAATGAGTCATTTATTACACGTGAGTTTACAGAGGAAGAGGTTCTATTTCAACTGTCAAAAGTAAAGACAAATAAGTCAATGGGACCTGATGGAATACACCCAAAGCTATTAAAAGAGCTTAGTGGTGTACTAGCAAAACCATTAACAAATTTATTTAACCAATCATTGTTAACAGGAGTAGTCCCAGAAGATTGGAAGTTAGCGAATGTTGTGCCCATTTACAAGAAAGGTAATAGGGAGGAGTCGGGCAACTATAGCCAGTAAGCCTTACTTCAGTAGTGGGGAAAGTGATGGAAACCATGTTAAAGGATAGGATTGTTGAACATCTAAAAACACATGGATTTCAAGATCAGAGACAACATGGATTTACTTCAGGTAGATCATGCCAAACTAATCTTATTGATTTTTTTGATTGGGTAACTAAAATTATAGATCAGGGTGGTGCAGTAGACATTGCTTATCTAGATTTCAGTATGGCTTTTGACACTGTTGCACACAGAAGGGTTATCAATAAACTGCAATCTTTAAGTTTGGATTCCAATATTGTTGAATGGGTAAGGCAGTGGCTAAGTGACAGGCAACAGAGGGTTGTAGTTAATGGAATATATTCGAAGCTTGAACTTGTCACCAGTGGGGTACCTCAGGGATCTGTACTTGGACCCATTCTCTTTAATATTTTTATTAGTGATATTGCAGAAGGTCTTGATGGTAAGGTATGTCTTTTTGCTGATGCTACTAAGATATGTAACAGGGTTGATGTTCCAGGAGGGAAAAGCCAAATGGCAAATGATTTAGGTAAACTAGAAAAATGGTCAGAATTGTGGCAACTGACATTTAATGTGGATAAGTGCAAGATAATGCATCTTGGACGTAAAAACCCAAGGGCTGAGTACAGAATATTTGATAGAGTCCTAACCTCAACATATGAGGAAAGGGATATAGGGGTGATTATTTCTGATGACTTAAAGGTAGGCAGACAATGTAATAGAGCAGCAGGAAATGCTAGCAGAATGCTTGGTTGTATAGGGAGAGGTATTAGCAGTAAAAGAGGGAAGTGCTCATGCCATTGTACAGAACACTGGTGAGACCTCACTTGGAGTATTGTACACAGTACTGGAGACCGTATCTTCAGAAGGATATTGATACCTTAGAGAGGGTTCAGAGAAGGGCTACTAAACTGGTTCATGGATTGCGGGATAAAACTTACCAGGAAAGGTTAAAGGATCTTAACATGTATAGCTTGGAGGAAAGACGAGACAGGGGGGATATGATAGAAACATTTAAATATATAAAGGGAATCAACACAGTAAAGGAGGAGACTATATTTAAAAGAAGAAAAACTACCACAACAAGAGGACATAGTCTTAAATTAGAGGGACAAAGGTTTAAAAATAATATCAGGAAGTATTACTTTACTGAGAGGGTAGTGGATGCATGGAATAGCCTTCCAGCTGAAGTGGTAGAGGTTAACACAGTAAAGGAGTTTAAGCATGCGTGGGATAGGCATAAGGCTATCCTAACTATAAGATAAGGCCAGGGACTAATGAAAGTATTTAGAAAATTGGGCAGACTAGATGGGCCGAATGGTTCTTATCTGCCGTCACATTCTATGTTTCTTTGTTTCTATGTTTCTACACGTGGTTATTCACTCAGTTGAGAATTACAGAGAATTTAAAGCAAATTCAAAGCGAATTTCACAATTTAGGTCAAAACAGTCATTTTAGAAAAAAAATTCCCAAGTCAATTCTATGTTTAGTTTGGCTATTTTTGCCTTACATTTGAAATTCATTTTCAATTTCCAGTAATTCTCCCTTTATTGAATAACTCTGACAGCCCTAATCTATTTAAAAGTCTGTGCATTGATATTCAGATGTTGCTGAATGTGCAAACTAATCTGCATCAAATAGGACGCAGCAAATGTTAGCGCTAAAAAGAAAAGTGAAACATTGGATTACATAGAAATGAAAATCATATTGCAAAAATAAGGCCAAAAAAGCCAAGTCATTGAAGAGTTTTTTAAATCAACATGTTTTGGCCTAAATTGGGCAATCCAGTAGTTAGTGAAAAAAACAAAACCTTTGTTGTAACTGTTGTCCATGATTTTGTCCTGATTTTTAGAAATACTCCAGGCAAAGACACTGTGCATCGACAACAATTAAAGTAGCAAAACTATACAATACATATCCAGTTCTCTTTTTTAAGCACAGTCGGTAACATCCACAAAGGCTGAGATTGTCAATAAGTCACAGCGTATGTGTGAAAGGATTTTTTATTTATGTCACATTGGGCTGTCCTACTGTAAACTGTAAAAAGCTAGATGTGATGTTTTAATGAAATCCTGCAGTTTTATCTCACTACAATGTCTATGAAAACTATGTTTTGTTTTCAGCTAGGGGAGATTTTGTAACTGTGTTCTATACTGTTACAATATAGGTTATATGTAATTAATATTCCACATTCAATTATAGAGAAATCTCTTAATGACTGCAAGGGTCATCATGGTTGGAGGAAGCAAGTGAAATTGGTTTTAAAGGGACACTATAGTCACCAGAACAACTACAGTTTATTGAATTTGTTCTGGTGAGTAGAATCATTACCTGCAGGCCTTTTGCTGTAAACACTGCTTGTTTCAGAGAAAATGCAGTGTTTACATTACAGCCTAGTGATAACTTCACTGGCCACTCCTCAGATGGCTGTTAGAGATCCTTCCTGGGTCATGGCTGCCTAAAATGCATCCACACATTCAGTATCTCCACCCTCTGCATGCAGACACTGAACTTTCCTCATAGAGATTAATTGATTCAATTCATCTCTATGAGGAGATGCTGATTGGCCAGGGCTGTGTTTAAATCATGCTGGCTCTGCCCCTGATCTGCCTCCTTGTCAGTCTCAACCAATCCTATGGGGAAGCATTGTGATTGGATCAGGTCACCACTTTTGATGATGTCAGCAGACAGCTTGTTATTCTGAGGAAAATAGCATGAAGAGCTACAGCTTCAGGCTTGAATACAAGTAAGATTCCGCTATATTTAGGGAGGCATGATGGCCCAAGGGGGCTAGATGGTGGTTTTAACACTATAGGGCCAGGAATACATGTTTGTGTTCCTGACCATATAGTGTTCCTTTAATATCTTGAGTGCTCACAGGGAACAAAATAAGCTATGCAAAAACTGAAGAGTCAGAAGTACCCCCTGAAGGATTATGGGAGAGTTGGAACACAGAGGAAAGGGAATTTGGGAGTGTTAGGCAGCATATCTCAATGATGGATTTCTTGTTATAATAAGTAAGAGTTGCAGCCATTACCCACCATTAACTTAATTGCATTATAGTTTCTAACAGGTTGTGATGATGGTGAAGTTGACACATTCATACATGATCGGACTTTCACAGGTGTCTGCTAATAACAGGTTGGCTTTGTTTAATACGTTCCAGTCATGGCCCCAAGAGGCTCCAAAACTCGACCATTCATCTATAACATACAAAGATCTTACTCTTCTGAAAGTCTAGCTAATATCAGTACTTACACTGGTCACTTACACCTACATAGTGGATTATTTCATGAATTTGTTAAATTTCACAGTGGTAAAGAATAACTTGTAGGTGAAATAGGATTTTTAATAAAGCCATACTCCAGACCCCTAAATGCTGAAAAGCTTTATATGAAGAGTGTGTCCTATTTTATTTTGGAAAAAGTTCAGGTTTCAATAGACAACATGTCCTATTACTTCCTGGTTTGGTTAGCTTATTGCACTGAACTCAGGAGGCAGCAATTGCCCAGAGCACCTACCTTGCAAAGACTTTTCATTGGGCTGCATTGAGAAGTCTATGATTGTACAACCACACAAAGTCTGGGCGGGGTTAGAAGAGGAGGGCTTTAAAAGGCAGCAAGAGAACTGCAGTTTTGCAAGCTGTTTTAAATATAACTCCAATGAAAAAATGGAGTGGAGTATCCCTTTAAACATCAAATTTGTGCTGTACTTTGAATTGGTTATACTCATATTATGGGAAAAATTAACATCTCCACTGCATACTCCCCAAATACAAATATATACTATACACAGTATTATTAACTAAAATATATGAATTCAGTCAATTAAAACTGAATTTCAAATTGAAGGCCAAAAGTGCCAAACAAAAAACAGAATTGATTTATATATTTTCTTTTTCGAATTTGACTATTTATGTCTATTTTCTTTTTTATGTAATTTTCTTTGAATGCCTATTATTGCAAACAATTCTGACTTTGTATAAACAAATATATCCCACTCATTTTAAGTTCAAAACACAAAAATACAACAAACTGAGCCCATTCAATGAATTATTCCAGATCACAAAACATAGGAGCAAAGCTGACCATCCAATTACTATTAATTCATGACAGATCCTATAATCTAGACATACTAAAATGTGGCCTTTTCTGGTGATTTTAGGCACAGCTTTTGTGAATGAGTGCCAGACTCATGCTGGCTGACGTTTGATTACCCATGCTCTAATGAAGTGCCAAATTTGGCCATTTACATTTTCTGCAAGTTTACTTAAAACATGTTAGATTTGAACAGCACCAAAAAGAATGTTGTACAAAGCATGCCAAGGAGGCATGTGAAATATTAATATTAGATATTTCACTCATCCTTTAAAGGAATACTATAGTACTAGGAATACAAAGTTCTATACCTAGCACTATAGCTTCTTCTGCCCCCTCCCTTGTGTCCCAACAATGGTTAAAAAACCCTTACTGTACACACCCAATTAGAGCACTGATCTCCCTCGGCACTGGGTCACTGCTCCGCCTCCTCTGAAGTCACCTGACAGGGGGGTTATGCCCATGTGTGGTCAGCACTACAAGAACATTAGGCCCACCCCATAGGAAGGCATTGCAGAGCGTGAGTACGTCCAGCATCAGTTAGGCAACCAAACGTCCCTTAGTAAGGAGGAAGTGCTTAACCCTGCAATGCCATTGTTGCAGTTTCTGAGAAACTTAAAATAATTACATTGCAGGCTTAAGGGGACAGGGACATTGCACCCAGAACACTTCAATTAGATGAAGTGGTCTGGGTGCCTATAGTGTCCCTTTAACTGATTTAAAGAGTGTTACAATTAAAAAAAAAACACATAATTGGAAGAATTGTATGTTATAGGTCAAACCGAAAAAAACACATTACAAAAACTATGTGACATTTAAAAGTAAACTAAAAATCATACATTATCACAATTCTATTGTATGATACATAATGTTTACCAACATTAAAAGTTTGTGTCAAAGCATAGCGGCCGTAGCCTGTAACTGATGGACAAGGCATATCACTTTAGAGGTGAGGTATAACGTCTTATGGTGGGTGAGCCAACAGGACAGAACTGCTGCAATCACATATTTCCTCTTGTACTCATGATCAGTCACACGGCTCAATGACACGTCAGATGACAAGTTATCCACTTAACACCAACTAAATATCACTAGGGTGCTAGGAAAAGAAAAAGAAAGTACAAGAATGCCAAAAGAGAAAATAATTAGTTGTCTAACTGGAATCCCTTTAAAGCTCTTGTACTTATCCAGCAACCCTAAATTGTTCTATCCAAAAATAAAATATAACTTTTAATTCTATAAGGTTAAAATCCTAGTTGTGAAAAAATACATATAAAACCTAAGGGGAACGAGAAAAAGGAAGGAAGAGAGACTAATATCTTTGCCTGTGTAACCCCTGTTTGTAACACCTATAGCCCAGGGATACAGATATAGTTAGGCTGGAGAGAATAATATTAATTTGCCCAGTCGTATATCTCCCCAACTCCCATCACCCTGTGCCACCGTAGAGGCACAAACTCCTTCCCCTCACAGACGAACTGGTAGCCGAACTGTCTAGATGGCTACCTATCTAAGTTAAATAAAATCATAAAGCAGAGTGACTATCTCATGGGGAAAAAAGGTATCAGCTACAGTGTAGTCCCCTGTCAACCCCCTCCACGCTCTGCCACTGAAAGTCCTGACGAGCGTTTCGCCAAATATCGGCTCTTCCAAGGGAACCGAGTCTGAGCTGATCTGTGATTTAAATATCCCGCCCTTAGTCCTGATTGGTTAGAAGTCTCACCAACTGGATAGGGGGGAGTGAAAGTTACAGTTAAACCTTTGCATCCACGTACAAAGTTGACTGGTCTTAAGAAATATGGAGAAAAGACTCCTGCATTGTTGGAAAGAAAAGACTCCAGCACAGATGGAATTATCACACAAAACGAACATAGGTACATTGTCTCTCAGTCCAACATAACTGTTGCCACCTTTTATTGTCTCCCCAAGGTGCACAAGGACGTGTGCAAACCTCCGGGGAGACCCATTATCTCTGGCAATCACAGTTTGACTGAGAGCGCAAGCTAGTTCCCAGATACACTACTACAACCTTTGGTACAGGGTCCCAGCTCCCACATACAGGATACTAAACA
>OW240913.1:72761881-72781977 GCA_933207985.1 Pelobates cultripes | reverse complement strand
GACCCTACTAACCCTGGAAAACTTTATAGTGCCCCCCTATACGTCCTTAGCAAGCCTAGACGTGGTGGCACTATATAATAACACCCCTCATGACAAAGGTTTAGCTGGGGTCACCTATTTTTTAGAAAAATCTAAACACATTTAACGAGCAAGAACAACGTTTCATATTGACTCTGGTTCAATTCGTGCTAATGCACAACTATTTTACTTTCAACGGACAATATTACTTGCAGTTAAGAGGCACAGCCATGGGATCGTCGTGTGCACCTAGTTACGCTAATTTATTCCTGGGATGGTGGGAGGAAACTGTATTCACTACGTCCAATATTAATTTTACCTCATCTATATACAAATGGTATCGGTATATAGATGATGTCTTGATATTTTGGCTAGGGTCCTTTCTACAATTTAAGGAAATGGTGGACAAACTCAATCAAAACGATATCAACTTCCAACTCACTCATGTTATCGATGAGAGACAATTGGTCTTCCTAGATTTGAAAATAAATATATGTGAAGATGGGGAGATCACTACATCTCTATTTAGGAAACCCACAGCAACACACAATCTGCTTCACTGGCAGAGTTTCCACCCCCATCATTTAAAAGCCAATATACCATATGGTCAATATTTAAGAGCTAAGAGAAACTGCTCTAACCAGAATGACTACGAAAAGGAAGCGAAGGAACTCAGGATTAGATTCAAGTCCCTGGGCTACCCCAATAGTGTTTTTAACTTAACTCATTTGAACTTTTGAGTTGTGCCAGTGTATAATAATAATATTGTTGTACACTAAAAGCACACAGTATAATTATAATATGTATTTAGTGTAATCTTCTAACTTTTGTATATAATCTCAATTTGTGAATATGCACACAGTGGGCGTGGTTGATAGTGGGATCGGTTTCCATTTGAACCACAACCACTAAGACCTGTGCTGTCTCTTTTATACACAGGTCTTACTATCATAAATATATAATACAAAGATAAAGTGCTCAGCGCAAAATTAGAGTAATATTAATGCTTTAACTCCCAGAGCTTGACACTACCATATGTGTTACACAGGTGAATTATAATTATACCTGTATACAGTATAATTCCTTCTCCAATAATGGAGGCAACAGACACAGGTATTCCTGTATGGTATAAAAAGGAGAACTCATAGGATAACACTGTTATAAAAGAGGGTTCAATTTAAAACTCTGTATGGTCCAACTCACATTTTATTTATTGTTATATCGAAACTGGCTCAGGTAATATCACTTTAAATGCAATATGCAGATCCAGGTGAGTTGGAGATGATCCCTCAAAAAAGAATTGTGGGAAAGACAACAAAAGATTAATATAAAATCACAATATTTATTACAAAAAATATAAAAGCCTTACATTAAGGTTTCTGGTGTGCCATTCATTCAAAGAGTAAAAGCACAACGCGTTTCAACACTTGGATTTGCGTCTTCCTCAGGTGCATAAACTTCTAGTGTACAATCCCTGTTTACAAATGTCTTTTGGCACCTAATTTCACACTATACAGACATCCCCCTGCTCTAATTAACCTATCATAGTCATCCTGAACTTCCAGTGTGCTGGCAATCTGCATTCTGATGCGGTGTGACGTCACTTCCGGTTTCGCTATGTATGCGTTCCAGCGGCCATTTTCATGCGTTCCACCTTCGGTTTTGTGTTCCAGCAGCCATTTATATGCGTTCCACTGACACCAATGCTCATATTACATATTAAAATCATCTCAACATTGTATATACTGGGTTTTGAAGTGTCAAAGTGTTACATATTATTACACAAGCTTATCTACAGGATGGGAATTATTAATAAAAGGCTTTCTTAATAACAAAGGTTTTTCTCATTAAAAATACATGAAACAGAACAGATGAAAAGAGAGAGAGGGAGAGAAAAAAAGAGAATAAAAATTAACCATTTGTATACATATTGCACTGTATACATAGAAACATAGAATGTGACGGCAGATAAGAACCATTCGGCCCATCTAGTCAATTTTCTAAATACTTTCATTAGTCCCTGGCCTTATCTTATAGTTAGGATAGCCTTGTGCCTATCCCACGCATGCTTAAACTCCTTTACTGTGTTAACCTCTACCACTTCAGCTGGAAAGCTATTCCATGCATCCACTACCCTCTCAGAAAAGTAATACTTCCTGATATTATTTTTAAACCTTTGTCCCTCTAATTTAAGACTATGTCCTCTTGTTGTGGTAGTTTTTCTAATTTTAAATATAGTCTCCTCCTTTACTGTGTTGATTCCCTATATGTATTTAAATGTTTCTATCATATCCCCCCTGTCTCGTCTTTCCTCCAAGCTATACATGTTAAGATCCTTTAACCTTTCCTGGTAAGTTTTATCCTACAATCCATGAACCAGTTTAGTAGCCCTTCTCTGAACTCTCTCTAAGGTATCAATATCCTTCTGAAGATACGGTCTCCAGTACTGTGTACAATACTCCAAGTGAGGTCTCACCAGTGTTCTGTACAATGACATGAGCACTTCCCTCTTTCTATTGCTAATACCTCTCCCTATACAACCAAGCATTCTGCTAGCATTTCCTGCTGCTCTATTACATTGTCTGCCTACCTTTAAGCCATCAGAAATAATCACCCCTAAATCCCTTTCCTCATATGTTGAGGTTAGGACTCCATCATATATTCTGTACTCTGCCCTTGGGTTTTTACGTCCAAGATGCATTATCTTGCACTTATTCACCTTGCACATATACATATATCTGTATACACATTACATTATAAAATCCAAAACATCTAAATAAAGTTATACATTTCAAAGTCTATATTAAGACCATAAGGGGAGAGAGTTTCTAAATCAAAAATCCCCGTCATTTCTATTTTGTTTAAAATCTTAAAGTCTCCTCCTCTCCAAGGTTTATTTATTTTTTCATAAAGCCTGCTCATTATATATACTTGGACTAAATAAATAATTAATGTTAGAGACTTGGAATACTTGGAATGCTGCAGTCTTTTCTCCATATTTCTTAAGACCAGTCAACTTTGTACGTGGATGCAATGGGTTAACTGTAACTTTCACTCCCCCCTATCCAGTTGGTGAGACTTCTTACCAATCAGGACTAAGGGCGGGATATTTAAATCACAGATCAGCTCAGACTCGGTTCCCTTGGAAGAGCCGATATTTGGCGAAACGCGCGTCGGGACTTTCAGTGGCAGAGCGTGGAGGGGGTTGACAGGGGACTACACTGTAGCTGATACCTTTTTTCCCCAGGAGATACCCACTCTGCTTTATGATTTTATTTAACTTAGATAGGTAGCCATCTAGACAGTTCGGCTACCGGTTCGTCTGTGAGGGGAAGGAGTTTGTGCCTCTACGGTGGCACAGGGTGATGGGAGTTGGGGAGATATACGACTGGGCAAATTGATATTACTCTCTCCAGCCTAACTATAACTGTATCCCTGGGCTATAGGTGTTACAAACAGGGGTTACCCAGGCAAAGATATTAGTCTCTCTTCCTTCCTTTTTCTCGTTCCCCCTAGTTTTATATGTATTTTTTCACAACTAGGATTTTAACCTTATAGAATTAAAAGTTATATTTTATTTTTGGATAGAACTATTTATGGTTGCTGGATACGTACAAGAGCTTTAAAGGGATTCCAGTTAGACAACTAATTATTTTCTCTTTTGGCATTCTTGTACTTTCTTTTTCTTTTCCTTTCAATTCATGTTCAGGGGTTACCCCCCATAAACACTCAGCGACCTGACACATTCTCTCTAATATCTTTCTATATTATTAATCACTAGGGTGCTAGTAATGATGTGTACATCTTTGTCTTTCATTAACAGTAATTAATGGTGAAATCTAGAGAATTCCATGTGCTTTTTGGCAGGATGTGAGGTCATCACAGACTTGCACCATATACCCAAGATTTCTTGTGTGCAGCCACTATCACTTTAGGTGATGTTTATTGAATGTTACCAAGTACCACCTTGGTGGGTGTATGCACTTATAAACTAACCATCTCCTTATGAAAGGTTAAGATCATGCAGTCTCATTACAAGGCAGTAATGAGTCTAGTCTATAACCTTGAAATGTCATTATTGCATGTTATTTGGTCTCCTGTTAACCAGCTAAAGTGGCAATTTTGATTATATTTTTGTATTTTATTTTGTAAATATTTTTTGGCATGAAAAAATATAACCATGTTTTCATCCTTAAAATACCTCCCAGCCTGGGGGGCGGGGCCTGACAGCCAAGATGGCAGGACGCGCTTTCTGAGGGCTCTTGCACTAGCAGACACAAAAACGACAATCCTGATTACCCAAACTATGCCAGCTACAAGAGAAGCCCAAAAAACGAAACAGGACCACACAGGGAATAAAATGATACCCGTCCTGCACCGAAATACAAGGCAAGCGCCTGAAACGGCCACGCGGCCTACTTCAGAGCAGAGCCTGAGGCCTGGGGGAAGCGGCCGATCTCCCGGCACTGGACCTACTCAAAAGCGGCAATCCAATACTGCTCTGCTACCCCGCCTCTGGACCGGCGGGGGTTATACCGGTCCTCACAGGGGTTCGGCTACCCAAGCAACGCGACCCCCACAAGCAAATAAACCTGCAACCTTTGCGAGACTATGGGGGCCAGAGCAAGATGGCGGCGGGGACGCGACAGGAGACAAAAAGCACTCTCATCACACCCCCTACGCACACCCTAGAGTTTTTTGACTGGCTCTGTGCCAAACTATGGACAAAACTCTGCACTAATGATCAGCACTTCTTCCTGGCATTAAGGGAAATGGTGGCATGGATTCGCCCGACCACCCGACGCCACCTAAACAGATACCCACCCAGGGCCCCCAGAGCGGCGGCCAGACAGGGCCCCCAGAGCGGCGGTCAGAGACCAGAATGGCGGGAAACGGCAACTTACCCCTCAGACTCCGGCACTCGCCCTCGCACACACCAGAGTGAGTCCACAAAGCCTGCCAAACCCGCTCACCACACGGCTGCAACGGAATCCTCTGATCCACGAAACGCGACCCCACATGCAAGGACTAACTCTGACAGCCGCGTAGCTCACCACAAGCGGAGAGCCCCTCCAGGCCCTACGGGAAATGGAGCATTGCCACAGCACCAACTCTACTATTGCACTGGGCCCACCTTTCAAGCCTCCAGAGCTGGCATTGGATAATCCAGATTGACTGCACCAGAGGCGGACTATGCTCCTACAAGACCAAGAGCGGTGATAACACATAACCCCACCGTACAGGCTATCACTGGTGCACTGTTCCTTTGTCTATCGTTGCCTCAGCTTGCAAATGTAATATGCATTGTTAGACCAAGTTACTTTACTTTTGTTCATTAGCCATGCTCTTTCTTTGTTATGTTTAGCACTTTTCATGAGACAAGCCCACATGCCTGGCACTAGAAATGTATACCTCGCCTGCTATGCACACACACTATACAGTCATGTACTATATTTAATCGGTAGCTTATGACTAGCCTGTATCTAGCATACACAATATCTATTCATGCCTCATCGCATTAATGCAGCTTGCCATAGTGGTATAGCATGAGTCACCTACGACAGCCAGGCCACGTACCTGCCACCCACTCATACACAACAAGCTACACCTAATGTGCATTAAGCTACTCATCTAACACACTATCACACGACAATCAAAATTTGCCTTTTAAATGTGTATGGCTTATTCCTAAATGTTAACAAAAACAATGTACAGAAATTCAGTGCCTAATTGTGAATCTTGACAGATAAAGTATGCGTGCTGTTGTGGCACATTACATATGCTTGTTAATTCCATGCACAAAGAAAAATAAAGAATAAAAAAATAAATAAAAATACCTCCCAGCCTTCCAGATACATCGGTTAAAATTCCACTTCAACATTGTAGAACAGATCTATAGCAAAAAAAGTCAGAACATCAAAAGCATCATAAAAGTCACAAAAACAAGCTTCTTGCTAAATATTACTCAGAGCATAGTTTAAAGAAAAGAAAAATGTTAAATATAAAGTCTAAAAAAAAAAAAAGACCAAAATATACCTCTGTCAGAGGACACTTTGTCAATTGCCAACAAAACTGTGATTTTAATAATATTTGGAGAGTAAGGATGTAGGATCTAAAAAAAATTGTATTAGCTCACAATAGCAGCACACAATCTTTATAAAACATGCAAAGGGAAAATTGAGTCATGTGTGGGAGTAATGTGATAGAATGAATGTTCATCATTATTATTATTAAATAAATGAATTCAGCACACCAACTATATCTGCTAAAGTCAATTGCAAAAGGCTAACTTAAAAGATGGTCAATTCATAGGGCATTATATAGTCTAGTGTCGCATTTTCACACTTGACTGAGGCTGTTTTCCTAATAAGCACCTGTGTTTAAAATCAGCGGGTTGCACGGAAATGTAGGAGTTTGATTTAAATATGATGGCATATTTATTATTCATAATTAATGGCATTTGTACTTCTTTTATTTTCTGCGTGATTCAGATGTGTGTTTTGGTAAGCTACTATTTTTACCTTTTTTTTTTAAATTAGTGATGTGGTGACACCTCTCATGTCTCTCTAGCTGTCATTCTGAATACCTCTTGATTTGCTTCACTGCACAGCGCTGGATGATTTCTGACGCCTTGCGTTTTCTGATTTATTTTGTCCTTCTGTAAGCAACACATTTTATTCTTGGTCGGAAGAGTTAGGAAACCCATCCAGCGTCTCAGTCAGTACGACTAGATTGCAGCCTCCTCCCAACCTTCATTAATGGTTAATTGAAAAAATATTGCCAATGTCCGCTACGATTTCAGTTCCACTATTTTAGACTAAATTATGAAATTTACTTTCAATTCATGACAATTCCAACTTCCTTTAAATAAAATTTTCCTTTTATTTCCAAGGACATTTATTATTCAATAAGACAGCACAGGACCTGGGCAGCTCGGAAAATGGCTATGCCGGGACACTTTGTGTCATATATGCGAAGAACACATATTAGCCAGTCTGAACTCTCATTCCAGGCTGGTTAATGATGGTGGAGGGACACCTTAGACACCTATGTGATTTAAGACTTTACAAAAAGCATTTCTCAGTGAAATGCTGCACATACAGTCTCCAAGCAACGTGACCACTTCACATCACAAGTAGTGATGGTGCTTCGAGTAACCATTTAGCTAAGCTAAATGTAAACCCCTATTTAGTATGTGGTGTAGTATCTATTACAGTGGGCATAAAACCAGGACTCATCGCCTGTTCCCACCTCCTATAACCTCCGATCCAGTACCAGCACTTTATTTAGTCTAACTCAATACAAAAAGAATTGGCCCAATCCTCCTTTTCCTACAGAGCACCACAATTATGGAACAACCCCCTGCACACTTTCAAATCTTCCCCAAGTCTAAAATCCTTTAAGAGATCCCTCTCTACATATCTCAAAACAGAATGCACATGTCATGTTTGATTATATATATCCTACCTGTTCTATTTAAAATTTTGCATATATTGTGTATTAATCTTGTTTTTGTATTTTATTGTACCCTAATGTATCGATGCAATGTTTTGTGGACCCAGGACAAACTTGAAAATGAGAGAAATCTCAATGTATCTTTCCTGGTAAAATATTTGAAAAATAAAAATAAATACAAATTATAATGACTAGAAACAACATTATATAAGAGATAGATTGTTGTAAACAGGCAAAGATTTATAGGCACCCAGACCACTTCATCTTACTGAAGTGGTCTCGGTGCAGTGACCATGTCCCCCCATAGCACTGTAATGTAACACAATGCCACTATAGTTGCTTCCTGGTGGAAGGACTCTTTATTTAATCGTGGGGGTGGGGGAATGGGGGGACAAATGGACAATATAGTGTTAGGAATACCGTGTTGTATTCCTAACACTATAGTGTTCCTGTAACAGTCACGTAGCAAGAAACATTATAATGCATAACAAAATGCCATGATTTATCTAAAAATGTAATATCATGAATTAAATAGAAACTGTGTATAAGATTATGCTGCCATTTCATAGCAATACTTTAATAATATTTATTGCTACACTCCTATCAATGCCCAAATCTAATGTGCTCAGCATTTTTTAATGCCAAATAATTTTGTTCTTCATATTAGTCAATGCATTATTTACACAAGTTCTAAGTCGATCATTGCTGTAATGTTCTGTTTGTTGTGCAAACTAGGATAAGTGAGTTCTACCCATGTATCATGTCAGCTCATTTTGTATGCGTGATAGCGTCACAGGATCTCAACCTGTGTTACAGGAATGTTAAAAGCCATTACGGTTTTTAAAGGAGAAATGCTACTAAATTCTCTCTCTTGTCTCTCTTTCTGAAGTTTCTTACTATATTGACCTTGTATTTCTCCAAAACGTGTGTTGAAAAACATGTGTTAGAAATATTGAAGGTAACAGATATTTCTGCTTTTATCTCTGCTCACTTTCTATATGAGAAACAAATAAAAGGCTTTGAAGAGATTGGATTGTTTAAAAAAAAAACAAAAAAAACCAAGCGGAACAAACAAACAAATGCTGTTGTGATCAAAAGGGTCTTTTTTGTTCAAACAGAAGAACAAATGGAAACCAATTCTGTTTTGACACTATATACCGAGCTTTGTTTGGAAAAGAACTCCAGTGAGCTTGTACTGCATGTTTAGACAAGTGCTACTGGATTTAAATTTGCCCACTGGTCATTTATATACTAATTTATTTATTTCCATTGTGACCTGTAAGGTTGTACATTTCTGAGGTATCAATTGTCTCTGGCTTAACCACTTAAACAATTGCCAGGGTCTGCACCCATACTGTTGTATGATTACAAACATTGCACATGAAATTGTTTGCAGTTATCACCCCTCACACTCACATACAGATACCTTGTCACATCATCCCCCCACACACACATACAGACAGACATCTTGTCACATCACCCCCACTCGCATACAGACACGCTGTCACATCACCCCCCACTCAATTAGAGGCACCGTGCCACATGCACACCGTGTCACAACACCAACCCCCATATATGTTGCAGTCACCAGGTCATGTCACTCTGTTGCAGGATCCCTATCACAATCACTCAGTCACAACCACCTTGCCACATTCACCCTCATTAACCCACAAACACCACCCCACAGACACTAACCTCAGTCACACAATCACACCTCATACATACAACACAGCTTCACAATGCACACAGCTAGATCACAAGCGACCACCCCCATACACACAACACAGTGCAAGCAGCTTCCTCCACACAGACATGGATATGCACGGCAGGCACAGTCATGGATACACAAACACACAGATACACATTCACAGTTGCACAAGGATACTCACTGCCAGATACACACACTCAGGCACATGCTCGTTACACAGTACCAGACATGCACATATAGGTACCAATGCACACTAACAGACACACACTGTGATTGTCTGTCAATGCATGTGTGTGCGTCATTGTGTGTCTATGTACATTAGTGTGTATGTGCATATATCAAAGTGTGTGTGTGTGTGCGTGCGTATTTGTGTGTGTCCAAAGTGTCAACATGGCGGCAATGTATGGGTGATATGGTATGGGTAATGTCATGACAATGTGGCAATATATACTATATAAATAGGGATAGTTATATATACACACAAACACACACGTGAGTGCATATTGGACAATGCATAGTGAGAGAATGATAGACTATGTGAGGAAAAAAGTCACTTACATGAGAAGGTAAGAAATGTTATTTATTTACTTATTTATTTACTTACAACTATGTTTTCCTTTTCTTTAACCTCAACAATTGGTAATTTTTTTTTTTATTTTTTTTTGTCCAGACAAAATGTTTTGTTTTGTTTCCATTAAATAATACACTATATAGGCATACTGAAATGAAAAATGCCATTAAACATTACTTTCCAGGACACCTAAAATACTCAGATTCTGGGGGTGTTGTTTCCAGAAACCTCTAGAGAAGGGGTTAATATCAGAGTTAGGGAAATCAATGCTGCAACGCTTGCTACCAGTCATTGATTATAGGAATGCAACGTAAACAACCACTCTGCAAATCCATCCTAGTAAAACTGAGCATTTTATACAGTAATTAATTCTGCTTCATTGACCTGTAATGTGATCATAGTACACAACGTTGTGATGAGTTCAGTGCTCCATTCAATCTGAAATTCAGGAGGAACTAGCAAATAATTATCTTTACATCCCTTATTTCACATACATGGGGTGTAAATTAAAATAATTAGCAGTGTAGCACATGGGAGTCTACGCTCTTTCTCAAACCCCCCACACAATGAATATATAGTAACCAGGCCTTTCTTCATGTGTGGTGGCATGTGGATCCATGGATCTGGGACATCACCTGTGACGTGAAGTCGAGCAGTTTGAGAATGTGACAGTAACATTCACTAAAGTGAGAATTCAAAGTAGATTCCAAGTAAATTGAAAGAGAATTTCAAATGTAAGACCAGAGTCGCTGAAATAAAAGCATAGCTGATTTAGATAATTTTTCCAGTTCAACTATCATGAATTTAAATTTGAAATTCACTGTCAAATCACTTTAAATTCTCACATTAGTGAATAACTTTAAGTTTCTAACAGAGCTATTTACTAAAGTGGGAATTGTAGCTGAGTCAAATTGGAAATATTCTCCATGTCAGCAACACTTCCAGTTCAACTTTTTTGGTCTTAAATTTAAGATTTATTTTGAATTAGTTTAAAATTCTCACTGTAATAAATAGCCCTTGCAAATTACAGTGCAAGGTGTATCCAGTCCCTTGTCTTTTATAGCATTAATAACCTTTTCCAAGTAAATCCCAAATAAGTCCCAAGGGTTGCAAAATCTCATAGGCACCTGCAGTGCCCATACTTCTAATTGAAGTAACGGTGAATAGCTGTTATAGACTTGGCACCCTTTGTCCTTCATATTACGGTACCCTGCATGCGCATTCAGCCAAAGAGGCGGAGAGGAGGAGGAAAGCTCCCCGCCCGGCGCTGGAGAAAGAGGTAAGATTAACCTCTTCCTATCCATCCAGCCCGGCGGGAGGTGGACCCTGAAGGTGGGGGCACCCTCAGGGCACTATTGTGCCAGGAAAACAAGTATGTTTTCCTGGCACTATAGTTGTCCTTTAATATATCATAAAAATATGCATGTATACTCCTGCCTACAATATTTCAACCTTATGTACCATATTGCTTGCCATTTGCTGTTGGGACATGATGAGCCTGTATGTTTCTATTTGCACTCCAAAAATAAAGAATAAAAAAAAATAAAAAAACTTGACTCACTTGCAGTGTATCTTTGGAAGATACTACCAATTTCAAAAAAGCATAACACACACGTTGCAGTCTATGTATTTATTTTTTTGCAAAAAAATGAAAAAGAAAATTGTGATTTGCAAAAGTGGATTGTTAATGTTCTTTATTTAAGTCACTTTGAAAAGAGTTCTCAACCTAGGTCACCAATCTAACAGCATCAGAATTGAAATCCTCATTGACGGCAGAAAGGATTAAAGCATGTGGACTTTAAGCATTTAGCCAATCTGGCATTTTTCGGCCCTATGTGTTTTTTAACATTTGCTAGTCCTGTTAATCCAAAATAGTTCGCAAACACTTAACCTGTTGTAAAAAAATGAATCAAAAGGTAGACTTGTTTCTGGATGGGAATAATTTCGCTAACATTAGAACATTTGTATTTTTTTTTTCAACCATTTTATTTTTATGAACTCAAATGTTTATACAGCTTGTTCCAAATTATATTGTAGGAAATTAAATTTCTCTAGTTCCTTCTTGCTGCTGCTCCACCATTTAACACCCCTCCCGGTTTTTAAAATCCTCTCCTCCGTGAGTGCGAGCAAAATCATTAATAAGTCTGGGCTAGTAATGCAAAGTGTTGGTAGTTAACACATCTGGTGTGTGTGTTGACAGACATAACTACTTCATCAGCAAAATCTTTTGCGAATCTTCTAGTTTTATGAAGCATACTGGAGAAAAAAAGTTTTACAAATAATTTGTGGACTATTAAATAATAATACTGCATATGCATTAAATAATAATAGAAAGGTACAATAAAAATCTTTGTGTTTTCCAGAAATAATCCATTGTAGCAGCTGTTGTGGATCAGGGCATATTGACACTTTAGCCAACATTCCGAACCATTACTTTGTGCGTCCTACCAGGGAATGATGGGGAGGCTAAAATCTAATCTGTCCACCAATAATAGTTTGGGTTTGTATCTCTAAACTTGACTTTAGTTAGTCGTTAAAGTGCGAATTCAATGTGAATTTCAAATTTTAGGCCAAAATCAGCAGATTTGTTTCCAATTTATGCTATTTGGGATATTTGAAATTCCCTTTGAATTCTCACTTTAGTAAATATTATGGTGAATGTAATTGGAACAGGCTAGAACTGGAGTGGGTCCAGACAGAATATCTTGAGTAAAGCACTGCTGAGTGAAGAAATAGAAATATAGTAAGATCACATAGTTTTTGTAATGGTTTCCACTGCCAGGAAAGTACTCAACAGTAGCTACAGTGACATTAAACAGACATGGTACACTAACCCCCAAGGGAGCTACAGGTAGTTTTCAACATTGTATTTCCTGAATCAGAAAGCTAAACGTCATGGGATTTCACAGGGTGAGGTAGCAAGATAATTCAGTGAGATTAAGACACTGGGAATTACTGAGTATTTTGTCAAATTGACAGAAAATAGTTTGATGCAAACCAGCAGTACCACTTAAATAAACAATGATTATAAAGTTTGGAGTGTCCCTTTAATATGTGGTACTTTAAATTCTCACCCCAAAATCAATAAAAATCAATGGAATTTCAATATTGTTTTTTCCCTATAGTAGCTAGAATATGTGCTCATCTAAAGGTCAAGTACTTTTATATCACAATGTATTTTATAATGCTCTATAATTTGTACAGCAACTTTAACAACTGAATAATATCAGCAGCTACATGTGATCACTTTGACCATATACTTTGTAAATGGGAGATACATTGTTACTATCTAATTTGTCATAAATAAAGTGCATTACGGCACTAAATACACAATTATGATAAAGAAAGAAGGAAATTACAGTAAGGCAAATTGTTAGCCTAACTGAATTGTAAAATTTTGACAATTACAAATCTCTTTATACATTACATGGACAATTGTAGTTTTAGTCAATACAATATTGGGCCCTATATATACAAACCAACTGCTAGACCTCACATTTTATAATAATAATTATTTTTTTAATTTTATTCTTTTTGGGGGGGGGGAGGTTAGTCGTGTTAGTCCAGTAGACAAGATGCCAAAATAATATATATATATATATATATATATATATATTCAACTTTTTTGTAGCAGTAGTTTCACAAGAAAAACCCTACCTTGCCAAAAGCACAGTCTAATAAAGAGATATCTTTTTTAGTATCACACTATTATGCTTGTAAAGAATGAATAATGGCAAAAAATGTAAAAACAACAGAATGATATGCAGACCTTCTGGAAATATTTACCGATCTTAGAAGGGATCATCTAACCCACTATAAAGTAAAGGTAAAACATTGTAGCATGCAATGTTTTTACTGGCTGATAGGGATCTTTTTTATTTTTTTGTATCAATAACAATGTGATTTCAATAAGAGTGTTTCCTCCCGGGGCGATTTTGTAATTGAACTAAGATTTACTTTCAGGCTGTTTTCTCTCAAGCAATTAGTTGCAGGGCCTTAGCAGCTTAGCTCACAGTTGCTGAGAATTTGGCACTCCTGCCCTAACAAATTTCCTTTTATCAAAACTTTCAAAGGCTTAGAGAAAAGGAGACATCTAAAACATTGATCAGAAACTAAGCTTGCGTTCTTTTGCATTTATCTATCTTTCTCATCGCTTGTCCAGCATTTCATTTTCTTCTGTAGCGTTACATAGTTTAGAGTCATTAACTACACATTTTCCAGACAAAAATGAAATAGCGATTTGGAGAATAAAGAGACATTTATAGTTAAAAAAAAAAATTTAATTCTAGTTTGTTGAATGATAACTCTGCATGTTTATTGTCAAAATGTTAGGTTTGTCGTTTTTATGTTACGAACATTATGACAAATTTGCACTGTTTTGATACAGTGAGATGTATAACTCCCTTTAAGTAGTTTGAAATGGCTAAATTTACATAATATTCCACCTTCGTTAAGCCAGGATGTCCTTTGTAATCGATAAGACATTAAAACGTGTGCCATTGGCTGAGCTCTTGGTTGGTTACTCCTTGTTTGTTTTTAGCATTATTACATCTTGTGAAGACAGTCACACTGCCAGTATAAACAATGCACTAAAAGGAAAGTTGTCAGTATGTTATCTAGCCATACAATTGGGAGTTTGCCCAGGCATTAGCCCTCGTAGTCTATGAGCCACAACCAAGAGAGAAGGGTTTTTCCCCATTAATCCTCCCAGACCTCTATGTAGTCTTTAACAGTGGAGAACAGTGACTACTTCCAAAACTCCTCTATTTAATTAGAATTTATGATACATATCATTAAAATCAGACAACTCAATGTTTCAGTGATGTACCCTACCACCTAAAACATACAAGTTAGAGTGATAGTAATAGTAAACACTTACCCCTCAACAATATTGTGGGGGATTTTTAACATGTTAAGGAATTAGTTTACATGTCAATGTACAGGCGGGGAGGAGCATAGGCAGAGCCTGACCTAGCGCAAAGGGACATCGGCCCTGGATTCATGTAAGTGACTAAAGGGGTTTAATATAAACAAAAAAAATGTTAAATGTGCTTTAGAATGAAAGTCACTTTTTGTAGTTTCAAAACAGTAAAACATATCACAGCAATTATATTGTCAGTGAAAGTGATGTTTTTTGCATTTTGCAGAAGAAGACAGCACTTTCACTGATGATATTGTTGTGATACGTTTTACTGTTTTGAAACACTAATATTTGTGTTCAGCGAAGTCTCTCAAGTATAACAATAACCCCCATGTACAGGTTTTAAAGTGTTTTTGAAAGTTAGAGGGTCAAATATAAGGCTGTTTTTTCACATTGAAATTTGCCAGATTGGTTACGTTGCCTTTAATAGCGTGTTGTAGTCCAGGAATGAGAATTACCCCCATGAAGGCATACCATTTTCAAAAGAAGACAACCCAAGGTATTGCAAATGAGGTATGTTCAGTCTTTTTTAGCAGCAACTTAGTCACAAACACTGGCCAAATTTAGTGTTCATAATTGTTTTTTGCATTGGCCAGTATTTGTGACTAAGTAGCTACTAAAAAACATACCCAATATTGAATACCCTGGTTTGTCTACTTTTAAAAAATATATGGTTTAATGGGGTTAAATTACATTGGCCGGCTTAAAAATGTCTCAAATAGGACATGAGTGCATGACCAGCTGTGAAATTACAAGTTGGAAAACTGGAATGTGCACACTCCAAATAAGGTCTTTTAGCCTCCAGAGAACCCGACACACCTATACCTGGGTGGTATCACTGTTCTAAGGAGATGTTGCTGAATACATATTGGGGTGTTCTTTGGCAGTAACCCTTAAAGTTCTCAGTACATGTATTATTAAATTGCTATGTGTGTAAAAAAAAAATCACCATTTAAAAAAAACAAACAACTTATTTGGCATAGATTGGTGGTATAATGGTTGCATGAAAAGCGTAAAAATACCCCAAGTTTAATACCTTAGGTTGTCTTATTTTAACAAATATATACATGCGAAGGGTTATTCAGGCATTCCTGACAGATATATTTTTTAATTTTGAAAAAAAAAATGATTTGAAAAAAGGCAAGTGATACTTGTACTTATTGCCCTATAACTTAAAAAAACAAAACCTAAGAACATGTTAACATTGGGTATTTCTAAACTTAGGACAACATTTAGAAACTATTTAGCATGGGTCTTTTTTTGGCGGTTGTAAATGCGTAACAGATTTTGGGTGTCAAAGTTAGAAAAAATTTGTTTTTTACTTTTTTTATAGTAAATTATATCATGTGATGAAAAAAATGGTATCTTTAGAAAGACCATTTAATGGCGAGAAAAACGGTATATTAATATGTCTGGGTACAGTGAATGAGTAAGAAAAAAATTACAGCTACACACAAACACCGCAGAAATGTAAAAACAGCCCTGCTCCCAAACGGTAAGAAAACTGAAAAGCAGTCTGGTCACTAAGGGGTTATTCTTTTGCCTAGTCCTTTTGCCTTCTATTAAATATTGGTTGATGCTGTCCATTTTTCAAAGTACAGAAACTCTAACGTATTATTTTACCATTACTTGTCTTGACTAGTGGTACCTTCTCTTTATCTGCATTGAAGCCAAACATTTTTATCATAACACATACAAAATACTAGCTCCCAAGTCCATTCAGCAAAACCCTTTACTGGCTCCCTAATCTATAAACAATTATATTCAAATGCCTCATACTCAATTAAAAATTAAAGGGATTCTATAGTGCCAGGAAAACAAAGCCATTTTCCTTAAACTATGGAATCCTACAGTGCCTACCCCCCTCGCGTCACCCCTCCCGCGGCACTAAAGCAGTTAAAACCCCTCCAGTTACTTACCTGAATCCAGTGCCGATGTCCCTTGGTGCTTGGTCTGGCTTCGCCCACGCTCCTCCCCTGCCTACATCAGCCGGCGGGGGGAAACTAATGCACATGCGTGGCTATGGGCGCATTTGCATTATGATATCCCCATAGGAAAGCATTAGTAAATGCTCTCCTATTGGAAAAAAAAATCTGATGCTCGAGGTCCTCATGCACAGCGTGAAGACCTTCAGAGTCAGATATCGGGAAAAAGGTCAGTTTCAAACCAGGAAGCCTTCTAGTGGCTGTCTGGTAGGCAGCCACGCTAGGTGGAGTTAACCCTAAAAGGTAATTATTACAGTTTATGAGAAACTGCAATAATTACCACCGTAGGGTCAAAGTACATGGGACATTTCACCAAGATCACTTCAATGAGCTGAAGTTGTCTGGGTGCCAACAGTGTCACTTTAAAGAAAAAAAAACAATTTCTTACATGCTGCTCTCTTACATATCTGCATTTATGACTATTTTATTAAATTATGATGATAAAAGTAAAATGTATTCAGTGGTAGACATATTTTGTTTGACTTAATCTTCTTGCTACCTAAGCTGCTGCACAGTTTTCTGACAGCACTAGTCACAGTTTTATATAAAATGACCTATTAAGAGAAGTCATTTCATAGAGTGTACATGGCGAATAAATACAAAAGTACTGGTGTTAGTACATGAACTGGGACAAGGGACACAATTGTGCCATAACCTGGAGTAATGGTGCAAAGTAGAATGGTTGTTATGGTAAGTCTGCCACTGAAATCCAAATGGGGCTAAAGATCCTAATTCAGATAGACTTTGAAATAAAATTTCTGGTTAAAATTGCAAAGGCTATACAAATGTCTACTTTTTAATATTGGGGTCACTATGCTGCCAATCCCAATTCCCATAGTAACGGTAAGTGAATCTTGTGAAAAGTCCAATCCTCCATATGATTTCAATGACACCTCTTACTCAGGTACTGTTAGTTCTCAGATTTCTTTGTCCATACCAATCTACAGCGTTATGTTTTTTAACATTATTTTAACTAGTTCTTAGAAATATTAATTCAGACACTAAGGTGTCAAAAGGCAATGCTCCTAGAGAGGCTGGCCGGTGAACAACCAATGCCCGCAATGAGTTATGTAAATTATATTATGCAGGAGCTTTAGAGAAAAGGGCTGTTGTCTGATTGGAGCACACAATGCAAGGAATTGATTACTTACATGGGATTTGTATTAGAATGAAAGGGCAGGGCATGTCATTCTATATATTGGGTAACCTCAGAGAAGTTCTGTATGTGGAAATGGAGTTGAAGATGAGAGCATAGGACAGTTGGAAGCTGATAGTGGAGAATAAGGATTGGAATTCTTCTAATTAACAAGGATATATGGTTTGGAGGATGCTAGGTGAACTTTGTTGTGAACAGTGTCCTAAATTGAATCCTAAAGGAGACATGAACTCGCTATAAGGATTGACAGAGGGGTGACAAGTAAGTAGAACGACTGACAACAGGTAGGTATGCCTGACCGCAGCATTCTATATAAAGGGCAAGGTGGGCACTTATGAGACCAATTATGAGCGGGTTGCATAGCTGGGATGAAAGGCAAGAAGTGCGTAAACAAAACCTTTAGTCACATTCTGTGTTATAAAGGGGTAGGTGATTGCTCCAAAGCAGCATTGCTTGTGCGTTTCTGTAACTGTATAAAGAATGATTTTGTGGCACAGACATACACCTGTTTTAGCCAGCAATTATTAGCAGATCCAATGCCTGTCATATCTGTCTATTCCTCCAGTATAAGCTGACAGTTACTAAAAGGACAGATGTTTACTGCTCTGTATGACCTGCATAGCATGCTGCAGCTATAAGCCTTTTACCACAACTGTCTACAGAGAGAGGCAAACAAAGCCTGAGGTCTTTCATGCTGACCTTTTAATCTTTGCTGTACATCAGATGTTACTTAAACCTCATTGTATAAGGCCACCCTCAACCTTGGGACCTTTTAAAGTTCCTTAATTTAAGCAGTGTGCCTAACCTCAAAGTGACAAACTGTCCTGTGTTTGTTGCTATATGTGATCTCTGGTGTATTGTATCAAAATAAACACAAACCCATGTCTCCTTTACTCACATCAGTTTTAGTTTTGGTACAAACAATAACTCCGCTCCTTGAGCATTTGTCACAGTTGGAAGTTCACTGTTTATTGATTCTGATCTTCATCCATGTTCTCTTTACAATGGAGTAGGACTAGTTTAAATATAAATACCATGGCTTATTCTTGGTTCTTCTCACCAGACATCTAGATTCAGCGGGAAATGAAAATGGACTTGTCTACTAGTAAATATCATTGTTTATTTTACTTTATCTGGAATTTTAACAATATTTTATTTAATTAAAAAAAAAAATGACAGCTGGAACTGGAGTTCGTCTTCCTTTGGTGCACTTTAACTGTTTAGCTGCCGGATGAATTTAAATAAATGTATAAACAAATGTTCTCTTTTAACATTACTTTTAACTGACTTTTCTAAATTAGGTGGGCACGTTTTACCAAAAAAGTTTGTAGCTTATAGCTATTGTTTAATATCCCATTCCACTTAATTGTAGACTATGCTGACATCTTATAAAGTAAAGTTAGCACTCGATAATAAATCTTCAATATAGTAACTGATTATACTTGCCGATGGGAGGCAGTCAGCATAAATTTTACATCGCTGGATTTGGCAAGAAATGGAAGATTGAAAAAAATAAATAAAAAACTAGGCACACATAAAAAAAATAGTTGTGCTTTATTAACTGTGTAATTTTGGAATATGCTTTCGTGAACAATAATTGTTATGCCTTACGTGTTGACTTAATTCATTTAATATGTTGGTGGAGATGTGAGATTGGAAGGTCAATTTATTTTCTGAAGGTAGATGTTTGGGTGGTCTGGCTGACCTGGCTCCTGTTCATGTTGGCAAATGGTTCTCTGGAAAGGAGGTATTTTTTATTGCACTCTCCTGGACTGTTCTTACCATTATCTAAAGGGACTGCAAGTTAACCATTTCGGTGCTGGGTAATGACATCTTATAAGAATTAGAAATAGCATGCAGATTATTATGCTATGTATATTTATATGTGTGTGTGTGCATAAATACATATGCAATGATACCTTTTTTATTGGACTAACATAATATTTCAAAGACAAGCTTTAGAGAGTTGTCCTCTCTTCCTCAGGTCTGAAGCAATTCTGATCAATCTGATAGAGTTTAACACTTAAAGGACCACTCTAGGCACCCAGACCACTTCAGCTTAATGAAGTGGTCTGGGTGCCAGGTCCAGCTAGGGTTAACCCATTTTTTTTTATAAACATAGCAGTTTCAGAGAAACTGCTATGTTTATAAATGGGTTAATCCAGCACTCAAATCCTCTAGTGGCTGTCTCAATGACAGCCGCTAGAGGCGCTTGCGTGATTCTCACTGTGAAAATCACAATGAGAACACGCAAGTGTCCATAGGAAAGCATTGTAAATGCT
>OW240913.1:72742874-72758736 GCA_933207985.1 Pelobates cultripes | reverse complement strand
AACGGGTAATCCCATACCTAACAAGGCAGCAGCACACGTTATTAATCCTGCCCACATGGTTCCAGCTAATGTTAAAAAAGACATCCTGGAGGGCAAGGACGTTAACTTAGTCTCATTGCTCATTGCCTCCCAGGATGTCGTGGAAAACCGTTTTTACGACTACGGGGACATCTCTGTTGTTTTAAAAGCCAGAGACCTCAGACTCAGTAAGAAATTGACCATTCCCGATTTTGTTCTATCTTTCGGTATCTTTAGGGATATTCTGTGCTCAGTTCATCCCCATAGGAGAGAGGAACTGGACTTATATATGCATAAGCTGGTGGACCTGGGTAATAAGTATGGCGGTTATACTTTTTATGACTATCACAAGTCCTTTTCATCAAAAGTGTTAGCCACATTTTCCCAGTATGGCATCCAGATGGATTGGAGCCAACTGGACAATGAACTGTTCCTCAGACACTTCACGGGGCTTAGGACACCAGCTTGTGCCATATGTACGTCACCCGCTCACACAGCTTATTTGTGCCCACTCTGCCCGGACTGCGCTCCCAGCACATTATTACAGCATCCCCTTAAAGCTGAGGAACAGACCAGAGACAAATTGGGTCGTCCTGTAGTGTACCTAGGCAAATCACAAATTTGCAATAATTTCAATGAGGGCTCCTGTGGTTACAGCGCTTGCCGCTTATTGCACGTGTGCTCACACTGTTTTCGGGCACATGCGAAATCTATGTGCCCAAATAAAATGTTCCAGAAACCTTATTTGTCTCCAGTGAACGTTCCTGTACCACTCACCCCTCCAAACACCTGGTGGAATTTTTATGCACAGGTCTCACCCAGGGTTTTCACACAGGGCTCATTTACATGCCAACAGGGGTTTTAGAGTGTCACAATTTGCAGTCAGCCACAAATAACCCTACTACAGTCACTACCATGCTACAACTGGAAGTGGACCAGGGATTTGTCATCGGGCCTTTTGGTAACCCCCCCTTTTCTAGCTGGAGAACTAACCCTATCGGGCTGGTTTCCAGCAAAAATTCGGATAAACTAAGGCTCCGCACCCCACTCTTCAGCCATCCCCAGCCTAAACTCATTGATTCCTTCGGAAGAGTTTTCCCTACAATACTCCACTATTGACCACGCTATTGCAGCTATCAGGTCAACAGGGGTGGGGGGCCTGGCTTAGCAAGACAGATATAGTCAATGCTTTTAAATTGTTACCTATACACCCCTCTTTATGGCACCTGCATGGAGTTAAGTGGCAAAACGCCTACTACTTTTTCACAAAACTCACTTTTGGGGCCAAGAGTAGTCCAAGGATTTTCGACACATTCGCAGAAACTTTGTGTTGGCTCCTCCTTAATACCTGCAGGTGCCAAAATGTGATACACTACCTAGATGATTTTCTGTTCATCGAAGCCAATACCAACCCCCCGTGTAGCCTAGACAAAGCTGTCAAACTATTCACCGCACTCGGTGTCCTCGTATCACCCACCAAAACAGAAGGGCCAGACACAGTCATCAATTTTCTAGGTATTCTGCTGGATTCAGCAACAATGATGGCCAGCCTCCCTAGAACAAAGATTGATAACATCCTTCACGACATTAGCCACTACTTGCACAGGGGGTCTTGCAACCGTAAAGAACTACAATCACTTTTGAGTTCACTAAATTTCGCTATGTGCATAATCCCACAGGGCAGGGCTTTCATTTCCAGGCTCCTCGCCCTGTTCCCCACCTTCACCAACGACTATGCCCGCATATCCTTGGATTGCCCTGCGACTGCTGACCTCCATATGTGGTACAAATTTCTGTCGGACTGGAACGGTAGGAGCATGTTCCTTCCACAGTGGATTCTCGGTCACCTGTCATTTGGACAGACGCAGCATCATCCGCGGGATATGCGGCCATTTTCGGCACAGATTGGCTGTGGGGGACTTGGCCAACAGAAACACAGGGAATTGAGGGGTTTTACACTAACTCAGCCCTCTTTGAGGTATACCCAATAGTTGCTGCAGCTGTCACTTGGTGTAGGTTATGGGAAGGTCAGTCCGTACGCTGTTTCTCTGATAACCTGGCAATATGCCACATTATCAAGGTCGCTCGTCCTCCTTGACAATTATGAACTTCCTTAGGAAACTGACATGGCTGGCAGCTACCCATCACTTCCTCTGCATTGAGGATGGTTGGTGGTCTCATGGGGTCTATCATATGATTATATGTGGTGAATATTTGACCTACGAGGACATGATGAAACAGCTTGTGATATTCCAGTTTGGACTATGATTGGCTTATTTTGTTTGATTATGTGTAGGGTTTTTTTCTACTAGATCAGATTCGCTTGTTTGTGTCAGCCGCGTGAGAGAGCATGTGATTAACATACCGTGTTTTACTGTCAATCCCTTGTGCTGGGATGTTTTGTCTGATGAAATTGAGAACAAATCCAAAATCCTGCAAAGACATGACAATATTTGTTTTATCTTACCTTGTCTAACTGTACTTTAGACGTTCTTATTTCCCATATGGTGCAGACGTTTATACAATTTAGAAAAAAGAGAAAAAAAATCAGCGCTAAATTGCCACAATAAAATTATTATTAGGAAAGGCAGCACTCCTCAGAGGGGAGTCCCCAATAATCCCCTAATGGTAACAGATAGCAAAAACAAACAAAGATATAAGGATGCGCCTAAAGCTTAAAATTATGATAAAATTATGATAAAATTAAATTAGTCAAATAAAATGCAGGATAAAATAAGTAATAAAATAATAGTCCAATAAAATGAGCTTATCACAGTCCGTGAGGGTAGGTCCCACTTGTAGAGGAATATTCTTTAAGGTGTAGATGGGATCGTATCTTCAAGTGTTGAAAATTCAGCATATGTAGAGAGAAGAATAAAACAAAACTCCAATGGCACAGTAAATCGGTGTATAAAATAAATATAAAAATATAAAATCAGTCTTACTCACACTTTTCAGAGCTAGGATCAGCTCTGATATTGCTCGCGTAAAGTGGAATGATCCCCACTTCAAGGATATGTGGAATGAATTATCTACTTGAAGAAGCCTGCTAAGGCGAAACGCGTTTAGATATTGATAGATTTTGTTCTTAATTTTATAATAAAGATATTTTATTGGCATAAAATTCTTTATTGCCATTTGCTTTCCTTTTTACCTGACTTCACATACATTTTCTTTTATCTGATTTTACGTATATGGCTCACCCTGCAAGAAGTGCAAAGAATCCATAGGTGGGGATTGTACCACCCGAGCGCCTTCACTGAGCAGTTTTGAGTCTGCACTACTTTACGTGAGTAGTATACTTTACATTCTTTTATTCTGGATTACATACAGTGAGCACTATATATTTTATTCTATTTTTTTCCTCTGGGTCATATAACGTCAAATTGAACGCTGAACCCACGTCAGATACTCAACTATCAAAATTCACTCCACATATCCTTGAAGTGGGGATCATTCCACTTTACGCGAGCAATATCAGAGCTGATCCTAGCTCTGAAAAGTGTGAGTAAGACTGATTTTATATTTTTATATTTATTTTATACACCGATTTACTGTGCCATTGGAGTTTTGTTTTATTCTTCTCTCTACATATGCTGAATTTTCAACACTTGAAGATACGATCCCATCTACACCTTAAAGAATATTGCTCTACAAGTGGGACCTACCCTCATGGACTGTGATAAGCTCATTTTATTGGACTATTATTTTATTACTTATTTTATCCTGCATTTTATTTGACTAATTTAATTTTATCATAATTTTATCATAATTTTAAGCTTTAGGCGCATCCTTATATCTTTGTTTATTTATACAATTTAGGAATGACATCTTGAGCCTGCATACTTCTGTGCCCATGTATACGCAACTAAACATTGCTTTTAACGTGTTATATTACTTTAAGTTGTGTATATATAGTTGAACGACTATGCCCATACCTCCCTACCTGACCCCCTTTTTTTTTCCCAAGGGAATTAATACTTTACCCGATATACTTATAGCTATGTTGCCATATTGCTAATAACATATCTATTTGTGCATCTGTGTGTCATATGCAAATGCATCCGTAGGTGGCAGTATTGGCGTTTGCATGTGTGTTCGATGAGAAGGAAAGTTTATGATTCATGTCTTCGTGTGTTATGATGTGCTTCGTTCGTTTGACATCGTTTGGTTCGTGTGAGCTTAACCTATGTTATGCCGTTCGTGTATCATAGCCGTCATTCGTATGGTTTAACCGCTCGTGAGTGCAGTTCGTATGATTATTGTTGTTCGTTTGTTTTAGCCTTTCATCTAAGTGGTTTGTTCATGCACTTAGTCTTGCCTCCCCATGTTAGTTCATGTGTACTGTCTGATTTGGTCGTTCGTACGTGTGTTTCTCACGATTACCGGCTTAACCACCCAGAAGTATGGCCCGGAACTGGAAATAACCAAGCGCTGTCAGCAAGGTATGGAGGTAAGTTAGGGGTTATATAGGCCATTGCAACCCCTCCCACAACTCCAGGCTCCGCCTTCCCATATATATCATATATAATATAATTTGGTTCACAGGTCAAGTGACAAGAATTAACCAAAAGGTGGGGGAGAAGGAGGAACAGTAAAAAAAAATATATATATTTTTTTTTAATATATATATTTATCTCATTATAAAGTATGTCCAGGGTCCACAAACATTGCATCGTTACAAAAAGGTACACTAAAATAGTAAAAGTACGAAAAAAATATTAATACACAACACAAAATTTAACATAGAACAGGTAAGAAATATATAATCAGCTGTGACAGGTGCATTCTGTTTTGAGATATGTAGAGAGGGATCTCTTATTGGCTTTTAGGCTGGAGGAAGATTTGAAAGTGTGAGGAAAGTCATTCCATAATTTCAGTGCTCTGTAGGAAAATGAGGATCGAACCACGTTCTTTTTATATTGTAGAAGACTAAATAAATGCTGGTACTGAACTGGAGGTTATAGAAGGTGGGAATAGCAGGGTGGGAACATTTGGGTCAGTTAGGGTGGGAGCTTCCCAGAAAAGCTCTCAAAAACATATATTAAATATCAATGGCAGTAAACTACTCATGATAAATGGATTATTCCACCCAAAATCAGGTACCCAGAGACTGTACACAAGCCAGAAAGAAAGAAGTCAGGGCATAATGAGTGTCAAGGTCACAGACCTAGTTTAAACACAGAATGTCCACAAGTACATCACAAAGTTGGCTTTCAAAGATAAACTGCTAAGGGACTGCCCGAGACAACAACAGATAGATGATGCAGACAATTCCTTCCATGGCATGTACCATTGACAGATAGTGGACCTGGCTCACATGACTAAATCCCTCCAGTACTTAGAAAAAAAAATATGAGTACTGAAAGACAGCATTGAAGCATTAATCCTAGCAGCACATTAGCACTGGATTGGATTTTAACATTGATCCATTTTCTGAACTTGTCTTGCTGAGAATAAAGATTTAGAAGTAGAAGTAGCCCATGAGTTCCCTTTTTTGGGGTGTTTGTGTATATATATATATATATTTATATGTGTGTGAGTGTGTGACTATATATACATAGTCAATACATTTTCAATGCATTGTTAAACACAGATCTGCACACCAGTTAAGCCATAAGACTTGCTTTTTCCACAGAAATCTCAAATTGGCAGTGATGTTACTACTGCAAAGGATTCTAGGTGGGCATATGCAAATTAGTTCAACAAGAAATCATTATTCAGTTTTAAACCCTGATTCCTTGGAGTTTGTGTTTGCTGTATACAACTGCTTTAAAATACAACTCCAGTGAACCACTCATGGACAACTGTTTCATTGTTAATGCAACTCATCAGCATGAGGTTGGTTACTGGCTTGCTATTGAGGCTTGGCGTTATTTGCAGAAAACAAACCAAGAAATTTATGGTGGGGAAAATAGCCACCATATCTTTCTTGATTTGTGCTCCACAAGTAAGTAATAGTGTGTGTGATTATAAATGAGTATACATTGTTAGGCATGCCTGGACTTCATGAATATACACTAAACATAATATAACATTAATTTATAATGCAGCAAGAAATCAGATGATGTTAAAGGACCACTCTAGGCACCCAGACCACTTCAACTTAATAGGATTAACCCTTTTTTTATCCTCTAGGATTAACCCTTTTTTTTATAAAGTTTCAGAGAAACTGCTATGTTTATAAATGGGTTAATCCAGCCTCTAAAGCCTCTAATGTCTCATTGACAGCCGCTAGAGGCGCTTACGTGATTCTCAATGTGAAAATCACAGAGAGAAGACGCCAGCGTCCATAGGAAAGCATTGCAAATGCTTTACTATGAGACCAGCTGAATGTGCATTCAGCCGAAAGGGAGGAGAGGAGGAGGAGAGCAAGAGGAGAGCTCCCCGCCCGGTGCTGAAAAAAAGGTACGTTTTAACCCTTTCCTCTCCCCAGAGCCGGGCGGGAGGGGGACCCTGAGGGTGGGGGCACCCTCAGGGCACTATAGTGCCAGGAAAACGAGTATGTTTTCCTGGCACTATAGTGGTCCTTTAAAGTTGCTGTACAAATTATAGAGCATTATAAAATACATTGTGATATAAATGTACTTGACCTTTAGATGAGCACATATTCTAGCTACTACAGGGAAAAAACAATATTGAAATTCCATTGATTTTTATTGATTTAGGGGTGAGAATTTAAAGTACCACATATTAAGTGACCAGACCGTTTTTTCAATTTTCTTACCATTAAGGACCAGGGCTCTTTTTACATTTCTGCTGTGTTTGTGTTTAGGTGTAATTTTCTTCTTACTCATTTACTGTACACACACATATTATATACCATTTTTCTCGCCATTAAATGGTCTTTTTTAAAGATATAATTATTCTCATTATATCATGTAATTTACTATAAAAGAAATTATTAATTCTAAGGAAAAAATACCAAAATAAAAACTTTTTCGAACTTTGCCCCCTAGAATCTGTTACGCATCTACAACCACCAAAAAACACCCATGCTAAATAGTTTCTAAATTTTGTCCTGAGTTTAGAAATACCCAATGTTAACATGTTTTTTTTTGTGCAAGTTATAGGGCAATAAGTAAAAGTAGCACTTTGCTATTTACAAACCTTTTTTTCCCCCCAAAATTAACCAAAGTTACATTGTAACAATAATATCTGTCAGGAATCCCTGAATAACCCTTCATATGTATATATTTTTCAAAAGACAACAACCTAAGGTGTTAAACTTGGGGCATTTTGACACTTTTTAAGCAACCATTTTACCACCAATTTATGCCAAATGTAAAAAAAATTTAAAAATAGTTTTTTTTTTTTTTTTACACACATGGCAATTTAAGAATACATGTACGGAGAACTTTAAGGGTTACTGCCAAAGAACATCCCAATATATGTTCAGCAACATCTCCTGAGTACAGTGATACCACCCAGTATAGGTGTGTCGGGTTCTCTAGGGTATTTCAAATGGTGGTATTTTAACACTTTCCATGCACTAATTCTACCACCAGTCTTTGTCAAACTTTTGGGTAGTAATTGTTTGTGTTATTTTTCACACACATTCTACTTTAGGCATGGATTCTTAGCTCCTGTTATGTGTTACTGCCAAAGAACACCCCACTATTCAGCACCATCTCCTGAGTACAGTTATACAACCTATGCATAGGTTTGTTGGGTTGTTTGGGGGGTACAATGCCAAACTTCTGTGTTTTTCAAATTTTACATATCTTCTTTTTGGGGGCTTTTTTACATATCACAATTTATTTTCTTGCCATGAGCGTGCATATATTTGAAAAGTTGACACCCCGAGGTATTGTATATGGAGTTCTTTGATGCCTTTGATGCAACCGTTTTAGCCCCAAAAATTTGAGAAAGTGTGTGGTGGTAATTTTTACATTTTCATTTTTACACGCACATTGCTTTTTGACTGTGATTTGGGAGAGCCATTTGTTGGTTATTGCAAGAAAACACACCAGGTTTCTTTCTGCAAAGCCTCCTGAATACACCCATGTCCCCCACGCATACGTTTTGCCAGGATTTTGGAAAGGTTCAGTTACAATTGTATAACTTGTAATTTGAGTTGAAATCGAGAGTATTTCATCTGATAGGCCTATCTTTAGTTAGGGGCCTATTACGTACCCCCAGTTTTATTTATTTATGAAAGTGTATATGTTTGAAACGTAGACACCCCGAATTATTGAACAGTAAACGTAACCAAAAAAAAACAGAACGGCAAATGTTAAAAAATAAATAAAAAATGGACCAGTGTGTGGTATCATTTGAAGCAGTCCCCAATGCAGAGTCCAGGCTGTTCAGGGCAATCAGGACAGTAATATATGGTGTCTTTTCTCTGCCCCCTCTTGAAACAGACTCTGCATCTTTTTGGGGGATTCTGCTTTGCCGCAGTAGGGGGGATTTTAAAAATAAAATGTATAGCCCCAACTCTGCTCTCTCCCATTACCACCAGGGGGGCAGGTGCATCTCGGTACAAAATCCCCGAAATGATCTGGAGCTGAAGGTCTCCCACTTCATAGCCGGGTGCATTCAAGTTGTCCTGGGAAACCTGTGTGGTTCTTTTTGATTGTACCGCAAGCTACTGTATCAAAACAATACAGTAACTTGAAGTAAGGTACACTTGTATAAAAATTGTCTGTATACAAGTGGTACCATTTGTTCATCAGGGGGAATATCAGGTCCCAGACAATCTTTCCACTGGTTTCCATATATTCTGAGCAACCTGGAGGGTCAAGGTGGCTATCCTTTCCCTCATATACCCGGAAGCCTGAGTATACCCAGTCTCGCTATCACAGAACTTATACACCTTTACACCATACCTGGAGCGCTTGGAAGGAATATACTGCTTGAATACCAGCCTTCCCTTATACTTCGTCAGGGATTCATCCACACATATATTGCTTCCAGGTGTATAAGCCTCTGCAAACCTGGCAGTGAAGTGGGTAATCAGGGGGCAGATTTTATACAGCCTGTCAAACTGGGGATGCTCCACATTGATGCCAGGATTTGCTGTGAAGGGTGGGATATCTGGCCTCTGGCAATGAGGCATTACCCACTCCTCAGCAGCACTGCCAGCTGGAGCAGCACGTCTCCTTCTGGTAGGGGGACTAGCAGCCACAGATACATCATAACTAGATACATCACTAACAGCAGACACTGTATCTAGTGATGTATCTGAGCACCTGGCAGGGTCAAAATCAGGGTCAGAGTCAGACATAGATGCGCCAGACTCTAACGCAAGTATGGCATACGCCTCCTCACCGCTATACAACCTCTGTGACCTCTGTGGCATGATCGCAATCACTTTATTTAGTGATCTGTCACAAAAAAAAATCACTAAAAAAATGTAACCCTGAACAAAATGCGCAGACAGCAAAATAAGTGCTGCTGTGCAAGAGCCAGTGATCTATACAGTGATCACTGGCACAATAAAGATTAATAGCTTTAAAAAAAGCTTTTGGATCTCAAATAATATCTGTAAAAAAAATGCACAGACAGCAAAAAAGTGCTGCTGTGCAAGAGCCACTGATTTACAGTATAGTGATCAATGGCAAGATAGGGGTTAATGGCTCTGAAAAGAGTGTTTGGGTCTCACAATTTTACAAATCCCTACCTAAAACTCTCTCTCTAAATCTCTCAACCTAAAACACAGATCTCTCTCCCTCTCTCACTAAAACACAAGTGAAGAGAGGGAGATCCACACTGATCAAAGTAAATATTTACTAATGTTGACATGATCAGATAAATGGGGATCATAGTTAGAATAAAATTGTTATAGGGGCAAGCTCTGATTGGATGACCCTAGACTATATCCTATGATGAGGCAGGCTAGGGACACCCCCAGAAGTGCCCATGATGCACTGCCTTTAGAAAGGCAGTGCCATCTTGGAAACCACATGGCTAGGGGTGAGGGGGTGTTAATACATATTTTTGTTTTTGTTTTATTTCATTAAAAAAAATATATATTTTATTGATTGTTATCTTCACTGAGTGCCTCGACCCCTCGAGGCACTCAGCAAACAGGCAGAGCATCGGAAACCTTCCCGATGGCTTCCGATGCTCTGCAACACTGTCGGGTGCCATGTGGAGCTACCCGGAGGGAGCAGGGAGTGATCACCTGGTGGCCCGGCAGTAAGGAGCTGTATTGCATGAAGCCTCGACATCGAGGCATCGCTGCAATACCATTAGAGCAGCTGGAAGCGATCATGGTCACTTAGAGCGCTCAAATTTGCCGCGGACCTACCTGATAAGGTCCTTAAGGACCGTTTTTTTTGTCGGACATACTTGATACGTCCGCAGTCGGGAAGGGGTTATAGTCCATTTCTGTTTGAACAGTACCATCCATTTACAATTCACTATTATCCTATTGAAAAGGAATGTCATACTGGTTTTATGAAAGTATAAAAAGATAATTTTTTTTACACTCTTTCATGATTTTGTAACACATATCAGTGAGACTTACTGCTATAATAATTACTTGTATGCCCACTACTGACTTTACTAGTTCAAACACCCTTAAACACCCTTAATAAATGAACTTAAATAAACTACTTGACTCAATAATAGCAAACATATCTAGGTAAAAAACATAGGTGCCACCCTCTACAAAGAAATGTGAAAATGCTACACATAGCTTACAATTTAATTCATGAATATTATATAGCCTTAGAAATATTAAGCATTTTAGAAGCACTCCATCAAACAAAATTAAATTTTACTGAGCCCTTAGAGTTCTACTTTTTTTTTAAATATATTTTGCTTCTTGGAGGCTAACAAAATGTGGTCCATGTATATAAACTTAGTTGCCTGTTAAAACCCAGGCCTTCGTACAAATATCTATATGACATTTATGACATGAGACAGTCTAAGGTGCTTTGAAGTTGTATCTGGTGATGAACCCGAAGCTGTCTCCACCATTTGAAAACAAACTGGCAAAATATTGGCTTGTTAATATTTACTGCAATCTAGATACCAGGCTCAAGAAAGTGTCCATTCAGAGATCCAGAGATCTGAAAGTTTAGTGAACATTTTAATCATTTCCAGGCCAGTATCAAAAAGAAGACTGCACAAGTAACCAAAAGTGTAAACAAGAGGAAGTTAATCTTAAAAGTGTTTTAAAATACATTAGTCTAGAAAGGAAAATGAATGACCAGAATTATCACAAAGTGGCAGGAAATACGTTACAGACTATTTACACCTAAAGTATTCAGTAACATCAAATTGTTGTTCCATAATCAGTATGTGGAAATCTTACGCCTGGTTCGTGAAGGACATTTTCAGCTGATGAACTGCAGATAGAACAAGCAGACTGGGTGGCCTTGCTGAGGAGAAGACAAGAAACCAAAATATCAATACATTCTGCATAACTTTGTGTTGTAACAAGTAAGCAGGACTTATGAAAAGTCACCTGGATGATTGTGTGACTGTTAACAGCAGTGATGTAGTCATGCACTTTGATACAAATATAAATTATGGTACTTAAAAAAAGATCCAATGCCTAACCAATCCTTATGACAGTTGTTAGGAGATATTGCTTGTAATTAAACCTTATATTTTCTATATACTTTCCTCCAAGAGCTTAGAAATGTATATATTTTTATTTGAAGTAATTTAAACAAGGCTGAAGCATTTATTTACACAATCTAACGTAAAACACGTTTTATCAGGGCCATAAATAGAACGTACTGAGTTTTATTGCAGTGGAGCTCTGTGACACATTGATACATACCATCTGAGGTCCTAGAAAAGAACAAAATTAGTAATATTGAACACTCAATAAAAGCGTGGCCAAATTGAATGAATGTCATGGTTCTTACCTTTAGGGCATTACCCCATTAAAAACAATGAACACAGGAATAGAACATCTGAATCAATAGATACAAATGAGGAAGTATACAAACAAAATGCAATATTTAGTCATTAAATGCTCATACATAAGTACAATAAACACATTTATACGAAATAAAATAATCTCTGATGTAGCTTAAGAGCATAAATACTTTATATCCTAATTGTAGATTGTATTAAATGAATACTATGGTGACCATAACCCTTATAGATTAATGCAGTGGTTTTGGTGTCTATAGCATGGTTCTGCAGCCATAGGGAAAAGACAGTGTGTTTACATTGCTGACTATTTACACCTCTAGTGGCAGTAACCCAGACGGCCACTAGAGGTGCTTCCTAGGTCAGTGCTGCTCTGTGTGCAGCATTGGCGTTCAGCGTCTTCACGTTTCTGCATGGAGGTGGTGAACATTCCCCATAGAGATGCATTGACCTAATGCTGCATTCCAGTACTACAGTGAGGGGGGGGAGGGGGGGGGGGAAGTATTTGATCCCCTGCTGATTTTGAATGTTTGCCCACTGACAAAGAAATGATCAGTTTATAATTTTAATGGTAGGTGTATTTTAACAGTGAGAGACAGAATAACAAAAATAAAATCCAGAAAAATGCATGTCAAAAAAGGTATAAATTGATTTGCATGTCAATAAGTGAAATAAGTATTTGACCCCTCGACTTATCAATTGGTGGCAAAACCCTTGTTGGCAATCACAGAGTTTAGACGTTTCTTGCAGTTGGCCACCAGGTTAGGCCACTCCAGGACCTGAATTTGCTTCTTCTTGAGCCACTCCTTTGTTACCTTGTGTCACGGTTCCCGGCTCAATCCTTAGGTGATATCGCCTTGTGCAGTACCATTGATCACCACTCTCCCTGTTTGGTGCTATTCCCTACTTCTAGGAACATTAAGCATTTCAGCTGGTCCTTGTTAGGCACCTTTTTAGACAGGCCTCACCCTTCCCTCAGGGCGAGATCATTGTTTCTTTGTTCCTGTAGCCAGTGGTGTATCCTGGTTTTGTGCTGCCCTAGGCAGGACAAAACTCAGACGCCCCCCCCCCCCCCCCCCCCCAGCCTTCCCCGCCCACCTTCTAAATACACACACACACACAGTCAGACACAAACACACACACACACACACAGTCAGACACACACACACACACACACTCACAAACACAGTCAGACACAAACACACACACACAGTCAGACACAAACACACACACAGACACAAACACACACAGTCAGACACAAACACACACACACACAGACACAAACACACACACACATACACAAACACAGTCAGACACAAACACACACACACTCACAAGCACAGTCAGACACAGAAACACACACAGTCAGACACAGACACACACACACACACACATTAACTTTTTTTTAAAATTTAAATTCCCCCCCAACCTCCTTACCTTTGGGAGTGCTGGGGGGGGGGGAGGTCTCTCTCTCCCTGGTGGTCCAGTGGCTGCCAGTCGGGCTGGGCGGCGCTGGCAGGCGGGCGGCTGGCGAGGGAGCTCTTCCTATGAGCTGTCTGCTCAGCTCCCTCGCGCGCCGGCTGCAGAGTGAGGCTGGGAGCCGGAAGATGACGTCATATTCCGGCTCCCAACCTCACTCTGCAGCTGGCGCGCGAGGGAGCTGAGCAGACGGCTCAGAGGAGGTGCTCCCTCGCCAGCCGCCCGCCTGCCAGCGCCGCCCAGCCCGACCGGGATGTCAGTTAGCCGAAAGGCTAACTAGGCATCTGCCCTGGGCATTTGGGGGGCGGCAAATGCCTTGTTTGCCTCGCGGCTAATACGCCCCTGCCTGTAGCAGTAAAGTCTCTGCATCTTGTGACCTTGTATCCTGTGACTCTGACCTTGCATCCTGTGGCCTTGTATCCTGTGACTTTGGCCTTGCATCCTTTGGCCTTGTATCTTGTGACTCTGGCCTTGCATCCTGTGGCCTTGTATCCTGTGACTCTGGCCTTGCATCCTGTGGCCTTGTATCCTGTGACTCTGGCCTTGCATCATGTGGCCTTGTATTCTGTGACTCTGGCCTTGCATCCTATGGCCTTGAATCCTGTGACTCTGGCCTTGCATACTTTTGGCTCCAACTGTACATCCTGTGGCTCTGGACCTGAGTCCTGTCTATCTCTGATGATACTTACCTGGTCCTGCCCAACGTACTCTACTAAACCTAGAAAGACTGTACCCTGATACTCTGCCTGCAACTCCTGTGCTTGGCCTAGGTCTACTGTATCATTTATATTGGCATTGTAGTAATACTGTTTTTTTTCTTGGTTATCTTGTATTATATTTGTTTATGTCTTAATATATATATATATTTGCACTCATTCCTTGTGATTGTCATTTTTTCTGCACATTGGGTTCCTGCTCTTGAAGGGATATTGTTGTTTTAGGGCAGCACCCCTTCCTACCCTGACACCTTGGCTGTGTGTTTTGGGTCATTGTCATGCTGTAATACCCATCCATGACCCATTTTCAATGCCCTGGCTGAGAGTTTCTCACCCAAGATTTGACAGTACATGGCCCCGTCCATCATCCCTTTGATGTGGTTCAGTTGTCCTGTCCCCTTAGCAGAAAAACACCCCCAAAGCATAATGTTTCCACCTCCATGTTTGACAGTGGGGATGGTGTTCTTGGGGTCATAGGCAGCATTCATCCTCCTTCAAACATGTCGAGTTGAGTTGATGTCAAAGAGCTCAATTTTGGTCTCATCTGACCACAACACTTTCACCCAGTTCTCCTCTGTATCATTCAGATTTATTGGCAAACTTCAGACGGGCCTGTACATGTGCTTTCTTGAGCAGGGGAACCTTGCAGGCACTGCAGGAGTTTAGTCTTTCACGACATAGTGTGTTACCAATTGTTTTCTTGGTGACTATGGTCCCATCTGCCCTGAGATCATTAACAAGATCCTCCTGTGTAGTTCTGGGCTGATTCCTCACCATTATCATGATCATTTAAACTCCACTAGGTAAGATCTTGCATGGAGCACCAGACCAACAGAGACTGACAGTTATTTTGTGTTTCTTCCATTTGCGTACAATCGCACCAACTGTTGTCACCTTCTCACTAGTGATGTACCGAACGGTTCACAGGCGAACGGTTCCTGGCGAACATAGCATGTTCGCGTTCGCCACGGCGGGCGAACATATGCGCGGTTCGACCCGCCCCCTATTCGTCATCATTGAGTAAACTTTGACCCTGTACCTCACAGTCAGCAGACACATTCCAGCCAATTAGCAGCACACCCTCCCTAGCAGACCCTCCCACCTACTGGACAGCATCCATTTTAGATTCATTCTCAAGCTGCATGCTTAGTAAGAGGAGGGAAAGTGTAGCTGCTGTTCATAAGATAGGGAAAAGCATAGCTAGGTTAGGGATAAGGGTATGCTTTTTTTTGATTTTTTTTTTCTATCTAATGTAAATGCACTTAGTTGTCTGCCACTGCTGCCAGCTTCTGTGTCAGGCTCACAGTGCCCATTTCCCCAGTCAGTGCCACCAATTACATCTGGTGTCACAATAGCTTGGATTTAAAAACAAAAAACTTTTTTCACTGTTATAGATTGAATAGCAGTCAGTTGTCTGCCACTGCTGCCAGCTTCTGTGTCAGGCTCACAGTGCATACTGTGCCCATTTCCCCAGTCAGTGCCACCAATTACATCTGGTGTCACAATAGCTTGATTTAAAAACAAAAAACTTTTTTCACTGTTATAGATTGAATAGCAGTCAGTTGTCTTTTCTGCCAACCTACTGTCATCCGGAGGCTCACAGTGCATACTGTACTTATTTCCCCAGTCAGTGCCACTAATTAGATCTGGTGTCACAATAGCTTAGTTTTAAAAACAAAAAACTTTTTTTACTGTTATAGATTGAATAGCAGTCAGTGTCCTTAAAGCGGGTGTGTTACGCTAACAGTGGATACGCTGACAAGTGCCACTAATTAGATCCTGTGTCACAATAGTTTGGATTTAAAAAACAG
>OW240913.1:72720162-72732769 GCA_933207985.1 Pelobates cultripes | reverse complement strand
CACACACTGCCTTATACATACATGCACCCAATTTGCGAAACACATACAAACTGCCTCGTACTCATACACACGAGGTGCTTTATAGATACATACAGGGGTATGGAATATTTTTTTTTTTTTTTTAAATCTACTTGTGCAAGGGACTAAAGTGGACCCATACACACACTGACCCATACAAGCACACTGACTCATAAACAAACACATGGACACTGACACTCCCACACAGCACAGATTACCATCAGCAGCCTGTCCCATGCTCACTTTGCCCTTTACAATGTGTTGGCTGCCGGGTATGACGTCACACTAAATCCTGGTGGCCATGAGTCCTGAGCATTGTAAGGAGCGGTTGGATGCTGTCAGGTCCATTTACAGCATCCTGGTATGTCTGCGGGAGATGCACTCCCTGCCTGGATATACAGCAACTCCCCCCAAGGCAGCCCTAAAAAAATAAAAAAATCTTTGTCCTTCCCGAATACTCACAAATTGCATAATACATACATAGACATATATGAAGTTGACATACCTGTAATACACACACATACCAACAGAAATACAACACTGCCTGCCTAATACATGCACACAATCTCTAACAGCCACACACACACAAACAATGTCTAACGGACACACACATTGCCTAATACACACACACACAATGTCTAACATACACAAACACACAATCAGGGCATCATGGTTACAGGAACCGGGCGTACTCGCCAGGGGCTTAGAAACGAGAGGGGCCCAAAAATAAAGCGTAAGGTGACAGATGATTTTTGCCTGGTTGCAGTGAGAGACCATGGGTTGGGGAGAGAGATCTACTACGGGTTGGGGGAGAGAGACGGCTGGCTGAGAGAGACATGGGTTGGGAGAGTGAGAGAGACATGGGTTGGGGAGAGAGACATGGGTTGGGAGAGAGACATGGGTTGGGGAGAGAGACATGGCTAGTAAGAGAGACATGGGTTGGGGAGAGAGACATTGGGCTGGGGAGAGAGAGACCTAGCCATGGCTGGGAGAGAGACGACATGGCTGGGGAGAGACCATGGGTTGGGGGAGAGAGACATGGGGTTGGGGAGAGAGACATGGGCTGGGGAGAGAGACATGGGCTGGGGAGAGAGACACAGGGTTGGGGAGAGAGACATGGGTTGGGGAGAGACACAGGGGTTGGGGAGAGAGACATGGGCTGGGGAGAGAGACATGGGTTGGGAGAGAGAGATGGGTTGGGGAGAGAGACATGAAGAGGAGAGACATGGGTTGGGGAGAGAGAGACATGGCTGGGGGAGAGAGACAAGGGGTTGGGGGAGAGAGAGACATGGCTGGGGAGAGAGAGACATGGCTGAGAGACACGGTTGGGGAGAGAGAGACATGGCCAGAGAGAGAGACATGGTTGGGGAGAGAGAGACATGGGTTGGGGGGGAGAGAGAGACATGGGTTGGGGGGGGGAGAGAGACACGGATGGGAGACGCTGGCAGACTGACTGACACTGGCTGACTGACTGGCAGACAGACAGACTCTGGCTGGCTGGCAAACAGCCGCTGGCTGGCTGGCAGGCAGACACTCGCTGATGAGACACATGACTGGGCAGTTAATTTAAATGGGTACACGTTATTTAGGAAGTATAGGAAAAACAAGAAGGGTGGTGGGGTATGTTTATATGTCAACCATGAGTTAAAGTAAAATCTTAGGCATGTGGAGTGTGACGAGGAAAATGTGGAGGCTTTATGGGTTTGCTTGGGGCAAACAAAGGGAAATCAATTATTGGTTGGGATATGTTATAAACCACCTAATGTAAATATTGAGGAAGAACAGCCGTTAGAGCAAATTGAGAGAGCTGCAAATCGAGGTAACACGTTAATTATTGGAGATTTTAATTACCCAGACATAAATTGGGATAGAGGGACTAGTACTTCAGCAAGGGGAATCAGGTTTTTGAATGTGTTAAATTACACCTTTATGTCACAACTGGTACAAGCACCAACTAGAAAGGATGCTTGTCTGGATCTCGTGTGTGTGTGTGTGTGTGTATATATATTTGTGTAAGGGGCAAATAGCCGTACATGGAGTAAGGATCCAGCATAAGCGTAGGATAGTATAAAGGGAGCAAGTCGGTTGTGGTGTGCCGAGACCGACGATACGGTAGGCCTGTAAATAAAGAGGGCAAAAATTAATAATCAAAGATTTAATACAGTCAACAAATATATACAAATTAACCAGACATTTCCTTAAATGCATTACAGTATTTAATTCCTTAAAGGATTTTAAAGGTAGGAATCTAGGACCGAAAATGGACACCATTTGTTGTGGGTAGGATAGTATGTTATCTCTACTGTTGGTCAGTGTTGACTCGTTTCGGAATGTGGTAGAGCCAATAGGTAATGATATATGTGTTTACGTACGTGGGATCGTTGAAGACAATGATCTGTCTGAGTGGTGGTGATGGTAATGGATTCTCTGGCCTGAAAAAGGCATAAAAGGCAATGTGCATGGCTTGTAATGGCCGACTTGGTAGTATAATTGAATGGTTGTAGACCTAATAGGTCCGATAAGGATGAAAAATTAGATGGTTATTGGTAATCTCTGAGAGGAACGTGGGGGAATGGATTCCTGAAAACCTTTTGAGTATATTCTTGTCTGGTATGATAGCATGAAGTTATGGTAGTTTTGGCCATAGGTTATCCTGTGTTGTTGAATGCCTGTAAAATATATAATTAATGGTGTGTGAAATAGTTTAGGTTTAAGGTGGCAAAAAGAAGCAAAACCTAGGAGACACAGGTTGAGTTATGTCGTGTTCCAATGAGATTCTTTAAGCCAGGTGAAAAGCTGTGTTATGTGTTCTACAAGTATGGGACGAAAGTGCTAGGTGGCTGTAACGAGAATATACCCCTACACGCAGGATCCAGCTAAACAGAGGCAAATACAGAGGAGAGATACGTCTACCGGACCTTAGAATGGCCGGACTCGACGTATATGAGAGGAGACAGAGCCAGGAACAAACCGAGGTCAAGGGCACAGAGAGACAGCGTAAACTAGGACAAGCCGGGGTCTGGTACACGGAAAACAGCAAGCCGGCAAACAGTACAGATAAGGATAAAGCGAAAACGAAGTCAGAATACGAAGCCAAAGTCAATACGAGAAAACACAACTGAACACCACAAGCGCTAAAGGGAACTGAAACAGAAACCACGATAGGGCAACGAGCTAAGGGAAAAAGGTAAGTTTAAATAGCTTTTAAACGAAAGTGATTGGCTCCTGTCACTTCCACACCCCCTATAGGTAATTGTACAGGGAGTGTGGTATGACAGGAGCCAATGGGAGCCTTTTGGCAATTAGGCTCCCACTGTCTCTTTAAGAGCGCGCCCGAGACTCGCGGCGCGCTCTTAGTTTCAGGCGGGGCACGTGACCGCCTCACGCGGTCACTGCCCGCCTTCCATCCAAAGTAGTTGGATGAGCCGCGCGCGGCTCGTGCAGCCGCAGGACCGCGCGCGGCTTGAAGAGAGGACCGCGACCGGCCCCCGGTTAAGGTAAGTAACGCTACAGTACCCCCCCCTGAGGACACGCCCCCCGGGCGGGTAGGACCAGGCCTGGCAGGAAAACGAGAATGGAAAGAGCGCACAAGACGGGGAGCATGGACAGCATCAGCCGAAATCCAACTGTGCTCCTCAGGCCCATAACCCTTCCAATGTACCAAGTACTGAAGTCGACCCCTAAGGAAACGAGAGTCAAGAACAGCAGACACTTCAAACTCCTCATGACCCTCCACCGAGATAGGAGGGGGAGGAGGAGTATGCCGGGTATAGCGGTTGCGTACGAAAGGTTTCAACAATGAGGTGTGAAAAACATTAGGAATACGTAGATTCTTAGGCAGGCCTAAGGCATAAGAAACAGGATTAACCTTATGTATAATACGATAAGGTCCAATGAAGCGGGGAGCCAATTTCATAGAAGGCACCCGGAGACGAATATTCCGCGTGGAAAGCAAAACCCTGTCCCCCACAACATAGGACGGAGCTGCTCTGCGATGCTTGTCAGCCTGAGCCTTCTGGCGAGTAGCAGAGTCCACCAAAGAACGCTGAACCTGCTCCCAAGTATTACGCAAACCAGCCAAATGCTCATCCAGAACTGGCATGCCCTGTGAGGAGAATGCAGCCGGAAGAACAACGGGATGCTGGCCATAGACAACGAAAAAAGGGGTCTTGCCGGAAGAATCATGAGTGGCGTTATTCCGAGCAAATTCAGCCCAAGGAAGCAGGTCAGACCAATTGTCCTGATGGTGAGACACAAAACAACGGAGGTATTGCTCCAGAGACTGGTTGGCACGTTCAGCAGCCCCATTAGACTGGGGATGATAAGCGGAAGAAAATGAGAGAGAAATACCCATTTCTGAACAAAAGGCCCTCCAGAACCTGGAAATAAATTGGCTACCCCTATCGGATACAATAGATACGGGAATCCCATGTAATCGAAATACTTCTCTAGCGAAGATATGAGCCAGTTCCTTGGATGTGGGCAACTTGCGAAGAGACACGAAGTGAGCCATTTTGGAGAACCGATCCACTATCATCAGGATTACTGTGTTACCATTTGAAGGGGGTAATTCAACAATAAAATCCATGGACAGGTTAGACCAAGGTCTCTCGGGAACGGGTAACGGATGCAACAGCCCACAAGGAACTCTACGGGAGGATTTCATACAGGCACAAGTAGTACAAGCACTTATATAGTCAGTGACATCCTTTCGTAAGGAATCCCACCAAAAATACCGAGAAACAGCTGACACCGTTTTGGAAATACCAGGATGTCCAGCGGTCTTAGTATCATGATATAATGACATAATATCCCGTCTCTCAGGAACATCAACGAACAGTTTATCATTAGGCCTCTCGCTAGGTGCCATGCTTTGTTTCGCTTGTATGGCCTGCAAGAGGGACGAGGAAATAGACAAAATAGTAGTAGCTATTATCCTGTCTGGGGGAATGACAGGAGTAACATCAATCTCCTGTTTGTCAGTAGTTTCGAACTGTCTGGACAGAGCGTCTGCTTTAGTGTTGCGATCACCTGGCCTATAGGTGATAATAAAATTGAAACGGGACAAAAATAGTGACCACCTAGCCTGCCTGGAAGACAATCTTTTGGCTTCGCTAAGGTAGGATAGGTTCTTGTGATCCGTAAAAATGAGGATAGGATCCTTAGTACCTTCTAACAAATGTCTCCACTCTTTAAGTGCTAAAATAATAGCAAGGAGTTCGCGATTACCCACATCATAATTTTTCTCTGCTTTGGACATTTGTTTAGAAAAGAAGCCGCATGGATGCAATGGCTTCTCAGGCGACTCTCTTTGGGATAAGACAGCACCTACCCCAATATCCGAAGCATCAACTTCAAGAATATAGGGCAGTGAGGGGACAGGATGCTGTAAAATAGGTGCAGAGGCGAACGTAGTTTTAAGAAATTCAAAAGCCTGAAGTGCCTCGGTAGACCAAACACGAGTATTGCCATCCTTTTTAGTCATACGGGTAATAGGTGCTACAATGGACGAGAAACCTTTGATAAAACGTCTATAATAATTGGAGAACCCAAGAAAACGCTGAATAGCTTTCAGACCTTGCGGTAGAGGCCATTCTATTACAGCAGCTAGCTTCTGGGGATCCATACGAAAACCTTTAGCGGAGATCAAATACCCCAAGAACTGGACTTCGGTTTGGTCAAACAGACATTTTTCTAGCTTGCAATAAAGACCATTAGCAAGAAGGGTCTTCAAAACTGTCGTAACATGTCTGTGATGAGTGTGTATATCAGTAGAATATATTAAAATGTCGTCCAAGTATACGATAACAAATGTGTGAATAAAATCTCTCAAGACATCATTAATAAATTCTTGGAATACTGCTGGGGCATTGCAAAGCCCAAATGGCATAACAGTGTATTCGTAATGACCGGATCTAGTGTTGAATGCAGTCTTCCATTCGTGATTTTCCTTTATACGTATCAAATTGTATGCACTCCTAAGGTCTAATTTAGTGAACACAGTGGCATGTTTCAGCCTGTCAAATAATTCTGTAATCAAAGGTATAGGGTATGCATTTTTGATAGTGATTTTGTTTAGACCTCTATAATCTATACACGGTCTTAAATCACCTTCTTTCTTCGATACAAAGAAGAACCCTGCTCCAGCTGGAGAAGAGGATCTCCTAATAAACCCCTTTTCTAGTGATTCCTTAATATACTCCTCCATGACACGGTTTTCTTGAACCGATAAGGGGTACACCCTGCCCTTTGGAGGTATAGTGCCAGGCAACAAGTCAATAGCGCAATCATAGGGTCTGTGAGGCGGTAATTTCTCAGCCTCCCTTTTATCGAAAACAGTCTTTAGAGATAAGTACTGAGGGGGTATAACCGTAGACAAAGGAGGACTGGTAGGTACCTCAATAGAATTCAAAGGTGTGACTTCCAACGTACAAGACTCGTGGCAGGCCTCACTCCATGATTTTATTTGCCCTGTCTCCCAGTCAAAAACGGGATTGTGAGCACGTAACCATGGATACCCTAATACCAACTGTGAAGAGGGAGAGGTGATGACCTGGAATCGAATGGTTTCATAGTGTAAAACCCCTGTGTACATGTGTAATGGTACAGTCTCATGAGTAACAACTGGAGAACTTAATGGTCTACCATCTATGGCCTCAACGGCCAAGGGTATCTCCTTCTCTCTGATGGGAATGTTGTTTCTCTTTATAAAGCCAGAGTCTATAAAATTTTCAGCTGCCCCAGAGTCAACCAGAGCATATATGTTGTCAACTATACAAATCTCTCCCATATATAAAGAAACCGGGAGAAGCAAGCGGTTAGGAGGCAATTTAGGAGACTTAGATATCACACCCAAGGCCAGTCCCCTATAAGGTCTTAGGTGCGAGAGTTTTCCGGGAGTAAAGGACATTCCTTTACCATATGGTCTCTCCTACCACAGTATAGGCAGAGTCCCTCCCTTCTCCTATGTAATTTCTCAGTATCAGAGAGTTTGGCAACCCCTAATTGCATAGGTTCCTCCTCAGACACTTTAACACTCTCTGGTATATTAACTCTGGGGTTAATGGGTGTAACAAAACGTCTATTCCTGTTCTTGGTATAGAGCCTGTCACGAATTCTATTATCAATATCAATGAGGTAATCGATAAGGTCCTCTAAGGCAATAGGAAGCTCCTTAGCTGCTACCTCATCCAATATCGTATCTGACAAACCTTCCATAAAGGCAGTAGTTAACCCATTGTTGGTCCAATCTACCTGCGAAGCAAGAGTGCGAAACTGAATAGCATAATCAGCCACAGACCTAGAACCCTGTTTAATTCTCATTAATGCTCTCGCGGCATTCTTTGACCTTTTCATTGTGTCAAAAGTTCTACGAAAAGCCGTAAGAAAACTGTTGAAATCATGTACCATAGGTCCATTAGCTTCCCAAATAGGATTTGCCCACTCAAGTGCCTTATCGGTAAGTTGGTGCATAAAGAACCCAACCTTAGACCTCTCTGTGGGAAATGAACGTGGATACATTTCGAAGTGAAATTCAATCTGATTAATAAACCCTCTGCAAGTCTTAGAGTCCCCTCCATACCTAGGAGGAGGTGTTAAATGGGCCGAAGTATTAGGCAAAGTAGATACTTCAGGGAGAAGGGGCGTAGGAGGGTTAGGTGTAGTTGCGGGAACGGTTCTAGCTAGGAGCGTCTGGAGAGCCTGAGCTATTTGATCCATACGGTGATCCTGCTCTACAAATCTTGCCTCATGGGACGCCATCTGTTGAGCTAAATCTGCGGGGTCCATGGCCCTATCGTAATGTAACGAGAATATACCCCTACACGCAGGATCCAGCTAAACAGAGGCAAATACAGAGGAGAGATACGTCTACCGGACCTTAGAATGGCCGGACTTGACGTATATGAGAGAAGACAGAGCCAAGAACAAACCGAGGTCAAGGGCACAGAGAGACAGCGTAAACTAGGACAAGCCGGGGTCTGGTACACGGAAAACAGCAAGCCGGCAAACAGTACAGATAAGGATAAAGCGAAAACGAAGTCAGAATACGAAGCCAAAGTCAATACGAGAAAACACAACTGAACACCACAAGCGCTAAAGGGAACTGAAACAGAAACCACGATAGGGCAACGAGCTAAGGGAAAAAGGTAAGTTTAAATAGCTTTAAAACGAAAGTGATTGGCTCCTGTCACTTCCACACCCCTATAGGTAATTGTACAGGGAGTGTGGTATGACAGGAGCCAATGGGAGCCTTTTGGCAATTAGGCTCCCACTGTCTCTTTAAGAGCGCGCCCGAGACTCGCGGCGCGCTCTTAGTTTCAGGCGGGACACGTGACCGCCTCACGCGGTCACTGCCCGCCTTCCATCCAAAGTAGTTGGATGAGCCGCAGGACCGCGCGCGGCTTGAAGAGAGGACCGCGACCGGCCCCCGGTTAAGGTAAGTAACGCTACAGTGGCATAGTACATGCTTTGCTGCATGAGTATGTCTAATCCATGATTTTGTCTCTGGAATGAAAGAGTGGCCGTGACTGTATGGGCGGCTGTAGGAAGCGTATGATGAACATGCCTGGAATATAAATGAGACAATTGTCGGCAGGGATGTATACCCCCGTCTGGTACATGAAAGTGAAATGTGATAAGTGGCCAACCAAGTGAGTTCCCCATAAATATCATGACCTTATGGATGAGTAGTGGCGTTTGTTGATGATATGACCTGTGCTTAGTTATCTGAGTAACAACGGATTGATGACCCTGACCATGATTTACCCCATGCCACAGCAGCTGCTACAATGGGATAGATCTCCCAAAGGGGCTAAGGTGGTGGAAAAATTTCCAAACCTGGATGCCATGGCCAACCGCTCCAAAGCAATTGTTCCCGGTAGATCGTTGCCAAACCCGTGGTAGACGCTGCGTCTGACCATCTGGTTAGAGAAGTGTCAGACAATCCTGGAAGGAACATGCTTTTACCATGCCAAGTGGTTAAGAAATTCCCCCCCATGTGCAAGTCTGCTGTTGCTGAGGTGTCTAGGGACATCCTCTGATCGTCATGTTGGAAGTGTGGGAAAAAAAAAAGGGGGAAAGTACTCTGGATGTGAAAGCGTGGTCTTGTGGTATGATTGGCATGGCAAAATTTAAGGAACCTGGTAGGGATTGTAGTTCCTTGCAGTTGTAAGTACTAAGCAGGAGGTAGTGATTGATGTAGTTGAGAATGTTCCCTATTTGTCTTGTTGTAACTTGCGTGTATAGATGCCGACTCAAGTCATATGCCCAGTAATGTGATGATAGTGTCTGGGCCTTCTGTTTCTTATGGGGTACTGGGACGCCCAAGTGGTCAACCAGAATAAGCTGCCGTGAGGCTTTTAGTGAAAAATAGGCTTTCTTTGATCAACAAGAAGTCTTCTAGATAGTGTATGACTGTAAGGCCTCTGGATATGTTATCATAACCAGCACAAAGTATCTGCGAATATCGATAATAGACTAATCTGTAGCTCGAAAGTTGAGCGGGGAAAGGATTGCCCAATTTATGCCATGTAAGTGCCAGTGTGTAGGGTAGATGGTAGCCGTTTATTGCGTTGATGATATTGGTCTTACTTAACCAAGCTTCAACCCATGCTTGAGTGATAGCTGTAAAGGTAGATCAGTGGTGTTCTATAGTAAGAAAAATCCTCGGAGGGTATGAGGGAGTTGAGACTTGGGGTAGCGGAGGTGTGTGGTGCCAATAAGTCTATGGTTAGTCTTTGTTTAAGGGAAGATTCCTTGTGACAATACCAATGTGTTTGTGTTTGGTGCCATGCTGTAAATGGTGGAGATTGGAAGACTCCTCTGCAAATCTTGGATATGAGTGTGTTTACAGCCAATGGTTTTGTTGTGCTGACTGTAAGTGAGGGCATACTATATTCCTTGAAGGTGTGTTTATGATACCTGTATGGGAGCCCTTTGAAGCTCCAGAGCTTTAGTAAATCTACTACAAGTCTGGAAGGGTGATGAGTCAGGAGTATTGACAATGCATTGGTGTGTACAGATGGTGAGTACGTTATTTGTAAGTTGTATTGGGACACATGGTTTGTCATGTGCCCTGAACCATTTGAACATATAAGCAACAGTCTATATGCAATGCAACTACTCATATCAATTGTCTCTGGTAGTTCAGAGGTGCTGGTACCTGGAGCCTGAGAGTGCTCGTCCATTTGTTTGGGACAAAATCCCTTCTGTATAGGTACCTGCACAAATAAACGTCTCTACATATTCCAAATGCCAACCCAACCAAGGGATGGTCAGTTCCCGATTTACCTGGAATCCCTGGATCTGACCATCACAGATACATCATCATACATATATATGCCTTGCTTCCCCAATGTGCTGGGATCATACGTGCAGGGTTAACATCTTGTGTGTCATAAGAATTGATTGTACCAGGTAACCGAGTTTCGGTTGGTGCTGGTTGTACAGTAACGTGAGGCCCAGCCTTGTGAGGGCTGTGGTGACCAACTCGAGATTGCCAGTCTGTCATAAATTTTTGGCTCATGAGTTTATGAGTGAGGCTAGCATAGCCTGGGTGTCACCTGAGTTGATGTAGCTGGGCCTTCCCCTGCCTCCGTGTTGTCCGTTGATGTATGGAGGAGTTTGAATAACTCTGCTTTCCTTGCTGTAGCAGGGTAGGGGATTTGTTACCTCCTTAGGTCGGTGGTAATGTGTGGGATCGTCCAGGATCTGATTGCTGCTGGACTAGCAACATCTCCTCTGCTTGAAGGTGTATCAGTTCTAGCCGGGTGCTAGGAAGAGGTGATTCTTCACCATCTTTTTGAGAAATACTTAAATAACAATAAAGATTGCAATTATTATTTGTACCCAGGGTTCTTGTACTGGCTTGCTAGCTAAGCCGTAAGGCGAAACGATTAGGCTTGGTGATTTTTGGTGACTGGTGAGGCCCTGCTAGTTGCCAAGTGGCTTGAGAGGCTCTATCTATGCTTGGCGCGAGGGGATTTTGTGTGGCCACCGAACGTTGTGGCAGGATGTTGGCCTCTCGGTGACAGTAACCAGAAAATAGGAAGGGGAGTGACAGGTGAGGCCCTCTCTATGATACAATGTGAGGCGGCTAGCTCACGAGTGGCCCGAGGGGTGTATGCCTCCGAGTGTGAGGCGGGGTGTTGGCCTCGCGGGACCACTAACCGAAGCATAATGCAGAGAAAAAAGGGGGTAATACCTATTGGGCCCTAGAACCCTAATTGCCAGTACACCATTACTATTCCAGGGAAGGTAAGAGATGGATAACTACGTGAGCAGGTGTATGTACCTGGTAGTATGGTATTGAACCTGACAATCCGTATAGGTTTTTTAGTAGTAACTGTAACCTGAATGGATAAAACCGTATGGCATAAGGAAATATGGCATAGACCAAGCTTATGTTAATACGTACAGTATATGTGAAAAGTAAAGTGCTGTGATGTGTAAATATTAAACATCGTAGCCATACTGGTTAAATATGTATCAATCTTAACCCATTAAGTGCCGTATGTACAAGTGAAAATGTGGTCTGTCCCCACCTTGTATGTTGTATGTCCCCTTGCTAGGGGAAAGTCTGTTGCATGAGCAGCGTGCTGTGAAAAATGTATGTGAACTATATTACCAGTTACGTATATACAGACGCGTCTGCTACTGTGTAATAATATATGTATTTATACCTGATGTTGATATAGTGCTTGCTATGTGAATTGTTGTATGTCTTATTGAATGGTAGGGTCAGTGAACATGGTGTTGCACTGGAGATCTGCCGAGTGCACTATAGGTGGCAGTGTCGTTGGATACTGATTGGTATGTGAAATGTTGTTTGTCTGTTGACCTATAGGGGTCAGTGTTTTGGTGTTTGTAAAACCCCATGAAAATTGTCAATGTACTTGACAGACCTGTAGGTGGCAGTGTTGATAGAACCACTGTTGGTCTTGATTTGAAATGTAAATTATTGTGAATTAAACCTGAAGTTGAGCCCGTGCTGGAGTTTAATTTATGGTTGTTTAAAACAATCTTATGTGTAATTTATATTGGCTGGTAAATTGTATATGACATGTGAAGACAGTTTTGCTGTTGACCAGTAAGGGTCAGAAATGCTGATTGTATGTTAAAATACCCTTTAACCCCTTAAGGACCAAACTTCTGGAATAAAAGGGGATCATTACATGTCACACATGTCATGTGTCCTTAAGGGGTTAATCCTACTGTTTGACAGATAGGAGTCAGTATAAAAGCGAAAATGCTGTAGTTAGTTTGTTTGCTTATGAAGTGAAATAAAGTCTGAGAAGCCTGTAGTATAATGATTGACCGGTAGGGGTCAGCATGTAGGCGAAAATGCCGTGGTTCGTTGGTTTGTACATGAAATGCAATAATGTCTGAGATGCTTGTAGTACACTGAATGACTGGTAGGGGTTAGTGTAGGTGAAAATGCAGTGGTTTATTGTTTTGTACATGAAAAGCAAAAACGTCTAAGAAGCCTGTAGTACACCGAATGACTGATAGGGGTCAGTGTGTAGGTGAAAAATGCAGTGGTTTGTTGGTTTGTACATGAAATGCAATAATGTCTGAGAAGCCTGTAGTG
>OW240913.1:72594877-72712538 GCA_933207985.1 Pelobates cultripes | reverse complement strand
ATGGCATAGACCAAGCTTATCTTAATACGTACAGTATATGTGAAAAGTAAAGTGCCATGATGTGTAAATATTAACCATCGTAGCCATACTGGTTAAATATGTATCAATCTTAACCCATTAAGTGCCGTATGTACAAGTGAAAATGTGGTCTGTCCCCACCTTGTATGTTGTATGTCCCCTTGCTAGGGGAAGTCTGTTGCGGGAGCAGCATGCTGTGAAAAATGTATGTGAACTATATTACCAGTTACATATATACAGATGCGTCTGCTACTGTGTAATAATATATGTATTTATACCAGATGTTGACATAGTGCTTGCTATGTGAATTGTTGTATGTCTTATTGAATGGTAGGGGTCAGTGAACATGGTGTTGCAAAATGCAAGTGCACTGGAGATCTGCCGAGTGCCCAATAGGTGGCAGTGTAGTTGGATACTGATTGGTATGTGAAATGTTGTTTGTCTGTTGACCTATAGGTGGCAGTGTTTTGGTGTTTGTAAAACCCCATGAAAATTGTCAATGTACTTGACAGACCTGTAGGTGGCAGTGTTGATAGAACCACTGTTGGTCTTGATGTGAAATGTAAATTATTGTGAATTAAACCTGAAGTTGAGCCCGTGCTGGAGTTTAATTTATGGTCTATAGTTATGTTTAAAACAATCTTATGTGTAATTTATATTGGCTGGTAAATTGTATATGACATGTGAAGACAGTTTTGCTGTTGACCAGTAGGGGTCAGAAATGCTGATTGTATGTTAAAATACCCTTTAACCCCTTAAGGACCAAACTTCTGGAATAAAAGGGGATCATTACACGTCACACAGGTCATGTGTCCTTAAGGGGTTAATGCTACCATTTGACAGATAGGAGTCAGATTCGTTGATTTGTACATGAAATGCAATAATGTCTGAGAAGCCTGTAGTACACCAAATGACCAGTAGGGGTCAGTGTGTAGGTGCAAATGCAGTGATTCGTTTATTTGTTCATGAAATGCGATAATGTCTAAGAAGCCTGTAGTACACCAAAAACCGGTAGGGGTCCGTGTGTAGGTGAAAATGAGGTGGTTTATTGGTTTGTACATGAAAATGCAAAAAACGTCTAAGATGCCTGTAGTACACCGAATGACCGATAGGGGTCAGTGTGTAGGTGTTGTGGAGAGAGGCACTGAGGCTAGTGGTGTTGTGGAGACTGCCTCGGAGACTATGGTGAGGCCTAATAGAAAGCAGTTGTTGTTGGGTGATTCCATTATAAGAGGTGTGGAGATGGACAATGGTGGTCTTGTGAGGTGTCTTCCCGGAGCTACTGCTCACAGAGACAGGAGACGTATCTGTAATATTGTTAAGCAAGCAAAGCAGGAAGGGAATTGGATGTACTTGTCCATCTAGGGACAAATGACTTGGCTTGCAATGAGGTTTCAGAGGTTAAGGAAGTTTTTAGTGTTTTTGCCAATGATATACGGCAGGTTGCTTCCACACTGTCATTCTCTGAAGTTCTGCCTGTGCATAACACTCAGAACGACAGGCGGATGCGTATTAGGGACTTTAATTTGTGGCTTGGTGAATGGTGTCGGGAGCAAGGATTTGGCTTTATTTCTCATGGTAGCTCTGTTTGGAATGGAGATAAGCTGTACAAAAAAGATGGTTTGCATCTTTCTCAAAAGGGAACAAATGTTCTCAGTGAGCAGTTCAGAGGTTTTGCTAGGATGTATTTAAACTAGGAGGGGGGGGCAAAAGGGTGATAAAACATCAATCCAATTGTCCCCCAAAACAAGGACAGAAGGTGCCTGTAGCAAGTGTGTTAAAAAATGATAAGCTTAGAGTCATGTCTACAAATGCTCGCAGTTTAGGGAATAAGATCCATGAACTTGTGGCAATAATGGCAACTGATAGTGTAGATTTAGTCGCTGTTACTGAGACATGGTACAATGAGAAAAATGACTGGGACATAGCAATACCAGGGTACTCTTTATATAGGAAAGATAGGGAAGGCAAGAAAGGGGGAGGGGTGGCCTTGTATGTGAAGGATAGCATAAAATCTAGCCTAATAAAAGTTAGTGAGGCAAACATAGAGTCCGTTTGGGCTACGTTAGAATTTGGTAATCACACAGTAACTCGTGTAGGTGTGATTTATAGGCCCCCAGGACAAATTGAAGAGTTAGATAATCTACTAGTTGAGGAAATAGCTAAAATGACAATGAAGGGGGAAGTTATCATCATGGGTGACTTTAATCTTCCTGATGTAAATTGGAAAACAAAATTAGCTACTTGTGCCAGGAGCACACATATTCTAAACTCCCTACTGGGATTGTCTCTAAAACAAGTTGTTGAGGAGCCAACTCGTAAAGAGGCCATACTAGATTTAGTGTTAACAAATGGAATTTGGTATCAGATATTACTGTAGGTGAAAGTTTAGGATCCAGTGATATATACAAATATATATACAAATTAACCAGACATTTACTTAAATGCATTACAGTATTTAATTCCTGAAAGGATTTTGAAGGTAGGAATCTAGGACCGAAAGTGGGCACCATTTGTTGTGGGTAGGATAGTATGTTATCTCTACTGTTGGTGCATGTTGACTCATTTTGGAATGTGGTAGAGCCAATAGGTAATGATATATGTGTTTACGTACGTGGGATCGTTGAAGACAATGATCTGTCTGAGTGGTGATGATGGTAGTGGATTCTCTGGCCTGAGAAAGGCATAAAAGGCAGTGTGCATGGCTGGTAATGGCTGACTTGGTAGTATAATTGAATGGTTGTAGATCTAATAGGTCCGATAAGGATGAACAGTTGGATGGCTATTGGTAATCTCTGAGAGGAACGTGGGGGAATGGATTCCTGAAAACCTCTGAGTATATTCTTTTCTGGTATGATAGCATGAAGTTTATGGTAGTTTTGGCCATAGGTTATCATGTGTTGTTGAATACCTGTAAAATATATAATTAATGGTGTATGAGATAGTTTAAGTTTAAGGTGGCAAAAATAAGCAAAACTTAGGAGAAATTTTGTGACACAGGTTGAGCTATGTCGTGTTCCAATGAGATTCTTTAAGCCAGGTGAAAAGCTGTGTTATGCGTTCTACAAGTATGTGACGAAAGTGCTAGGTGGGATAGTGCATGCTATGCTGCATGAGTATGTCTAATCCATGATTTTGTCTCTGGAACGAAAGAGTGGACGTGACTGTATGGGCGGCTGTAGGAAGCGTATGATGAACATGCCTGGAATATAAATGAGACAGTTGTCGGCAGGGATGTATACCCCGTCTGGTACATGAAAGTGAAATGTGATAAGTGGCCAACCAAGTGAGTTCCCCAGAAACATCATGAACTTATGGATGAGTAGTGGCGTTTGTTGATGATATGGTATGTGCTTAGTTGTCTGAGTAACAACGGATTGATGACCCTGACCATGATTTACCCCATGCCACAGCAGCTGCTACAATGGGGTAGATCTCCCAAAGGGGCTGAAGTGGTGGAAAAATTTCCAAACCTGGATGCCATGGCCAACAGCCCCAAAGCAATTGTTCCCGGTAGATCGCTGCCAAACCCGTGGTATACGCTGCGTCTGACCATCTGGTTGGAGAAGTGTCAGACAATCCTGGAAGGAACATGCTTTTACCATGCCAAGTGGTTAAGAAATTCCCCCCCATGTGCAGGTCTGCTGTTGCTGAGGTGTCTAGGGACATCCTCTGATCGTCATGTTGGAAGTGTGGAAAAAAGGGGAAAGTACTCTGGATGTGAAAGCATGGCAAAATTAAGGAACCTGGTAGGGATCGTAGTTCCTTGCAGTTGTAAGTACTAAGCAGGAGGTAGTGATTGATGTAGTTGAGAATGTTCCCTATTTGTCTTGTGGTAACTTGCGTGTATGGATGCCGACTCAAGTCATATGCCCAGTAATGTGAAGATAGTGTCTGGGCCTTCTGTTTCTTATGGGGTACTGGGACGCCCAAGTGGTCAACCAGACTAAGCTGCCGTGAGGCTTCTAGTGAAAAATATGCTTTCTTTGATTAACAAGAAGTCTTCTAGATAGTGTATGACTGTAAGGCCTCTGGATATGTTATCATAACCAGCACAGAGTATCTGCGAATATCGATAGTAGGCTAATCTGTAGCTCGAAAGTTGAGCGGGGAAAGGATTGCCCAATTTATGCCATGTAAGTGCCAGTGTGTAGGGTAGATGGTAGCCGTTTACTGCGTTGATGATATTGGTCTTACTTAATCAAGCTTCAACCCATGCTTGAGTGATAGCTGTAAAGGTAGATCAATGGTGTTGTATAGTAAGAAAAATCCTCGGAGGGTATGAGGGAGTTGAGACTTGGGGTAGCGGAGGTGTGTGTTACCAATAAGTCCATGGTTAGTCTTTGTTTAAGGGAAGATTCCTTGTGACAATACCAATGTGTGTGTTTGGTGCCATGCTGTAAATGGTGGAGATTGGAAGACCCCTCTGCAAATCTTGGCTATGAGTGTGTTTACAGCCAATGGTTTTGTTGTGCTGACTGTAAGTGAGGGCATGCTATATTCCTTGAAGGTGTGTTTATGATACCTGTATGGGAGCCCTTTGAAGCTCCAGAGCTTTAGTAAATCTACTACAAGTCTGGAAGGGTGATGAGTCAGTAGTGTTGAAAATGCATTGGTGTGTACAGATGGTGAATACGTTATTTGTAAGTTGTATTGGGACACATGGTTTGTCATGTGCCCTGAACTATTGAACATATATGCAACAGTCTGTATGCAATGCAACTACTCATATCAGTGGTCTCTGGTAGTTCAGAGGTGCTGGTACCTGGAGCCTGAGAGTGCTCGTCCATTTGTTTGGGACAAAATCCCTTCTGTATGGGTACCTGCACAAATAAACATCTCCACATATTCCAAATGCCAACCCAACCAAGGGATGGTCAGTTCCCGATTTACCTGGAATCCCTGGATCTAACCATCACAGATACATCATCATACATATATATGCCTTGCTTCCCCAATGTGCTGGGATCATACGTGCAGGTTTAACATCTTGTGTGTCATAAGAATTGATTGTACCAGGTAACCGAGTTTCGGTTGGTGCTGGTTGTACAGTAGCGTGAGGCCCAGCCTTGTGAGGGCTGTGGTGACCAACTCGAGATTGCCAGTCTGTCATAAATTTTTTGGCTCATGAGTTTATGAGTGAAGCTAGCATAGCCTGGGTGTCACCTGAGTTGATGTAGCTGGGCCTTCCCCTGCCTCCGTGTTGTCCGTTGATGTATGGAGGAGTTTGAATAACTGCTTTCCTTGCTGTAGCAGGGTAGGGGATTTGTCACCTCGTTAGGTCGGTGGTAATGTGTGGGATCGTCCAGGATCTGATTGCTGCTGGACTAGCAACATCTCCTCTGCTTGAAGGTGTATCAATTCTAGCCAGGGGTGCTAGGAAGAGGTGATTCTTCACCATCTTTTTGAGAAATACTTAAATAACAATAAAGATTGCAATTATTTGTACCCAGGGTTCTTGTACTGGCTTGCTAGCTAAGCCATAAGGCGAAACGATTAGGCTTGGTGTTTTTTGGTGACTGGTGAGGCCCTGCTAGTTGCCAAGTGGCTTGAGAGGCTATATCTATGCTTGGCGCGAGGGGATTTTGTGTGGCCACCGAACGTTGTGGCAGGATGTTGGCCTCTCGGTGACAGTAACCAGAAAATAGGAAGGGGAGTGACAGGTGAGGTCCTCTCTATGATACAATGCGAGGCGGCTAGCTCACGAGTGGCCCAAGGGGTGTATGCCTCCGAGTGTGAGGCGGGGTGTTGGCCTCGCGGGACCACTAACCGAAGCATAATGCAGAGAAAAAGGGGGTAATACCTATTGGGCCCTAGAACCCTAATTGCCAGTACACTATTACTATTCCAGGGAAGGTAAGAGATGGATAACTACGTGAGCAGGTGTATGTACCTGGTAGTATAGTATTGAACCTGACAATCCGTATAGGTTTTTTAGTAGTAACTGTAACCTGAATGGATAAAACCGTATGGCATAAGGAAATATGGCATAGACCAAGCTTATCTTAATGCGTACAGTATATGTGAAAAGTAAAGTGACGTGATGTGTAAATATTAAACATCGTAGCCATACTGGTTAAATATGTATCAATCTTAACCCATTAAGTGCTGTATGTACAAGTGAAAATGTGGTCTGTCCCCACCTTGTATGTTGTATGTCCCCTTGCTAGGCGAAGTCTGTTGCGGGAGCAGCGTGCTGTGAAAAATGTATGTGAACTATATTACCAGTTACATATATACAGATGTGTCTGCTACTGTGTAATAATATATGTATTTATACCAGATGTTGACATAGTGCTTGCTATGTGAATTGTTGTATGTCTTATTGAATGGTAGGGGTCAGTGAACATGGTGTTGCAAAATGCAAGTGCACTGGAGATCTGCCGAGTGCCCTATAGGTGGCAGTGTACTTGGATACTGATTGGTATGTGAAATGTTGTTTGTCTGTGTTTTGGTGTTTGTAAAACCCCATGAAAATTGTCAATGTACTTGACAGACCTGTAGGTGGCAGTGTTGATAGAACCACTGTTGGTCTTGATGTGAAATGTAAATTATTGTGAATTAAACCTGAAGTTGAGCCCGTGCTGGACCTGAAGTTGAGCCCGTGCTGGAGTTTAATTTATGGTCTATAGTTATGTTTAAAACAATCTTATGTGTAATTTATATTGGCTGGTAAATTGTATATGACATGTGAAGACAGTTTTGCTGTTGACCAGTAGGGGTCAGAAATGCTGATTGTATGGTAAAATACCCTTTAACCCCTTAAGGACCAAACTTCTGGAATAAAAGGGGATCATTACACGTCACACATGTCATGTGTCCTTAAGGGGTTAATGCTACCATTTGACAGATAGGAGTCAGTATAAAAGCGAAAATGCTGTAGTTCGTTTGTTTGCTTATGAAGTGGAATAAAATCTGAGAAGCCTGTAGTATACTGATTGACCAGTAGGGATCAGCATGTAGGCGAAAATGCCGTGGTTAGTTGGTTTGTACATGAAATGCAATAATGTCTGAGAAGCCTGTAGTACACTGAATGACCTGTAGGGGTCAGTGTGTAGGCGCAAATGCAGTGGTTCGTTGGTTTGTACATGAAATGCAATAATGTCTGAGAAGACTGTAGTACACTGAATGACTGGTAAGGGTCAGTGTGTAGGTGAAAATGCAGTGGTTTATGGTTTGGTACATGAAAAGCAAAAACGTCTAAGAAGCCTGTAGTACACCGAATGACTGATAGGGGTCAGTGTGTAGGTGAAAAATGCAGTGGTTTGTTGGTTTATACATGAAATGCAATAATGTCTGAGAAGCCCGTAGTACACCGAATGACCGGTAGGGGTCAGTGTGTAGGCGCAAATGCAGTGGTTCGTTGATTTGTACATGAAATGCTATAATATCTAAGAAGCCTGTAGTACACTAAATGACCAGTAGGGGTCAGTGTGTAGGCACAAATGCAGTGATTCGTTGATTTGTACATGAAATGCAATAAGAAGCCTGTAGTACACCAAATGACCAGTAGGGGTCAGTGTGTAGGTGCAAATGCAGTGATTCGTTTATTTGTACATGAAATGCGATAATGTCTAAGAAGCCTGTAGTACACCAAAAACCGGTAGGGGTCAGTGTGTAGGTGAAAATGAGGTGGTTTATTGGTTTGTACATGAAAATGCAAAAAACATCTAAGATGCCTGTAGTACACCGAATGACCGATAGGGGTCAGTGTGTAGGTGAAAATGCGGTGTTTGGTTGGTTTTTACATGAAATGCAATAATGTCTGAGAAGCCGGTAGTACACCGAATGACTGGTAGGGGTCAGTGTGTAGGTGAAAACGCAGTGGTTCGTTGGTTTGTACATGAAATGCAATAATGTCTAAGAAGCCTGTAGTACACCCAAAGACCAGTAGGGGGTTTAAACGAATGATATGCATGAACATGCAATGGTTTTAGAACAGACTTAGACAAAATGCAGCCGTAAAGTGAGGACCTGACCCGTGCATGGTGCCGTGGGACTGATGCCTGGCGTAACGGGTAGGTCGACTTACTGTTTGTGAGTCACTTGGACACCATCCACGGCGATGGATTGAAGAAAGAAGGTGGTAGGCCGGAAAAGCCTGTGGCTGGATTCCTGACACAGCTCTGCTTAGAAAACCTCATGGAGTAATCAGGTAAAATGGCGTCTGGATGACCCGGAAGTGGAAATCATTCTGATGCTGACCTCAAGCGATATGAGTCAGGTAAGGGGTGTCCCTTATATAGGGGAGTGAATTAATTTAAGCCCCTCCCACAAATACAAGGCAAAACTGCCTTAATACATATATATATATATATATATATATATATATATATATTTTTTTAATTCATCTGTAAACTGAATGACAGGAAAATATGCCTGAAAAATAGATCTGTTATGTTCTGCAAAATGTATCCTTACTATTTATATTGTGTAAATATGTTGCCACACCCTGATTGGCCCATTTTCCCTTTTAATTAAAAGCAGTTCAATACAAATTGCACAGCATGCAGCATCTAAACAGAATAGTCATAAGAAAATGATAAACTCATTAAATGCCATCAGAATAATTATCACAATACATATTTTCCTGACAAGTGTGAGCCAATTTATATGTCAGCATCTTTTTTACCTCAAATTAGAATGTTTATTGGTTTTTCATGTGAAAATATACATACACAAAAGCCTCTGAAAAGGCTAAAGTTTAAATAAATATAAAGAAAATTAGAAAAGACTGCACAAAAAGTACATAACCTTATACAAAGTTCACATCACACCATTGTTCCATTTATTTAGAGTTAACATTTTTCTTTCTAGGGATACCCATAGCATCAGTGGATGAGGTATATGCATATCTGTTAAGTTTTGCCATGAAGAGGGAACATGATTCCAAATATTATTAAATCAGATGTATAATCAATGTCACATACATAACCTAACTGTTGTTAGTTCAATATCTCTTGTTAAGAGGAGGTTAACAGTATAGTGATAGGTGGGCATATCATTAGATTTCCAGTTTATGGTAATCAATATCTTAGTTAACAACAAACATTTGCAGGGTTATTTATTCAAAATTCAATGAAAATGTCCAAATTCCGATCAGAATGGCAATTCTCATATTTACCAAAGCCAATTCCAATAGGAATTCAGTTGATCTGACCGAATTTGTATCATTCGGTTGGAGGTGTTCGTGTCTGGTTTCAAATCAGTGTTTTAGCATCTGAACGCAATACAAAGTATAAAATTCTGAATATGTGTAAAGTAGATTGCACTTTTGCAAATTATTGTTCGCTTGTTTTTTGCAAGAAAACAAATATCTCAACAGGAATTTATTCAGGGCCTTATTGTCGTTCATTCAATGGTTGGTGGATTTTGAGTTTTTCTATTTCGCCATTTATTAATGTAACATATTACACAATAATATTGAAGCCTTTAACCAGAAGGATTACATGTAACTTTCTCTATTTTCCAAACATATATTGGGGTCATGATGTTTTATTCTCCTACAAAATGGCCTTCCTCTTTTGACTTTGGAATGATGAAGGGGTCGTGTGATATTTCCTGTAATCGAGTCTGTAGTTTGAAAAGGTTTTTAAGCATTTTCACCAGATAAGTAAATGCATAGGAGTATAATCCTCTGAAATAAGGGATCACAGCGCTTGCTTATAAGGTGATACTCTTTAGTGGTCTTTCATGTTAGAACAGGGAAATAAAAATCTTAGCTTTTATCCCAGTTATGAGCTAAATAAGTTTGTACTGAGTTGCATTTATTGCATGTAAATTATAGAAAGGTGCTCATTTATCATCTGAAATCAGCAAGACAGGTTGAATTAATGGTACGTAGATCTTTAGCTCAGTTTCTTTGGAATTTTTCCTGTTACACATTTGATCATTTTCTCTGAACAGTTTTCTTTTATGCCCTAATGTTTGCATATTTGTGTTCTGACAGCAGAAACCAGCGCTCATTTACTTAATTTAAACCTCATTCATGATATCCTAGGGCTCTTTTTCTTACTTTTTTTTTTTTAAATTCACAATATCACATTATCTTCAAACACAAATATGAGGTTTTGTTTCCTACGTTTTAAATCAGCATAGTTTATTTTGCATTCATATTTGTTTCTTATTACTCCAGTGACTAGAGAAGCACACACGTGCAAAACTTGAAGGATTAACTTTGAATCCTAGAGTAAGACTTCATAGTGCTCTGGGCAGGGTAACAAATTAGCAACCCCACTCAGTCCAAAAACATATGCACTTGATTTAAAGCTCCATTTGACTAGCATGAAAATAAAATTTATCCTAATATTTGAATTGCAGGTGGTGAGTCCCTAACATTACCATGGATACATAGCACCACTTTACACAAATCTTAATCATAATCTTAAATCAGAAAAACTGTTAAAGCTGACCAAATCTCTCCTAGAAACCAGATTAATTAGTCTGCATAACTGTGATTGCTTCTTAACATATATATCTACACAACAGACAACTATGAAAACATCTGAATCCACCACTTACAGTTCCGTAATGTCAATAGTAAACAAGGTATAACATTTTAATAGATACCTAAATTCCATAGACATTATGCATCAAAAGACCCTAACATTGTCCCAAAGCAAAAGGGCTCGGAGTATATAATAAATAAATTATACAATATAGTAATTTGAGCAATCATAAGATCAATTAAAAATAATGGAACAGATATATTTAAGTGCAAAATGAAAACATATACACACATTCATGTATAAAACATGACGCAAAACCAACAAACATTACTAGAACCACCTGTGATTACTTCTATGATCCATCTGTCTGTCTGTCTTGCATTTATCAATAGCACATTTAGTGGAATACACATAAAGTTAAAAGGTGTCCATCCCTCTGTCCCCAACATCCAATGTAACAGGCAGCTGCTTAACTACAAGTCGGAAAAAAATTAAGTTGGCATGGAAAGTACCCTATCTTCCAGTGGGAAATAAACAAGCTTTAATTTACAGTTGTATACCCTTTCATCTTTATTGAGACTCATGAAACTATTTACTAGACAACCAGTTAAAGCAATTGACAAACAGGAGCACGGACCTTCCATGCAATAACATGTGCCCTAAATAAAGCATTTTGAGGCTCATCAGAAAGAAGGTGAGGAGTGTGAAATCAGTGTGGCAGTTCTGCAACCAGCTTGAAACTGGATGTGGAGTAAGTAATTTATTTTTATTATATATGAAAATCTAGACAAAGTCCCAAAACCCTGAATAATTAAACAGTCTTGTGTCTGCACGTGTTTTATGATATTTCGGAAATTGGTTAGTTCCTGGGAAAAGAGTTTTTAAATTAGTAGTAAAAATATGAATATTATTAAGAAAGTATATCCAATGATTATTTTAACAGCATTTAAATAAAGCTGTGTGGTAGTCGCATTATATATCTATTGAGTCCCTTGTTGGAATGCATTGACCCTACACTTGTAAATTGAATTTCTTTTACTTTCAGTAAATTAAGATTTACAAACCCAGGCAAATTAAATGCAGGAAGAGAAATATGTACCGAAGTTAAATGTGTGATTAAAAGTAGCCTTTTGCACATGTGCCTAATAATAGAGAAACACAATGTTTCATGCCAGAAGTAGTAATTTATTTCAGGGAAAATTAAACCTATCTTAAGGATTCACTAGATTATCTTAAAAAGATCATTTCTCTCATTACCAATCTGTGATTCTTTGTAAACACTAACAAGATGTACTATTGCTCATCTTCAAATAGTGACTCGATAATGTATCTTTTCTAGATTATCTTTCACCGATTTTCACCGATAGCCGAAAAATAATTAAAGCGGCACTGCCATGCCGAACCTACCTCTCTCCAATCAATTCCTCTTCACTCCCTCTGTCAGGATCTGTTCTTCATTTCTTCCTGTCTGCTCTAGTTTTCTTTAAAACATAAGACAAAGTAGGGACTGTTTTGTCTTATGGAGGTTTTCTACGCCTGACCATCTCTGACCAGCAGAGGAGCAAAGTGTGCTCCATTTCCTGTCGTCAGAAAAATTTCCCCACAATTCTTACCTTTCCTCCGTGATCTCACAATACTTCCTGCCAGTATTCCCGAACGTCCTGTCATTTAGACAGAATGCCGGCGAAACTACAGAATTTCGTCCTAACAGAATGAGAACAGTTTTGCTATTCGTGTTAGGACGCAATTCGGGACTTTGTTCTGATCGGAATTTCATTCAAATTAATACAATTCTGATCTATTTGTGCCGCGGTTGCATCTTGCAGCCCCTTAGTAAATAATTCCCAAATTCCCACGGTATCAGGGAGCTATCTACCAAAAGTCTGAAAGACCTAAATTGGTCTTTCAGCCAAATGTACTAATACCAAGTAAAGATTACTTGGTATTAGTAAATTCTGCCCCTACTCGCTATATCGCGAGTAGGGGCATGTCTACAAAACAGTTAGCAGCCTGTGGCTGTAAAAAAAAGTGTCCCCCCTCCTGAGCTGCATGAGTGGGGGCTATTAAACTGATGGGGGACCTAGCATCCCCTCCGGCCCCAACCCATGAGCAGCGGGTGGGGCCCTAAATGAAAATGGGGGACCTATTGTACTCCTCCCCGGCCCACACCCATGGGCGGCGGGTGGTGGCCCAAAATGTAAATGGGGGGACCTATTGCCCCCCCAGCCCCACCCATGAGTGGCAGGTGGGGCCATAAATTAAAATAGAGAGGGATCTATTGTACCCCCAGCCTCCATCCTTGAGCTGTGGGTTGGGGCCCTGAATGAAAATGGGGGGGACTTATTTCCCTACCCCCAGCCCCCACCCATGAGCGGCAGGTGGGGGCCCTAAATGAAAATTATATCCCCCCATTTTTTTCCTCCCCCCCAGGCCCCCACCCATAAGTGGCGGGTGGGGGCCCTGAATAAAAATGTGGGGGACCTATTGCCCTCCCCCCCATTCCCCACACATGAGCGGTGGGTGGGGGCCCTAAATAACAATAAGGGGAGGACCTATTGTCCTCCCCACCAGCCCCTACACATGGGCAGCAGATGGGGGCTAAATGTAACCCCCCAGGTGACATGGGGTCCCAAAGCCCCTAGTCATCCCCCACCCAAAAAAATTTAATAAATTCCTACCTACCCCCTTCATCCTAAATATATTGAGGGGGGAATAATAAAACTAAATACCTGTAAATAAAATAAACTTACCATGTGATGTCTTCTTTTTTCTAAAAACCTTTTTTCAGCCTCAAAAAAGGTTGAGGGGATGACTAGGGGCTTGGGGACCCCTAGTCACCTGGGGGGGTTACATTTAGCCCCCACCCACCCCTCCATTTTTATTTAGAGCCCCACCCACTGCTCATGAGTACGGGTGGGGGGAGGACAATAGGTTCCCCCCCTTATTGTAATTTAGGGCCCTCACCCACCGCTCATGGGCCTTCATCTACCCACACAAAGATGGTGGCACCCAGGACCTGACCGGGCAGAAAATAAAGATTTAAAAATAGATGGAGGGCTTTGGGGCATTTGGGGGTAACTAGGGGGACAATTAGATGTAGTAGAGTTGTGAGGGGAGTTAAAAAAAAATGGGATTCAGCCATGACAGTGCCGCTTTAAAGTAGTATATTTCATTGTGCAAATTGTAACATAAAAATATTTACTTTTTTAGAAACCTTTTTTAGAAGTTCCCTTTGTGAGAAATATTACATATTTACAGGTTCTTCTTATTGCAGCATATTTTGTAATACAAATGTTTATCATGATATCATGCCCTTTCTTGGAGAATTTGTAGAGCAGTTGTCTCAACAATGAAAGAATCTCCTATCCACCTAATAATGTGTACACGTGTGCTAAGTTTAGTTTTGTGTTGCAAACAATGCAAAATTAAATTTATCCCATAAAGTCCCAACTATCAAATAGAAAACAGAAACATACTCAAATTGCGGTTTACAAAAGTGGCATGCAAACGGGCCCCTCTACATGCTTAAAAATTTAAAGTCCTGTACTAGGTTCCACACTTGTCAACACCTAGAGGATGAAGCTATAGTAAGTACATGATCACTAACAGTTGACAACAGATGAAGGCCTTGATTTAATATTTTTGGATAAGCTCTTCAAAAGATTTAATATCTTTGGATAAACCTTTAAAATATTTTTTTTCATTATATAATTTATTTAAAAAAATATGAATATCTTAAAAAATATAAAATATTTTTCAAAATCTTAACTTATTTGGAAAGCTTATGCAAAAATATTGAATTAATCAATCAAATTGAGCCAAACCGACATCTGGCCAAAATGTGTCCGTCCCAGAATTTTTTACATTTTCGATTAAAATGGTTCAGCTGAAACTAATTTTCTCAGCATTCACAACTCTACTGGATATCACTTAATAAATCTTGCTGCTGAATTAAGTTTTGCCATTTTTATTAAGATACAAGATGGATAGGGTTTTGCGTATATTATCAGGTTGTCTAACTGTTGCTTGGCTAAAATAGTTCTTCTGGGTAAAAGAGTTCGATTAAACGCCAAAGAAAAGAAGCTGAATTTTGCGAGTTAATTCACATCAGAGGGCAATGATCCAGCACTAATTAAGAGACCCCTTTACTTTGAGGCTATCCCAATTAATTCTGAAAATCAATATCAATTACTTTCTGCTGCTCCAAAACCTGGATGAAAAAGCAAACATATTATTTGAGGAAGTAGAAAACATATAGCATAACTGCCCTTCAGCCAGGTATCAGTATATTATTTTAGCCTCTGAAAACAAGAGACAATTTTAGAAACATTAGCATATCTGAGTTCTGGTAAATGATGAATAGCATTGCACCAGACTACTTATTTGACAAATACTGGCCAAAGTAAGAATTTATATTTGTTTATGTGTGAAAATTGCAAAAAAAGAAATTGAACGCTAATTTTGGCCAGTGTTTGTGACAAAGTGGCTACTAAAAAAGACTGGACATACCCCATTTGCAATACCTTGGGTTGTCTCCTTTTGCAAATGGTATGCCATCATGGGGGTAATTCTTATTTCTGGACTACCATACGGTCTCAAAGGCAACGGAACCAATCTGGCAAATGTGAAAAAACTGAAACACAAGCTTTATATCTGACTCTGTAACTTTTGAAAATACCATAAAACCTGTACATAGGGGGTACTGTTATACAGGAGACTTTGCTGAACACAAGTATTAGTGTTTCAAAACCATAAATGAATCACAACAATTATATTGTCAGTGTAAGTGCCGTTTATGTGTGAAAAATGCAAACAATGTCATTTTCACTGACAATATCATCATTGTAATACATTTTACTGTTTTGAAACACTAATATTTGTGTTCAGCGAAGTCTCCCGAGTAAAACTGTACCCCCCATGCACAGGTTTTAGGGTGTCTTGGAAAGTTACAGGGTTATTTATAGTGCTTGCAAATTAAGTTCTCTGGACTTTCTGCCTGGGTTATCAGGCAGGTCCCGCAAATTGTAATTAATAAAAAGACTTTGTCAGGTTCCCAGACTGACAAGTAAGACTTTTTCATTTATAACCGGCCCTTTAAAGGCAATACCTGTTTTTCAGCTCTAGTGGCCTCAGTAGTCACTAGTCTCCTCTTAATCACATGTATCTTATGAAACAGGTCTGCTATAAATGGCCACTCCTGGCAAGGTAGGGGGCCTTTACATTGAAGTTGGTGTTCACTATATGACTTCAGTTCCTGGCTCCTGTGAGAGATCATGGCTCCTGTACTTACCTGCATTGCATCCTACTTGGATTATCTACATCCCTGTACTTACTTGCATTGCATCCTACTCAGATTATCTACACTCCTGTACTTACCTGCATTGCATCCTTCCTGGATTATCTACACTCCTGTATTTACCTGCATTGCATCCTACCTGGATTATCTACACTCCTGTACTTACCTGCATTGCATCCTACCTGGATTATCTACACTCCTGTACTTACCTGCATTGCATCCTACCTGAATTATCTACACTCCTGTACTTACCTGCATTGCATCCTACTTGGATTATTATCTACACTCCTGTACCTACCTGCATTGCATCCTACTTGGATTATTATCTACACTCCTGTACTTACCTGCATTGCATCCTACCTGGATTATTTACACTCCTGTACTTACCTGCATTGCATGCTACTTGGATTATCTACACTCCTGTACTTACCTGCATTGCATCCTGTCTGGATTATCTACACTCCTGTACTTACCTGCATTGCATCCTACCTTAATTGCAACAACCCCTACTCCTTATCTAATCTGGAAATTGCAGAACATATTGATTTATAAGATATTGCTTTTCTTTCCCTGACTCTTATTAGTTCCTATTCATGTCTTGTTATACTTACTATACTTTCTCCAATTTACTATTTGGCACACTTGGTTATTTTCTTTAAAGGGTATATTTCCTTAACATTGATTTCTCCCTCTCCGTATCCTTATTATCTACTATGTTACTGCTGTAATGCCAAAACCTGTAAATAAAGCCATTTCAGTTAACCCTGGCAATCGTCTCCTATCTGACCTATCTGATCGAGAGCATTACAGACTTAATTATGTAAAAATATTACATAAATATATACGTAGAACTAATATATATCTATATATATGTATAATTTTTAAAATTATTTTTATTTATATATAGGTATATACAGTTGCAAGAAAAAGTATGTGAACACTTTGGAATGATATGGATTTCTGCACAAATTGGTCAAAAAATGTGATCTGATCATCATCTAAGTCACAACAATAGACAATCACAGTCTGCTTAAACTAATAACACACACATAATGAAATGTTGCCATGTTTTTATTGAACACACCATGTAAACATTCACAGTGCAGGTGGAAAAAGTATGTGAACCCTTGGATTTAATAACTGGTTGAACCTCCTTCGGCAGCAATAACTTCAACCAAACGTTTCCTGTAGTTGCAGATCAGACGTGCACAATGGTCAGGAGTAATTCTTGACCATTCCTCTTTACAGAACTGTTTCAGTTCAGCAATATTCTTGGGATGTCTGATGTGAATTGCTTTCTTGAGGTCATGCCACAGCATCTCAATCGGGTTGAGGTCAGGACTCTGACTGGGCCACTTCAGAAGGCGTATTTTCTTCTGTTTAAGCCATTCTGTTGTTGATTTACTTCTATGATTTGGGCCATTGTCCTGTTGCAACACCCATCTTCTGTTGAGCTTCAGCTGGTAGACAGATGGCCTTAAGTTCTCCTGCAAAATGTCTTGATAAACTTGGGAATTCATTTTTCCTTTGATGATAGCAATCCGTCCAGGCCCTGACGCAGCAAAGCAGCCCCAAACCATGATGCCCCCACCACCATACTTCACAGTTGGGAGGAGGTTTTGATGTTGGTGTGCTGTGCCTTTTTTTTGCCACACATAGTGTTGTGTGTTTCTTCCAAACAACATAACTTTGGTTTCATCTGTCCACAGAATATTTTGCCAGTACTGCAGTGGAACATCCAGGTGCTCTTGTGCAAACTGTAAATGTGCAGCAATGTTTTGTTTGGACAGCAGTGGCTTCCTCTGTGGTATCCTCCCATGAAATCCATTCTTGTTTAGTGTTTTACGTATTGTAGATTCGCTAACAGGGATGTTAACATTTGCCAGTGACTTTTGTAAGTCTTTAGCTGACACTCTAGGATTCTTCTTCACCTCATTGAGCAGTCTGTGCTGTGCTCTTGCAGTCATCTTTACAGGATGGCCACTCCTAGGGAGAGTAGCAGCAGTGCTGAACTTTCGCCATTTATATACAGTTTGTCTTACCATGGACTGATGAACAGCAAGGCTTTTGGAGATACTTTTATAACCCTTTCCAGCTTTATGCAAGTCAACAATTCTTAATTGTAGGTCTTCTGAGAGCTCTTTTGTGCGAGGTATCATTCACATCAGGCAATGCTTCTTGTGAAAAGCAAACCCAGAACTGGTGTGTGTTTTTCATAGGGCAGGGCAGCTGTAACCAACACCACAAATCTCATCACATTGATTGGACTCCAGTTGGCTGACATCTCACTCCAATTAGCTCTTGGAGATGTCATTAGTCTAGGGTTTCACATACTTTTTCCACCTGCACTGTGAATGTTTACATGGTGTGTTCAATAAAAACATGGCAACATTTCATTCTTTGTGTGTTATTAGTTTAAGCAGACTGTGATTGTCTATTGTTGTTTTATATATATATATATATATATATATATATATATATATATACAATAAAGATAGGGGGCGCAAGAAATAGGTGTGATAAAATATTAACACATTTTATACTTATTCACACTTGTCCTTCAATATACGTGAGCTCCACCTAAATATAAGAATAATCCATAGCATAATACTGTATTATATATGCAATCTTATTATAGGTGCCAAATTTCAACTTACAATTTGCAGAGCTAAGTATAGTAGGCTCTGACTATAACAGCTTTTTTCAAATATCCCTTCAGGTGATCCTCCACTCCTCCACTTTTTCAAATACCACCGCTGGTGCCAGGAATCAGCAGAGTACTGATGTATCGGTACAGAGTTGGAGATACTTTAAAGTAACTTTAATAAAAGTAAAGTAGATATAACGGGATAAAAAATACATACAAATTAAAAATCTTCCAAATAACACTGACGCGTTTCGACCCATCCGGTGTTTTTCAAAGTGTATCATCTGGTCATCTGTTCTTTTCTTTTATACCCCACCGGAGATTTTCATTTGGTGCTGGCTGTTTCTTTCCCGCCTTTCTGTTTGCCGCCTTTTTTCTGCTCCACTTCCGTCTCTGTTTGATGACGTATTTCCGCTTCCGTTCAGATCTCAATCTGACGTCATATATTTTGCCAAATCCCCGATATAATTGCAATCATTACTTTAGGCTAGCTATGCCATTTTTGAAAGTCCTTATTTGGGTATAATGTATATGAGAGTCCTGGCAAGAACCCTTTCAAGTATTTTAATTGAAAACATGTCTTAAAAACATAGTATTTAAGATTACGTTTAACAATTAGAAATACATAGCAAAAAACATTTTAACCCCTTAAGGACCAAACTTCTGGAATAAAAGGGAATCATGACGTGTCACACATGTCATGTGTCCTTAAGGGGTTAATAATCTTATTACACCACCCTTAAAATTTAATCTTTTTTAAAAAGTAAAATTATACATCAAAACACTTCAATCTTATTCATTTGCAACACCTATATATTTCATTCTTTTCTTAAAAGGTACTCTAAAATATTTTCTAAAGGATAAGAGGGAAAAACAAATAGTTAGAATTTTTTATACGTGATTTTGAATTTCAACATAACAAGTTATATTAGTGCACTCATTTCGAAATCCATATTAGGGTGTCTAAGTTAAAGATCCAGCCCATCTCACATTTGCTAAGGGCTGAATCAGTATCTCCTCCCCTCCGATGTCGAGCAATATTCTGAATACCATAAAATGTTATTCCTCTAGGGTCTTTACCATGGCATTTTAAAACATGTAGGGAAACACTTTGGTTTTTAAAACCTCTTTTAATGTTATATATGTGCTCTCGCACCCTAGTGGCCACACACCTAGTCATTTTTCCCACATACTGCAGGCCATAAGGGCACTCGAGCACATATACAACATTTTTAGTTTTACATGAAATGAATGACTTTATTCCATATTGTTTTAAATTAGTATGGGCAGTGAAAGTTAAAATTTTCTTTTCTTTTACATCTGATGTTTTGCATCCCATACAGTTTCCACAATAATTAAAATCTTTTAATGATTCTCTCTGAATATTAATAAAGTCTTTATCTTTTTTTCTAAAAAACGAGACGTTAAAACCTGTTTAAGATTTTGTGCTCCTCTAAAAACCACTTTGGGTTTGTCACCTATATATGGTATAATATCTCCATCCTGTTGTAATAGATGCCAGTTCTTTCTAAGAATCCATTTTAGTTGGACATGATTTCTATTGAAATTAAAAATAAGTGGTACTTTGGTATTTTCTTCTCCTGTTTGCTTATATTCCAATAATTCCTCTCTATTCAACTGCCTTATTTGGTCTGTTGATCTATTAAGATCTGCATCTACATAACCTTTTTCTAAAAATTATTTTTTAAGTATGTCCGCTTGAAGGTTTTATTTTGCTGTCTGTGAACAGTTCCTTCTTAGCCTTAAAAACTGTCCTCTGGGGATATTGTCCAACCAGGGGTGAAAATTACAGCTGTCCTTCTCAATGAAACTGTTCACATCTGCCTTTTTGAAAAATGTGCAAGTTTCAATCCACTGGTTATTATTAAGGTGGGCTATAAATTGTTGAGCCGAGGCTTCATTCCCATTCCAAATAAAAAATATGTTGTCAATATACCTCTTATACAGGACCAGGTTCCCCACCGATTCATGCTGTGAAAAGACATATTTGTCTTCCCAATAGGCCATAAATAAATTTGCATAACTGGGGGCCTGCTTCCAATAGCATTCCCTCGAAACTATAAATAAAAATCTCCTTCAAGCCAAAAAAAAATTATTAGTTAAAATCAACTGTATGGACTCAATAATAAAATTGTATTCCTGATGTATCTTAGAAGTTTCTAAAAAATGCCTGAACAGCTCACACCCTCTAGTGTGTTCAATACAGGTGTACAGGCTGGTTACATCACATGTAACAAATAAACAATGGGTCTTCCCATTTTACATTCCTTAATACTTGCAGGAGACTCATTGAATTCTTTAAAAAAGAGGGACATGTTCTCACTATCGGCTGCAAAAAAGTGTTCATTTATTTGGATAATGGTGATAATAGAGACCCTATCCCTGAGACAATTGGCCTTCCAGAGGGATTATGTATATCTTTATGTAGTTGTGGGAGTATATATCACCGGTATCCTAGGGAATTCTGCATTTAAAAATTTATATTCCTTTGCTGTTAAAATGCCCATCAGAAGGCCTTTATCTAAAATTTGAATATATTGTTTTTTAATTTCTATAGATGGGTTATTTTTTAATTTCTTATACGTATCTTTATCATTAAGCTGCCTATTTATCTCTGTTATATACCGATACATTATTGACACTACTAATTTGTAGCTGTTGTTCCCACAGTGGCATTTCACTCTGTTAACAGGTAGTGTAACTGTATCACTTGAGGATTTCTTACAACAGTTATTGAACTAAAATTTGTTTTATACCCCCTTTTAACTATTTACATTAAAAGTGAAGTTTTAATTATCTTTCCTCTTTTGTGATCTCCCCGAGCCCAACCTATCCTAAGGTCACCCCTCTATAACGAGGCAACTACCACTCTGCAGGACACTCTATCATGTATCCTGTCCCTTCTCCTGTCTCCCTTCCTTATTGTTTAGTTTTATAGTGCATTTCGTTGAACTAGGGGTTAACCCCCGCTCAGGAGTAAGATTATTGTACTATCTTCTTGTTTTTTGAGATTGTTTTTGCGATCCACTTTTCTACCTCTGTGAACTGTTCTTGGAGCACAGCCTCAAGCTGCAGTAGATTGGATTTGCTTGCTTAGATAACTGTGTCGTCTGCGTACATGTGTACATTTGAGGATTTGCAGACATTAGGCAGATCATTTATAAATAATGTGAAATAACTGTGAGTAACTGTGTCAAAAGTCTTTGCAAAACCAAGGAAAATAGCTCTAGTTAGGTCTCCTTGTTCCATGCCAGTTTGGATGTCATTGCAAACTTTTAAGAGGGCAGTTATAGTGGAGTGATTCAGATGAAAACCCCATTGATCAGGGGACAGATAGTTAGATTGTTGGTAATACTCACATAGTCTAGAATAGTCTTACGCCTATTCCACGCATGCTTAAACTCCCTCACTGTGTTAACATCTACCACTTCAGCTGGAAGGCTATTCCATGCATCCACTACCCTCGCAGTAAAGTAATACTTCCTGGAATTATTTTTAAACGTTTGCCCCTCTAATTTAAGACTATGTCCTCCTGTTGTGGTAGTTTTTCTTCTTTTAAATATAATCTCCTCTTTTACTGTGTTGATTTCCTTTATGTATTTAAATGTTTCTATCATATTCCCCCTGTCTCGTCTTTCCTCCAAGCTATACATATTAACCTTTAACCTTCGCTGGTAAGCTTTTTCTTGAAATCCATGAACCAGTTTAGTAGACCTTCTCTGGACTCTTTCCAAAGTATCAATATCCTTCTGAAGATACGGTCTCCAGTACTGTGTACAATACTCCAAGTGAGGTCTTGCCAGTGTTCTTTACAATGGCATGAGCACTTCCCTCTTTCTACTGCTAATTCCTCTCCCTATACAACCAAGCATTCTGCTTACATTGTCTGCCTACCTTTAAGTCATCTGAATTAATTACTCCTAAATCCCTTTCCTCAGATGTTGAGGTTAGTAGGGTATCAAATATTCTATACTCTGCCCTTGGGTTTTTACACCCAAGATGCATTATCTTGCACTTATCCACATTAAATGTCAGTTGCCACAGCTCTGACCATTTTTCTAATTTACCTAAATTATTTGCCATTTGGCTTATCCCTCCTGGAACATCAACCATGTTGCAAATGATGGTATCATCAGCAAAAAGACATACCTTACCATCAAGACCTTCTGCAATATCACTAATAAAAATATTAAAGATAATGGGTCAGGGAACAGATCTCTGAGGTACCCCACTGGTAACTAGACCTTGTTTCGAATATACTCCATTTACTACAACCCTCTGTTGCCTGTCATTTAACTATTGCCTAACCCATTCAACAATATTGGAATCCAAACTTAAAGATATCAGTTTATTGATGAGCCTTCTATGTGGAACAGTGTCAAAAGCCTTACTGAAATCTAGGTAAGCAATGTCTACTGCATCACCCCAATCTATTATTTTAATTATGCAATCAAAAAGATCAATAAGATTAGTTTGGCATGAAGTAACTTAGACAGTGTATGTGTATGTATGTGTAAATGTGTATATATATACTTGTTGTCTCTGATCTTGAAATCCATGTGATTTTAGATGTTCAACAATTCTGTTCTTTATCATGGTTTTGATCACTTTCCTCACTACTGAAGTAAAGCTTATTGGCCTGTAGTTGCCCGACTCCTCCCTACTACCTTTCTTGTGAATGGGTACAACATTCTCTAATTTCCAAGCTTCTGGGACTACTTCTGTTAATAATGTTTGGTTAAATAATCCATAAATTGTTTTGTTGGTACACCACTAAGTTATTTTAATAACTTTGGGTGTATGCCATCAGGCCCCATCAACCTATTGGTCTTTACTCTTGACAGTTGAAATAGAACCTCTTCCTCTGTAAGCTACATGTACCATATGACCCATTTGTCCTTTTTCGTAACTGAAGTCCCTCTCCTTCATTTTCATCTGTAAATACAGAACAAAAATATTAATTAAGCAGTCAGCTAGACCTTTATCCTCTTCTACATACCTTCCTTCTTTTGTTTTTAATCTAGCTAATCCTTGTTTTACTTTTCTTTTCTCATTTATGTATCTAAAAAATGTTTTATCCCCCTTTTTTACTGACTGTGCTATTCTCTCTTCTGTGTGTGCTTTGGAGGCTCTTATAACTTGCTTTGCCTCTTTCTGCCTAATCTTATAGATCTGTCTATCTTCCTCACTCTGTTTTTTTTTTTTATAATTACTAAATGCTAACTTTTAGTTTTTTACTATTTTGGCCACATCTGCGGCGTACCACAGTGGTTTCTTAATTTTTCTGCTGTTCCTTACAAGCCAAATGGAATTTTCTGTTGCTTTCAGAAGTGCAACGTTTAAATAATCCCATTTCTCCTGGACTCCATTTAAACTGATCCAGTCTGATAAGGACTCCTTTACACATATTCTAATTTTAGAAAAGTCTGTTTTTCTAAAATCTAAAACTTTTGTTTTTAGTGTGACTCGGTCACTTTTCTTATATTAAACTACACTGACTGGTGATCACTAGATCCTAAACTTTCACCTACAGTAATATCTGATACTTTATCTCCATTTGGTTTTCAGTTTACATCTGGAAGATTAAATTCACCCATGATTATTACTTTGCCCTTCATTGTCATTTTAGCCATTTCCTCAACTAGTAGATTATCTAATTCTTCTATTTGTCCAGGGGGCCTGTAAATACCTACACGGGTAACTGTGTGATTTCCAAATTCTAACTTAACCCAAATGGACTCTATATTCACCTCACTTAAATTTTATTAGATTAGATTTTATGCTATCCTTCACATACAGTGCCACCACTCCCTCTTTCTTGCCTTCCCTGTCTATTGTCTTTTCTAAATAAAGAGTACCCTGGTATTGCTATATCCCAGTCATTTTTCTCATTATACCATATCTCAGTAACAGCCACTAAATCTGCATTCTCAGTTGCCATTATTGCCACAAGTTCATGGATCTTATTCCCTAAACTGCGAGCATTTGTAGACATGACTCTAAGCTTATAATTTTTTAACACACTCTCTACAGTTACTTTTTGTCCTTGTTATGGGGGGAAATTGAATTTATGTTTTATCACCCTTATGTCCCCCCCTTCTAGTTTAAATACTTCCTAGCAAAACCTCTGAACTGCTCGCTGAGAACATTTGTTCCCTTTTGAGAAAGATGCAAACCATCTTTTTTGTACAGTTCATTTCTATTTCAAATAGAGAGCTACCATGAGAAACAAAGCCAAATCCTTGCTCCCAGCACCATTCACCGAGCCACAAGTTAAAGTCCCTAATACGCATCCGCCTGTCATTCTGAATGTTATGCACAAGCAGAACTTCAGAGAATGACAGTGTGGACACAACATACCATATATCATTGGCAAGAACACAGAACACTTCCTTTACATAAGAAACCTCATTACACAAACCAAATAATTTGTACCTAGATGGACAAGTACATCCAATTCCCCCTCCTGCTTTGCTTGCTTCACAATATTACAAATATGTATCCTGTCTCTGTGAGCAGTAGCTCCAGGAAGACATTTTACAAAGCCACTATTGTCCAACTCCACACCTCTTAAAATATAATCCCCCAACAACAACTGATTTCTATCAGACCTCACCTTGTCCTTTTTGTCATTGGCTGCACTCTTGCTCACTTTAGGCATAAAGGATGCTAGTTCCACAAACTCTGTGCCTGAGCCTTTTTCCGTAACACCACTACAATCTGAAAGTGCAGAAAATGAATTATGTAAAGACACAGACTGTGCAGTATGCCTTTTGATCACATCTCAATGTCTACCAGATCCTACAGTAATCCATCTGCCATTCCCAGAACATCTCTGCGGCAGTGGATTTTCAACAGCCCCAGCCTAAGTTTGTTTAACAGATAATTTACAAATCTCAGACTTCAAAAATACAATCTCCTGCTGCAAAATAGAGAACTGTCTACAGATTAGACAAAATCCAGACCTCCAAAAAGTGGAACGTGAAACAAATGCACAACAACTTATGTACCACTGTCAGGACTTATCTTTTCGATCGGCTCCGTTCTGATATTTCCGGTATGAGGAACCGTCCCCGCCCCCTCTTTGACGCGGCTCTCTCAAGCTTTATAGAGAAGCCGCGCCAGTTTCAAAATTGCTTAGTGATTTCTGTTTGTGACTTCCGCAATCACATTTCCGGCTAAGCTCTCTTCGATAAGTTTTGTGTACCGAACCTTGGACTGTTTAAACGGATTCCTGTCTTCTCATCTCCTCTGACCACGGACCGAATATTTGACTTTCCTGCTCTCTCCAATTTCCAAGAACCGGACTGTTAGAAGTTTAACCAACCTCCAGGCTCAAGCTAACCTGCCTTTGGAAGACTACTCCCAACAATCCTAAGTATTCATTTCAATACCTTCTCTGGGTTTTTGCATTACTAATGAAATGTAACCTGCTTACTAAAAAACTCTGCTACTAAAACACTGTTATCAATATCTCTGTTACTATTGCTATTGCTTTATGCTTTCAACTACCAACCTGCAAAATCCACACAGCCTTAAAGCTACAGTAACTTTCTTAATTAAAGGATTTTCATTTCACACTCTATTAGAAATAAGGAAATTTCAAATCTGCAGTTGAGTTCCACAATTATTCAACTTGTGACATGACAACCACTCTGTAATAGTATGCTTCTTTGTGTACAGTGATATTACATTAACTGATTGTTTTAGCTGCATGTTTGTCTGTTACTTTTTTTGTGCCTGTAAAACACGATTATTAAAAATACTGTGATTGGCACAGCAAATAATGGGGAACCCATGAACAGTAGTCTTGGTGAACTTGGTGATCTGGTCTCAGAAACTCTTTAAAACAGAAGCAGAAGGCCAGCATCAGAAATATATTTGTGTGGGCTTTAATGGGCCTGCGGAAAACGTTCCAGTAACATCTCCTAATTATCTGGTGTTTTTGGTAGTATGTACAAATATAATTTCAATTTCTTTTTTTAGCTTTTATAGAATATCTTGAGCGTTTGTCAGAATAATTCAATATAATCTGGCTTTACTGCATTCTATTGAAATGAAACATATGTCACCTAACAAACTACTAGGAGGACTTATGGACCTAAGAGATTCCTATACAGAAAATAACTAGTGTTACTGTAAAGCACATGATTTAGACATACCAAAAATACATGAAAACTCTTTAGAATGGCATAAAATTTTAGGGTTCTATTTCTAGATTTGTCACATGATAATTCTGCCCAGAAGGCATATGTAGAGTCATATAAGCAGAAGTATTCATCAATCTTGTGAACTGGTCCAAAAAATGCCCTTGGCTGTTGAGCTAATTGATGCAACAATGCCACCTATTTAGACATTTGTGATAAATGGGCAAGTACCATGGAGACATACTGATTGCAGTTGTCGCCATTACAACAAGGAAGGAGATATAATTTAAACTGTTATAGTAAAATATAAAGTTATACAATTGAGTTTCATTGCCTATTTATTCTTCATCTTGTAGGTTGCATATAGTTTCTAATCTGTACATTGAATTAGACAATTTTTAAATCTGAATTAATAAGAATGAGAATTGAATTTCTCCATAAAAGACCTTATTTTTTGCTTTATTAGTATGCATTTTCATTTAATGCCAAAAAACTTTGTAAAACTAAAATACATCAATATTTCTTCTAAAATACTTCCATTGATACAAAAATTATTATTATAATTTTAAAAAAATGTAAATAGCATGTTTCTCACCATGTTTGTTAACACTGCCCCGTCTTCCTTGTTTTGGATGGAAAATTATGAGAATGTTGCTAATAAAAGCATTTAGATAATTTACTTTAGACCGTTCCCTTTCTATTTTAGATAATAAGCTAAAAACATTAAAAAATGTAGCATCAGTAAGATATCATTGTTTGAAGATATTTGAACTAATCTGTAGTTAAAGTAAAATAAAATAGGGGCGGAGCCAATGGCGCACCGAGGCAGTCTCCATTTCCAACAGCTCCGGCCAGCCAGTGCAAAAAAAGAGCAATAACAGAAAACCCACGGCCCATCAACGGAAACGGGATACAGGCACAGACTCTAGGCATGCTGCCAAACACGCAGATGCCTTTCTTTCAAACACCTGGCACAAAATGCCGCGCCAAGGGATCTGGGGCCTACCGCACACGTGACCAAAATCTCGCCAGGGAGCTAACATCGTGGCTGGGAGTGGGCCCGCAACTTACCACTGCAGACTCCTACTTCACGGACGACATGGGAAGGAAGTCCCACAAACCCACTTCATCCGCACATGTCTCACATCAGGATATAAGCAGTATGCTGCAAAATCCCCCACCCGCACGGACCAGAGCCGCCATGGCAGTCACACAAGGGAGATCCGATGATGAGGATTCCCTGCACAGCATGTCCGCGGCTGACATAGACAGACCGCACACTCAAACCACAGATGATCTAGCTCCAGCAACTAAGCAGGACATCCAGGCTATGCTAGCTGGACTGCAAAGAAACCTTCAACAAATGTGGCAGGCAGACCTGATGGGGTTAGCAGCAGAAGTGCAGGTGGTGTCGGTCCGTGCCCAGGCCACGGCACAAGACGTAAGCGATCTGCGCCAGGACCTACACTCAATGCAAGACAAAATCGCCCAGTTGCGAGCAGAACAGGCAAACATAATCAGGCAAGTCAATGTATTAGACGATCAGGGGGGTATCCGAAGCGGTGCCACTAGAGGAATTACCTCACTTTATCAGGCACCTAGTGACCTCGTTAGTCCCCAACAAACAAGCTAAACACTTTACGCTTGACGGCATATACCGCATCGCCAAGCCGCAACAAGCACCGAAAGCGGCCCCACGGGACATTATCTTACGTTGCCAAACCCTGACAGACAAAATAGCCCTCATGGCAGCCATAAAAGGAAAGACGCCTTATAATTTTGAAGCGCACCAACTCTTCTTTTTCCAAGACCTGAGCAGAGACACGCTGTTATGACGCAAGAGCCTGCATCCAGTAACCACCACCCTGCAAACGGCGGGACTCAAATACAGATGGGCGACCCCAAGAACACTATAGGTGACCAAAGGCGAACAACACTACAAAATCACCACCGTAGACGAAGGCCCAGCCCTGCTGAACACATTGGGACTTTCCAATTATACCACGGGACCAGACACCCTGCACCCGGGACCTTCGACCTGAGTCCTGAACCGAGCATCAAATATTAATGTTATCAATGTTCATGTTACCTGTTAGACATGTTTTATTTACAAAAGCTAACCACTGATACCCCATTGTACCCGAGGCAACTAGCCCCTCAAATAGAAATATTTGTCCCAAGCTGCATCTCCTGGGCGACTGGGTTGCACTAGGGCTCCAAGACACCCCCCTTCCTAATGCCCCGGGGTCAAAAGGCATAGCAAACAATGGAGCATCCACCCACTCATGCTGTACTAGCCCACTAGTGCCACAGAGCCCCACTTCCCAACCACAACAAACTGGGCCCCGCAAAGGCACAAACACCCAGGCTCCAAAGGGCACCTAGCTTACACATAGACCACTATTTCGCACCTAGCCCTTACTTCAACGCATAATTCAAAGTATGGCACATAGCAATAAGGGACAGGAGGCTGTCCAGCATTAAACCTATGCCAGTGCTACAATTCTGTGGTTTAGATTTACTGACGTGACACTAGTTTACATCCACACGCACACCGCTGACATAGGAGACCGACTTGATAAAACTACCTAGACCATAGCAACAAAAAATGTGCACAGACTACCCCCACCCCAGCAGCAAAACGCTCAGACAAATGTTATATTTCATACAGTTGCTGTTGTGGCATACTCATAAAAGTTTGTACTATTGATAATGCACAGCAAAATAAAGAATAAAAAAAAAAAGTAAAATAAAATAAGTAAATAAAAACTTGAAAGCAGATATGCCATAGAACAGTCGATTTATAATACCACAATATTGTATAACTCAACACACAGTGTGTGTACACCAAGATGGTTCAATATAATGTATTATATATCCTTAGAGTTGCCGGGCTATACGTAGCTAGATAGAGACAAGCCAGATATGAGGTCAGAACGAGGGAATTTGAGGAACAAAAGCCAGGTTAAAGATACCGGATAGCACAATAGAAAAGTGCCACCTCCCTCCATAATGCCATGTGGGTGCACAGAGGAGACCAGTACAAGCGGACAGAGTATATAAGTCAGATAGCTGCATTTATTGTTGGCTTTAAAAAGTACATTTGCCATCTGGAATACCAACAAAATATTAGTTATCATAATTAAAATAGGATATAATGAGATTGTGAACAAAGCATTTGGTCACATTTTGTGTTTATTCCACATATGCTTACCTTAAACTCCTTTTTTTCAGTTTAAGTCTGGGTAATTAACTGTTCAAATTAGAGAGGGATAGCCAGTCTGCCTTTTTAGGCTATATGGACGTGTTAGAAACCTTGCTAGATCATACTGTGAATATCACCCAGAGGGACAAGGGGAATAGATTATTATATAATTAATTGTTCCGAGTTTGTATTGAACACAATGTGCACCAATTTGAGTTTTCTCAAAGATAATGGGTTTGTACTCCATTTTTTAATGGCTGCCTTTAAAAAAGTGATTGAAAAAAAAAGGAGTAAAAATAAGACCCAGGTGGAGCCAAAGCCAAGCAATGAACATTCATTTGAGTAGATTACATTAACTGCATGAGCAATGGTAATCGTTCACTTAAGAAAAAATACGGAGAGTGTATATTTAAGCAAGTTTTTTCACTAAACCATGAATTGTCAGTAATCGGTGGCCAATTATGGCAAAATTGTACTTATTTAATCATTTTGGATTATCTTTTCAAATGATATCATATTTTTGGATAACCTTTAAAATGATCTACAATTTTGAAAAAATATATTAACATATTAATATTTTGAGATGTTTTGATATATAGAAATCTTTTTTTAAAATGTGATTTTTTTATTTTTTATTTTACTCTGTTCTCTCTTGATTTCCTATCGACTCGTGTTTATTGAAGAAACCTGAAAGTTGGAGTGGGTTTGAATAGTCACATCTAATGAACTATTAGCTCTTGCTTAGCTCATTGATCAATTAATGTACTTCGAATAAGGGAAACCTGTCTTGGTTGATTGTACTATGTTTTCCATAATTGATATATTAATTGTTCTAAAATCTGTAAAACTACCAAACAACACATATTCTCATATGCAGTGAAAAGGCACATAATAATTCGATGCTTTATGCTCAGCACTTGCAAACACCCACAGACTATTCATTTTATAAGTCTCTTTATAACATATTTCTGAAAGTGAGCAATTATTTTTTTTCCAATTATTTCCTTTTACCAAACAGTAAAATTAGTGGATAGTTAAACATCTCTCCATTTTGTTTTGCTTCACAAAGCATGTCATTGGTTTTCTAATTATAGTGCCTTGAAACAAACTTGACAAACATGCATTGGATGTATGTGCACTCATGTATCACTTATAAGCATCATTAATTCATAAATGAAAATATCTCAGCAATGTTTTGCTTAGCACTAAATGTGAGAATGTAAATATAATACATAGTCATAATGGACACAGGAAGCTAAACAAGATTAGCTACTTTTCCTAGGGGCTTATTCGCTAACTGGGATTTGAGGTGAGTTGACAACTGCCTTTCCATGGTTAAGAAAAAAAAAATTGAGAGATACTATTTCTGCAGCGATTACTATTTCTGGTTTGCAGATACCCATTAGAAAAGGTGCTTACTGTGATAATGTGTTTTACATGAATAAATGTAATCTATTAAATCATATTTTTCTTTATTTTTTTTAGAGCGAGATAGAAATACATAATTATCTATAATTTAAAAAAAAAAACTTCAGTTACAAGATTTATTTAATCTTTTTCTTAAAAAAAAACCACTACTTAAAACAGAATAACTTTATTAAAAGAACACTCCACTTTTCTCCCTTGAGGCACTGGTCTCCAGCATGTAGCTCTGCCTCTTTGGCCGAGATGACCAATCATATTGCTCTCCCATGTGTAGGCATAGGGAGGCTAATGTACATGTGTGGCAAAAGCAGTGAGAGGTTAAACCTGCAATAAAAATATTGTCCTCAGCTCCAGGATGAAAACAGGGAGCACATGGCATCCAAACCACTTCATTGAGATGAAGTGGACTTGGTGCCTACAGTGTTCCTTTAAATATAAAATAGAGATTCTTACCAAAATACTTCAGAATTAATCTTTTTTTTAATTGGGATTGGGTGATTTTTTTTAGTTTAGGATCAACCAACAAGTAGCTCCCTGGTTGGTCTATAACCACCAATGATACAATGACATACAGAGGATGATAAAGTATCACGAGTAATGCATTAGAGTGAAAAAAATTGTAAGACCTGATCTAGACACAGTAAAAAATATATATATTATAACAAAGAAAGCTAAAATATTAATTGTTTTGTTTGAAAATGTTGGACAAAGGATACTATAAGCCATTATTTTTTTTTACCACAATGCTTAGTATTACCCAGTGGCTCAGGACCATTATATAGCCTGTCCTGCAAAGATTCCACTTTATGAAATCTAATGTAAGATGACAGACTTCATTAGTTCTGTAGATGCCCTTTGCACCCTGTTTTCTGTCAGTTAAATGAAATCTATTTAAGACACCAAGCACATGTACTTCTACCTTTTGTCTAGTCGTATGAGATCTTTGTGTTAATTTAAATGAAAACGTCTAAGATTATGAATTACTTGCATTAACCACATTTTAAAAATATGCTCACTTTTCCAAATTAAGATACCATTATATTTAATGAGCACATTATTTTAATATGAAAAATATACCTTAGATTCTAAAGTCATAAAAGTTTGCAGTTAGCTGCATGAGTCTGCTCAGACCTGCACTGTATACTATAACAAGTTCTATTGATTCATGCAGTAGTTGCAAAGAATTATTTAAGGTATATTTTTTACAATTTTAACATTTAGAACCTGAGCTCCAAGGGCATTCATGCTCCATATGTCCAACAGGTGTAACACAAAAATTAGATACTGATGATTGATCAAAGTGAATACCATGCCTTTCACGGTTCACACATTAGGTGTGTATAGTTTTGCAACATAATATACGATTGAAAAGTTGAACAACTTGATGTGATCATCATACATTCCATTATTAGAGGCTAGAGAACATTATGGGAAATGTAATTCATAAAACTCAGCAGTACCATGGAAAGCAGTCACTAGTCTAGAACCCTGGAAAATGTGTTTAATAAAATATATTTTAAGATAGCGGAGCACTGTCATGTTTAGTATAGTATTTCTTTTGTTTTGTTAATACTCTTTGAATAGGACAACAAAACCACTAAGTAGGACAACAAAAACATATATGGATTGTGCATGTAGGTAAGATAGGTTAACCTGTTGGTGCACCAACTCAAGGATCTATAATACTCGCTCAAACCTTAGTGTTATGGGCTACATTCCTGGGGGGGAAAAAACAACTCAGCTTTTTATCTTTATGAGATCAATACATCAGAGTTTGCAGGAATCTATGATCTGCAAACTTTCTTTGTCTTAGGGATGAGCATAACCACCTAGCAAAGCTAGTGGGTATGCGGCAGCCTCCCGGAGTCAAATGCCAGAGCTGAAAAGGCTCGCGCTGTGCATCTGCACAGCAACAGCCTTTCAGCCAATCAGGTAATCAGGAGAGCCGTGCTGAGCGCGGGAATCCTGATTACCTCAGATTTTTTAAAATTGGGAAACTGCGGATGGTTAGCACATCCCATGAAATACTAAGGATAAATATTTCCCACAGTGTACAGGAATATAATTAAACTTCTAAACACAAAATAAAATAATTCAAGATGCCAATAGTACAGGGGAACAAGAAAATATTTAATAAGTCATGGAGACATACAAGATAGACTTGAAACTTTGTATAAAACAGCTGAACTGAAAAACAAGGCAACAATGTGTGCCAAAGGAAAGTATCCAAAGACCACTGGAAACATTCAACGTAAGTTGCAACAAAATAAGTTCAATAAAGAGACAAGAAATGTTGAAACAAGTCCCAGCAGACATAATCTTTATGCAGGGAGTCCATGAGAATATTAAACCGACGAGACTACTTGCATCCAATCCTTCTACTTAGGTGGATCCTTGGTTTGTTGGTCTTGTCTTGGAGTACGGCTATAGTCTGTAAAAAACAAAACAGAGAACAGTTATCAAAAGGTTGAATAATCACCAGATAACCTTATGTTTTAGAAAAACCAACTACCACCAGCAGGCAAAACCCTTAACTAGGAGGAGGGTGGGACGGGCGCTATTGCTAGGTGGTTATGCTCATCCCTAAGACAAAGAAAGTTTGCAGATCATAGATTCCTGCAAACTCTGATTTGTCCTCCGGGAGGCATAACCACCTAGCAAAGCTAGTGGGTAGAATAGCACACACCTGGTGGTGGTCCTAAGAAACTGAAGGCGTTCAACTTCTGATGGCCTCCAGTAAAATCTAACAAAGGTTTTACTGGACAACCATCTTGCAGCTTTTAAGATAGTAGCTAGAGGAAGGCCCTTTCCTGCTGCTTTAGTAGCCGAGGCTCCCCTAATTGAATGGCTTTTGAACACTGAAACATCAATTCCAGCCGTAGACATGGCGGAAAGTATCCAGCCTCTAATTGTATTAACCTTGGCTGGACGAAAGGGATTCCTTGATGTAATGAATAATTGACTGATATCGTTTCTAAATCCAGCAGAAAGTTGAAGGTACGATTGTAACAAACTGACTAAACATAAGCCTGGTTCGGAAGAATCTTGGACCAAGTCCAATTCTACCGGACCAGGAGAAAAATGGGATGTTTTTTGTCTGCCTTTTAGTATAATATGGAAACCTCCCGGGGTCCTGGACAACCAAGGTTCTGAAATATGGATCTGAGTTAACTCTGCTCCTCTAGCTGCCAGGGCCAAGGACAGCAGAGAAGCCAGCTTAATAGCAGTCCATCTTAAATCAATTTTAGCATTATCCAAAGACTTTAGGAAATTTAATAAGACATCTACATCCCAAGTAGATGTGTAGCGTGGGGTATATGGGCGGCAGACGGCTAACCCTTTTAGTAATCTCAAATACAGGGCATCCTGAGTAAGGTTGGGGATCAGGAAGTTTAAGGCAGATCCGTAGGTCTTGATTGAACTGACAGATAAACCAGAATGGAACTTAAGGGTAAGAAATTCTAACGCCAAAGGAATGGTATCAGATCCTTGTGTGTTAGACAGAAAAGAAACCTCCCATTCTTTGAATTCCTCGATCATCTTTCTATATCTTACCCTAGTTCTACGTCTTAAAGATGAGTTAATAATATCCAAGACCTGGTCCGATAAATGGGGATGTGTTAACAGCCTACCAGGGCTGCGATCCACATCAGCTGCGGGAGCTTGAGCAGAAGATCGCTGGTTCCCTGAAAGCAGTCCACTGTCATGCCTAATGGGATCTTGGTTCCCTTGACTAACTGATGGATCAAGGGATACCAGGGTCTGGAGGTCCATACTGGGTAAACGAGAACTAAGCTCTGCACCCTGTCCCTGCGGATCTTCTCCAGCACTTTCATCAGTAAAGATGGAGGGGGGAAAGCATAAGGGGCTGGAACATCCGTCCATTGGAAAGACATTGCATCCATTTTCCAAGCTCCCTTTGTCCAGGTCCGGGAGACGAACCTGGGAGTTTGAGCGGATGTTTGGGATGCAAACAGATCTACCTGTCTCTGGCCAAAATTGCTTTCTATCTTTTGGAAAAGAGCAATCTTTAATTGGATCGTTGCCAGGGACAAACTTTGGCGAGAGAGAGAGTCTGCAAGCTCGTTCGCCTCTCCCGGAACATATTCTGCGAAAACCTGAACATTGCTTGCTAAGGCCCAGGACCAAAGATCTAGAGCCTCTAAGCAAAGACCCCTTGATCTTGTACCCCCTCTGTGGTTTATATAAGCCACCGCTGTCCTGTTGTCCGAATGGACTTTTACCAATGTCGGTGACTCGTTTAGAGGAACTAGGCCCTTGAGAGCTAATTTTATAGCTCGTAACTCCAAGATGTTTATATGGAGGTGACTCTCTTGGTCTGACCAGATTCCTCTTATGGCGTTTTGGGTTGTAAACGCACCCCAACCGTGACTTGAGGCATCTGACGTCAGAGTGACTGTCGCAGGCTGCTCTAACAGTGGACGAGGAAATAGAATTTCTAACTCCAGAATGGACTTCAATTCTTCTCTGACCTTCTTGGGGAGAACAAATTTTGATTCCCAATGGCCACCCTGTCTCAGTCGGTTCCCTAAAAACAGCTGACTTCTTCTGCAAAGTAAGGGGGAATTGTTGTATGCTGGTGTTAAAGCTATTAATTTCCCTATGATCTTTGCTAGGTCTCTCAAGGACCAACTCTGGTGCTTGAGAGATGAGTTCAGATGTACCAATAATTTGTCCCATTTGTCTTGAGGGATTCCAAGGGACATAGTCCTGGTGTTCAGTATGAAACCCAGAAAGAGGATGCTTTGAGTGGGAATTAGGACTGATTTCTGTAGATTTACTACGAATCCTAGGTCTTGTAAAAGGGAAGCAAGGTAATCCCTTTGAGAAGCAAGGGCTTCCCCATCTGGGTGCATGAGCAGGATGTCGTCTAGGTAGTATAGACACATGAAACCTTTTAGTCTGACATGAGCTATCACTGATTTCATAATTCTGGAGAATGTGTATGGTGCGTTGGAGAGGCCAAACACCATAACAGTCCACTGCCACACCTTTCCTTTCCACTGAAACCTGAGAAAACGCCTGTGTTTCTTGGCTATGGGGACTGAATGGAAGGCATCTTTTAGGTCTACTTTTATGCAGAAAAAGGCTTTCTGAACTAAGCCTGGAAGATCTGATAGACTCTCCATCCTGAACCTTTTCCTTTTGATGAAAGCGTTCAGAGGCCTCACATTTAGGACCGGTCTCCAGGAACCGTCTGACTTTGGGATTGGGAACAATGGGCTGACCCATCCTGTAATAGACATGTCTGCCAACTCTATTTTTCCTTGACTTAAAGCTAAGGAAAGGGAGGCATCTAGCACTGGGTTCACCTCTCTGTGGGGTGCAAATTTCTGGACTGGGAACCTTAACAGGGGGAGTTGTAAACCCCTTTGAAAGATCTTTAGAACCCATTTGTCTGAGGAAATATCCTTCCAATTTAGTGGCATATGAGGAGGCACACTTACTTGAATGCATGGGTTTCCTTTTGGAAGCTGAACCGCCTCTGGAATGCGCTCCTCTGCCGCCGCCTGGGAGCTTATGTCTTCCACTGTAGTGGCGGTACTGGGCCTGGTGAGAGGCTTCTAGGGACGCTCCTGCAGCCCTATAGGGGCGACCCTCCGTCCGAAAGGGCTTCTTGTAGCCAGGGACGGACTTCTTGAGTTTTGAAAAGGATCTCCTTGCCTTGTAACGGCCTTTAACCTCCTGAATGAACGAGGGACCGAATAGGTAAGAATCCTCCAAATTTGGGAACTCATGCGATTTGGGGGCTAGGTCGGACAGACCAGCTGCATGGAGCCAGCGGGATCTGCGGATGTTTGAAATGTAATTAAAGGATTGGCCAATAATTAGCACTGCCCTGCCAGACGCTTTTAAAAGGGCCATCTTAGATGCTAACAGGGATGAAGTGGAAGGTTTCTGAGCATTGCCTTCTTTTTCTGCTTTATCCAGCATCAGTAATAGTGGTCCCACAGCATCAGCAATTTTAAACTGTATATTGCGAAAAGTCTGGTCTGTGGGATCAGAGGATACGCTTCTCCCTGTGATGGATAACAGCGAAGGGTCTACCTCTGGGGCCATTAGAGCCTGAATGTCCGGGATACCGATGTGGTTCCTGAGGAGAAGGTCATCTTCCTTAACCAAGGGGGATCTGAAGGCTAGTTTAGCAAAATCTCTAACCTCGGAATCGTGCTCCATAGCCCATCTGGAGTGAAATAAATTGAATGGGAGAGTCTTTCCTAGGAGACTTACTCTGGCCATCTGAACATTGCTTAGCTTCCCTCGCTCAGTGGAAGCTGCTGAACGAACCACTTCCTCGGATTCCCAGTCTATTTCTGGAGAGCCGTATCTGGAACTGGGACGGCTTTGGGAAGAAGAGTGAGCGAACGCTCTAGAAGAGGAAGGAGAGGGACTATCTAACCTCCAACGAGATTTGCCCTTTTCCTCTGGGAGGTGTTTCTGGTGCTCAAACGAGGGAAACACGCTATTCCTTTTTTGAGGTCCTGTCCCCTTAAATTTTCGCTTACTCAAACGAGTATGAGGGGAAGGAGGAGCGGAGAAGTTTTCCTCAGACGAGGAACTGGCGGAAGAGACCAGCCGTCTTCCTTTATGCTTTTTATTTAAAACTGGGACCAAATCCTCCTCAGATGATGAAGAGGATAGATCCCTGGCAAGGAAAGCTCTCTTATGGAGCTTTCTAACATTGATGGGGCTGCCTTTAAGAGAGGCATCCACTAAATCTGTGGCAGACACAGAAATAGAGTCCTCCATCAATGATGCCATTTTAAAAAATCTGAGGTAATCAGGATTCCCGCGCTCAGCACGGCTCTCCTGATTACCTGATTGGCTGAAAGGCTGTTGCTGTGCAGATGCACAGCGCGAGCCTTTTCAGCTCTGGCATTTGACTCCGGGACAAAGTGAGTTTCTCTCTCTCTCTCTCTCTTTTTATATATATTATATATATTAATGTATAGAGATTTTGTTTAACTACCTTCCATTTTAAATAAATTGGATACACTAAATAAAACATTCATGTTATGGTGAACATGATAAGCGATAGAATGTGATAAATGTTGGTTCAGTAATTTTCCAAGTAATGTTTTTATGGACACATTACATACAGTAACACTATTTAATATTTGTCTAGATATGATAATGGATACAAACATTTGACATCTATATTTTATGTGAATTTTGCACATTTAAATTTTAGGGCAATAGTTTTTAACACCTAGGTCAGGACCAAATTTAGGACCCATTGCTATTTCAGTGACTACAGGTTGGAATAAACACATATTTGTCTTTGCCAATTAATCAGTCATCTATCGATTATAAATTCTTTCTTCAAATGATGCTGTTTCCCTCCATACAATGAAAGTTCCTTGTCTGCATTTTATGAGTTGCCACACCTCTGTCATATACAGCATTTGGATCTCGGTCAAAAACTTTAAGAACCATTGCTTTGGTGCATGCTGGTATTGACCTCCCACATCACCCACCAAAAAAAAAAGTATGATATTGAGTAAGTGGAGCAATATTTCCATTTCTAGATCTTTGTGAGGATCCTTGTTTAGTTATATGTTTTGTAGAGAGCAAAGTGTCACACGTGCTACAAGTGAAAACAGCTGGTGTGAATATTTAACAAAAACCAAGATGGCATTCCTTCTTGGGATACGTGTTCCAATCACAGTGGACTGCTACATATCTTCTTACTCTTTTTGTAGACATAGAAATACTAGTGACCGGAGGCATGCATTAATAAACAAGTTCCCAACAGCTGCATTCGATCAAGTGGGTAACAATCCGGCTACTTTGTTACTCTTGTGGATTGAACTATTGTTTTGTTCACAACTATTTAGAAGCTTCTTTGAGAAAAAATTTTTTTCCATTGGTAAAATGAAACATTCAATTAGATGTTAATTATAACCTAGGATAGACAGGTATAGAGATGTGATAAAAATATTAATAGACGCAGTTGAAATAAAATAATGGAATATAAATGAATGAAATAATTCATAAAACCCTGAAGATATGTAAAGATACCTATTTATCCTACAGACGGCCACAATTATAACTTTGCCTTACAGAGGTTGCAGCTTTTGCAACATATATTTTTATCACAACACAGTAGATCCATTTCTAGCTATTTTGTCTAGTCTTGCTGTTTCTAAGAACCCAGTAAGAAAGAGGAAATAACTGCCAAAGTTTACATGTAAAAAGAGAATTGAATATGTATTTATTTATTTTTAATTATTATTTTATTTAATCAATTATCAAAATATGCAGGTCAGGTTTTTAATTTGGTTTAACTGTTAGAAAGTATTGTCAGAAAGCAAGGCTCCCTCCTCGTGGAAATTCACATAGAAAAGTTTCCTTGTATGCTTTTGTAGGTAGTCACTCAAGGAAGCCAGATGTGGTGATAATCTATCCTTGACACATTCATGGCCACTAAATTGACAAATGCAACATGTGCAGCTAAGAGAAGTATGGTACGCACAAATGCATTTGTAATGATATACATCATTCATTGTGGAAGCTCACACACGCATTGTGTCAAGAAAAGTCTGTGTGTCTGCCACTTTTCCGCTGAAAATCAAATTGTGGCATAACAATGTATTTCCCGCAAAGCTTCCTATAGAATGAGGAAATGAATATGTTTCACCCTTTTTGCTAAACGGTTTCAGCCACCCATGATTATAAATATAAATCAGAATAGGTTTTGGAAATAGCAGCTTCAGAATAAGCAGCCGCTGGTGTTCCTCTTCCCCTCAGTAAGCAGCAGCTGTTAGTATATGACTTTACAAATGGCTTTATTAAAAATCAGTTTTATATGGACTTTTAAATATACAGCTTTATACCCTAACTATTTTAGCAATATGCATACCTCAAGAGCAGATTTAAACAAAGGGATTTGTAAGAAAAGAAGGCTAGACTTTTCTTGTATTGTGAATGATTGATTTATTTATTTTTGTATAGCTTACAGTTTTCTTTGGGATTAATGTACCTTTATGATATATATGAAAGTAACCTTTATGATATATATAAAAGTTAGACAAGTTCTAATTTAGTGGAAGGACCTTGCCTATTTAACTATTTGCTTGATTTTCATCATGTTGTGTTCATCAGTTGATGCTCAAATGTCCAAAGATTAAAGAAACACTATGGAGTCAGGAATACAAACATTTATTCCTGACTATATAAGTGCTAAAGACACTATTTAGATGGTCACACCTCCCCCGCTTCCCCATTATAAAAGTATAAAACAAACAATTTTTTCAGCGCTGTGCAGGTCTGATGGTGCTGGACCCATCCTGATCTGCCTCCTTGGCTGACATCCTCAAAACTGACAATGCCAAAGGAAAGCATTGGATTGACTGATATTGTCAAAATTATGATGATCTCAGCCAAGGAGGTGGGAGGGGGCAGAGCCAAACACCCCCAGGTCAGTCAGCATCTCTTTATAAAGATGCATTAAATGAATGCATCTATATGTGGAAAGTTCCCCACCAAGTGCAGAGCATGGAGACGCTGCACTTGCAGCACTAACCCAGGAAGCATGTCTAGTGTCCTTCTGAGTGACTGCCACTGAAGATGTCCCTAGACAGTAATGTAAATATTGCCTTTAAAGGCAGTGTTTACATTGAAATGCCTGCAGGGACGTACTCTAGACATCAGAACAACTACATTAAGTGGTAGTTGTTCTGGTGACTATAATGTCCCTTTAAGATTAAGTTTTTCAAATCATTAAATGGAACACAATTATAGCCCAAATGTTCAGGCATGTCAGCTTTAATTATGTTTTATAAATTGATGCTAGACTTGTCTTCTATGTTTTTCAATCTTTTTACTTCTGTATGCCACCAGTCACATTGTCCATTCTGCCTTCATCCTTTGTGGTATCTATTACTGAATAATTATGTTTATGGGTCCCTATTCTTGTTTACTTGTTTATTTATGCATGTTCTTTGTTTGTTTGTTCCCATTGTCCCATTTGTGTCACCCCATCACCTTACTGTTCTGATAACATCTGTGTTCGGAATTTGGCAACAAATATTCCAACTACATACAATTTAACATCGGTTAACCCAACAAATGCCCCATGATGATGTAATGTCTCAATGCATGCATCTGTAAAAAGGGTTATTGGCCGCAAGAAGTGTAAATACATACTGTGGTATGATGTCTTTTTAAAATAGGAACCTGGATTTGATGATCTGGGAGACCAGCTACTAATTGCTGTATTGGTTATAACCCCTAGATGATTGGATGTTTTAATATGTATAGTACAGTGTTTCAGTTTCAGAACTTTCAACCCAAATGCATGCCAATTTTTTCACAATGAACCAAAGATGTCATTTACTGCAGGAAAAGTGCTGTTTGCCACAGTTTCTGACATGGAGGTTGGAACGTTCCCTTTTTTTCTAATTTTCCTCTCTAACTGTTGGCTCCTTTTTTTGTTCTTCCTTTAGACACTATTATATGCAATATTTCCCTATGAGATCTTCTCTTTTGAGATACTTGAGATTACTAGCTACTGTTGGAACATATATCAAACTATATAAGAAGAAGGAATGGTTTACCTACACAGACTCATAAAGCTACTATTCCCAGAGCTAGGTATTAGCTCTGAAACATGTGAGTGCTCCATTATCCTTAATTAACTTCACATATGTCTGATGGTATTAAACTATTGCAATCAAATCTGTTAACTCCTTCCCAACCGTGGACGTACTGTGTATGTCCGACAATAAATGGTAGTTAACGACTACGGACGTACCCTGTACGTCCGTGGCAAAAATCACCTCTGGACTTACCTGGATCGGATATCCGCGGTGATCCTGGTTGGAGGGGACTGCCAGAGAGCCCAGCAGTCCCCCTGCAGAAGCTCCGGCCACTGCAGCCCTCCAGGGATATGTGATAACCATGATCACATGGCCTCAACAGGAGTCTATCGAGCTGTCAGCAGGGGGACTGCCTGAGCTGTCAAGCAGTCCACCAGACTTCTAAAGTGTAAAATAATAATAATAATAAATAAATATATTATACATATATTATATATGTATAATATAAAGTATTTTATAATATATTATACATATATAATGCATATATATGATTGCATTCTAATTGTATTTTGAGATATATACACATATATCTCAAAATACACTTATAATGTACCTTTATAGCTGTGCCTTTTTGTAACATGTTTTGGCTGGATTGGTATACCAGCAGCAACTTTGCTTGTGGTTCAGAGCTGGATTAATGTTCAAGTAATTTTTGGGGGGCATACACCTATGATCTAAATGAATTATTTCTTATCTGCCTCTGTCTATTTAGCCCACACAGCCTAAAGTAATTGTTTTTAATAGGGGTACTTCTGTGACATTGTATGTTTGGAAGGGATGAATTCCCCTTTCTTGCACAGCTTGTTGCCATGGTAATCATAGCGTTTTGGTGCTTAGAAGCACTGAATGGACTTGCTGTCTGGTTTCCATGGAGATAACCTCCGATGACGTCATGACGCCAGACGCAGCGTCATGATATAATCAGGATCAATCAATTAACCATTCTGGCTCCGACCATGCTGTTCACAGACAGCATCCCTCACTTACTGGCTAAGTGTATATTGGTGGTGGGTATATAATATTGTCTTTTAAGATGCTATTTAATCCTGATGAAAGTTTGGGTTACAAACTGAAATGTTGATCTCTTAAATGAGGAAAATAAAAGTTAAGTTTTACTTTCAGTAACTTTGGAGTCATGCGAGTACTATCTCTATGCTACCTGTTTTTTTTTATATATATATATATATATATATATATATATACATACACACACACACACACACACACACATATATATTATTGGAGTAACTAAATGACCTCCATTTGTTTAAATATACACTGCTCAAAAAAATAAAGGGAACACAAAAATAACACATGCTAGATCTGAATGAATTAAATATTCTTCTGAAATACTTTGTTCTTTACATAGTTGAATGTGCTGACAACAAAATCACACAAAAATTAAAAAATGGAAATCAAATTTTTCAACCCATGGAGGTCTGGATTTGGAGTCACACTCAAAATGAAAGTGGAAAAACACACAACAGGCTGATCCAACTTTGATGTAATGTCCTTAAAACAAGTCAAAATGAGGCTCAGTAGTGTGTGTGGCCTCCACGTGCCTGTATGACCTCCCTACAACGCCTGTGCATGCTCCTGATGAAGTGGCGGATGGTCTCCTGAGGGATCTCCTCCCAGACCTGGACTAAAGCATCTGCCAACTCCTGGACAGTATGTGGTGCAACGTGACGTTGGTGGATGGAGCGAGACATGATGTCCCAGATGTGCTCAATTGGATTCAGGTCTGGGGAACGGGCGGGCCAGTCCATAGCATCAATGCCTTCATCTTGCAGGAACTGCTGACACACTCCAGCCACATGAGGTCTAGCATTGTCTTGCATGATGTCGGGCCCCCATACCATCCTCATGGAGTCTGTTTCTGACCGTTTGAGCAGACCCATGCACATTTGTGGCCTGCTGGAGGTCATTTTGCAGGGCTCTGGCAGTGCTCCTCCTGTTCTTCCTTGCACAAAGGTGGAGGTAGCGGTCCTGCTGCTGGGTTGTTTCCCTCCTACGGCCTCCTCCACGTCTCCTGATGTACTGGCCTGTCTCCTGGTAGAGCCTCCATGCACTGGACACTACGCTGACAGACACAGCAAACCTTCTTGCCACAGCTCGCATTGATGTGCCATCCTGGATGAGCTGCACTACCTGAGCCACTTGTGTGGGTTGTAGACTCCGTCTCATGCTACCACTAGAGTGAAAGCACCGCCAGCATTCAAAAGTGACCAAAACATCAGCCGGGAAGGATAGGAACTGAGAAGTGGTCTGTGGTCACCACCTGCAGAACCACTCCTTTATTGAGGGTGTCTTGCTAATTGCCTATAATTTCCACCTGTTGTCTATCCCATTTGCACAACAGCATGTGAACTTGATGGACACTCAGTGTTGCTTCCTAAGTGGACAGTTTGATTTCACAGAAGTGTGATTGACTTAGAGTTACATTGTGTTGTTTAAGTGTTCCCTTTATTTTTTTGAGCAGTGTACATGGGGATTTAGAAAAGAGTACAGGTAACTTTTTCTTTGGTTTTTACTATATGTATTGGGGCTGGTGTGTACTGTGGTCGTTGCTGCCGCCCAGGAGTGATGGGAGTGAGAGCAGGACTTATCTTTTTGTATTTATATATATCTATATATATATATAGATATATATAAAATACAAAATCCAGCGTTCTAGCTTATTCACTAAACAATGATTTCAAATCTTAGAGATCGTAATACTTTTATTTAAAAACACCTCACCTAGGCAAAAAATAATGGGGGTTTAGTTACATTATATGATCATATATTGCATAAGCCTGCCACAACGTCAATGTACCCCATTCTTGGCATGTCCTACTCTAGCAGCCTAATGCTTGCTCTTATGAGATTAATCCACTTACTTGGGAATTACTTCCTTACTGGGACTCTCTGCAAGTCAAGACTAAATAAGGTTCTGGAATGAGGCATCTCTGACAGGGAAGGATGCAAAACCAATGAATTGGCCTGGACTCCCAAATATATAAATGAAACCAAAAGGGCTCCACTCACCTAAACATTATAGGGGCATCTGTGACAGGGTGGGTGCAAAAAATTTTTTTTGTTTACTGTGTGTATCACTTGTTTCATAATTAGCACTCCACTGTTAGTTTGTTTTTGAAAATATACAGTGGAGTCTGTAGTAAATGCTACACCAATGATTAAGCGGTTAGTTGTTGCACATTATGCGTGAGCCTCATGCTAAGAATCCTCTAGTTCCTTTAATCAATTACCCACTTTGTTAACTGAATTGACATATATAAATATGGAATATTTTCCACATCAATATGTTACCTTGCTTTGGACTCTAGGGTTTAAAGTTGCCTCTGTACTTAGAAAAAAAATAATAAAAAAATAATATAATAAATAATATAACTAAAAGTGCTAAAACAAATTACTTTCTTGATTTTTACTTTTTTTTATAGCACTTCCCACAACTATACCGTTTTCTAAAAGGGGATCTATATTTTGTCTGTAAATCAGTAACTACTTTCAAGTCCCTTCATAAAATATGACTTTAATTTTATCATGCGTAGTTAGTACAAAGTCACATGACATTCAGGTTGGGTGTGATGACATCCTATGTATCACACATTAGCCCAGATGGTACCGGCTATATTTAAATAGATGATAATAACTGGTAGGAAGAAATTAGTTTAATTTTATTATTAACACGCAGAAAATACACAGTGATAGAGTTCTCTGTGACAATATTTACCTTATATAATGCTCTGTCTTCCATGTATCTGATCATTTCTCTGTTGCAGATCAACAGTCATTATTCCTCTCTAATATTCTGAGCTCTTCCGAAATGTATTATAATTGCTTGGAACCAGCAGGGAGAATGAGACTAATGCACAGTAATGTGTTTCTAGCAGACCTTATGGTCAAAACGAATGAATAGGGGTTTGTAAGTAATAAAAAAGAGGTATGAGAAGTGTACACTAAGATTTGATGTGCAAATTGTGAGATCCAGCAAAATTTTAAAAATAATGTGTTATCACAAAGTTTAGAATAACATGTACATTTCAAAAATACTCTTTTTTTTCACCTTATACATATAGTCGTGATTTAGAAATGGCCATTTCGGTGGAGAGCAAAACAGGTTTCTACATTTTTAATAATTGTTTTATGATAATTTTGCTGTTGTAGAAAAATAATGTGCCAAACTAGTTCTACATAATCATTTCAGTCTACTTATGCGAGCATAGAGTTCAATGGAATTTTAGCAGCCACTCCAAATTATTAAAATTCTTTCCTTTTTCGAAACACCTTTGTGCCTCAGCTAAGTAAAGGCTGCATACCAAAATATGCCATTAAAACAATTCAAACTATTGAAAATCATTTTAATTACTCTGAACAATTTAGTCAACTGCCAAGGTACTCACAATTCAGCAATAAAAAAGGGACTTTTTTTAAAAATAACAAGAAAATGAAAAGTTTTTACCTTGAAACTTATAAACAAAAAAATAATGTACTTATTATTTGACATTATTATTATTTTTTTTTAAGATTCTTTCTGCCTACAAATATAATGTGATAGTAGTATTGAATGTACTCATCTTTTCTGATGTTTTTCATGCGAACAATAAAAATGAAGTAAAAATAGGATAGAAAATTTGAAAAAAAAAATAGGGGATAAAATTGCTTCTACAAGTTCATAAGTTAAAGGAAAACATTTAGTACTCAGTTACATTTTTTAATATGCCAACTCAAGTTTCTTTTTGTTAGGTAGGGAAACGATTTTGAAGTGTTTTGGCTTTGTAAAATGAGTCTGATGCCAAAACAGTCATATTGGTTTTGAGTTTAACTTTTTCATCTACTGGAAAATGTTGCAATATAAGCAACGCTTAGAGAAATGTATAGAATCTGCTGATCATCACTATAGAAATATGCTTAGTTATTTTAACAGACAGTCTTATAGGAGACTGAAATAGTGTAGTAATATAGCCACGGACACATTGATTCAATCATGTTGCACAATAGACATATTTACTCAGTTTTTAGTAATATATATATAGTGTATACATTGAACCATGTTGTCTCATTGAGTTACAGAACACTGTAAAATGAACTAGCTTTAACGTTTGTACAATCACCTGGTAAGACTGAAATATAGAAAAATATTGTGTCACGCTATAATAACTTGGGCAATCTTATGCTAAAATGTTTTCGATTTGATGGCGGAGTCTGTGGTTTACTTTATATCGGAGTTCCAGTCATTGCTAGGTCCATTTTCCAAAGTGCTATGTGTCCTATTTGTTTCTATTTTCCAAACCTGTCATTCACATGAACTATGTCATGTTATGAGTGCTGGATTAAGAGTCTATTGTGCTTGGTGCTGACTATTATGATGGACCTCATTACAGAATCTTTATGATGGAAAGCACCATAACTGCCAAGCTCCTCGAGTTCTTGGATCTGGTGGAGGCAGTGTTGGAGGGACACTTACAGGATGACTTTCTAAGAATTCACATACCCTATGTCAATCTCTCTCTTTAAATATCTCAAAGCAGAGTATCTCTCCATCTTCTCATTTTTTACTAATCTCAAATTTCGAATTGAAGCACAAAGTGATAATATATACCTTGCAAAGATGGGGTACATTGGCATTGTGGCAGGCTTATGCAATATATGATCATATACTATAAAAAAACAAAACATTATTCGTGTCTGGTTGAGGTGTTAAGAAAAAAAACTATTACAGTCTGTGAGTTTTGCAATTGCTGTTTAGTGAATGAGTGAGTGTGCTGGATCTTCTTTCTTATATATATTATTATTATTATTTTGGGGGGAGGGGGTGGCAAGGGGTTAGGTGAATTTATTTCCACGTAGTCTTTCCATTCTTGTTTTTTTGGTATTGAGGTAGAATCCTGGTTCTCTTATCCTAAGGACACATGGAATATAAATTATGCACTGTTTATCGTATTGTTATAACATGCCTTTCCACATAGGCAACTCTTGCACTTTTTTTTTTTTTCTAAATTTCCCTTTAGGCTCCCTAATATCCTAGTGTGGTTTAATTTATTTTAGAACTGAAACATATGATCTTCCAAATGAAAGTCTTTCTTGCATTACAATAGCTTATTCTCTCTAGCCGCATTATTAAAAAAAAAAGTGTTTTGCATAGATAGTAGGCTGGAATATGTGGATGTTGTACCTTAATGAAATGGTGCTCCAACAAACAATAATGTTCATTATCATTTCACCAACTTTATATTTGGAAATTATTATTTTGGCTGATGTTGATGCTGACTTGCAGTTCTCTGTTATATTTGTCAAGGCTACGATAAGATAAGACAGTTAAAGGGACACATTAAGCACCAAATAACCTTAGCTTAAAGGATCACTATAGTGCCAGGAAAACTAAGTGTTTTTTCTGACACTATAGTGCCCTGAGGGTGCCCCCACCCTCAGGGTCCCCCTCCCGTGGCACTGAAGGGGTTAAAACCCCTTCAGCAGCTTACCTTTTTCCAGCGACAGGCTCCCTCGGCGCTGGTGACCTCTCCTCCCCCGCCAACGTCAGCTCCCTTTGCCGACGTTAGCAGAGCCGAATGAGCATGCACGGCAAGTGCCGCGCGTGCATTCAAGCTGTCAATAGGAAAGCATTTTTCAGTATGCTTTCCTATGGACGCTCTGCGCGATAGAGGCATAATATGCCTCCAGCGTCGCAGATGTACCTCTAGTGGCTGTCTGGAAGACAGCCACTAGAGGCTGGTTTAACCCTGCAATGTAAACATAGCAGGTTCTCTGAAACTGAAAAAATCTGCAGGGTTAAAACCTGAGGGACCTGGCACCCAGAACACTTCATTGAGCTGAAGTGGTCTGGGTGACTATAGTGTCCCTTTAATACAGTGTAGATCATTTAGGAGTTAAATGTTTGTTTATGCAGCCAAGGCCAGAGAGAGAGAGAGTTTTTTTTATCTTTTTTTAAGCTCAGTTAGTAGAGCCTGAGATAAGAACTTTTAAAGTAAGCACTAGGTGCCTGAAATCTAAAATCAAAAGTTTTTTTCATGAAGACTGTATGAGCCACTAAAGTAATTTTGAGAATTGAGCAGTGAGACTTCTGTGGCATGACCTATACACCAAAACCACTTCATTGAGCAAAGATTTCTTGCTGTTTAGAGTGTCCCTTTAAAATAAAAATATGCATTTCTTGTTTTTTTTTAAGTTATTCATCTAAGTCCATAACTCCCCTTCATTTCTACACTACAAAAAATGCATTAAAATAAATATTAAAGAAAATAAATAAATATAATATTATTAAACGATTAAATACTGAGTCATTTTACATTTTATATGAATAAAATGAAATATTCACATTGTGCTGGTTAAGATCCCAAAGTATAATTCTTTGTTAGCAGGCTGGTGTCAACCTTTTTGATGCTTCTCGTTTACGTCCTATGTAGACACCAGCACCTTGTGTCATTCTAAGAAGCAAGACTCCATGGTGTCAATCTGAAGTTACGGTTCTTGTCTAATATATTTATTATTTTTTTATTTTTAAAATAGTATAACAGATAATATAATAATGACATAAATACAATATTGTATGAACTGATTTAAAATAAAACAGATAAATAAGTGAAATACTCATAAAAATTATAGTTTCCTATATAGATGAGATAAAGTATGTACAGAAGTGAAAATAAATTCAAAGAATAAGTTATAACATGGTACCAAACAAAATGTCAGTAAGTATAAAAAGCATTTAGTCAGGTGGGAACATGGTTAAAGTCCATATTCCTTTTTTACACCATCTTCCCACATGGACCATTCATGCTGTAGTATAGTTGTGAAGGTAGACAATTCACTTCTTTTATTTTCAAATACTACAGATAAGACTTCTCCCACAGTTGGTATAGTGGATGATTTCCAGAGTCAAGAGATGATGGGATTTGCTGAGATGAAAAAATGGCCTAGTATAATTTGTTTATATCTAGCCAGGTTAGAAGGAATTTGCTTAAAGAGACAAAAACACGGGGATAAAACTGCATCGAATTCTAATATTTGATTAATTAATTTTGAGAATTTTCAGCCAATAAGATTTGATTTTGGGACACGAATAGAAGATGTGGAACAATGTACCAGTATGACACAGTTTCTCCAACATTAATTGTTTTCTGTAAGATTTAAGTTAAGTTTGGAAGGGGTTAGGTACCATCTATAAATTAATTTGTCGTAGGATTCCAAATGATTTGTGCATTTAGTGATACCTATTAATGATAATAAGAAATTATTACTGTGTATATCCCACCCAGTTCACCCTCCCACTTCAACATGTAGTTCATTTTATCATACATGTCATCTGCAAAAATATTATAACACACGGAGATGCTTTGTTTCCGACCATTAAAGTTACGGTTCTTTATAGGATGTGTGTGTTATAGTATGTTTTGACTCAGGAACATGACACCAATGGAGAACTTTCCCTACACTGATTTTGACTATTCTAACTTTCACACTCTTGACCTAAGCTCTGTTTACCATTTTGTCTGTTTATCTCTATTTTATCTACCCTATGGGTACTTTGCATATTTGAGTTTTTGACTATCACTACATACATTTAGTTCTAGTTTAAGCAAGAATGTGTACTTAGTTTCTAATTTTTAAAATAGTATTTTTTTTCTCTTTAAGTAAAGCTTGCGTGTTTTTTTGTTCTTGGCGCATGTCTAAATGCAAAGTACTGTGCACACCTATGACACACTGCACATAATGAATACTTTTACAGGAAGTGTGAGGAATCTATGAGACTCACAACCAGGATAGGAGTGGATAGAGATGCATAAACAAAGTGATTTCACTGTTAAATTGTGGAGAATGAGCAGGGAGACTGCAGAGGGATGTTCCAAAACCACTTACTTAAGTGAAAATGGTTTTGCTGCTAAGATTGACCCCATAAGTTAGTTAATAATCCAAAAGATATAACCTCCATGATGGGGACTTATTGTATGTTCCATACAGAAAATGTTATATTATTTTTTGTATACTCTAAAAAACAACAAATACATGTTTTGTAAGATTTAGTTGTTAACAACACTGAAGTCTTCAAAATGGTCAACTGAACTGCTATGGATGTCTACTATTTAACAGTGGGTACCTGTGAACCACACACACACACACAGCGACATACATACTGACACACAGACACATACTAACTTACATACAGACACACACACACACATGCACAAGGACATACAGATACACATACATACATACATACAGACACACATACATACTGACATACTGACATACATACATACATACACACACATGTATATATATATATATATATATATACATACATACACACACACATACATACTGACACGCACACATACATATTGACATGCATACATACATACTGACATGCATATATACTGACATACATACATACATACTGACACACATACAGACACATACATACTGACATACGTACCGACATAGACACACATACATACATACTGACATAGACATACGTGAATACATACACACTAACACACACACTTGCAGCTCATTTTTCAGTCACCCTCCTGTTTCTTACCTTTTCGGTGCAGGAGGGTGGCTGGGGCTGATGGGAGTTGGTCTGGCTCTCCCTCTTCGGGCCTCCACTCTGTCTTTACTCCTTCCCGAGCAGATTAAGCTGGGAGAAAGTGACCAGCTGTCACTTTCTCCCAGCACTACTTGCAGCTAACATTTTTAAAGGGGCCCGGACGCACTGCTGACCACGCTTCTAAAGATATAGGGCTCATCAGGTGGCTCTAAGTGCTTGGACCTTCCAACCAGCCCCATAAGTGTGTGGGCCCTGGTGCAGCTGCACCTTAGGCAGTTCTGCCACTACAGATCGGGACCACCGGGCCCTTGACATCCGTCATGGTTGTCACTCCCTGATGGCGGTTCTGACCATATTCCTTAAATGCCAGCATAAGTTTAGAAATTGTGATTCTCAGGTTTTCAATGAAGAACGACATATCATCAGTGTAAGCCACCATTTTATTTTCTGTGTCCCCTACTTTGAATCCACTTACATTGGGATCATGTCTCCTGAAAGGGTCTCAGAGTCAGGTCAAAAAGAAGGGGGGAAAGAGAGCACCCATGTCTCATGCTATTGCATATCTGTACAGTGTCCAACAAAGAGCCATTTTTCCTGACTTATGTGCTCAGATAGGTATGAGGATGAATCCAGGTCCAGAGATTCTGTCTGAATCCCATTTGTAGCTTTCATAAGTGTCTAGTCCAAAATCTGTCTCCCCATCAGTTAATAGTAACAGTAATGGTCTATTGTGTTTCTGTGCTAGATATTGGATAATAAACAGCCTGAGACTATTATCCCTGACTGCCATCACAGGATTGAACCCTGATCAATCCAGTTGAACCAGCCTCAGGATCAATGGTTGCAGGAGCATGGTTAGGACTTTAAAAAATAATTTTCTCTCAACATTTATCAGCGAGACTGGCCTGTAACTAGAACATTGAGGGTCAAACTCTTCCTTAGGTGTGATCGTAATATGTGCTGTTAGTGATTCAGGTTGGAATTGTTCCCTCCTGTAATTGATGAGTAGGTGAAAACATTGGGAACCGGTGCCCTGCCTGTATTAGAAGCCTTTATGTCTCCAGCAAGTTCCTCCTTTGTAAGTAGTGTCTCTAGTGTCTCTACTAACTGCCTCGACAGGGATCTTGGGATAATATCTTAAATTTTATGAAATTGTGTGTTTAGTCGTTGTTTGCAAAGCATGCCTGCCAACACTCTGACGCTCTTATTTGCATGTATATTAAATTTTATTTTTTTTAAATGGTTCTATGAAGAACCCGATGATATCTGTGCATGAGGAACCATCAAGAGTTCCCTCCTAGTTAGCAGCAAATCCTGATACACCTCCTAAGCCTGGGAGCTCTTATGGCGGAAATCCATGTCTGACATGCGTGAGGTAAGGTCTACAATCTAGTATTTAAAGAACTATAGTGACATAGGAATGTTGATTACATTTTGAACAACAATTTATTGGTAGAAGTCCACATTTTTATGAAAGACAGCTCAATTGAAACTTATGTGATTACATTCTACGAGGATGTGAATAAAAACAAAGAAAAGGAGTTTGCAGTTGATGTAATCTGTTTAGACTTTGCTAAAACATTCAATATGGCTTCACATAGAGGTTTGCTATACAAATTAAAAATGATAGATTAAGGAGAACATATTTGTTTTTGGATTGTGAATATAGAATAAAATATTGCTGTTAACTGAAAAATCTAAATTCAACATAATGTGTAAGCAGTGTACCCCAGAGGCCTGTCCTAAATCGACCTCTCTTTAATTTGTTTGTAAATAATCTAGCAAAAGTTATTGAAACTCAAATGTTTGTATTTGCAGACTACAAATGAATAGTAACTCAGCCAGAATAAAAAGTTGCTTTGAGAATTTGGACACATTGAAGGACTGGGCAGGAAATTGGACAGATAAAATTCAATATAAGCAAATACATATCATGGTGTTTTGAATAATAGATTTGAAAGTTATACATAAAATGGTGTTGTTAAACAAAAAAAAGAGGAACAATCATCAACAGTATACTTGGCAACAGTGTGTAATCTCTGTCAGGCACTCCAAAACCATCATTTTCTTTACCCATTCCAGGTGATAGCTAATCAAATCAGGAACCTATCATTGCGGTCATTCTGGTATCTGAACTGTTAGACATGTTTAACCCAGCATGTTTAGGAAAGTGTAGAGGGGAAGGGGTTGAAAAGCAGATTTCACTGTTCTTTGTACACAGCCTCAGTTTTCCTCAGAGCATTGTTTTTTGTTTTTTTGTCTGCAGTTTTTGAATTATGAAAGTTAACTGAATAACAATTTCTACATACAATTGCTCTGATTTTTTATGACATAAATGGTTTGGATATTGGCCTTTGCAGGTTTAAAGCGAGGGACAGATATGCAGCTGTAGGAAGATGCATGGACCAGTAAGAAGGAAGTGTTCAAGTTTTTAGAGGTAAGACAGATGATTCCAGCAGAGGTGTACTCTGTGAATTTGGCACCAGGGTAAAGGAAGACACCAGTGGAGGAATTGTCTGTTGGTACCATCCGCAAATTAAAAAAATAATTCTGTACCCGTGTCTCTCTGCACCCTCCTCACCACTTGTTTGCCTTTCCTGATCCCCTTATCCTCTTGTGGGTCTCTTCTTAACCCTTAACTCCATTTGAGCCTCTTCTTACAAGTTTTGTGCCGAATATTAGTCTAAAGAGATTGTTAAAGGACTACTCCAAACTCATAAAGCACTTTAGCTTGATGATGTGCTTTATGGGTGAGGAGTATCGTTTAATAATGACAGTTGATAAAAGTTCCAATTTGTATGAGAAACTAATGAAACACCCCCGGGCTGTCAAGCAGGGATTCTTCCTTCTTCCATTAGCTCAGCTAGAGTAATGGAAGTGGCAAGTGTATTCTACTTGAGTGCTTGCCTCGCCCCAGCATACCTCAGATCAGACTTCAGATTGGAATGTTGTGTGTGTGCATGCACAGAGGGAGACATTCAGAGGATTCTCAATGAGAAGATTCTGATTGGCTATTTCCCCATGAAGAGTCTCTTCAGGGGGAAAATGGGAGGTCTTGCAAAGGCTTCAGTTAATAAGAACTTCTGTGTTTAAAAAATATTTTAAAATATACCCCAATAAATGCATGCATGAAAAAAACATGCATATATTCATTGGAGTATATCAACGAAATAGTGATCTCGTTGATCGTTGTTTTTGTGGAGTGTTTCTTTAAAAAATGTTGTAAGCTGTGTATTAAAACAAATTATACATATTTTAAGTGGAGCAAGTATTGTTGAATACATTTGTTCCAAACTATGACCTCCAGACGTCTCTCAAGCCCCTTGACATCTTGTTCTGTGTTCTCTGGGGTTCTGTAGCTATTGGACCTCCTTCAGCACATGGAGCGCAGTGTGTGTTCCAACAGTTTTAACTAACATTAGCACTCAATGTGCGTTCCAATACTCGTCAATCCCCACAATCTGCGGGTAGGTCCCTACTCTAATACGTATCCGATGTTTCATATCAGTTGGAATGTACCATACGTTTCATTTCACCAATAATACCATTTAAAAGAACGCATAAACATATGGATTAGCTTAAAAAGGACTTACATAATTAGCAACATAGGATAAAACATTCAACAGTTCATTTAGACTTCAAAGTGAGTTACGCTCCATGTGCAGAAAGGAGGTCCAAAAGCTACGGAAGCCCAGAAAACACAGAGCAAGATGTCCGGGGTCTAGAGAGGCGTCTGGAGGTCATAGTTTAGAACACATGATGCATTCCAACAATCTGGCTATTTAACCCCTTAAGACCATGGGACTTAAGGAAGCAGCTCTAAACGCCGCAGGGCGGCATAGAACGTCCCCGCGATCTTATGTACTTACCTGGCCGCTGATCGCGGTATGGGGACTCACCTGGGAGCCCAGGGAGTCCCCCTCCTTCCTCTTCGGCCCCTCTGAGTCATGTGATTGCGAGGTCCTTACATGGACGGCATGTAATGACAGATACTCCCTCTGCTGTCTGAAAATAACCAAGTGGCTACTAAAAAAGACTGGACATACACCATTTGCAATACCTTAGGTTGTCTACTTTTGCAAATGGTATGCCATCATGGGGGTAATTCTTATTCCTGGGCTACCATATGGTCTTAAAGGCAATGTAACCAATCTGGCGTATTTCAATGTGAAAAAACTGAAAAATGTAACGTGCTATATTTGACTCTGTAACTTCCTAAAACACCATAAAACCTGTACATAAGGGGTACTGTTTTATGCGTGAGACATCACTGAATACAAATATTTGTATTTTATTGCAGTGAAAGCAAACCGTATTATGACATTCACAGTTAGAATGTCACATGTTTTACAAATTCTTATTTTTCCCCCATTTTTTTATATTGTATTCATATTAAATTATGTTTCATACCTTTATATTTGATGTTTAATGAAAGCCCTGTTTCCTCTGAATAAAATGATGTATAATAAGTGCGGGTGCACATAATATGAAAAGACATATGGAGCAAATTCAAGTTTTTGTTTTGATCACAACATGTACATTTGGCTGCGTCCTTAAGGGGTTAAAGGAAAGAAAACAGTGAGGAACTTTATTACCAACTGAAGAAGCCCTAGTGAAGGGGGAAAATGCGTTTTGGACAACATATTGGACTTTTTTCATTTAACCAAGAACTATTCAGGAACACTTGATATTTAATTTAATTGTATCTACTGCATATTCATTATTTTAACAAGGATCTCTTGGATTAGATCCAGGTGTGTCACCTCCATTCTGCTGACGGGGTTATTGGTGGAGGACCAGCATGAAGAAAGTTGGACATCCTATAAATTGTACGCCTGCATTTATCATCTGAGCCATATGCTTACTGGCTTCACGCTAGTGAGTGATACCTTTACTGCTAAAAATCTATTAACCATTTGTCTAGACAATATTGCACTATTTTACCTCTATACTTTTACAGATTAATTCAACAATTTTTTTCAACAATACCTTCTCCACGTAATGTATGTATAATTTATTTGTATTGGTTTGGTTTTGGGGATTCCACCCAGGTGTTAAAGCTTTTATTGTGAGTTTAAGTCCAACTGTATAATTATTGTTCACTGATGTTGTAAACAAATCTGAGACCCGCCATTTTTGGCTTTTGTGTAGTTTGATTCTGTTTTGCTGTAATGTAGGAGGCGTATATCGTATTGATATATTTTGTATAATGGCAAAACTATTTGTATGTACTGATTTTTGTATCGATTTTTGATTCTGCATTCAACCATTAACCTAGTCGTATCAATGTATCACATGTATGTTGCAGTTTGGGAATTCTTCCCTATTTATAGGAAATAAATTACAATATAACTGTATTTAACTTTTTTAAAGACCTTTCATTTGGTTATCAAACTAAAGAATTAGCTATCATTAAAGGCTGCAACTATATAGCAGAATAAAATAGAACAGGTGCTTATCAAAAAGACCCAAAGCATGTTTATTATATGTGAAACCATAAAAAAGAACAATTAGCTAAATACAAGATCCATTTTGAAACAAATAATTTAATTTAAAGAGAACAGCTTTGAAAATGTAGTGGTATATAATGAACAGTATCGTATAATGATAAAGAGACTGTGAAGTAAAATACAACCCAGCATTATTAACCATACAACAACATTTCTTTCATTTGGAGATAATTGTGCATCAATTTTAAAAGTTATTACAATCCAAACATCATGGACCATTTAACTCCTGAAATGTCATTATAGTCAGAAAATATTATCGGCTTAAAAGAAAACTTTATGTTAGGAATACAAATCTGTGTTCCTCTATCCTCCCCCACATCCCCAGCACTCAAAGTGTTAAATAAACCTTCAATTCATTCACCTTAATCCAGCACTGAGGTCCCTCGGCGCTGGCTCGCTCTTCCTGGGCTTGCCTCATTCAACGTTAGCATTGAGGGGGAACCTAATGCACATGCGTGGCACAAGGCTCATTCATAGGCCTTCCTCATAGGAAAGCATTAAATCAGTGTATTCCTATAGGGTTTTTCAAGACCCTGAAAATCCTTATGCAAAACGTTAGAACGTCCAGCTTCATTTCAAGGAGTCAAATTCAATTACAAAGCAGGAAGTACCTCGAGTGGCTGTCTGGTATAAAGCCGCTAGAGGCAGTCTTAACCGTGAAATGTAAACATAGCAATTTCTCCAAAGACATGTATTCCTGACACTATAGTTGTAAAAACAATATTTAGGTGGCCAGCCCCTCTGTCAGAGGAATAAAAAGGGATTTTACTCCTCTTATTTCCACTGTCGCAACCTGACCCTGCTCCGCCTCTTGGCTTATTTGACGATATCAGACAATTTAATACTTTCCCACAGGAAATCATTGGGAGGCTATTGCACAGGTGAGGTAAAAAGTCGTGCTGGGCCAATCAACATCTCTCTATATTTGAATGTGGTCTGATTGGGTAATCAGTGAAAGCTGAAATTTGTCTGAATGATGAAACAAATAAAACACACAATGGCCAAACATGTTTTTTTTTTTTTTTTTTTGAGAATTAGAATTCCATCTATTGTGCCAAAAAAGAGATGATTCGTGGGGACAAAGAGGAATCATTGCTAGTGGACAGTTACTAAGTTGATTTTATTCACAAATCAAGTGAGAAGTAAACTTGGAAATTAATTTCATTTGGAACTGCAAGAAAGTTGCAGTGAGGAAGTCATGATCCAGCGGTGAGATGCGTTCTGGGAAGGACTTGTATATTGTTATTGGATATTGTTCTTTTTTATTTGTAACCTATTATTGAGGTTTTCAAATTAAATAAATATTTTTAAGATTTTATTTTGATTTCTGGTATCCTGTTATACTCAAAGAGAGGGAGTATAGTGCCAAACTACACAGTGTGCAGTAATAGACCCCAACCTAGGCTCTATAATGGATTGGATGCTTGTATCAATTAGGGGTGGATCGCCGTAACGGACTCGAAGGCTATTCCAACCAGAACTAGGTGTATTAGATCTTCCTTTGTGAGTGTTCCATTTATTAGTTTATACCCCCATATTTTCAAAAGGTCTATACTATTATTTGTTATTTATATTTTTAGGTCACTTGGATTGTTTAGATTGATTTATTTCAGGTATCATTTTAATTATTTCAATAAGCGCTGCACTTTCTGTTCTTTACTATCTCTATGACGTTTGTGTGTATTTGGGAAAGGTTGTAAACATTGGTGTTATAGCTGCTGTTTTTACAAAATAATTTTTGCATATTCAACTTGATACATTGCACTTTAAAGCACTAGTACCTATCTTCTTCCTTACTTTTTCTCGCTTGCTCTGTGAACCAAATTGCATGAAAATACTCCTATCATTGTGTACTGCAAAATATATACATAATATTTATATTATGTTCATATTTTGCAGTACACAGATTTGCCCATTTAAAGTTTTCATTAACACATTTCTGTCAAGCTGAATCAACATATGTCCAAAATTACACTTGAGCATGCCTACCTCCACCCACACAGAACTCAGAACAGACATGCACGCACGAACGAGCTGCTGCACGTACACTCATCAGTGCGCGCATCCCATTGGACAACAATTCAGATGCTTCTCAATAAAAAGTCTCTGATTGGTTATTGGTTATTTTTTTTTTCATAAGCTCATAACATTTTTTTAAGAAATACTCTCAATGAATACAAGCATGAAACATTCGTTCAAGTATTCATTGGGGGGGGTATCTTTTAAACAGTGATTTTCTTTTTTTTCTTTTTCTCATTTGGGCAGTGGAGTGTTCCTTTAACATCACCTCTTGTAGGTTTTTAGATTTTGCAATCAACATTTTCACAAAAAGCTACTGTGTCTGAAAGAACAATAAATTAATGCAGTATGGCTCTGAAATATCTAGGGGGAAAAATGAAAGGTTCACGAAGAACGCCTACTCAACATCCTTTTTAATTTTATTGGCATTTCTAACGAACACTTTTGGTCGAGAATGTTAAGTGTAATTGCCTGATGAGGACTTCTTGGTTAACATAAATAGCTTTCTATTATAGCAGTCATCTGAATGACATATCCTGTTCAGTATCTTGAGAGCGTCTTTAACCAATGGCATTAAAAAAAAAAAAAAAAATCATCTTTTTATTAAAAGAGCGCAATCATTTTTACATGTATAGCTGGCAAAACAACCTATCATTAAATGCAGTGAATAAAATTAATTTGAAAGTGAGTCAGAAATAAAAACATATTTTCACGCTTCTGACTTCTGACAAACAGAATATATATACAAATAAAAGGGGTGTGCAACAAGCCACTTGAAAAAATAATGCAATGGCAAAAAAAAAGACCAATCTGTGTCAATGAAAAAAAGAAGCCAAACCTAAAATTGATCATTATGGATATTGAATTCTGATAAAGTTCTCAATTCCTAAAATGTAGAAACAAATGTTAGGACATGGTTAAATGAAGGGTTCCCAACTGTCCTCCTTTTGGTGCGAGAATCCCTATTTTAGTTTGGCATAAACATAATCTATTGCAGAAGCTATAAAACTATTATAAACTGCATTTATGAAGTCACTTGAATTTCAGAAGCACATAGAATATATCCAAAGGTATTAAAAATTCATGTAAGTCTGATTGTCTAGACTTTGAGACATACAGAAATAAATGCATATATGTACACTGTGTTGAACAATTTTACTAGAATCCATATATTAAACAACTTTTTTTGGTACACAAGGCTCTAGAGTGCAGATTATATGGTTAAGTTTGGTGCAAGATTTTATATATATACATATATATATATATATATATATATATATATATATAATTTATTTATAAAATATTTTACCAGGAAAGATACATTGAGATTTCTCTCGTTTTTAAGTATGGGTCCACAAAACATTGCATTGTTACATTAGGGTACAATAAAATACAAATACAATACAAATACAAAAACAATATTAATACACAATATATACAAAATTTACTATGAAATATATAATCACCCATGACATGTGCATTCTGTTTTGAGGTATGTAGAGAGGGATCTTTTAAAAGACTCTAGGCTTGGGGAAGATTTTAAAGTGTGTGGGAGGTCGTTCCATAATTGCGGCACTCTGTAGGAGAAGGAGAATCGGGCCGCTTTCTTTTTGTATTGAGGTAGACTAAATAAAGTGCTGGTACTGGATCGGAGGTTATAGGAGGTGGGAAAAGCTGAGGAGAGCATTTTGCTCAGGTAGGGTGGGAGTTTCCCAGAAAAGTTCTTAAAACACAAGGCTGGAAAGATGAAGGGTGCATCTGGATTCCAGCGACAGCCAGTTTAGTTCTTTTAGCAGTCACAATGGTGGGTCCTGTAATTACATTGTAGCACAAATTGGCAGAACGAGTTATACAATGTATTGAGTTTATTAATGTGGGATTGCGGTGCAGATGCATACTACATTCCCATAATCAATGATTGGCATCAGCATTTGCTGTACAATGTTTTCCTTTACTGTAGGGCTTAGGCAGGATTTATTTCTGTACAGGGCACCTAGTTTTGGATAAAGTTTAAATGCAAGTTTTTCTATGTGGAGGCCAAAAGATAGATTGGGGTCTAACAACATACCCAAGTATTTGAAAGAGTGGACTGCGGTCAGTGTGCCATTTGAATTTGTTTTGATGGATAGGTGGGAATTGTGTAATTTGTGTAATTTAGGTATTGTTCCAAAGATCATTGTGACAGTTTTGTCAGTGTTTAGGAAGAGTTTGTTTTTTGCGATCCACTTTTTTACCTCTGTAAACTGGTCTCAAGCTAGCTCAGATTTGCTCACATAGATCACTTTGTCATCTGCGTACATGTGTACATTTGAGGATTTCAGCAATACCTGAGTTTTTGAGTTTGTGCAGTAGAATGTCATGGTCTACTGTGTCAAAGGCCTTGGCAAAATCAAGGAAAATAGCTCCAGTTAGGGCTCCTTGTTCCATGCCAGTTTGGATGTCATTGCAAACTTTTAGGAGGGCAGTTGTAATGGAGTGATCCTGGCGAAAGCCCGATTGATCAGGGGTCAGATAGTTTGATTGTTGGTAATACTCACATAGTTGTGTATGGACACATTTTTCTAAGATTTTTGACAATACCAGAAGCAATGATATTGGGCGATAGTTAGAAACCAAAGTAGTGTCACCACTTTTATGGATAGGCACTACTCTCGCAGTATTCCAAAGTTTGGGTATATATCCAGACACCAAGGATTTGTTAATTAGGGTTGTGACAGGTTTAGCAATTGCCGGCGCACTGAGCTTCAACAGCATTGCTGGGATTTGATCAGGTCCAAACAGGTTTTTCATTTTTAGATTATTTAGGTGTTTTTTAACGACATTAATGGGTACAGGTCTAAAGATGAACTTGTCTATATTGGGCCTTTGCAAGTTTAGTGGTGCCTGATCCACATTTGTAGTTTAAGGATGCGTGTCATTTATTAGCTTGGCAATCAGGGCAGTAGAGCATCCGACAAAGTAATTGTTAAAGGCATTTGCTACATCTAAGGGAAATTGCAGAGTTTGGTTATCCACTTTGACAGTGGAGGGTTGGGAGTGGACTGGGGGAGTTTGTAAGTTATTTATAAAAGTTTCTAGGTTTTGATAGGTTATTGTTCAGATTTTCACAGAAATATTGGGCCAATTTTGTTTGTTTTGTGCATATATTTCGCCATTGTCTATATGCACAGTGATCATTTATAGAGCCAGTACGCTTGAACTTTAACCACATAGAATCCCGAAACTGGTACATTTGGATGAGGTCAGCTGTGATCCAGTTCATATGTGCTCCTTTTACCCTCACCTTACGCAGCAGGGCATGCAAATTCCACATTTTTAGGAGTTCAGACTGAAAGAATTCAACATTTATTTGTGGTTATGGCACTATGGCTGTGTCATAGCCGATAGCAAATATACATGTGTCAACGTAAAATAGTAGTGTGTGAAAGTCAATTGTGGTGTGCCAAACCGACGTATCGGCAGGCCTGTAAAATAAAGAGAAAGAAAAGAGAATAAATATGTGAAATAGATGAGTTGAGGGAGGGGCAATCAGAATCGCCAATCAGGTAATGGTATAGACTAGGGAGAGGAGTCCCTTAAAAAGGGAAACAAGCTCCTCCCACAACTCCAGGTTAAGCCTTTACATATATATATATATAAATCTGTACATACAAAATCTCTATTCAGAGGCTTGGTAATTAAGAGAGCTTCATAGTTACATGCAAAACAACTTCAAGAGAAAATGACACAGTGGTTAGTTTCCCTTCGAGCTTTCACAAGGAAAAAATCTGATTTTACCATCTCATACTTTACACACTGAAATTTAAAAAAAACTCGAGACAAGGTAACTCATGCTAACCTAAAGAAGGCAAGTTATTATCTTAAAAAGTTGAAGGCAACATATTACTCACAAGGGAACAAAATGGGTAAACTATTAGCTCATAGATTGAAAGAAAAAACAAGCAAAGATCCACATCCCTTTCATGTTCTCCTTTGGTGGAGCTAAAGTACTATAATCATCTGCAATTAGTAATAAACTCAATTAGTATTGTCAAAAGTTATCTACATATCAACCTAGGTACTGTGGCAATGCCTTTTATTTAGAACAAATTAGCTTACAAACTGACTCTGCAATAATAAAGGAAATATCTCAGATTATAGATACTCTACCACCTCACAAATCTCCTGGACCTGATAGCTTCTCCAATCTATACTATAGTGTTATTGACCATGCAGCAACTTTTGGAATCTGCTCTTCAACTCATTTAGTCTCCCTATTAGGACACTATCAAACTTGTGCCAAAATTTCTGATCTATATCATTCCTTAGTTTGGATGCCAAGATTTCTGCAGAACTTTATCATTCAGTAGGGCTTTTTTGTGGTATTGCAGGGTGTCAACAACACAAGAAAGGTAGTAAATATTGTACATTGTTTGTGTTAAATACACTTGTGGAGCTTGCAGGTCTGTTTAGATGCAGAGAACGAGTTTGACCTCCTCCACTGCTCCTTCCTGGAGTAAGTTCTGTGTGACTTAAATTGTCCACAGTTTTTAATATCTTCAGTTAAGACTCTGTACAATAATACTACAGTATATTTCCATCAGTTTTTTTATTCACTCCCTTTTTCCATTTTAAATGGAATGTGCCATGGATCCCCTCTCTCCCCTCTATTATATGTGTTGGCGCTTGTGTAATAAAAAATAGAGCAGACTCTAACATCCAAAGAATAATGTTAGGGGAAATGGAATTTTAAATTAATTTATTGGCTGAAAATGTGTTCTTGACCATCACTCAACTCCCTACACCTATGCCAAATGTATGTTCCATGATTAATACGCATGGTTCCTGCTCTTATTGTATACTAAATGTTAGTAAAAGAGTAGAAAGTGTGTTTAGTATCTTTTATGGAGGGTCTAATTAACCATGTTTCTTTAAAGGGACACAATAGTAACCTATAAAACTTTAACTTAATAAAGCAGTTTTGGTGTATAGATTATACCTCTGCAGTCATACTGGTCAATTGTCTGCTATTTAGAAGTTAAATCACTTTGTTTATAGAACCCTAGTCACACCTCCTTGCATGTGACTTGCACAGCCTTCCAAAACCGTTCCTGTAAAGTGAGATCTAATGTTTATATTTCCTCTATTGCAAATGTTGTATCATATAGAATGTTTTATCTCCAGCCCTGTAAAGTAGCTTGCCAGCCCTTGTAATTAACGTTTGATCTACAGAGCAGAAGATACAATTAAGAACAAGTTAATATCTGATTGAAAATTAAACAATTTTTTTCATGCAGGCTGTGTCAATCACAGCCTGGGGTGGTGTGGCCAGGACAGCATAAACAGAAACAAAAATGATTTAATTCCTAAATAGCAGAGAATTGAGCAGTGAGACTTCAGGGCATGATCTATACAGAAAAACTGCTTTATTAAGCTAAAGTTGTTTTGGTGACTGTAGTGTCTCTTTAACTTGTTTGCCTGAATAGTTGTCTTTTGCCAACTTGAAAAGGCTAGGGGAACAAACTTCCTTGCAGGATTGTGAGACTCCTGTTTGAGCCAAAAGGCGCACTAAGCATCTATTGGAGTAGTGTTCTTCAATTTTCCTGCAAAACCCACTGCCTGGAACAACTTACATATGGCATTAGGTGTGCTTCAAAAGCCTGTTTGTTTCCATCCTTTTTTTTAAATTTCCATTGCATGTTTTTGTTTGAATATTTATACATTTAATCAATGATATTGACTGTCCATAATTATATTCAAGATCCAATATTGTGGGTAAATTGCAGCATAAGCTTACTTGATCTCTTCATGCTTTTAATGTAACACGGGACGCTCATATGTTTTCCTGCAGTCCACCTGGATCACAGTGGGTAATGAATTGACCGATTATACTTTTTTGCACTCTTATATTTTAGTAATTTATTAATGATGTGCTGATACGATGTTTTATTGTGCACTTAACCCCTTCACTACAAGGTGGATTGCAAAAAAAACACCTCCAGAATTTGAGTATTTTTGGGTATCCTGGAAAGTAATGTTTAAATGTATTTTTTGGTTTCATTATGCATTGATAGCGCGTTTGTTAATTGAAACAAAAATAAATATTTTGGCTGAACAAAAAAAACTTAAAAAAATTAATTTACCAAATAAGGAAGTCACAGATAAGAAAACAATGTTGTAATTAAATATATATGTATTGTAAAATTGTAATATATGTTGTCACATTAAAATGATGTTGCCTATTCCATATCACTCTCATTGAAGCTGCATGACCTCTTTGAACACAGACACGCTATACATGTACACATGTGCACCCTGATACATGCATATGTATGCACACTCTTATATGGGAATACATACACACACACACACACACACACTCAGATATTCCAGACTCACACACTGATACAACTGCCACAGTGGCAAAAACACAGAGATAATCAGTGCCCCACACAGACCCATGTATCTAGGCACACACAGCTACACAATGTCAGAGACAGATATACACACTCATATATACACACATACTGTATGTAAACACTCACACAGACACCAAAATACAATGTCAGACACATACACACATATACATGCTAACAGACAAACACACTGTCACACACATACCCAAACACAGAAACACACACACCTTGGTGGTGTAGTGGTGATAGTGTGCATATGGCTGCAGATAGTCTCACTATATGCACTTCTCTCTCCTGCCAGCCACTCTCTGATTACCTTCTTTTCTGGGAGTGAGGGTGACTGACATCTGTCACTTCATCTCATTATCAGCCACTCTCTGATTGCCTTGCATTCTTTGAGGGTGGCTGTGCTGTACCCATTACTTCCAGCAGGGTGGCTCTCACATCGTTAAGTGTAGTAGAGCATGTGAAGTTATGTCACATCCTCTCACTGCTCTCAGTGAATAGGAGGTTAGGAAAATAAACAATGTCATTTACAATAATGACAATCATGTATGCATGGCTGCATACGCTGGCAATAGTGTGCTGGCGTGAAGGGTTTAAATACCACATTTCACTTTGCATGTGGATCCCTATTTTCTTTAGAAAATTCAATAAAGACATAATTGCAAAATAAAATTAAAAAAAGGGTTTGGACGAAACTTATTTTCTCACCGTGCACAAATCTATAATCCAACAAGCATGGGATTGAGAAGGGGAACAAATGATCCATTGGAAGGGTCCAGTAATTTAAGCTGTAAACACACATAGCTATATTTTTTTTTTCTCCTTTTTACTATTTTCGGTTATAATCCAAAGAGGGATCCAAGGGGCGATATGAGTGACAAAAGCCTAAAATCACTCTAAAATGCAGCTGTTTCCAATACATTCCAAAATAAATGATCAATAATGGCAAAATCAATACTATCAATAGCTGCTTATTTAGTGTAGAATAATATATGACTAATAGCCCTCTCATGATCAAAAAATGCCTTTACACATTTCAAGCAGACATTGGAAACTAATTTGTAAGCATAACAATACTTCATATGGAAAGCTGAACAGATCAAAAGTCCTCATTCTCCATAACACAAGATGATAAGACAAGGATAGCCAACATCAAGTCAACAGGCCATGTAAAGGCCAGATTCCCATGATGGCTTTAAAGACTTGAAAAGTATATTTTGTTGACCTAAACTCTTTGTGCACTCTTACCTTTCTTTCCACAATGCACAACTTCAAACATATCTCCTTATGTTATTTACATTTTAGGGGATTTTACTAAATGATGACTATTTCCTCTTGTAAAAGTAAACCTTTTTTGCAGCTTGATTAAGAGCATGTTGTATGTTTTTTTTTAATAATTGTTCAGATGGAAATATATTATTATGCATTATCTATGATCCCCTGCATCTCTGTTCATGTCCCAAAATTATTTGTCACGTATGTCGTAAAGAACTCAGGCCTTGATTTAATATCGCTGGGTAAGCATTTTAAATGAACTAATATTTTTGAAATAAACTTTTAAAATCAAGCCTTTCAATATGTTACAATTTCAACAACAACAAAAAACAATATATCAAAAATCTGAATATTGATTTAAAAATATCAAAATATTACAAAATTAAAATATTTTTCATGATATAAAATCATTTTAAAAGTTTATCCAAAAATATTAAAATCATTTTAAAAGCTTATCCAGCAATATTACATTGCTGCATGTGGTCTTGATTTAATAAGCTTTCTAAATTATTCAATACAGTAAGAAAAACTTTTGAATAGACTTATCTACAGAAGTCCCCATTAAAAGGACACTAGGGGGCGTTGTCAGCTGAGCAACCAATTAGACATGTCTGCAAAGAGATCTGGCTACATAGACTACTAAATAGACATAAAGCCTCAAAAACAGCACAAAAACTGAGAAATTCTGCAGTCTAAACCCCCAACAGAGAGATGGGGTGCAAACACAGAAAATTAGCCCACGCTAAGGGCTCATACCAGCCCAATATCCGCAGGTCCTTTGATAGGCCGCAACCTGAGGCCCAGCCCAAGATGACACCCTGGCAGAGCACAAGGCTCCAGCACTTCGGATGACTCCGAGGGGGAAGAAGAATCAGTGGCCTCGCAGACAACCAGCAGTGTACACCGGAGGACAGACTCTGATGCTAACACATCCCCCCCCCCCGGGAGAGGAGACAGAAGTCAGACCCCTGTGCAGGAAGTGATGGAAAGGCATTGGAAGGCAAACAGCTGTGCCTTAACTGTTTGCAGAAAGTGGCTGCCCCAGCATCCTTAACGCCCACTCAGTCACCAGACATCCTGGCTTGGATCAGACAGGAGGTGGCCCAGGGCATCTCGGAGGCTATGGAAGCAAGTAAACAGTCAATGAAAAGACCCAGACAGAGACTAGTATCCTCAGAGTCATCAGCCTCAGGAGATCAGGATTCAGCTGAAAAATTTCAGATTCTCGATCAGGTTTGTTCTAGCGAAAATGAGGAAGAATTAATTTCAGAATTTCTAGAACCCAAGGCGGTGGATAGACTTATCCTGAAGGTGAGGAAGACCCTTGAATTACCAGAAGAATTTCCTAAGCCTGAAAATTTCGATAAGCACTTTGCAGATCCCTCTTCACAGTGCCATTAAGGAGTTGGTTACCGCAGAATGGGAAAAACCTGATAAGAAAGTTTCTTTTCAGGGTAGGCTATCCAGACTTTACCCTTTGGAGGAGAAAACCTCCAAGGGTGGATGCTACCATCTCTAGGGTAGCTAGGAGAACTAGTTTACCACTGGATAGTTCAGCTTCCTTGCGGGAACCAATGGATAAGAAGTTGGATGCAGATCTTTCCAAGATATATTTGGCGGGTGGAACAGGATACCATCCAGCTGTTTGTGTTATGGCAGTTTCCAGAGCCATGAAAAGTTGGGTGAAAGATCTGCATACAGATGTGGAGAGAGGAATAAAAAGAACAAACCTCAGAGATGCTATCTGTGACCTTAGGATAGCTACTGAATTTATCACACAAGCAGCCCTGAATATAACCAGGATTTTCTCCCGAACCATGGCTCTCTTGGAAGTAGTAAGGAGAGCTTTATGGTTGCATTATTGGGGTGTGGACTACTCCTCCAAGGCCAATTTATGTTCCATACCTTTTGAAGGTGAGCTTCTATTTGGGAAAACTCTAGAGGATTCCATTAAAAAAGCAGCTGAAGGGCGTAAAGTCTTTTTACCCAAAGAAAAAAGAACAAGGAGACCAGGCTCCTCTTGGTCAGAGAAGCGACCTCCTAGAGACCAATATTTTCGAGACTCTCGTAGCTACCGACCAGGTAGAGAATTCAACCATAGTAATAATTGGCGTGGGGGCCAATCATATGCTTCAGGTTCTTCCCGAGGTAGAAATCCTTCCTTTCGTGTTGGAGGCAAAAACTTCTGACTATCCGTCGGAAGTGGGTGCTCGACTTTCCCTCTTCAAGGAAATTTGGCCAGAGGATACACAAGATTCCTGGGTCAGTGCAATCAAGTGGTTATCGGTTAGAATTCCGCTCAAGACCCAGGGGCGACTTCTTCAGATCCGCAGGTCTGCCCAAGGACGAGGGCAGAAGCAGGGCTCTGGTAGAATATGTTCGGAACCTCAGGTCCCAAAGAGTCATCGTGTCAGTTCCCGGAAAAGGAACAATTCCAGGATCATTATTCATTTCGGTTCTTAGTCCAGAAAGACAAGGACAAGTGGAGACCCATTCTAGACCTGTGGAGGATCAACAGGAGACTGCTAGTCAGATCCTTCAAGATGGAGTCCATAAGATCCATCTCCCCAGCTGTCTGAAAGGCAGATTGGCTCATATCTATAGATCTAAAGGATGCCTACTATCACATCCCTATAGCCAAGGAACATCATAGTTTTCTCCGGTTTGCAATAGGAGAAGACCACTTTCAATTCAGAGCACTCCCATTTGGCCTGAGCACAGCACCCAGAACCTTTTCAAAGGTATTGGTCGTTCTTAAAGAGAGATTAAGGATTCAGGGAATCTCTCTGTTTCATTACCTGGATGACCTCCTATTGGTAGCTCCAAATGTCCAGAGGGTGGTACTACACAGGAATTTCGTGCTAGCAGAACTTCGATTCGGCTGGTTGGTGAATCATCAGAAGAGCAGCCTCATCCCATTCCAGAGGATTACGTTTCTGGGGGCAGACTTGATACACTCCGGAACTCTCTCACTTTCTCAAGAAAGTATATAGAGGATTTTGAGCTTCATCTACAAGATTTTACACCTTCGTATGATAACAGCAAGGAGATACTCGCAACTTCTGGGCAATCTGACTTCTTCTATAGGACTAGTCAGGTGGGCCAAGTGGCATCTCAGAGTTTCTCAGAGATCATTCCTGAACCAGTTCAACTGGCGGGTTATGGATTGGAATCAACCCTTGAAGATATCTCCGTCGGTAAAGGTGCATCTGTCATGGTGGTTAAGAAAAGTGAATTTGGAAAGAGGATTCCCTTTGATAGAACCTAATTGGGACCTATTGACAACAGATTCCAGTGCTCATGGTTGGGGTGCCCACTGTCAGGACCTGATGACTCATGGTCGATGGAACAGACAGGAGTCGGTTCTTCCAGGGAATGTTTTGGAGTTACGTGCCATCCACAGAGCTCTTATACACTTCAAGGGGATCCTGAAGAACAGGTGGATACGAGTCCAGTCCGACAACCAGGCGGCAGTAGCCTATGTCTCTCATCAGGGCGGTACTCGCTGCCAGCTGTTGATGAAGGAACTTCGTCCCATCAGGTGTTGGTGTCAGAAAAATATTCAGGGTATCTCTGTGGTACACCTCCCAGGGGTTCAGAATACCATGGCAGACTACCTGAGCCGTGTGACTATAGACAAGAGCGAGTGGCAGCTAAGCCCCGAAGTATTTCAGGAGCTGGCTTTTATCTGGGGAACTCCGCAGATAGACCTCATGGCAACGGCCCAGAACACCCAAGTCGAAGCATTCATCTCGAGACTGGTCGATCACAGAGCCAGGAGTCAGGATGCTCTAGCCCAACATTGGAGGTTCACTCTGTCATATGTGTTTCCTCCTATACCCCTCATATACCCGACTCTGAAGGAGAAGGTAGAGGTCATTGCTATCCTCCCTTTCTGGCCCCGCCGACCCTGGTTCCCTATGGCGAGACGGATGAGTCGTGAACCCCCGAGGGAACTCCCAGTTCAGCCAGATCTACTATCCCAGGAACGGCTGCTACACCCAAAACCTCTAACCCTCAAGTTGAGGGCTTGGAGATTGAGTGGGAAACTCTGATAAATGCTGGCATGCCTGACACGGTCATCAGAAATCTCCTGAATTCACATAAGATGTTCACTTCCTTGCTGGGCACAAGAACATCAGGTAGTGATTAAACCCCTGGCCTTATCTTCAGTGCTCTGTTTCCTTCAGGCTGGCTTTGATAAGGACTTTAGCTACAACACTCTGAAGGTCCATGTATCAGCCCTGTCCGCTTTGTCAGGTACCCGATGGGCTCTCGAGCCGTTGGTCATACGTTTCCTTAAAGATCCAGCCTCCTCTTAAGGTATTTTTGCTGGCATGGGACCTACCTCTGGTCGCCCTTTGAACCACTTGACCAGGCTCCATTGATGGTACTGACTCGAAAAGTACTCCTGTTGGTGGCAGTCACCTCCGCACGAAGTATATGTGAACTCCAATCATTGTCCTGCGAAGCTCCATATACGAGGGTACTTCAGGACCGGTTGGTCCTCAGACCGGTTCCAGAATTTCTACCTAAAATAATATCCATGTTTCACTTGAACCAGGAGATTGTTCTTCCATCCTTCTATCCAAATCCCTCTACTCCTAAAGAAGACAATTGGCACACTCTGGATTTGGTTCGAGCGTTGTCTCTCTATCTGGAGAAAACCAGCCCCATGCTATCACTGTATCTTGGGCTTCTGTGGCAAATGCTTCTCCAGATGAGATTTGCAAAGCAGGCACTTGGTCTTCAGTGAACACTTTCATCCACCATTACAAGCTGGATGTTAAAGCTACAGTGGACTCTCAATTTGGTCATCAAGTCCTTAATGCAGTTCACTCCTCTCAACACTAGTAATTTGTATATTGGATTTATCTTCATTAAAAATTATTTTTTTTTGCATCCATTTTGTCTCATGTTTACCTCCCTATGAGCTTGGGTAATCCCATGTGTATATGCTGCCATTATTAGCCAGGAAAATGGAAATTATATTCATACTTACCGTAATTTTCTTTTCCTGGCTATTATTCATGGCAGCATATATACGGCCCACCCTTTTGGGTCTAGTTCTTCTGTAAGAGCTTGTAAACTGACTGAGGGACTCATCTATGGATCCTCCTTTTGTAAGAATTTGTTTAAATCCTGTCCTATTGGCTGTAAGGGGAGGAGCTAACCCATGTGTATATGCTGCCATGAATAATAGCCAGGAAAAGAGAATTACAGTATCACACTTCACTCTGTATTTCTCAAGTTACCTATAGCAATTGATGCAGTTTTAAACACAACTTTTTTAAAACCATTGCTTGGGTTTTAATCCAGAAGAATTAGTGTCCACCAAAAAACAACCATGGACTGCAGTTTTGTGGGTCTCACCCATGGTGCTGGTTCAGTTTATATATATAAAACAATATATATATATTTATTGCATACTGCTGCCATCTTTTCTCCAGTTAAGAAAATGTGATTAATCAAACCAGGCAACCTTCTTCTTCCATTGCTCCACGGTCCAGTTCTGAAGCTCACGTCCATATTGAAGGCACTTTTGGAGATGGACAGGGATCAGTATAGGCACTCTGACTGGTCTGCAGCTTCACAGCCCCATATGCATCAAACTATAATGCACTGTGTGTTCTAAAAACCTGTTTATCATGGCCAGCATTCATTTCAGCAATTTGTGCTACAGTAACTCTTCTGTGTGAAAGGACCATACAGGCTAGCCTTCCTTACCTGTAAGGTTTAATATGAGACTGACTAACATACCTTCACTGAATGAGTTAATGTGAAGCTGGCTAACATTCCTGCACTGAAAGGATTAATATACTACTTCTTCTAGTTCTCTGTATGCCCTTATAGTGCCATTTCTTGTTATTATTTATTGTACATTGCAAGGACAATACATACATAGTTTTGCATATGAGCATGCAACAACGTTACATACATAGTCTTCGCACACGACCACCTTTGTCGTCTTCTATTCTAAGAAACCCTACCCCTATAGACTCCTAAGAGCCTTGAGCTCCCATGACCCTGAACAGGAAGGTTGTCCTTCCTTGCACCACTTTTGGTAGGTATTAACAATTGCAGACCAGGAACACCCCAAAAGACTTGCCATTTTGGCAATGCATCGACACAGTTGTCTAGCCATCACTATTTGGCCCCTGTCAAAATTATTCAAATATTTTTGCTTGTCCTTTTTTCCTGCTTCCAACATGTAAATTTTAAGAACTGACTGTTCACTTGCTGCCTGACTTATCTCATCCCTTGACAAGTACCATTGTAACGATATAATCAATGCTAATCATTTCTCCTGTCAGTGGTTTTAATGTTGTGGTTGATCATTGTATATATTTAATTTAATTTAAAATAGGACGATTGATTGAGAGAACAGTTCTGGTAATGTGCGGGTGAATGGACTGTACTGGGTATGTTCTATGTTTTATATACCATCCAATATTGACTTTCTACACAAACACAAACCACACACACAGACACACAATGTCCGTTACTTATTCATCAATCTTAGCACACAAGATTTAGCTGTTTGCAATCAAATCACATACTATTTTTATAAGATCTGCTAGTGCTCTAAATTTGTATTATTTTATAGGGTTGTTAGCTGCAGTAGTAGACCCACAGATGGTTAATAAAACGTACATATTTATAAATAAATTTAAAAAAAGAAAGAAAATATTCTTGCATTTATTGGATGCCCACACATTATTTAAAAAGACTGCTAAATATCTTCCCAGTATTTTTCACCCCCACAAAGAATGCCACACTGTTATATTCCACTTTTACTTGCATTAAACTATATAATTAAATGACTCCTGAAATCCTTTATGCTGTGTTAAGACTTTCTCTGATTTTTTTTCCCTCTAAACACATACTGTGTAATCCATTAATGTATATTATGAACATTGTCTTTAAATGTACTTTGTCCCATGTGTTCTTTATCAGAGACATAACTTTGCATTTTGTGGGTGGAAGTGGGATTGACAAAAATAAACATTAGAAAAAGATAACTTTTCGGAGCATTTATGTCTCGTATGTTTTCTATATGTACCAGGAGCATACTCTCTCGGAGAGTAATATGATTGCCATTTGTCTAGGTGACTTCAGCGGCAGAGAGGGGGCCCCCCACGCTGAGGGAGCTCATCAGGTGGCCCATGCACTTAGGGCCATTGCTAAACAGGTGCCCAGTTGAATGCTGTGGCCTTTTAACAGCACATTGGGTCCCAGCGGAAAAATAAAAGAAGGGCAATATGCCTGAATAGGATGTGTGTGTAGAATTGGCCGAGTGTGATTTTGTGTGTCGTTGTTTGACTGTGTGTGGGGATTGGCTGAGTGGGACTGTGTGTCAGAAGCATACAGTGATTTGGGTGGCTAACTGCTCATATTTATGGCTGACTTCTCCACTTTGTACTCCTCGTACACAAGTCTGACTCTTGGCTTTAGGGATGTGATGTCAAGAATACCATTGACTTTCAACAAAATACTGTAACTTGCAGAGAAACAATTAGAAATTTCTGCTCCTCACAATTTCATTGTGACCAGTGAAGACCTAAAACACTAACCCCAAATCACACACCTCCATTCAAGTCAAAGCGTTGACACTGTAACCCAGCGAACCAAAAGGGAGCACTTAAAGTAGTAACTAATTTAGTATGTTGCTTAGAGGCAAAATACTACATAACATCTTTAAAAGGGGGAGCTCCTGCTGTGCTCCCGTTTGTCATTTGGAACCTAAGGTAACAGTCGCAATAGAGATGGTTGGAACCGTGGTAGTTTCACCACTGAACTTTACTAGTCATGTATTTTAGCAACAATAATAAATTGTAAGTTACAAATACATTCTATTTACTCACCATGAAAGGGTCAGTAGACTGATAAATAGAATTGCTACTAACTAAACAAGACATTATCAGATGACCTTCTGACAAATGGAACTACTCACAGTCACTACTTTAATAAGATAAATAGTTTCTTCCTGCAACTCAGATATAGTTGTTTTAGTCTACCCGACATGTAAATTACAACAATGAACATGGACATGACTATCTTTAAAAAAATCTCTTGGTCACATTTCAACTGATGAACAAAGATAATGATGAGACACAAGTTTAAGCAAATGATGATGACAATGTAAACATAACATTGCTTTAAGGAAACAAAAAGATTATTTTCAGTGCTTTAAAATTGAACAAAAACAAGTTTCATTAACACACAAGTTGACATAAAACACAGCAAAACATTTAATTAAGAATGACATTATATACACATAGCTTGTATACATGCTTGTAAAATTAATTATGTGGCCTGCTCTTACTATGGGTTATGATACCGATTAATGGTCTGAAGAACAGAGACTGGAGTAAAAGTAAGTCCTGGAAATTATGGGAACTAAAGTAAGAGAAAGTGATGATGAAAACAGAGATAGACAATAATGAGCAAGAGGAAGAGGACTGTTTTATTTTTTTATTTGTAGAATCAATTATCCCTCAATTCATCAAAATGATGATCCTGTACTAGTAAAGAAACAATTAAATAATCAATAAGAAAGAAAAAAGAACAAAAAAGTAAATAGTCAATAAATGTTTTCTGTACAAAAGCAGGTATATAGATAAGGGATATCTAGTAGACTTTGTGATTTATTCCAGATTGAATGTGATCAACCAATATTCCAATTCCCGACCTGACACATGCCAGATTCTCAGGGGAACCGACTTGCACTGGCCCAAATATACTTGGTATGCTAGTGTGCATGTACAGCAACTTGCTATGCTGCACCGGAGAGTAATTTGATTGTTATTTTTCTAGGAGAGTAATTTGATTGCTATTTCTCTAGGTGATTTCAGCGGCAGAGTGGGGGCCTGCACACTGAGGGGGCCCATCAAGTGGCCTATGCACTTAGGGCCATTGCTAAACAGGTGCCCGGTTGAATGTTGTGGCCTTTTAACAGCACAACCAGAAACATTAAATATTGCTCATGCTAGGAGAAAGCGAAAGCCGGTTACTTCCACCCAGATACAAAGGGAGCTGCAAGAGTTGGAGATAAAGAGGCAGCGGCACAGGCAAAAGGGGAGGAAGACGCAGGAAAGAGTGTGACGTAATATTATGACAAGAATTTTGGGGGGCATGTTTGTGAACACATTTGACAAACTAAATCAGTTTGTATCTAATGTATACAACTCCAAGCAAAGTAAGTCATGCATTTGAGTTTAGTGACGTTGAAGCATGGATGTATGTACCCACATCCAAGAGACAGTCTATTGGAGGCACAAATAGCTTTCTGACAAGTTGTCCTATTCTAGATCTTATTTTGTTCCTTGATGAAAGTGCTCCTCACACAGAGCTGACAAAGGTGTTGAATGGCACCAAAACACCAATCAGCATGATTATTTTTGGTTTTAAGCATGGTGGAGGGTTGTAGTTGATTTACTTATTTATTATTTTATTATTCTGATAATACCAGGATGGAAGGCAATAGACTTTTAAGTTCATATGATGGTTTCAATGGTTCTAGTCTCCTGGTGTAAGTAAGCCATCAAAGAGAACCCTCTGTAAGGCTGAGGCATTCACTAGTTCGTAGGAATATAATGAGACAATGAAGAAAGAAAATTTATATAACTGGTAGGAGCGAATGCTGCTGAACATACTATTAATCAGGAATTAGATTTTGAAGAAATACTGTAGGAGGGAGCAGATACTTAATTGATAGGAGGAACTGCTCCAGAACATATCTCTCCTCTTTCTTCTAGTTATTTGTACTTCAGCTAAAGCACTCTAGAGGTCTAAGATATATTGACTCTAAGCATTTGAAGACATAGTACACGGAGTGTGTCCATAGAGGACTCCACAATGCTTTTTACTTTTTTCTGTGGACATTATATGAGCTCATGTCCTATTTTTTTATTTTTACAGAGGAAAGTAATATAGCCTTACAAGTACATAGTGCCAAGAGAAATAGCTATGTTCTTTAATAAGTGTTACAGGTGATGTAGATACACTGCTGAGAATTGGCCACAGCGTCAGTTTAGCTAATATAATTGAGTTTTTATTTATACTGCCATAGGATAGTTGAGGGGAGTTACAGTATGTTATTGATGACATTAATCTGTCCAAATATAGTGGTATCACAAATTTAGGAACCAAAGTTATAGGATTTTCGAAGACATGATAGCAAAGGAATAATCTGTAGTTTTCTGCAAGATATGTTCTTATTAGGGAATCACTGCTGTGCAATCAGTATATAGTATGACTATATAAAAAGGTATGTTTCATTAAAGTGTCAGGGATAGTGACACTATACAGTGAAGGGAAAAAAATATTTGATCTCCTGCTGATTTTGAACGTTTGCCCACTGACAAAGAAATGATCAGTCTATAATTTTAATGGTAGGTGTATTTTAACAGTGAGAGACAGAATAACAAAACAAAAATGCATGTAAAAAAGTTATAAATTGATTTGCATGTCAATGAGTGAAATAAGTATTTGATCCCCTATCAATCAGCAAGATTTCTGGCTCCCAGGTGTCTTTTATACAGGTTAAAGGGAGTGCTCCTAATCTCAGCTGGTTACCTGTATAAAAGACACCTGTCCACAGAAGCAATCAATCAAATTCCAAACTCTCCACTATGGCCAAGACAAAAGAGCTGTCCAAGGATGTCAGTGACAACATTGTAGACCTACACAAGGTGGAATGGGCTTCAAGATCAACGCCAAGCAGCTTGGTGAGAAGGTGACAACAGTTGGTGCGATTGTACGCAAATGGAAGAAACACAAAATAACTGTCAGTCTCTGTTGGTCTGGTGCTCCATGCAAGATCTTACCTAGTGGAGTTTAAATGATCATGATAATGGTGAGGAATCAGCCCAGAACTACACAGGAGGATCTTGTTAATGATCTCAGGGCAGATGGGACCATAGTCACCAAGAAAACAATTGGTAACACACTATGTCGTGAAAGACTAAACTCCTGCAGTGCCTGCAAGGTTCCCCTGCTCAAGAAAGCACATGTACAGGCCCGTCTGAAGTTTGCCAATAAATCTGAATGATACAGAGGAGAACTGGGTGAAAGTGTTGTGGTCAGATGAGACCAAAATTGAGCTCTTTGACATCAACTCAACTCGACATGTTTGAAGGAGGATGAATGCTGCCTATGACCCCAAGAACACCATCCCCACTGTCAAACATGGAGGTGGAAACATTATGCTTTGGGGGTGTTTTTCTGCTAAGGGGACAGGACAACTGAACCACATCAAAGGGATGATGGACGGGGCCATGTACTGTCAAATCTTGGGTGAGAAACTCTCAGCCAGGGCATTGAAAATGGGTCATGGATGGGTATTACAGCATGACAATGACCCAAAACACACAGCCAAGGTGTCAGGGTAGGAAGGGGTGCTGCCCTAAAACAACAATATCCCTTCAAGAGCAGGAACCCAATGTGCAGAAAAAATGACAATCACAAGGAATGAGTGCAAATATATATATATATTAAGACATAAACAAATATAATACAAGATAACCAAGAAAAAAAACAGTATTACTACAATGCCAATATAAATGATACAGTAGACCTAGGCCAAGCACAGGAGTTGCAGGCAGAGTATCAGGGTACAGTCTTTCTAGGTTTAGTAGAGTACGTTGGGCAGGACCAGGTAAGTATCATCAGAGATAGACAGGACTCAGGTCCAGAGCCACAGGATGTACAGTTGGAGCCAAAAGTATGCAAGGCCAGAGTCACAGGATTCAAGGCCATAGGATGCAAGGCCAGAGTCACAGAATACAAGGCCACATGATGCAAGGCCAGAGTCACAGGATACAAGGCCACAGGATGCAAGGCCAGAGTCACAGGATACAAGGCCACAGGATGCAAGGCCAGAGTCACAAGATACAAGGCCAAAGGATGCAAGGCCAAAGTCACAGGATACAAGGCCACAGGATGCAAGGTCAGAGTCACAGGATACAAGGTCACAAGATGCAGAGACTTTACTGCTACAGGCAGGGGCGTATTAGCCGCGAGGCAAACAAGGCATTTGCCGCCCCCCAAATGCCCAGGGCAGATGCCTAGTTAGCCTTTCGGCTAACTGACATCCCGGTCGGGCTGGGCGGCGCTGGCAGGCGGGCGGCTGGCGAGGGAGCACCTCCTCTGAGCCGTCTGCTCAGCTCCCTCGCGCGCCAGCTGCAGAGTGAGGTTGGGAGCCGGAATATGACGCCACGCCCTGGCCCTCACTCTGCAGCCGGGCGCTACGAGGGAGCTGAGCAGACAGCTCATAGAAGAGCTCCCTCGGCCAGCCAAGCCAGCCAGCTTCAGTCCGACTGGCAAGTTTTCACTGACCACCAGGAGAGAGAGATTTCCAGCACCCCAAAGGTAAGGAGGTTAGGGGGATTTAAATTTATAAAAAGCACGTGTGTGTTTGTGTCTGACTGTGTGTGTTTGTGTCTGTGTGTTTGTGTTTGTGACTGAGGTGTGTGTGTGTTTGTGACTGAGGTGTGTGTGTGTGTGTTTGTGTCTGACTGTGTGTGTGTTTGTGTCTGACTGTGTGTGTGTTTGTGACTGAGGTGTGTGTGTTTGTGTCTGTGTATGTGTCTGACTGTGTGTGTGTGTTTGTGTCTGACTGTGTGTGTGTTTGTGTCTGACTGTGTGTGTGTGTGTATTTGTGGCTGTGGGCGGGGGGAAGGGGTTGGGTGGGGGTGGCGCCGGGGAGGGATGCCTGAGTTTTGTCCTGCCTAGGGCAGCACAAAACCAGGATACACCACTGGCTACAGGAACAAAGAAACAATGATCTCGCCCTGAGGGAAGGGTGAGGCCTGTCTAAAAAGGTGCCTAACAAGGACCAGCTGAAATGCTTAATGTTCCTAGAAGTAGGGAATAGCACCAAACAGGGAGAGTGGTGATCAATGGTACTGCACAAGGCGATATCACCTAAGGATTGAGCCGGGAACCGTGACACAAGGTAACAAAGGAGTGGCTCAAGAAGAAGCAAATTCAGGTCCTGGAGTGGCCTAACCTGGTGGCCAACTGCAAGAAACGTCTAAACTCTGTGATTGCCAACAAGGGTTTTGCCACCAATTGATAAGTCGAGGGGTCAAATACTTATTTCACTTATTGACATGCAAATCAATTTATACCTTTTTTGACATGCATTTTTCTGGATTTTATTTTTGTTATTCTGTCTCTCACTGTTAAAATACACCTACCATTAAAATTATAAACTGATCATTTCTTTGTCAGTGGGCAAACATTCAAAATCAGCAGGGGATCAAATACTTCCCCCCCCCCCTCCCCCCCCTCACTGTAGTACTGGAATGCAGCATTAGGTCAATGCATCTCTATGGGGAATGTTCACCACCTCCATGCAGAAACGTGAAGACGCTGAACGCCAATGCTGCACACAGAGCAGCACTGACCTAGGAAGCACCTCTAGTGGCCGTCTGGGTTACTGCCACTAGAGGTGTAAATAGTCAGCAATGTAAACACACTGTCTTTTCCCTATGGCTGCAGAACCATGCTATAGACACCAAAACCACTGCATTAATCTATAAGGGTTATGGTCACCATAGTATTCATTTAATACAATCTACAATTAGGATATAAAGTATTTATGCTCTTAAGCTACGTCAGAGATTATTTTATTTCGTATAAATGTGTTTATTGTACTTATGTATGAGCATTTAATGACTAAATATTGCATTTTGTTTGTATACTTCCTCATTTGTATCTATTGATTCAGATGTTCTATTCCTGTGTTCATTGTTTTTAATGGGGTAATGCCCTAAAGGTAAGAACCATGACATTCATTCAATTTGGCCACGCTTTTATTGAGTGTTCAATATTACTAATTTTGTTCTTTTCTAGGACCTCAGATGGTATGTATCAATGTGTCACAGAGCTCCACTGCAATAAAACTCAGTACGTTCTATTTATGGCCCTGATAAAACGTGTTTTACGTTAGATTGTGTAAATAAATGCTTCAGCCTTGTTTAAATTACTTCAAATAAAAATATATACATTTCTAAGCTCTTGGAGGAAAGTATATAGAAAATATAAGGTTTAATTACAAGCAATATCTCCTAACAACTGTCATAAGGATTGGTTAGGCATTGGATCTTTTTTTAAGTACCATAATTTATATTTGTATCAAAGTGCATGACTACATCACTGCTGTTAACAGTCACACAATCATCCAGGTGACTTTTCATAAGTCCTGCTTACTTGTTACAACACAAAGTTATGCAGAATGTATTGATATTCTTGTCTTCTCCTCAGCAAGGCCACCCAGTCTGCTTGTTCTATCTGCAGTTCATCAGCTGAAAATATCCTTCACGAACCAGGCGTAAGATTTCCACATACTGATTATGGAACAACAATTTGATGTTACTGAATACTTTAGGTGTAAATAGTCTGTAACGTATTTCCTGCCACTTTGTGATAATTCTGGTCATTCATTTTCCTTTCTAGACTAATGTATTTTAAAACACTTTTAAGATTAACTTCCTCTTGTTTACACTTTTGGTTACTTGTGCAGTCTTCTTTTTGATACTGGCCTGGAAATGATTAAAATGTTCACTAAACTTTCAGATCTCTGGATCTCTGAATGGACACTTTCTTGAGCCTGGTATCTAGATTGCAGTAAATATTAACAAGCCAATATTTTGCCAGTTTGTTTTCAGATGGTGGAGACAGCTTCGGGTTCATCACTAGATACAACTTCAAAGCACCTTAGACTGTCTCATGTCATAAATGTCATATAGATATTTGTACGAAGGCCTGGGTTTTAACAGGCAACTAAGTTTATATACATGGACCACATTTTGTTAGCCTCCAAGAAGCAAAATATACATGTATTATATGACAAGTGCAAGAATTAGCATTAAAAAAAAAAAGTAGAACTCTAAGGGCTCAGTAAAATTTTATTGTGTTTGATGGAGTGCTTCTAAAATGCTTAATATTTCTAAGGCTATATAGTATTCATGAATTAAATTGTAAGCTATGTGTAGCATTTCCACATTTCTTTGTAGAGGGTGGCACCTATGTTTTTTACCTAGATATGTATGCTTTTATTGAGTCAAGTAGTTTATTTAAGTTCATTTATTAAGGGTGTTTAAGGGTTTTTGAACTAGTAAAGTCAGTAGTGGGCATACAAGTAATTATTATAGCAGTAAGTCTCACTGATATGTGTTACAAAATCATGAAAGAATGTAAAAAAAACATTATCTTTTTATACTTTCATAAAACCAGTATGACATTCCTTTTCAATAGGATAATAGTGAATTGTAAATGGATTGTACTGTTCAAACAGAAATTGACTATAACCCCTTCCCGACTGCGGACGTATCAGGTATGTCCGACAAAAAAAACGGTCCTTAAGGACCTTATCAGGTACGTCCGCGGCAAATTTGAGCGCTCTAAGTGACCATGATCGCTTCCAGCTGCTCTAATGGTATTGCAGAGATGCCTCGATGTCGAGGCTTCATGCAATACAGCTCCTTACTGCCGGGCCACCAGGTGATCACTCCCTGCTCCCTCCGGGTAGCTCCACATGGCACCCAACAGTGTTGCAGAGCATCGGAAGCCATCGGGCAGGTTTCCGATGCTCTGCCTGTTTGCTGAGTGCCTCGAGGGGTCGAGGCACTCAGTGAAGATAATAATCAATAAAAAAAATTTTTTTTTTAAATGAAATAAAACAAAAAAAAAATATGTATTAACACCCCCTCGCCCCCCTCCCCCCAGCCATGTGGTTTCCAAGATGGCACTGCCTTTCAAAAGGCAGTGCATCATGGGCACTTCTGGGGGTGTCCCTAGCCTGCCTCATCATAGTATATAGTCTAGGGTCATCCAATCAGAGCTTGCCCCTATAACAATTTTATTCTTACTATGATCCCCATTTATCTGATCATGTCAACATTAGTAAATATTTACTTTGATCAGTGTGGATCTCCCTCTCTTCACTTGTGTTTTAGTGAGAGAGGGAGAGAGATCTGTGTTTTAGGTTGAGAGATTTAGGTAGTTTTAGGTAGGGATTTGTAAAATTGTGAGACCCAAACACTATTTTCAGAGCCATTAACCCCTATCTTGCCAGTGATCACTATACTGTAAATCAATGGCTCTTGCACAGCAGCACTTTTTTTGCTGTCTGTGCATTTTTTTTACAGATATTTTTTGAGATCCAAAAGCTTTTTTTAAAGCTATTAATCTTTATTGTGCCAGTGATCACTGTATAGATCACTGGCTCTTGCACAGCAGCACTTATTTTGCTGTCTGTGCATTTTGTTCAGGGTTACATTTTTTTAGTGATTTTTTTTGTGACAGATCACTAAATAAAGTGATTGCGATCATGCCACAGAGGTCACAGAGGTTGTATAGCGGTGAGGAGGCGTATGCCATCCTTGCGTTAGAGTCTGGCGCATCTATGTCTGACTCCGACCCTGATTTTGACCCTGCCAGGTGCTCAGATGCATCACTAGATACAGTGTCTGCTGTTAGTGATGTATCTAGTTATGATGTATCTGTGGCTGCTAGTCCCCCTACCAGAAGGAGATGTGCTGCTCCAGCTGGCAGTGCTGCTGAGGAGTGGGTAATGCCTCATTGCCAGAGGCCAGATATTCCACCCTTCACAGAAAATCCTGGCATCAATGTGGAGCATCCCCAGTTTGACAGGCTGTATAAAATCCGCCCCCTGATTACCCACTTCACTGCCAGGTTTGCAGAGGCTTATATACCTGGAAGCAATATATGCGTGGATGAATCCCTGACGAAGTATAAGGGAAGGCTGGGATTCAAGCAGTATATTCCTTCCAAGCGCTCCAGGTATGGTGTAAAGGTGTATAAGTTCTGTGATAGCGAGACTGGGTATACTCAGGCTTTTGGGTATATGAGGGAAAGGATAGCCACCTTGACCCTCCAGGATGCCCAGAATATATGGAAACCAGTGGCAAGATTGTCTGGGACCTGATATTCCCCCTGATGAACAAAGGGTACCACTTGTATACTGACAATTTTTATAGTACCTTACTTCAAGTTACTGTATTGTTTTCATACAGTAGCTTGCGGTACAATCAAAAAGAACCACACAGGTTTCCAAGGACAACTTGAATGCACCCGGCTATGAAGTGGGAGACCTCAGCTCTGCACCAAGAGGAGCAGTTAGCAGTTAAGTACATGTGTACCTTCTTACCACCATCCACACTGAAAGCACAAGGAAGCCAGTGTGCATCAAGGCCTATAGTCAGCATATGGGTGGGGTTGATCTGGCAGATTAGCTGCTGCAGCCCTATCTAATTATACGGAAGACAAAGGCCTGGTACAAAAAGGTTGCAATTTAGTTAATGCAGACTGCAACCCACAACACTTTTTTGTTGTTCAAAAAAGCAAACAACGGAATGAAACTGACTTTTTTACAGTTTCAGCTCCAGATCATTTCGGGGATTTTGTACCGAGATGCACCTGCCCCCCTGGTGGTAATGGGAGAGAGCAGAGTTGGGGCTATACATTTTATTTTTAAAATCCCCCCAACTGCGGCAAAGCAGAATCCCCCAAAAAGATGCAGAGTCTGTTTCAAGAGGGGGCAGAGAAAAGACACCATATATTACTGTCCTGATTGCCCTGGACAGCCTGGACTCTGCATTGGGGACTGCTTCAAATGATACCACACACTGGTCCATTTTTTATTTATTTTTTAACATTTGCCGTTCTGTTTTTTTTTGGTTACGTTTACTGTTCAATAATTCGGGGTGTCTACGTTTCAAACATATACACTTTCATAAATAAATAAAACTGGGGGTACGTAATAGGCCCCAAACTAAAGATAGGCCTATCAGATGAAATACTCTCGATTTCAACTCAAATTACAAGTCATACAATTGTAACTGAACCTTTCCAAAATCCTGGCGAAACGTATGCATGGGGGACATGGGTGTATTCAGGAGGCTTTGCAGAAAGAAACCTCAGGTGTTTTCTTGCAATAACCAACAAATGGCTCTCCTAAATCACAGTCAAAAAGCAATGTGCGTGTAAAAATGAAAATTAAAAAATTACCACCACACACTTTCTCAAATTTTTGGGGCTAAAACGGTTGCATCAAAGGCATCAAAGAACTCCATATACAATACCTCGGGGTGTCAACTTTTCAAATATATGCACGCTCATGGCAAGAAAATAAATTGTGATATGTAAAAAAGCCCCCAGAAAGAAGATATGTAAAATTTGAAAAACACAGAGGTTTGGCATTGTACCCCCCAAACAACCCAACAAACCTATGCATAGGTTGTATAACTATACTCAGTAGATGGTGCTGAATAGTGGGGTGTTCTTTGGCAGTAACACATAACAGGAGCTGAGAATCCATGCCTAAAGTAGAATGTGTGTGAAAAATAACACAAACAATTACTACCCAAAAGTTTGACAAAGACTGGTGGTAGAATTAGTGCATGGAAAGTGTTAAAATACCACCATTTGAAATACCCTAGAGAACCCGACACACCTATACTGGGTGGTATCACTGTACTCGGGAGATGTTGCTGAACATATATTGGGATGTTCTTTGGCAGTAACCCTTAAAGTTCTCCGTACATGTATTCTTAAATTGCCATGTGTTTAAAAAAAAAAAAAAAACTATTTTTAAATTTTTTTTACATTTGGCATAAATTGGTGGTAAGATGGTTGCTTAAAAAGTGTCAAAATGCCCCAAGTTTAACACCTTAGGTTGTTGTCTTTTGAAAAATATATACATATGAAGGGTTATTCAGGGATTCCTGACAGATATTATTGTTACAATGTAACTTTGGTTAATTTTGGGGGGAAAAAAAGGTTTGTAAATAGCAAAGTGCTACTTTTACTTATTGCCCTATAACTTGCACAAAAAAAAACATGTTAACATTGGGTATTTCTAAACTCAGGACAAAATTTAGAAACTATTTAGCATGGGTGTTTTTTGGTGGTTGTAGATGCGTAACAGATTCTAGGGGGCAAAGTTCGAAAAAGTTTTTATTTTGGTATTTTTTCCTTAGAATTAATAATTTCTTTTATAGTAAATTACATGATATAATGAGAATAATTATATCTTTAAAAAAGACCATTTAATGGCGAGAAAAATGGTATATAATATGTGTGTGTACAGTAAATGAGTAAGAAGAAAATTACACCTAAACACAAACACAGCAGAAATGTAAAAAGAGCCCTGGTCCTTAATGGTAAGAAAATTGAAAAAACGGTCTGGTCACTTAATATGTGGTACTTTAAATTCTCACCCCTAAATCAATAAAAATCAATGGAATTTCAATATTGTTTTTTCCCTGTAGTAGCTAGAATATGTGCTCATCTAAAGGTCAAGTACATTTATATCACAATGTATTTTATAATGCTCTATAATTTGTACAGCAACTTTAAAGGACCACTATAGTGCCAGGAAAACATACTCGTTTTCCTGGCACTATAGTGCCCTGAGGGTGCCCCCACCCTCAGGGTCCCCCTCCCGCCCGGCTCTGGGGAGAGGAAAGGGTTAAAACGTACCTTTTTTTCAGCGCCGGGCGGGGAGCTCTCCTCTTGCTCTCCTCCTCCTCTCCTCCCTTTCGGCTGAATGCACATTCAGCTGGTCTCATAGGAAAGCATTTGCAATGCTTTCCTATGGACGCTGGCGTCTTCTCTCTGTGATTTTCACATTGAGAATCGCGTAAGCGCCTCTAGCGGCTGTCAATGAGACAGCCACTAGAGGCTTTAGAGGCTGGATTAACCCATTTATAAACATAGCAGTTTCTCTGAAACTTTATAAAAAAGGGTTAATCCTAGAGGATAAAAAAAGGGTTAATCCTATTAAGTTGAAGTGGTCTGGGTGCCTAGAGTGGTCCTTTAACATCATCTGATTTCTTGCTGCATTATAAATTAATGTTATATTATGTTTAGTGTATATTCATGAAGTCCAGGCATGCCTAACAATGTATACTCATTTATAATCACACACACTATTACTTACTTGTGGAGCACAAATCAAGAAAGATATGGTGGCTATTTTCCCCACCATAAATTTCTTGGTTTGTTTTCTGCAAATAACGCCAAGCCTCAATAGCAAGCCAGTAACCAACCTCATGCTGATGAGTTGCATTAACAATGAAACAGTTGTCCATGAGTGGTTCACTGGAGTTGTATTTTAAAGCAGTTGTATACAGCAAACACAAACTCCAAGGAATCAGGGTTTAAAATTGAATAATGATTTCTTGTTGAACTAATTTGCATATGCCCACCTAGAATCCTTTGCAGTAGTAACATCACTGCCAATTTGAGATTTCTGTGGAAAAAGCAAGTCTTATGGCTTAACTGGTGTGCAGATCTGTGTTTAACAATGCATTGAAAATGTATTGACTATGTATATATAGTCACACACTCACACACATATAAATATATATATATATATACACAAACACCCCAAAAAAGGGATCTCATGGGCTACTTCTACTTCTAAATCTTTATTCTCAGCAAGACAAGTTCAGAAAATGGATCAATGTTAAAATCCAATCCAGTGCTAATGTGCTGCTAGGATTAATGCTTCAATGCTGTCTTTCAGTACTCATATTTTTTTTCTAAGTACTGGAGGGATTTAGTCATGTGAGCCAGGTCCACTATCTGTCAATGGTACATGCCGTGGAAGGAATTGTCTGCATCATCTATCTGTTGTTGTCTCAGGCAGTCCCTTAGCAGTTTATATTTGAAAGCCAACTTTGTGATGTACTTGTGGACATTCTGTGTTTAAACTAGGTCTGTGACCTTGACACTCATTATGCCCTGACCTCTTTCTTTCTGGCTTGTGTACAGTCTCTGGGTACCTGATTTTGGGTGGAATCATCCATTTATCATGAGTAGTTTACTGCCATTGATATTTAATATATGTTTTTGAGAGCTTTTCTGGGAAGCTCCCACCCTAACTGACCCGAATGTTCCCACCCTGCTATTCCCACCTTCTATAACCTCCAGTTCAGTACCAGGATTTATTTAGTCTACTACAATATAAAAAGAACGTGGTTCGATCCTCATTTTCCTACAGAGCACTGAAATTATGGAACGACTTCCCTCACACTTTCAAATCTTCCTCCAGCCTAAAAGCCAATAAGAGATCCCTCTCTACATATCTCAAAACGGAATGCACCTGTCACAGTTGATTATATATTTCTTACCTGTTCTATGTTAAATTTTATATATGTGTTGTGTATTAATATTTTTTTCGTACTTTTACTATTTTTCATGTTCCTTTTTGTAACAATGCAATGTTTGTGGACCCTGGACATACTTTATAACGAGATAAATATATATATATTTTTTTACTGTTCCTCCTTCTCCCCCGCCCCCCCTTCCTCCTTGTCACTTGACCTGTGAAACAAATTATATTATATATATGATATATATGGGAAGGCGGAGCCTGGAGTTGTGGGAGGGGTTGCAATGGCCTATATAACCCCTAACTTACCTCCATACCTTGCTGACAGCGCTTGGTTATTTCCAGTTCCGGGGCATACTTCCGGGTCGTTAAGCCGGTAATCGTGAGTAACACACGTACGAACGACCAAAACAGACAGTACGCATGAACTAACATGGGGAGGCAAGACTAAGTACATGAACAAACCACTTAGATGAAAGGCTAAAACAAACGAACAACAATAATCATACGAACTGCACTCACGAGCGGTTAAACCATACGAATGACGGCTATGATACACGAACGGCATAACATAGGTTAAGCTCACACGAACCAAACGATGTCAAACGAACGAAGCACATCATAACACACGAAGACATGAATCATAAACTTTCCTTCTCATAGAACACACATGCAAACGCCAATACTGCCATCTACGGATGCATTTGCATATGACACACAGATGCACAAATAGATATGTTATTAGCAATATGGTAACATAGCTATAAGTATATCGGGTAAAGTATTAATTCCCTTGGGAAAAAAAAAAGGGGGTCAGGTAGGGAGGTATGGGCATAGTCATTCAACTATATATAAACAACTTAAAGTAATAGAACACGTTAAAAGCAATGTTTAGTTGCGTATACATGGGCACAGAATTATGCGGGCTCAAGATGTCATTCCTAAATTGTATAAATGTCCGCACCATATGGGAAATAAGAACGTCTAAAGTACAGTTAGACGAGGTAAGATAAAACAAATATTGTCATGTCTTTGCAGGATTTTGGATTTGTTCTCAATTTCATCAGACAAAACATCCCAGCACAAGGGATTGACAGTAAAACACGGTATGTTAATCACATGCTCTTTCACGTGGCTGACACAAACAAGCGAATCTGATCTAGTAGAAAAAAAACCCTACACATAAACAAACAAAATAAGCCAATCATAGTCCAAACTGGAATATCACAAGCTGTTTCATCGTGTCCTCGTAGGTCAAATATTCATCACCAAGCTACATCAGCCCATAGCAAACCAGCAGTTAATAATACGGCACCGCATAACTTCTTATTCAAGGAAAGAAATTAAATAGAGCCAAAACAATTAGGTTCTCCGAACAGTTTTGAAAAAAAAAAAAATTATATATATATATATATATACATATATATATATATATATATATATATATATAATGAGGGGGGTTTCAATTTCAGAAATGTCATAATAATTCCTTTCATCTTAGGCCAAGCGTAATTAAGCATATACCTCTACAACAGCATCCCTAAAAGATACACCCGTCAGGTATGTATAAGTCAAGAATCATACATACAATACAACATAGGCATAGGAATAATAGTTAGGAACAAGAACTGCACCACATATAATCATATGATAGTCCCCATGAGACCACCAACCATCCTCAATGCAGAGGTATTCGACCATTGGTCCAACCCATAGTTAGAGTCTCACAGTACTCAGCCCAAAGTACAGAGAGCACCTCACCTGTTATGTCTGGTATACTTACTATATAATAATAGAGGCCCACCTTCCCGCCTCAGTGGCTCAGACCAACGTCCAATGCACGTTTTATCTACAAGAATTCGCTAGCAATTCACAACATACATTTTGTCATTCTATATAGCATGTCTCACGCATCCGACATAGGAGAAGATGTCTCCCCACCCAGCACACCCGCTAGGCCACCCACCCAAACTAAGGCCCCAGCAACAGGCGAAAATCAAAACAGCCCTTGCTCATTGAGGTCATGGACAATTCCTAAAATAGCTGCCGAACTAAGATGCAGGGGGGAACCATATTCGGCCACAGCAAGGAAAGCAGAACTATATAGGATCATGATGTCAAACTCCGATAACCCTCAACCAGGAACCAGCTCGCAGGATAATGTTAACGAAACCTTGGCAGGGCTACAAGCCACTATGACATCTATCTTGGCATCCATTAGCAATATCAGCCAGAGAATGGACAGACTGGAAGCCTCTGAGCCGGTTATTGTGGCCCCAGACATCAACCTTACTCCAGCAATTGAACACATAGCAGCACAGGGTAATGTAGCAGGGGCACAAGTCGCGCAGAATCCTATCACCCACATCGTCACATCAGCACACTTGGTACCTCCTAACATTAGGAAGGACATATTAGAGGGGAAAGATGTCAACTTAATCTCCCTATTAATAGTGTCACAGGACGTTTTGGAAAATAAGACCTATAACTATGGGGACTTGTCAGTAGTAATGAAAGCTAAAGATCCCAAACTGAGCAAAAGCTATCCATACTCGAGTTCGTTCTAGCTTTTGGGTTATATAGGGATGTGGTATGCACCAGTTTACCCCAATGTAGAGAGGAAGTGGATTTGTATTTGCACAAGTTGGTGGATCTGGCACACAAGTATGGTAGACATACCTTTTTTGAGTATCATAAGTCGTTTTCAGCCAAAGCAGCGGCAGCTTTGGTGCAATTTAACATCAGAACAGACTGGAGACACTTAGATTCCTTAGAGTCTTGTGCCATTTGCTCTTCCAACTCCCATGCCTTGTGCCCAAACGAACCCAGTCTACCCACAACCAGCTACGCAATTCCTAGTACCAGCAACACCATCCCAAAGACACTAAAAGACAAACTAGGTAGACCAATAGTCTTGTTGGGGATGGCACAGATATGTAATAATTTCAACGTGGGCGGCTGCAGCTTTAGTGCTGTCAGGAAACTGACAGGGATCCAATACGCAGAGTGCGCACAGAAGGAGGTACGTATACCGGACCTTAGAATGGCCGGACTAACGTAAGGACAAGCAAGAATAGTCAAAAGGTAAGCCGAGGTCAAGGGAGCCGGAGGACAGGTAAGCGAGATACAAGCCGAGTCAAAGGAGAGGAGAGGACAACAGGACAAAAGACAAGCAAGGGTCAAAACCGGAAACACAAGATAAAGAACGCGCTGAGTGACTAGCAAGCTAGAACCACGACAGGGCAATGAGCAGTAGTAAAGGTTTCCTTTAAATACCCTGTACCTAAATAGAGACCACGCCCCCAAAAGGTCCGGAATAGCGGTTCCCGGCACTTTATGCAAATGCCGACGTCATGACGTCGACGCTAGCCGTCGCGTCATAAAAGGGGGAGGAGCTAGCGCGGCCGGCGCGAAAACGGCCGGAATATGCCGAAATGCTAAGGGAAGGGAGCCCCTAAGCAGAGAGGATGTCCTCCCTGGATACATCACCAACAGGTACCCTGACAAGTGCCTGCAGATTGTTACATGTCTGCTCCATCTGCCACAGAGCTAACGCAAAGATAATGTGCCCTAACCGCCTGTTCCCCAAGAAATGACTGACGGAAGTAAAGGTCGACACGCTAGCTTTTTACCTAAACACACACCCATCCGATCACTTTTTTCTGATCACGGCTTTTTTCACACAGGGCTAGTAGCACTACCATCAGGTACGGTAGAATGTAAAAATCTACAATCAGCCACTACTGACCCTACAACAGTAGACAATCTGTTGCAAGCTGAAGTGGGGAATGGTTTCATGTTACGGCCATTCACACAACCACCGTTTATTTGGTTGGAGAACCAACCCAATAGAATCACTTATGGAAGTACAACAATAAAGCACGTTTAACCATTGACTTGTCAACGCTTCATTCTAGCACCACACCAAGTTTAAACTCACTCATACCATCTGAATAATTTTCATTACGATATGCTACAGTTGACTATGCCATACAAGCTATATTGGAAGCAGGGGTAGCAGCTTGGCTCGGGAAAACCGACATGTATATGTATACGTATACATCCAGTAAAGGAGTTTAAGCATGCGTGGGATAGGCATAAGGCTATCCTAACTATAAGATAAAGCTAGGGACTAATGAAAGTATTTAGAAAATACCCTCTTTATCTGAGAACTCCCCGGTATTGTGGACGGATGCTGCAGGTCATGCAGGCTTTGCAGCAATCTTCGAAGACAGGTGGTTTAGGGACGCATGGCCAAGTGAGGCACTAGGATTACCCGCATTTACCAAAACTTCGGCACTGTTCGAGATCTACCCCATAGTGGCAGAAGCAAAAGTCTGGGACCACTTATGGGTAGGGAAGGCAGTCAAGTGCTATACAGACAACATGGCAGCTTGTGAAATCTTAAATAAAGGCAGGTCATCATCACTAACCATCATGAGTCTGGTCAGGAGACTCACATGGTTGGCAGCCACACAAAACTTTTTCCTAACTTGCATACACGTGCCAGGTCACCACAATTCTGCAGCTGACGCACTGTCCCGTTCAAATTTTCAGGTTTTCAGGCAGCTACACCCAACAGCAGAGGAACTGCCAAACAAGACACCACTGTTCAAAGACCTCATCCTGGACTAAAATTACTTATGGAGCACGGGAGAACACTAGCACAAGCCGCACTATCTGCGAACACTAGATGCTCATACAACCGAGCTCTAAAATTATTCAACAAATTTTTCGCAGAATACCACCAAATCACGAACCCATATAGATAGGTTACTATGGTGGCATTCACCTCTTTTTGCCACCTCAACCTGAAACTCGCCCATAACACCATAAAACTCTATCTAACGGGGATACAGCATCATGTAAGCAACACATATCCCAGTAATAGAACTTTTATGTCAGCACACCCCATTAAAAACATTCTAAAAGGCATTCAACACGTAGAAAACTCTAAGCCTACCAAACGGCAACCAATCGATGCCAAAAAATTCAGGGCACTATCCGATATGATAGATACCAAACCATTTGGAACCCACACAAACAATATGATCAAAAGAGCCATATACCTGGAATTTTATAGGTTTTTGCGACCCAACGAACTCACCATAGGTAATGGCAACATCAAGTCAAATATGCTACACATTTCACACCTAAACAAAATAGGTGATCACTACACAATGTCATTACGACATTTCAAAACCAATCAAACGGGTCCACCCCTCGACATTCAATTTTACCCAACCGGTAACAATCGGTGCCCTGTACAACTATTCAACAAATTCATGTCATCCTTGGCAGAATAACCCAAACAAACTCCCCTCCTTGTCATACACGGTCACCCACTAACTAGGTTTACATTAATCAAATACGTGAGGTTGTTCACAAGAAGCGGGTACAATCCCTCGGCATTCACCGGCCACTCCTTTCATATCAGAGCTGCAACCTCAGCCTCCAGCCAAAACGTACCAGTACATATCATCAAAAAATTAGTCCGGTGGAAATCATCGGCATATAACCATTACATACCTCAACCTGAGAAAGCGTTAAGACAAGCATTTAAACAATTGGCGAAATAAAACCTCATTGGTAACAGAATGTATATGTATATGTATTATACATATGTATATGTATACGTATACATACAGTAAAGGAGTTTAAGCATGCGTGGGATAGGCATAAGGCTATCCTAACTATAAGATAAGGCTAGGGACTAATGAAAGTATTTAGAAAATTGGGCAGACTAGATGGGCTGAATGGTTCTTATCTGCCGTCACATTCTATGTTTCTATGTTTCTATGATATTTCTCTTTTTGCCCTCTTTATTTACAGGCCTACCCGTACATCTGTTTTGGAGTTGTGGGAGGGGTTGCAACCGGCCTATATAACCCCTAACTTACCTCCATACCTTGCTGAAAGCGCTTGGTTATCCCACCCACCAGGTTATCCCACCCACCACTCCATAAATCTTAAAAATTGCTAATTCGTGGGCCCTCTTTATTTAAAGGCTGACCCGTACGTCGGTTTCGGCACACCACAACCGACTTAGAATATTATACTAAATGCTTATCAGTATAGGTCCACAAGTTTACGGCTTTCTTCCCTGACCACAAATATATATATATATATATATATATATATATATATATACCAGAAGAGAAGATGACCAGCACTCACGGATTCCAATAAATAGTTTAAAAGTTATAAATGTATTAATCCATCTTTAAAAAGCTGATTCAATGTTTCAGTCCACGTCTGGAACTTTCATCAGGAACATGAAAGTCCCAGACGTGGACTGAAACGTTGAAGCAGCTTTTTAAAGATGGATTAATACATTTATAACTTTTAAACTATTTATTGGAATCCGTGAGTGCTGGTCATCTTCTCTTCTGGTATGTGCAATTTCCCCCAGACTTCAAGCACCAGGTTGAATTATTTTGAAGCCAGAGTACAAGGACATTGTGGAATATATATATATATATATATATATATATATATATATATATATAAATAATCACTGGACTAATACGGCTACAATCTGTATATATATATATATATATATATATATATTTAAAAAAAACTGAATTATTTTAAAGACAAACTTTCAGGAGAGCCTCCCTTACTCAAGTCTAAATCATTTCTGAGCAAGATGACACATAGAATTCAAAGTTGAGTTGTGATTCAGAAGTTAAAGTGACATGAGTGCAGATAAGACACAGGTTTGATAGAAAATAGACACCATTCTCTCAGAGGGTCATAAATATCTTGTGTGAAAATCACAGAGTGGGGGGGGGAGAGAGAAAAAAACAAGCATGCAGTGCAGAAGATGGTGCTAGAAGGGGAGAGTAAAACCAAAATAATTACTTATATAAAAATGCATGAATTCCCATGCAAGAGTTACAGGATATGCATGAAGGCCTATATCCACTATAAACAGACACACACACACACACACACACACACTTGTACATATACACAAGTAGTGTACAATAAGCCTGGTGAGATAGCTCAGTAGGCTAATGCATCATCAGTAGAATCTGTTCAACCCTTTGGTCACAGGTTCAAATCAATGTTTTAATTTATAAATAAATATAGTGTATATTGGATTAGCTGTATTAGTCCTGTAGACAAGATGCCAAAATACCAGAGCCAACCTGCACCTTTCACTTTCAAGCACATCTTCTGCTATTTATGATACCTCTCTCACCCCTTCCCTCCCCTTCTCTAATATCAGTTGTTTTAAAGGACCACTATAGTGCCAGGAAAACATACTCGTTTTCCTGGCACTATAGTGCCCTGAGGGTGCCCCCACCCTCAGCGTCCCCCTCCCACCGGGTTCTGGGGGGAGGAAAGGGGTTAAATCTTACCTTTCTCCAGTGCTGGGCAGGGAGCTCTCCTCCTCCTCTCCACCTCCTCTCCTCCCTTTAGGCTGAATGCGCACGCGCGGCAAGACCTGCACGCGCATTCAGCCCGTCTCATAGGAAAGCATTTACAATGCTTTCCTATGGACACTTGCGTGTTCTCACTGTGATTTTCATATACACACACACACACATAAATATACATAGCATAATAATCTGCATGCTATTTCTAATTCTTATAAGATGTCATTACCCAGCACCGAAACGGTTAACTTGCAGTCCCTTTAGATAATGGTAAGAACAGTCCATGAGAGTGCAATAAAAAATACCTCCTTTCCGGAGAACCATTTGCCAACATGAACAGGAGCCAGGTCAGCCAGACCACCCAAACATCTATCTTCAGAAAATAAATTGACCTTCCAATCTCACATCTCCACCAACATATTAAATGAATTAAGTCAACACGTAAGGCATAACAATTATTGTTCACGAAAGCATATTCCAAAATTACACAGTTAATAAAGCACAACTATTTTTTTATGTGTGCCTAGTTTTTTTTTTTTTTTTTTCAATCTTCCATTTCTTGCCAAATCCAGCGATGTAAAATTTATGCTGACTGCCTCCCATCGGCAAGTATAATCAGTTACTATATTGAAGATTTATTATCGAGTGCTAACTTTACTTTATAAGATGTCAGCATAGTCTACAATTAAGTGGAATGGGATATTAAACAATAGCTATAAGCTACAAACTTTTTTGGTAAAACGTGCCCACCTAATTTAGAAAAGTCAGTTAAAAGTAGTGTTAAAAGAGAACATTTGTTTATACATTTATTTAAATTCATCCGGCAGCTAAACAGTTAAAGTGCACCAAAGGAAGACGAACTCCAGTTCCAGCTGTCATTTTTTTTTTTTTATTAAATAAAATATTGTTAAAATTCTAGATAAAGTAAAATAAACAATGATATTTACTAGTAGACAAGTCCATTTTCATTTCCCGCTGAATCTAGATGGCTGGTGAGAAGAACCAAGAATAAGCCATGGTATTTATATTTAAACTAGTCCTACTCCATTGTAAAGAGAACATGGATGAAGATCAGAATCAATAAACAGTGAACTTCCAACTGTGACAAATGCTCAAGGAGCTGAGTTATTGTTTGTACCAAAACTAAAACTGATGTGAGTAAAGGAGACATGGGTTTGTGTTTATTTTGATACAATACACCAGAGATCACATATAGCAACAAACACAGGACAGTTTGTCACTTTGAGGTTAGGCACACTGCTTAAATTAAGGAACTTTAAAAGGTCCCAAGGACGAGGGTGGCCTTATACAATGAGGTTTAAGTAACATCTGATGTACAGCAAAGATTAAAAGGTCAGCATGAAAGACCTCAGGCTTTGTTTGCATCTCTCTGTAGACAGTTGTGGTAAAAGGCTTATAGCTGCAGCACGCCATGCAGGTCATACAGAGCAGTAAACATCTGTCCTTTTAGTAACTGTCAGCTTATACTGGAGGAATAGACAGATATGACAGGCATTGGATCTGCTAATAATTGCTGGCTAAAACAGGTGTATGTCTGTGCCACAAAATCATTCTTTATACAGTTACAGAAACGCACAGGCAATGCTGCTTTGGAGCAATCACCTACCCCTTTATAACACAGAATGTGACTAAAGGTTTTGTTTACGCACTTCTTGCCTCTCATCCCAGCTATGCAACCTGCTCATAATTGGTCTCATAAGTGCCCACCTTGCCCTTTATATAGAATGCTGCGGTCAGGCATACCTACCTGTTGTCAGTCGTTCTACTTACTTGTCACCCCTCTGTCAATCCTTATAGCGAGTTCATGTCTCCTTTAGGATTCAATTTAGGACACTGTTCACAACAAAGTTCACCTAGCATCCTCCAAACCATATATCCTTGTTAATTAGAAGCATTCCAATCCTTATTCTCCACTATCAGCTTCCAACTGTCCTATGCTCTCATCTTCAACTCCATTTCCACATACAGAACTTCTCTGATGTTACCCAATATATAGAATGACATGCCCTGCCCTTTCATTCTAATACAAATCAATAAGATCTAATAAGTAATCAATTCCTTGCATTGTGTGCTCCAATCAGACAACAGCCATTTTCTCTAAAGCTCCTGCATAATATAATTTACATAACTCATTGCGGGGATTGGTTGTTCACCTGCCAGCCTCTCTAGGAGCATTAAAATAATTAAAATAATGTTAAAAAACATAACGATGTAGATTGGTATGGACAAAGAAATCTGAGAACTAACAGTACCTGAGTAAGAGGTGTCATTGAAATCATATGGAGGATTGGACTTTTCACAGGATTCACTTACCGTTACTATGGGAATTGGGATTGGCAGCATAGTAACCCCAATATTAACAAGTAGACATTTGTATAGCCTTTGCAATTTTAACCAGAAATTTTATTTCAAAGTCTATCTGAATTAGGATCTTTAGCCCCATTTGGATTTCAGTGGCAGACTTACCATAACAACCATTCTACTTTGCACCATTACTCCAGGTTATGGCACAATTGTGTCCCTTGTCCCAGTTCATGTACTAACACCAGTACTTTTGTATTTATTCGCCATGTACACTCTATGAAATGACTTCTCTGATAGGTCATTTTATAGAAAACTGTGACTAGTGCTGTCAGAAAACTGTGCAGCAGCTTAGGTAGCAAGAAGATTAAGTCAAACAAAATATGTCTACCACTGAATACATTTGACTTTTATCACCATAATTTAATAAAAAAGTCATAAATGCAGATATGTAAGAGAGCAGCATGTAATAAATTGTTTTTTTTTTCTTTAAAGGGACACTGTTGGCACCCAGACAACTTCAGCTCATTGAAGTGGTCTTGGTGAAATGTCCCATGTACTTTGACCCTACGGTGGTAATTATTGCAGTTTCTCAGAAACTGTAATAATGACCTTTTAGGGTTTACTAATGCTTTCCTATGGGGATATCATAATGCAAATGCGCCCATTGCCGCGCATGTGCATTAGTTTCCCCATGCCGGCTGATGTAGGCGGGGGAGGAGCGTGGGCGAAGCCAGACCAAGCACCAAGGGACATCGGCACTGGATTCAGGTAAGTAACTGGAGGGGTTTTAACTGCTTTAGTGCCGCGGGAGGGGGGACGCGAGGGGGGGAGGCACTGTAGGATTCCATAGTTTAAGGAAAATGGCTTTGTTTTCCTGGCACTATAGAATCCCTTTAATTTTTAATTGAGTATGAGGCATTTGAATATAATTGTTTATAGATTAGGGAGCCAGTAAAGGGTTTTGCTGAATGGACTTGGGAGCTAGTATTTTGTATGTGTTATGATAAAAACGTTTGGCTTCAATGCAGATAAAGAGAAGGTACCACTAGTCAAGACAAGTAATGGTAAAATAATACGTTAGAGTTTCTGTACTTTGAAAAATGGACAGCATCAACCAATATTTAATAGAAGGCAAAAGGACTAGGCAAAAGAATAACCCCTTAGTGACCAGACTGCTTTTCAATTTTCTTACCGTTTGGGAGCAGGGCTGTTTTTACATTTCTGCGGTGTTTGTGTTTAGCTGTAATTTTTTTCTTACTCATTCACTGTACCCAGACATATTAATATACCGTTTTTCTCGCCATTAAATGGTCTTTCTAAAGATACCATTTTTTTCATCACATGATATAATTTACTATAAAAAAAGTAAAAAACAAATTTTTTCTAACTTTGACACCCAAAATCTGTTACGCATTTACAACCGCCAAAAAAAGACCCATGCTAAATAGTTTCTAAATGTTGTCCTAAGTTTAGAAATACCCAATGTTAACATGTTCTTAGGTTTTGTTTTTTTAAGTTATAGGGCAATAAGTACAAGTATCACTTGCCTTTTTTCAAATCATTTTTTTTTTCAAAATTAAAAAATATATCTGTCAGGAATGCCTGAATAACCCTTCGCATGTATATATTTGTTAAAATAAGACAACCTAAGGTATTAAACTTGGGGTATTTTTACGCTTTTCATGCAACCATTATACCACCAATCTATGCCAAATAAGTTGTTTTTTTTTTTTAAATGGTGATTTTTTTTTTTACACACATAGCAATTTAATAATACATGTACTGAGAACTTTAAGGGTTACTGCCAAAGAACACCCCAATATGTATTCAGCAACATCTCCTTAGAACAGTGATACCACCCAGGTATAGGTGTGTCGGGTTCTCTGGAGGCTAAAAGACCTTATTTGGAGTGTGCACATTCCAGTTTTCCAACTTGTAATTTCACAGCTGGTCATGCACTCATGTCCTATTTGAGACATTTTTAAGCCGGCCAATGTAATTTAACCCCATTAAACCATATATTTTTTAAAAGTAGACAAACCAGGGTATTCAATATTGGGTATGTTTTTTAGTAGCTACTTAGTCACAAATACTGGCCAATGCAAAAAACAATTATGAACACTAAATTTGGCCAGTGTTTGTGACTAAGTTGCTGCTAAAAAAGACTGAACATACCTCATTTGCAATACCTTGGGTTGTCTTCTTTTGAAAATGGTATGCCTTCATGGGGGTAATTCTCATTCCTGGACTACAACACGCTATTAAAGGCAACGTAACCAATCTGGCAAATTTCAATGTGAAAAAACAGCCTTATATTTGACCCTCTAACTTTCAAAAACACTTTAAAACCTGTACATGGGGGTTATTGTTATACTTGAGAGACTTCGCTGAACACAAATATTAGTGTTTCAAAACAGTAAAACGTATTACAACAATATCATCAGTGAAAGTGCTGTCTTCTTCTGCAAAATGCAAAAAACATCACTTTCACTGACAATATAATTGCTGTGATATGTTTTACTGTTTTGAAACTACAAAAAGTGACTTTCATTCTAAAGCACATTTAACATTTTTTTTGTTTATATTAAACCCCTCTAGTCACTTACATGAATCCAGGGCCGATGTCCCTTTGCGCTAGGTCAGGCGCTGCCTATGCTCCTCCCCGCCTGTACGTTGACATGTAAACTAATTCCTTAACATGTTAAAAATCCCCCACAATATTGTTGAGGGGTAAGTGTTTACTATTACTATCACTCTAACTTGTATGTTTTAGGTGGTAGGGTACATCACTGAAACATTGAGTTGTCTGATTTTAATGATATGTATCATAAATTCTAATTAAATAGAGGAGTTTTGGAAGTAGTCACTGTTCTCCACTGTTAAAGACTACATAGAGGTCTGGGAGGATTAATGGGGAAAAACCCTTCTGTCTTGGTTGTGGCTCATAGACTACGAGGGCTAATGCCTGGGCAAACTCCCAAATGTATGGCTAGATAACATACTGACAACTTTCCTTTTAGTGCATTGTTTATACTGGCAGTGTGACTGTCTTCACAAGATGTAATAATGCTAAAAACAAACAAGGAGTAACCAACCAAGAGCTCAGCCAATGGCACACGTTTTAATGTCTTATCGATTACAAAGGACATCCTGGCTTAACGAATGTGGAATATTATGTAAATTTAGCCATTTCAAACTACTTAAAGGGAAACATACATAAATGTTACATATACATCTCACTGTATCAAAACAGTGCAAATTTGTCATAATGTTCGTAACATAAAAACGAGAAACCTAACATTTTGACAATAAACATGCAGAGTTATCATTCAACAAACTAGAATTATTTTTTTTTTTTTAACTATAAATGTCTCTTTATTCTCCAAATCGCTATTTCATTTTTGTCTGGAAAATGTGTAGTTAATGACTCTAAACTATGTAACGCTACAGAAGAAAATTAAATGCTGGACAAGCGATGAGAAAGATAGATAAATGCAAAAGAACGCAAGCTTAGTTTCTGATCAATGTTTTAGATGTCTCCTTTTCTCTAAGCCTTTGAAAGTTTTGATAAAAGGAAATTTGTTAGGGCAGGAGTGCCAAATTCTCAGCAACTGTGAGCTAAGCTGCTAAGGCCCTGCAACTAATTGCTTGAGAGAAAACAGCCTGAAAGTAAATCTTAGTTCAATTACAAAATCGCCCCGGGAGGAAACACTCTTATTGAAATCACATTGTTATTGATACAAAAAAATAAAAAAGATCCCTATCAGCCAGTAAAAACATTGCATGCTACAATGTTTTACCTTTACTTTATAGTGGGTTAGATGATCCCTTCTAAGATCGGTAAATATTTCCAGAAGGTCTGCATATCATTCTGTTGTTTTTACATTTTTTGCCATTATTCATTCTTTACAAGCATAATAGTGTGATACTAAAAAAGATATCTCTTTATTAGACTGTGCTTTTGGCAAGGTAGGGTTTTTCTTGTGAAACTACTGCTACAAAAAAGTTGAATATATATATATATATATATATATATATTATTTTGGCATCTTGTCTACTGGACTAACACGACTAACCTCCCCCCCCCCAAAAAGAATAAAATTAAAAAAATAATTATTATTATAAAATGTGAGGTCTAGCAGTTGGTTTGTATATATAGGGCCCAATATTGTATTGACTAAAACTACAATTGTCCATGTAATGTATAAAGAGATTTGTAATTGTCAAAATTTTACAATTCAGTTAGGCTAACAATTTGCCTTACTGTAATTTCCTTCTTTCTTTATCATAATTGTGTATTTAGTGCCGTAATGCACTTTATTTATGACAAATTAGATAGTAACAATGTATCTCCCATTTACAAAGTATATGGGCAAAGTGATCACATGTAGCTGCTGATATTATTCAGTTGTTAAAGTTGCTGTACAAATTATAGAGCATTATAAAATACATTGTGATATAAAAGTACTTGACCTTTAGATGAGCACATATTCTAGCTACTATAGGGAAAAAACAATATTGAAATTCCATTGATTTTTATTGATTTAGGGGTGAGAATTTAAAGTACCACATATTAAAGGGACACTCCAAACTTTATAATCATTGTTTATTTAAGTGGTACTGCTGGTTTGCATCAAACTATTTTCTGTCAATTTGACAAAATACTCCCAGTGTCTTAATCTCACTGAATTATCTTGCTACCTCACCCTGTGAAATCCCATGACGTTTAGCTTTCTGATTCAGGAAATACAATGTTGAAAACTACCTGTAGCTCCCTTGGGGGTTAGTGTACCATGTCTGTTTAATGTCACTGTAGCTACTGTTGAGTACTTTCCTGGCAGTGGAAACCATTACAAAAACTATGTGATCTTACTATATTTCTATTTCTTCACTCAGCAGTGCTTAACTCAAGATATTCTGTCTGGACCCACTCCAGTTCTAGCCTGTTCCAATTACATTCACCATAATATTTACTAAAGTGAGAATTCAAAGGGAATTTCAAATATCCCAAATAGCATAAATTGGAAACAAATCTGCTGATTTTGGCCTAAAATTTGAAATTCACATTGAATTCGCACTTTAACGACTAACTAAAGTCAAGTTTAGAGATACAAACCCAAACTATTATTGGTGGACAGATTAGATTTTAGCCTCCCCATCATTCCCTGGTAGGACGCACAAAGTAATGGTTCGGAATGTTGGCTAAAGTGTCAATATGCCCTGATCCACAACAGCTGCTACAATGGATTATTTCTGGAAAACACAAAGATTTTTATTGTACCTTTCTATTATTATTTAATGCATATGCAGTATTATTATTTAATAGTCCACAAATTATTTGTAAAACTTTTTTTCTCCAGTATGCTTCATAAAACTAGAAGATTCGCAAAAGATTTTGCTGATGAAGTAGTTATGTCTGTCAACACACACACCAGATGTGTTAACTACCAACACTTTGCATTACTAGCCCAGACTTATTAATGATTTTGCTCGCACTCACGGAGGAGAGGATTTTAAAAACCGGGAGGGGTGTTAAATGGTGGAGCAGCAGCAAGAAGGAACTAGAGAAATTTAATTTCCTACAATATAATTTGGAACAAGCTGTATAAACATTTGAGTTCATAAAAATAAAATGGTTGAAAAAAAAAATACAAATGTTCTAATGTTAGCGAAATTATTCCCATCCAGAAACAAGTCTACCTTTTGATTCATTTTTTTACAACAGGTTAAGTGTTTGCGAACTATTTTGGATTAACAGGACTAGCAAATGTTAAAAAACACATAGGGCCGAAAAATGCCAGATTGGCTAAATGCTTAAAGTCCACATGCTTTAATCCTTTCTGCCGTCAATGAGGATTTCAATTCTGATGCTGTTAGATTGGTGACCTAGGTTGAGAACTCTTTTCAAAGTGACTTAAATAAAGAACATTAACAAACCACTTTTGCAAATCACAATTTTCTTTTTCATTTTTTTGCAAAAAAATAAATACATAGACTGCAACGTGTGTGTTATGCTTTTTTGAAATTGGTAGTATCTTCCAAAGATACACTGCAAGTGAGTCAAGTTTTTTTTTTTTTTTTTATTCTTTATTTTTGTAGTGCAAATAGAAACATACAGGCTCATCATGTCCCAACAGCAAATGGCAAGCAATATGGTACATAAGGTTGAAATATTGTAGGCAGGAGTATACATGCATATTTTTATGATATATTAAAGGACAACTATAGTGCCAGGAAAACATACTTGTTTTCCTGGCACAATAGTGCCCTGAGGGTGCCCCCACCTTCAGGGTCCACCTCCCGCCGGGCTGGATGGATAGGAAGGGGTTAATCTTACCTCTTTCTCCAGCGCCGGGCGGGGAGCTTTCCTCCTCCTCTCCGCCTCTTTGGCTGAATGCGCATGCAGGGTACCGTAATATGAAGGACAAAGGGTGCCAAGTCTATAACAGCTATTCACCGTTACTTCAATTAGAAGTATGGGCACTGCAGGTGCCTATGAGATTTTGCAACCCTTGGGACTTATTTGGGATTTACTTGGAAAAGGTTATTAATGCTATAAAAGACAAGGGACTGGATACACCTTGCACTGTAGTTTGCAAGGGCTATTTATTACAGTGAGAATTTTAAACTAATTCAAAATAAATCTTAAATTTAAGACCAAAAAAGTTGAACTGGAAGTGTTGCTGACATGGAGAATATTTCCAATTTGACTCAGCTACAATTCCCACTTTAGTAAATAGCTCTGTTAGAAACTTAAAGTTATTCACTAATGTGAGAATTTAAAGTGATTTGACAGTGAATTTCAAATTTAAATTCATGATAGTTGAACTGGAAAAATTATCTAAATCAGCTATGCTTTTATTTCAGCGACTCTGGTCTTACATTTGAAATTCTCTTTCAATTTACTTGGAATCTACTTTGAATTCTCACTTTAGTGAATGTTACTGTCACATTCTCAAACTGCTCGACTTCACGTCACAGGTGATGTCCCAGATCCATGGATCCACATGCCATCACACATGAAGAAAGGCCTGGTTACTATATATTCATTGTGTGGGGGGTTTGAGAAAGAGCGTAGACTCCCATGTGCTACACTGCTAATTATTTTAATTTACACCCCATGTATGTGAAATAAGGGATGTAAAGATAATTATTTGCTAGTTCCTCCTGAATTTCAGATTGAATGGAGCACTGAACTCATCACAACGTTGTGTACTATGATCACATTACAGGTCAATGAAGCAGAATTAATTATTCAATAAAATGCTCAGTTTTACTAGGATGGATTTGCAGAGTGGTTGTTTACGTTGCATTCTTATAATCAATGACTGGTAGCAAGCGTTGCAGCATTGATTTCCCTAACTCTGATATTAACCCCTTCTCTAGAGGTTTCTGGAAACAACACCCCCAGAATCTGAGTATTTTAGGTGTCCTGGAAAGTAATGTTTAATGGCATTTTTCATTTCAGTATGCCTATATAGTGTATTATTTAATGGAAACAAAACAAAACATTTTGTCTGGACAGAAAAAAAAAAAAAAAAATTACCAATTGTTGAGGTTAAAGAAAAGGAAAACATAGTTGTAAGTAAATAAATAACATTTCTTACCTTCTCATGTAAGTGACTTTTTTCCTCACATAGTCTATCATTCTCTCACTATGCATTGTCCAATATGCACTCACGTGTGTGTTTGTGTGTATATATAACTATCCCTATTTATATAGTATATATTGCCACATTGTCATGACATTACCCATACCATATCACCCATACATTGCCGCCATGTTGACACTTTGGACACACACAAATACGCACGCACACACACACACACTTTGATATATGCACATACACACTAATGTACATAGACACACAATGACGCACACACATGCATTGACAGACAATCACAGTGTGTGTCTGTTAGTGTGCATTGGTACCTATATGTGCATGTCTGGTACTGTGTAACGAGCATGTGCCTGAGTGTGTGTATCTGGCAGTGAGTATCCTTGTGCAACTGTGAATGTGTATCTGTGTGTTTGTGTATCCATGACTGTGCCTGCCGTGCATATCCGTGTCTGTGTGGAGGAAGCTGCTTGCACTGTGTTGTGTGTATGGGGGTGGTCGCTTGTGATCTAGCTGTGTGCATTGTGAAGCTGTGTTGTATGTATGAGGTGTGATTGTGTGACTGAGGTTAGTGTCTGTGGGGTGGTGTTTGTGGGTTAATGAGGGTGAATGTGGCAAGGTGGTTGTGACTGAGTGATTGTGATAGGGATCCTGCAACAGAGTGACATGACCTGGTGACTGCAACATATATGGGGGTTGGTGTTGTGACACGGTGTGCATGTGGCACGGTGCCTCTAATTGAGTGGGGGGTGATGTGACAGCGTGTCTGTATGCGAGTGGGGGTGATGTGACAAGATGTCTGTCTGTATGTGTGTGTGGGGGGATGATGTGACAAGGTATCTGTATGTGAGTGTGAGGGGTGATAACTGCAAAAATTTCATGTGCAATGTTTGTAATCATACAACAGTATGGGTGCAGACCCTGGCAATTGTTTAAGTGGTTAAGCCAGAGACAATTGATACCTCAGAAATGTACAACCTTTCAGGTCGCAATGGAAATAAATAAATTAGTATATAAATGACCAGTGGGCAAATTTAAATCCAGTAGCACTTGTCTAAACATGCAGTACAAGCTCACTGGAGTTCTTTTCCAAACAAAGCTCGGTATATAGTGTCAAAACAGAATTGGTTTCCATTTGTTCTTCTGTTTGAACAAAAAAGACCAACATCCCTTTTGATCACAACAGCATTTGTTTGTTTGTTCCGCTTGTTTTTTTTTTGTTTTTTTTTAAACAATCCAATCTCTTCAAAGCCTTTTATTTGTTTCTCATATAGAAAGTGAGCAGAGATAAAAGCAGAAATATCTGTTACCTTCAATATTTCTAACACATGTTTTTCAACACACGTTTTGGAGAAATACAAGGTCAATATAGTAAGAAACTTCAGAAAGAGAGACAAGAGAGAGAATTTAGTAGCATTTCTCCTTTAAAAACCGTAATGGCTTTTAACATTCCTGTAACACAGGTTGAGATCCTGTGACGCTATCACGCATACAAAATGAGCTGACATGATACATGGGTAGAACGCACTTATCCTAGTTTGCACAACAAACAGAACATTACAGCAATGATCGACTTAGAACTTGTGTAAATAATGCATTGACTAATATGAAGAACAAAATTATTTGGCATTAAAAAATGCTGAGCACATTAGATTTGGGCATTGATAGGAGTGTAGCAATAAATATTATTAACGTATTGCTATGAAATGGCAGCATAATCTTATACACAGTTTCTATTTAATTCATGATATTACATTTTTAGATAAATCATGGCATTTTGTTATGCATTATAATGTTTCTTGCTACGTGACTGTTACAGGAACACTATAGTGTTAGGAATACAACACGGTATTCCTAACACTATATTGTCCATTTGTCCCCCCATTTCCCCACCCCCACGATTAAATAAAGAGTCCTTCCACCAGGAAGCAACTATAGTGGCATTGTGTTACATTACAGTGCTATGGGGGGACATGGTCACTGCACCGAGACCACTTCAGTAAGATGAAGTGGTCTGGGTGCCTATAAATCTTTGCCTGTTTACAACAATCTATCTCTTATATAATGTTGTTTCTAGTCATTATAATTTGTATTTATTTTTATTTTTCAAATATTTTACCAGGAAAGATACATTGAGATTTCTCTCATTTTCAAGTTTGTCCTGGGTCCACAAAACATTGCATCGATACATTAGGGTACAATAAAATACAAAAACAAGATTAATACACAATATATGCAAACTTTTAAATAGAACAGGTAGGATATATATAATCAAACATGACATGTGCATTCTGTTTTGAGATATGTAGAGAGGGATCTCTTAAAGGATTTTAGACTTGGGGAAGATTTGAAAGTGTGCAGGGGGTCGTTCCATAATTGTGGTGCTCTGTAGGAAAAGGAGGATTGGGCCAATTCTTTTTGTATTGAGTTAGACTAAATAAAGTGCTGGTACTGGATCGGAGGTTATAGGAGGTGGGAACAGGCGATGAGTCCTGGTTTTATGCCCACTGTAATAGATACTACACCACATACTAAATAGGGGTTTACATTTAGCTTAGCTAAATGGTTACTCGAAGCACCATCACTACTTGTGATGTGAAGTGGTCACGTTGCTTGGAGACTGTATGTGCAGCATTTCACTGAGAAATGCTTTTTGTAAAGTCTTAAATCACATAGGTGTCTAAGGTGTCCCTCCACCATCATTAACCAGCCTGGAATGAGAGTTCAGACTGGCTAATATGTGTTCTTCGCATATATGACACAAAGTGTCCCGGCATAGCCATTTTCCGAGCTGCCCAGGTCCTGTGCTGTCTTATTGAATAATAAATGTCCTTGGAAAAAAAAGGAAAATTTTATTTAAAGGAAGTTGGAATTGTCATGAATTGAAAGTAAATTTCATAATTTAGTCTAAAATAGTGGAACTGAAATCGTAGCGGACATTGGCAATATTTTTTCAATTAACCATTAATGAAGGTTGGGAGGAGGCTGCAATCTAGTCGTACTGACTGAGACGCTGGATGGGTTTCCTAACTCTTCCGACCAAGAATAAAATGTGTTGCTTACAGAAGGACAAAATAAATCAGAAAACGCAAGGCGTCAGAAATCATCCAGCGCTGTGCAGTGAAGCAAATCAAGAGGTATTCAGAATGACAGCTAGAGAGACATGAGAGGTGTCACCACATCACTAATTTAAAAAAAAAAGGTAAAAATAGTAGCTTACCAAAACACACATCTGAATCACGCAGAAAATAAAAGAAGTACAAATGCCATTAATTATGAATAATAAATATGCCATCATATTTAAATCAAACTCCTACATTTCCGTGCAACCCGCTGATTTTAAACACAGGTGCTTATTAGGAAAACAGCCTCAGTCAAGTGTGAAAATGCGACACTAGACTATATAATGCCCTATGAATTGACCATCTTTTAAGTTAGCCTTTTGCAAATGACTTTAGCAGATATAGTTGGTGTGCTGAATTCATTTATTTAATAATAATAATGATGAACATTCATTCTATCACATTACTCCCACACATGACTCAATTTTCCCTTTGCATGTTTTATAAAGATTGTGTGCTGCTATTGTGAGCTAATACAATTTTTTTTAGATCCTACATCCTTACTCTCCAAATATTATTAAAATCACAGTTTTGTTGGCAATTGACAAAGTGTCCTCTGACAGAGGTATATTTTGGTCTTTTTTTTTTTAGACTTTATATTTAACATTTTTCTTTTCTTTAAACTATGCTCTGAGTAATATTTAGCAAGAAGCTTGTTTTTGTGACTTTTATGATGCTTTTGATGTTCTGACTTTTTTTGCTATAGATCTGTTCTACAATGTTGAAGTGGAATTTTAACCGATGTATCTGGAAGGCTGGGAGGTATTTTTATTTATTTTTTTATTCTTTATTTTTCTTTGTGCATGGAATTAACAAGCATATGTAATGTGCCACAACAGCACGCATACTTTATCTGTCAAGATTCACAATTAGGCACTGAATTTCTGTACATTGTTTTTGTTAACATTTAGGAATAAGCCATACACATTTAAAAGGCAAATTTTGATTGTCGTGTGATAGTGTGTTAGATGAGTAGCTTAATGCACATTAGGTGTAGCTTGTTGTGTATGAGTGGGTGGCAGGTACGTGGCCTGGCTGTCGTAGGTGACTCATGCTATACCACTATGGCAAGCTGCATTAATGCGATGAGGCATGAATAGATATTGTGTATGCTAGATACAGGCTAGTCATAAGCTACCGATTAAATATAGTACATGACTGTATAGTGTGTGTGCATAGCAGGCGAGGTATACATTTCTAGTGCCAGGCATGTGGGCTTGTCTCATGAAAAGTGCTAAACATAACATAAAGAAAGAGCATGGCTAATGAACAAAAGTAAAGTAACTTGGTCTAACAATGCATATTACATTTGCAAGCTGAGGCAACGATAGACAAAGGAACAGTGCACCAGTGATAGCCTGTACGGTGGGGTTATGTGTTATCACCGCTCTTGGGCTTGTAGGAGCATAGTCCGCCTCTGGTGCAGTCAATCTGGATTATCCAATGCCAGCTCTGGAGGCTTGAAAGGGGCCCAGTGCAATAGTAGAGTTGGTGCTGTGGCAATGCTCCATTTCCCGTAGGGCCTGGAGGGGCTCTCCGCTTTTGGTGAGCTACGCGGCTGTCAGAGTTAGTCCTTGCATGTGGGGTCGCGTTTCGTGGATCAGAGGATTCCGTTGCAGCCGTGTGGTGAGCGGGTTTGGCAGGCTTGGTGGACTCACTCTGGTGTGTGCGAGGGCGAGTGCCGGAGTCTGAGGGGTAAGTTGCCGTTTCCCGCCATTCTGGTCTCTGACCGCCACTCTGGGGGCCCTGTCTGGACCGCCGCTCTGGGGGCCCAGGGTGGGTATCTGTTTAGGTGGCGTCGGGTGGTCGGGCGAATCCATGCCACCATTTCCCTTAATGCCAGGAAGAAGTGCTGACCATTAGTGCGGAGTTTTGTCCATAGTTTGGCACAGAGCCAGTCAAAAAACTCTAGGGTGTGCGTAGGGGGTGTGATGAGAGTGCTTTTTGTCTCCTGTCGCGTCCCCGCCGCCATCTTGCTCTGGCCCCCATAGTCTCGCAAGGTTGCAGGTTTATTTGCTTGTGGGGGTCGCGTTGCTTGGGTAGTCGAACCCCCGTGAGGACCGGGATAACCCCCGCCGGTCCAGAGGCGGGGTAGCAGAGCAGTATTGGATTGCCGCTTTTGAGTAGGTCCTGTGCCGGGAGATCGGCCGCTTCCCCCAGGCCTCAGGCTGTGCTCTGAAGTAGGCCGCGTGGCCGTTTCAGGCGCTTGCCTTGTATTTCGGTGCAGGACGGGTATCATTTTATTCCCTGGGTGGTCCTGTTTCGTTTTTTGGGCTTCTCTTGTAGCTGGCATAGTTTGGGTAATCAGGATTGTCGTTTTTGTGTCTGCTAGTGCAAGAGCCCTCAGAAAGCGCGTCCTGACATCTTGGCTGTCAGGCCCCGCCCCCCAGGCTGGGAGGTATTTTAAGGATGAAAACATGGTTATATTTTTTCATGCCAAAAAATATTTACAAAATAAAATACAAAAATATAATCAAAATTGCCACTTTAGCTGGTTAACAGGAGACCAAATAACATGCAATAATGACATTTCAAGGTTATAGACTAGACTCATTACTGCCTTGTAATGAGACTGCATGATCTTAACCTTTCATAAGGAGATGGTTAGTTTATAAGTGCATACACCCACCAAGGTGGTACTTGGTAACATTCAATAAACATCACCTAAAGTGAAAGTGGCTGCACACAAGAAATCTTGGGTATATGGTGCAAGTCTGTGATGACCTCACATCCTGCCAAAAAGCACATGGAATTCTCTAGATTTCACCATTAATTACTGTTAATGAAAGACAAAGATGTACACATCATTACTAGCACCCTAGTGATTAATAATATAGAAAGATATTAGAGAGAATGTGTCAGGTCGCTGAGTGTTTATGGGGGGTAACCCCTGAACATGAATTGAAAGGAAAAGAAAAAGAAAGTACAAGAATGCCAAAAGAGAAAATAATTAGTTGTCTAACTGGAATCCCTTTAAAGCTCTTGTACGTATCCAGCAACCATAAATAGTTCTATCCAAAAATAAAATATAACTTTTAATTCTATAAGGTTAAAATCCTAGTTGTGAAAAAATACATATAAAACTAGGGGGAACGAGAAAAAGGAAGGAAGAGAGACTAATATCTTTGCCTGGGTAACCCCTGTTTGTAACACCTATAGCCCAGGGATACAGTTATAGTTAGGCTGGAGAGAGTAATATCAATTTGCCCAGTCGTATATCTCCCCAACTCCCATCACCCTGTGCCACCGTAGAGGCACAAACTCCTTCCCCTCACAGACGAACCGGTAGCCGAACTGTCTAGATGGCTACCTATCTAAGTTAAATAAAATCATAAAGCAGAGTGGGTATCTCCTGGGGAAAAAAGGTATCAGCTACAGTGTAGTCCCCTGTCAACCCCCTCCACGCTCTGCCACTGAAAGTCCCGACGCGCGTTTCGCCAAATATCGGCTCTTCCAAGGGAACCGAGTCTGAGCTGATCTGTGATTTAAATATCCCGCCCTTAGTCCTGATTGGTAAGAAGTCTCACCAACTGGATAGGGGGGAGTGAAAGTTACAGTTAACCCATTGCATCCACGTACAAAGTTGACTGGTCTTAAGAAATATGGAGAAAAGACTGCAGCATTCCAAGTATTCCAAGTCTCTAACATTAATTATTTATTTAGTCCAAGTATATATAATGAGCAGGCTTTATGAAAAAATAAATAAACCTTGGAGAGGAGGAGACTTTAAGATTTTAAACAAAATAGAAATGACGGGGATTTTTGATTTAGAAACTCTCTCCCCTTATGGTCTTAATATAGACTTTGAAATGTATAACTTTATTTAGATGTTTTGGATTTTATAATGTAATGTGTATACAGATATATGTATATGTGCAAGGTGAATAAGTGCAAGATAATGCATCTTGGACGTAAAAACCCAAGGGCAGAGTACAGAATATATGATGGAGTCCTAACCTCAACATATGAGGAAAGGGATTTAGGGGTGATTATTTCTGATGGCTTAAAGGTAGGCAGACAATGTAATAGAGCAGCAGGAAATGCTAGCAGAATGCTTGGTTGTATAGGGAGAGGTATTAGCAATAGAAAGAGGGAAGTGCTCATGTCATTGTACAGAACACTGGTGAGACCTCACTTGGAGTATTGTACACAGTACTGGAGACCGTATCTTCAGAAGGATATTGATACCTTAGAGAGAGTTCAGAGAAGGGCTACTAAACTGGTTCATGGATTGTAGGATAAAACTTACCAGGAAAGGTTAAAGGATCTTAACATGTATAGCTTGGAGGAAAGACGAGACAGGGGGGATATGATAGAAACATTTAAATACATATAGGGAATCAACACAGTAAAGGAGGAGACTATATTTAAAATTAGAAAAACTACCACAACAAGAGGACATAGTCTTAAATTAGAGGGACAAAGGTTTAAAAATAATATCAGGAAGTATTACTTTTCTGAGAGGGTAGTGGATGCATGGAATAGCCTTCCAGCTGAAGTGGTAGAGGTTAACACAGTAAAGGAGTTTAAGCATGCGTGGGATAGGCACAAGGCTATCCTAACTATAAGATAAGGCAAGGGACTAATGAAAGTATTTAGAAAATTGGGCAGACTAGATGGGCCGACTGGTTCTTATCTGCCGTCACATTCTATGTTTCTATGTATACAGTGCAATATGTATACAAATGGTTAATTTTTATTCTCTTTTTTTCTCTCCCTCTCTCTCTTTTCATCTGTTCTGTTTCATGTATTTTTAATGAGAAAAACCTTTGTTATTAAGAAAGCCTTTTATTAATAATTCCCATCCTGTAGATAAGCTTGTGTAATAATATGTAACACTTTGACACTTCAAAACCCAGTATATACAATGTTGAGATGATTTTAATATGTAATATGAGCATTGGTGTCAGTGGAACGCATATAAATGGCTGCTGGAACACAAAACCGAAGGTGGAACACATGAAAATGGCCGCTGGAACGCATACATAGCGAAATCGGAAGTGACGTCACACCGCATCAGAATGCAGATTGCCAGCACACTGGAAGTTCAGGATGACTATGATAGGTTAATTAGAGCAGGGGGATGTCTGTATAGTGTGAAATTAGGCGCCAAAAGACATTTGTAAACAGGGATTGTACACTAGAAGTTTATGCACCTGAGGAAGACGCAAATCCAAGTGTTGAAACGCGTTGTGCTTTTACTCTTTGAATAAATGGCACACCAGAAACCTTAATGTAAGGCTTTTTATATTTTTTGTAATAAATATTGTGATTTTATATTAGTCTTGTGTTGTCTTTCCCACAATTCTTTTTTGAGGGATCATCTCCAACTCACCTGGATCTGCATATTGCATTTAAAGTGATATTACCTGAGCCAGTTTCGATATAACAATAAATAAAATGTGAGTTGGACCATACAGAGTTTTAAATTGAACCCTCTTTAATAACAGTGTTATCCTATGAGTTCTCCTTTTTATACCATACAGGAATACCTGTGTCTGTTGCCTCCATTATTGGAGAAGGAATTATACTGTATACAGGTATAATTATAATTCACCTGTGTAACACATATGGTGGTGTCAAGCTCTGGGAGTTAGAGCATTAATATTACTCTAATTTTGCGCTGAGCACTTTATCTTTGTATTATATATTTATGATAGTAAGACCTGTGTATAAAAGAGACAACACAGGTCTTAGTGGTTGTGGTTCAAATGGAAACCGATCCCACTATCAACCACGCCCACTGTGTGCATATTCACAAATTGAGATTATATACAAAAGTTAGAAGATTACATTAAATACATATTATAATTATACTGTGTGCTTTTAGTGTACAACAATATTATTATTATACACTGGCACAATTCAAAAGTTCAAATGAGTTAAGTTTGGAACCCCTGAATGAAAAAAAAAGGGGGAGGAGGGACTCTTGTATTGATCATTTAGTGAAAAATTAGATAGTTTAGGATGTCTCATTTAGACTCCATTTTTTATTTACACTGGCACAACACAAAAGATCAAATTAGTTACATTTGGAACCCCTGAATGAAAAAAGGGGTGGACTCTTATGTTGATCATTTTGTAAAAAAATATTAGATGGTTCCGGATGTCTCCTTTAGACTCCATTTATTGGAAATTATGCCACATCCGTTATAGTCTATTATCGATTCTAATATGATGGACTAGATTTACAAACTGTAGATCTCTATCATTATGAAGTCTCTCCATTTATGAATGAATAAATGGAGTAAAGTTTAACTCTTCGTTCAGTCCTTTGGGGTGTAATGTCTGGAATGAGTAGATCCATCGAGATTCTGCCTTCAATAATGAGATATTGATATCACCTTTGCGATGATTAAGAAATATTTTTTGAATCACCTGGAACTACATTGGGTTTAGATGCATGGTTATGTCGTACATGTTTAGCAATTGGAGTCTCGACATGTAAATTGGTAATAGAGTTGATATGTTGCAAAACCCGTCGGCGCAGTTGTTGGTATGTTTTTCCAATGTATTATAATCCACATTCACAGTTTATAAGGTAGATGACGTTGGTGGAACTACAATTCATAAAAGCGTTGACAGCTATCTCTTTAGATGTTCTTTTGTTGAGAACAGTTTTGCTTGGTAAAATGAAATCACATGCCTTACAATGGCCACATTTAAAGAGGCCTTTAGTTGTTTGAAGCCAAGTAGGTATGGTTTGTGTGGGTTTCAAGTGGCTGTGTGTTAGGAGGTCCCCAATATTATTTGCTCATCAAAATGTCATTGAGGGTTGTTTAGCAATGGTGTTTCTAAGACATGTGTCATATTGCAATACCGGCCAGTTTATACTAAATACTTGTTGTGCTGTATTCCAATGTTTGTCATATGTGCCTATAAATGTGATTACGCCCGGGGATGTGGAGGCTTCTCCGGGGTGTCTTTGCAGGCTCTCTGATCTGTCCACAGCTTTCGTTCTTTGGTAGGCCTTTTTCAAAACCCTATTGGGGTAGCCCAGGGACTTGAATCTAATCCTGAGTTCCTTCGCTTCCTTTTCGTAGTCATTCTGGTTAGAGCAGTTTCTCTTAGCTCTTAAATATTGACCATATGGTATATTGGCTTTTAAATGATGCGGGTGGAAACTCTGCCAGTGAAGCAGATTGTTTGTTGCTGTGGGTTTCCTAAATAGAGATGTAGTGATCTCCCTATCTTCACATATATTTATTTTCAAATCTAGGAAGACCAATTGTCTCTCATCGATAACATGAGTGAGTTGGAAGGTGATATCGTTTTGATTGAGTTTGTCCACCATTTCCTTAAATTGTAGAAAGGACCCTAGCCAAAATATCAAGACATCGTCTATATACCGATACCATTTGTATATAGATGAGGTAAAATTAATATTGGACGTAGTGAATACAGTTTCCTCCCACCATCCCAGGAATAAATTAGCGTAACTAGGTGCACACGACGATCCCATGGCTGTGCCTCTTAACTGCAAGTAATATTGCCCGTTGAAAGTAAAATAGTTGTGCATTAGCACGAATTGAAGCAGAGTCAATAAGAAACTCTGTTCTTGCTCGTTAAATGTGTTTAGATTTTTCTAAAAAATAGGCGACCCCAGCTAAACCTTTGTCATGAGGGGTGTTATTATATAGTGCCACCACGTCTAGGCTTGCTAAGAACGTATAGGGGGGCACTATAAAGTTTTCCAGGGTTAGTAGGGTCTGTTTAGTATCCTGTATGTGGGAGCTGTGACCCTGTACCAAAGGTTGTAGTAGTGTATCTGGGAACTTGTTTGCGCTCTCAGTCAAACTGTGATTGCCAGAGATAATGGGTCTCCCCGGAGGTTTGCACACGTCCTTGTGCACCTTGGGGAGACAATAAAAGGTGGCAACAGTTATGTTGGACTGAGAGACAATGTACCTATGTTCGTTTTGTGTGATAATTCCATCTGTGCAGGAGTCTTTTCTTTCCAACAATGCAGGAGTCTTTTCTCCATATTTCTTAAGACCAGTCAACTTTGTACGTGGATGCAAAGGTTTAACTGTAACTTTCACTCCCCCCTATCCAGTTGGTGAGACTTCTAACCAATCAGGACTAAGGGCGGGATATTAAAATCACAGATCAGCTCAGACTCGGTTCCCTTGGAAGAGCTGATATTATATATATATAACTTAGATAGGTAGCCATCTAGACAGTTCGGCTACTGGTTCGTCTGTGAGGGGAAGGAGTTTGTGCCGCTACGGTGGCACAGGGTGATGGGAGTTGGGGAGATATACGACTGGGCAAATTTATATTATTCTCTCCAGCCTAACTATATCTGTATCCCTGGGCTATAGGAGTTACAAACAGGGGTTACACAGGCAAAGATATTAGTCTCTCTTCCTTCCTTTTTCTCGTTCCCCTTAGTTTTATATGTATTTTTTCACAACTATGATTTTAACCTTATAGAATTAAAAGTTATATTTTATTTTTGGATATAACTATTTAGGGTTGCTAGATAAGTACAAGAGCTTTAAAGGGATTCCAGTTAGACAACTAATTATTTTCTCTTTTGGCATTCTTGTACTTTCTTTTTCTTTTCCTAGCATCCTAGTGATATTTAGTTGGTGTTAAGTGGAAAACTTGTCATCTGACGTGTCATTGAGCCGTGTGACTGATCATGAGTACAAGAGGAAACATGTGATTGCAGCAGTTCTGTCCTGTTGGCTCACCCACCATAAGATGTTATACCTCACCTCTAAAGTGATATGCCTTGTCCATCAGTTACAGGCTACGGCCGCTATGCTTTGACACAAACTTTTAATGTTGGTAAACATTATGTATTATACAATAGAATTGTGATAATGTATGATTTTTAGTTTACTTTTAAATGTCCCAAAGTTTTTGTAAGTGCTTTTTTCTGTTTGACCTATAACATACAATTCTTCCAATTATGTGGGTTTTTTTTAATTGTAACACTCTTTAAAAACAGTTAAAGGGACACTATAGGCACCCAGACCACTTCATCTAATTGAAGTGTTCTGAGTGCAATGTCCCTGTCCCCTTAACCCTGCAATGTAATTATTTTAAGTTTCTCAGAAACTGCAACAATGGCATTGCAGTGTTAAGCACTTCCTCCTTGCTAAGGGACTTTTGGTTGCCTAACTGATGCTGGACGTACTCACGCTCTGCAATGCCTTCCTATGGGGTGGGCCTAATGTTCTTGTACTGCTGACCACACATGGGCATAACCCCCCTGTCAGGTGACTTCAGAGGAGGCGGAGCAATGACCCAGTGCCGAGGGAGATCAGTGCTCTAATTGGGTGTGTACAGTAAGGGTTTTTTAACCGTTGTTGGGACACAAGGGAGGGGGCAGAAGAAGCTATATTGCTAGGTATAGAACTTTGTATTCCTAGTACTATAGTATTCCTTTAAAGGATGAGTGAAATATCTAATATTAATATTTCACATGCCTTCTTGGCATGCTTTG
>OW240913.1:72544184-72594777 GCA_933207985.1 Pelobates cultripes | reverse complement strand
AAATAATTTTTAGAAAAAGGTTATGTAGATGCAGATCTTAATAGATCAACAGACCAAATAAGGCAGTTGAATAGAGAGGAATTATTGGAATATAAGCAAACAGGAGAAGAAAATACCAAAGTACCACTTATTTTTAATTTCAATAGAAATCATGTCCAACTAAAATGGATTCTTAGAAAGAACTGGCATCTATTACAACAGGATGGAGATATTATACCATATATAGGTGACAAACCCAAAGTGGTTTTTAGAGGAGCACAAAATCTTAAACAGGTTTTAACGTCTCGTTTTTTAGAAAAAAAGATAAAGACTTTATTAATATTCAGAGAGAATCATTAAAAGATTTTAATTATTGTGGAAACTGTATGGGATGCAAAACATCAGATGTAAAAGAAAAGAAAATTTTAACTTTCACTGCCCATACTAATTTAAAACAATATGGAATAAAGTCATTCATTTCATGTAAAACTAAAAATGTTGTATATGTGCTCGAGTGCCCTTATGGCCTGCAGTATGTGGGAAAAATGACTAGGTGTGTGGCCACTAGGGTGCGAGAGCACATATATAACATTAAAAGAGGTTTTAAAAACCAAAGTGTTTCCCTACATGTTTTAAAATGCCATGGTAAAGACCCTAGAGGAATAACATTTTATGGTATTCAGAATATTGCTCGACATCGGAGGGGAGGAGATACTGATTCAGCCCTTAGCAAATGTGAGATGGGCTGGATCTTTAACTTAGACACCCTAATATGGATTTCGAAATGAGTGCACTAATATAACTTGTTATGTTGAAATTCAAAATCACGTATAAAAAATTCTAACTATTTGTTTTTCCCTCTTATCCTTTAGAAAATATTTTAGAGTACCTTTTAAGAAAAGAATGAAATATATAGGTGTTGCAAATGAATAAGATTGAAGTGTTTTGATGTATAATTTTACTTTTTAAAAAAGATTAAATTTTAAGGGTGGTGTAATAAGATTATTAACCCCTTAAGGACACATGACATGTGTGACACGTCATGATTCCCTTTTATTCCAGAAGTTTGGTCCTTAAGGGGTTAAAATGTTTTTTGCTATGTATTTCTAATTGTTAAACGTAATCTTAAATACTATGTTTTTAAGACATGTTTTCAATTAAAATACTTGAAAGGGTTCTTGCCAGGACTCTCATATACATTATACCCAAATAAGGACTTTCAAAAATGGCATAGCTAGCCTAAAGTAATGATTGCAATTATATCGGGGATTTGGCAAAATATATGACGTCAGATTGAGATCTGAACGGAAGCGGAAATACGTCATCAAACAGAGACGGAAGTGGAGCAGAAAAAAGGCGGCAAACAGAAAGGCGGGAAAGAAACAGCCAGCACCAAATGAAAATCTCCGGTGGGGTATAAAAGAAAAGAACAGATGACCAGATGATACACTTTGAAAAACACCGGATGGGTCGAAACGCGTCAGTGTTATTTGGAAGATTTTTAATTTGTATGTATTTTTTATCCCGTTATATCTACTTTACTTTTATTAAAGTTACTTTAAAGTATCTCCAACTCTGTACCGATACATCAGTACTCTGCTGATTCCTGGCACCAGCGGTGGTATTTGAAAAAGTGGAGGAGTGGAGGATCACCTGAAGGGATATTTGAAAAAAGCTGTTATAGTCAGAGCCTACTATACTTAGCTCTGCAAATTGTAAGTTGAAATTTGGCACCTATAATAAGATTGCATATATAATACAGTATTATGCTATGGATTATTCTTATATTTAGGTGGAGCTCACGTATATTGAAGGACAAGTGTGAATAAGTATAAAATGTGTTAATATTTTATCACACCTATTTCTTGCGCCCCCTATCTTTATTGTATATATATATATATATATATATATATATATATATATATAAAACAACAATAGACAATCACAGTCTGCTTAAACTAATAACACACAAAGAATGAAATGTTGCCATGTTTTTATTGAACACACCATGTAAACATTCACAGTGCAGGTGGAAAAAGTATGTGAACCCCTAATGACATCTCCAAGAGCTAATTGGAGTGAGATGTCAGCCAACTGGAATCCAATCAATGAGATGAGATTGGAGGTGTTGGTTACAGCTGCCCTGCCCTATAAAAAACACACACCAGTTCTGGGTTTGCTTTTCACAAGAAGCATTGCCTGATGTGAATGATACCTCGCACAAAAGAGCTCTCAGAAGACCTACAATTAAGAATTGTTGACTTGCATAAAGCTGGAAAGGGTTATAAAAGTATCTCCAAAAGCCTTGCTGTTCATCAGTCCATGGTAAGACAAACTGTATATAAATGGCGAAAGTTCAGCACTGCTGCTACTCTCCCTAGGAGTGGCCATCCTGTAAAGATGACTGCAAGAGCACAGCACAGACTGCTCAATGAGGTGAAGAAGAATCCTAGAGTGTCAGCTAAAGACTTACAAAAGTCACTGGCAAATGTTAACATCCCTGTTAGCGAATCTACAATACGTAAAACACTAAACAAGAATGGATTTCATGGGAGGATACCACAGAGGAAGCCACTGCTGTCCAAACAAAACATTGCTGCACATTTACAGTTTGCACAAGAGCACCTGGATGTTCCACTGCAGTACTGGCAAAATATTCTGTGGACAGATGAAACCAAAGTTATGTTGTTTGGAAGAAACACACAACACTATGTGTGGCAAAAAAAAGGCACAGCACACCAACATCAAAACCTCCTCCCAACTGTGAAGTATGGTGGTGGGGGCATCATGGTTTGGGGCTGCTTTGCTGCGTCAGGGCCTGGACGGATTGCTATCATCAAAGGAAAAATGAATTCCCAAGTTTATCAAGACATTTTGCAGGAGAACTTAAGGCCATCTGTCTACCAGCTGAAGCTCAACAGAAGATGGGTATTGCAACAGGACAATGACCCAAAGCATAGAAGTAAATCAACAACAGAATGGCTTAAACAGAAGAAAATACGCCTTCTGAAGTGGCCCAGTCAGAGTCCTGACCTCAACCCGATTGAGATGCTGTGACATGACCTCAAGAAAGCAATTCACACCAGACATCCCAAGAATATTGCTGAACTGAAACAGTTCTATAAAGAGGAATGGTCAAGAATTACTCCTGACCGTTGTGCACGTCTGATCTGCAACTACAGGAAACGTTTGGTTGAAGTTATTGCTGCCAAAGGAGGTTCAACCAGTTATTCAATCCAAGGGTTCACATACTTTTCCACCTGCACTGTGAATGTTTACATGGTGTGTTCAATAAAAACATGGCAACATTTCATTATGTGTGTGTTATTAGTTTAAGCAGACTGTGATTGTCTATTGTTGTGACTTAGATGATGATCAGATCACATTTTTTGACCAATTTGTGCAGAAATCCATATCATTCCAAAGTGTTCACATACTTTTTCTTGCAACTGTATATACCTATATATAAATAAAAATAATTTTAAAAATTATACATATATATAGATATATATTAGTTCTACGTATATATTTATGTAATATTTTTACATAATTAAGTCTGTAATGCTCTCGATCAGATAGGTCAGATAGGAGACGATTGCCAGGGTTAACTGAAATGGCTTTATTTACAGGTTTTGGCATTACAGCAGTAACATAGTAGATAATAAGGATACGGAGAGGGAGAAATCAATGTTAAGGAAATATACCCTTTAAAGAAAATAACCAAGTGTGCCAAATAGTAAATTGGAGAAAGTATAGTAAGTATAACAAGACATGAATAGGAACTAATAAGAGTCAGGGAAAGAAAAGCAATATCTTATAAATCAATATGTTCTGCAATTTCCAGATTAGATAAGGAGTAGGGGTTGTTGCAATTAAGGTAGGATGCAATGCAGGTAAGTACAGGAGTGTAGATAATCCAGACAGGATGCAATGCAGGTAAGTACAGGAGTGTAGATAATCCAAGTAGCATGCAATGCAGGTAAGTACAGGAGTGTAAATAATCCAGGTAGGATGCAATGCAGGTAAGTACAGGAGTGTAGATAATAATCCAAGTAGGATGCAATGCAGGTAGGTACAGGAGTGTAGATAATAATCCAAGTAGGATGCAATGCAGGTAAGTACAGGAGTGTAGATAATTCAGGTAGGATGCAATGCAGGTAAGTACAGGAGTGTAGATAATCCAGGTAGGATGCAATGCAGGTAAGTACAGGAGTGTAGATAATCCAGGTAGGATGCAATGCAGGTAAATACAGGAGTGTAGATAATCCAGGAAGGATGCAATGCAGGTAAGTACAGGAGTGTAGATAATCTGAGTAGGATGCAATGCAAGTAAGTACAGGGATGTAGATAATCCAAGTAGGATGCAATGCAGGTAAGTACAGGAGCCATGATCTCTCACAGGAGCCAGGAACTGAAGTCATATAGTGAACACCAACTTCAATGTAAAGGCCCCCTACCTTGCCAGGAGTGGCCATTTATAGCAGACCTGTTTCATAAGATACATGTGATTAAGAGGAGACTAGTGACTACTGAGGCCACTAGAGCTGAAAAACAGGTATTGCCTTTAAAGGGCCGGTTATAAATGAAAAAGTCTTACTTGTCAGTCTGGGAACCTGACAAAGTCTTTTTATTAATTACAATTTGCGGGACCTGCCTGATAACCCAGGCAGAAAGTCCAGAGAACTTAATTTGCAAGCACTATAAATAACCCTGTAACTTTCCAAGACACCCTAAAACCTGTGCATGGGGGGTACAGTTTTACTCGGGAGACTTCGCTGAACACAAATATTAGTGTTTCAAAACAGTAAAATGTATTACAATGATGATATTGTCAGTGAAAATGACATTGTTTGCATTTTTCACACATAAACGGCACTTACACTGACAATATAATTGTTGTGATTCATTTATGGTTTTGAAACACTAATACTTGTGTTCAGCAAAGTCTCCTGTATAACAGTACCCCCTATGTACAGGTTTTATGGTATTTTCAAAAGTTACAGAGTCAGATATAAAGCTTGTGTTTCAGTTTTTTCACATTTGCCAGATTGGTTCCGTTGCCTTTGAGACCGTATGGTAGTCCAGAAATAAGAATTACCCCCATGATGGCATACCATTTGCAAAAGGAGACAACCCAAGGTATTGCAAATGGGGTATGTCCAGTCTTTTTTAGTAGCCACTTTGTCACAAACACTGGCCAAAATTAGCGTTCAATTTCTTTTTTTGCAATTTTCACACATAAACAAATATAAATTCTTACTTTGGCCAGTATTTGTCAAATAAGTAGTCTGGTGCAATGCTATTCATCATTTACCAGAACTCAGATATGCTAATGTTTCTAAAATTGTCTCTTGTTTTCAGAGGCTAAAATAATATACTGATACCTGGCTGAAGGGCAGTTATGCTATATGTTTTCTACTTCCTCAAATAATATGTTTGCTTTTTCATCCAGGTTTTGGAGCAGCAGAAAGTAATTGATATTGATTTTCAGAATTAATTGGGATAGCCTCAAAGTAAAGGGGTCTCTTAATTAGTGCTGGATCATTGCCCTCTGATGTGAATTAACTCGCAAAATTCAGCTTCTTTTCTTTGGCGTTTAATCGAACTCTTTTACCCAGAAGAACTATTTTAGCCAAGCAACAGTTAGACAACCTGATAATATACGCAAAACCCTATCCATCTTGTATCTTAATAAAAATGGCAAAACTTAATTCAGCAGCAAGATTTATTAAGTGATATCCAGTAGAGTTGTGAATGCTGAGAAAATTAGTTTCAGCTGAACCATTTTAATCGAAAATGTAAAAAATTCTGGGACGGACACATTTTGGCCAGATGTCGGTTTGGCTCAATTTGATTGATTAATTCAATATTTTTGCATAAGCTTTCCAAATAAGTTAAGATTTTGAAAAATATTTTATATTTTTTAAGATATTCATATTTTTTTAAATAAATTATATAATGAAAAAAAATATTTTAAAGGTTTATCCAAAGATATTAAATCTTTTGAAGAGCTTATCCAAAAATATTAAATCAAGGCCTTCATCTGTTGTCAACTGTTAGTGATCATGTACTTACTATAGCTTCATCCTCTAGGTGTTGACAAGTGTGGAACCTAGTACAGGACTTTAAATTTTTAAGCATGTAGAGGGGCCCGTTTGCATGCCACTTTTGTAAACCGCAATTTGAGTATGTTTCTGTTTTCTATTTGATAGTTGGGACTTTATGGGATAAATTTAATTTTGCATTGTTTGCAACACAAAACTAAACTTAGCACACGTGTACACATTATTAGGTGGATAGGAGATTCTTTCATTGTTGAGACAACTGCTCTACAAATTCTCCAAGAAAGGGCATGATATCATGATAAACATTTGTATTACAAAATATGCTGCAATAAGAAGAACCTGTAAATATGTAATATTTCTCACAAAGGGAACTTCTAAAAAAGGTTTCTAAAAAAGTAAATATTTTTATGTTACAATTTGCACAATGAAATATACTACTTTAAAGCGGCACTGTCATGGCTGAATCCCATTTTTTTTTAACTCCCCTCACAACTCTACTACATCTAATTGTCCCCCTAGTTACCCCCAAATGCCCCAAAGCCCTCCATCTATTTTTAAATCTTTATTTTCTGCCCGGTCAGGTCCTGGGTGCCACCATCTTTGTGTGGGTAGATGAAGGCCCATGAGCGGTGGGTGAGGGCCCTAAATTACAATAAGGGGGGGAACCTATTGTCCTCCCCCCACCCGTACTCATGAGCAGTGGGTGGGGCTCTAAATAAAAATGGAGGGGTGGGTGGGGGCTAAATGTAACCCCCCCAGGTGACTAGGGGTCCCCAAGCCCCTAGTCATCCCCTCAACCTTTTTTGAGGCTGAAAAAAGGTTTTTAGAAAAAAGAAGACATCACATGGTAAGTTTATTTTATTTACAGGTATTTAGTTTTATTATTCCCCCCTCAATATATTTAGGATGAAGGGGGTAGGTAGGAATTTATTAAATTTTTTTGGGTGGGGGATGACTAGGGGCTTTGGGACCCCATGTCACCTGGGGGGTTACATTTAGCCCCCATCTGCTGCCCATGTGTAGGGGCTGGTGGGGAGGACAATAGGTCCTCCCCTTATTGTTATTTAGGGCCCCCACCCACCGCTCATGTGTGGGGAATGGGGGGGAGGGCAATAGGTCCCCCACATTTTTATTCAGGGCCCCCACCCGCCACTTATGGGTGGGGGCCTGGGGGGGAGGAAAAAAATGGGGGGATATAATTTTCATTTAGGGCCCCCACCTGCCGCTCATGGGTGGGGGCTGGGGGTAGGGAAATAAGTCCCCCCCATTTTCATTCAGGGCCCCAACCCACAGCTCAAGGATGGAGGCTGGGGGTACAATAGATCCCTCTCTATTTTAATTTATGGCCCCACCTGCCACTCATGGGTGGGGCTGGGGGGGCAATAGGTCCCCCCATTTACATTTTGGGCCACCACCCGCCGCCCATGGGTGTGGGCCGGGGAGGAGTACAATAGGTCCCCCATTTTCATTTAGGGCCCCACCCGCTGCTCATGGGTTGGGGCCGGAGGGGATGCTAGGTCCCCCATCAGTTTAATAGCCCCCACTCATGCAGCTCAGGAGGGGGGACACTTTTTTTTACAGCCACAGGCTGCTAACTGTTTTGTAGACATGCCCCTACTCGCGATATAGCGAGTAGGGGCAGAATTTACTAATACCAAGTAATCTTTACTTGGTATTAGTACATTTGGCTGAAAGACCAATTTAGGTCTTTCAGACTTTTGGTAGATAGCTCCCTGATACCGTGGGAATTTGGGAATTATTTACTAAGGGGCTGCAAGATGCAACCGCGGCACAAATAGATCAGAATTGTATTAATTTGAATGAAATTCCGATCAGAACAAAGTCCCGAATTGCGTCCTAACACGAATAGCAAAACTGTTCTCATTCTGTTAGGACGAAATTCTGTAGTTTCGCCGGCATTCTGTCTAAATGACAGGACGTTCGGGAATACTGGCAGGAAGTATTGTGAGATCACGGAGGAAAGGTAAGAATTGTGGGGAAATTTTTCTGACGACAGGAAATGGAGCACACTTTGCTCCTCTGCTGGTCAGAGATGGTCAGGCGTAGAAAACCTCCATAAGACAAAACAGTCCCTACTTTGTCTTATGTTTTAAAGAAAACTAGAGCAGACAGGAAGAAATGAAGAACAGATCCTGACAGAGGGAGTGAAGAGGAATTGATTGGAGAGAGGTAGGTTCGGCATGGCAGTGCCGCTTTAATTATTTTTCGGCTATCGGTGAAAATCGGTGAAAGATAATCTAGAAAAGATACATTATCGAGTCACTATTTGAAGATGAGCAATAGTACATCTTGTTAGTGTTTACAAAGAATCACAGATTGGTAATGAGAGAAATGATCTTTTTAAGATAATCTAGTGAATCCTTAAGATAGGTTTAATTTTCCCTGAAATAAATTACTACTTCTGGCATGAAACATTGTGTTTCTCTATTATTAGGCACATGTGCAAAAGGCTACTTTTAATCACACATTTAACTTCGGTACATATTTCTCTTCCTGCATTTAATTTGCCTGGGTTTGTAAATCTTAATTTACTGAAAGTAAAAGAAATTCAATTTACAAGTGTAGGGTCAATGCATTCCAACAAGGGACTCAATAGATATATAATGCGACTACCACACAGCTTTATTTAAATGCTGTTAAAATAATCATTGGATATACTTTCTTAATAATATTCATATTTTTACTACTAATTTAAAAACTCTTTTCCCAGGAACTAACCAATTTCCGAAATATCATAAAACACGTGCAGACACAAGACTGTTTAATTATTCAGGGTTTTGGGACTTTGTCTAGATTTTCATATATAATAAAAATAAATTACTTACTCCACATCCAGTTTCAAGCTGGTTGCAGAACTGCCACACTGATTTCACACTCCTCACCTTCTTTCTGATGAGCCTCAAAATGCTTTATTTAGGGCACATGTTATTGCATGGAAGGTCCGTGCTCCTGTTTGTCAATTGCTTTAACTGGTTGTCTAGTAAATAGTTTCATGAGTCTCAATAAAGATGAAAGGGTATACAACTGTAAATTAAAGCTTGTTTATTTCCCACTGGAAGATAGGGTACTTTCCATGCCAACTTAATTTTTTTCCGACTTGTAGTTAAGCAGCTGCCTGTTACATTGGATGTTGGGGACAGAGGGATGGACACCTTTTAACTTTATGTGTATTCCACTAAATGTGCTATTGATAAATGCAAGACAGACAGACAGATGGATCATAGAAGTAATCACAGGTGGTTCTAGTAATGTTTGTTGGTTTTGCGTCATGTTTTATACATGAATGTGTGTATATGTTTTCATTTTGCACTTAAATATATCTGTTCCATTATTTTTAATTGATCTTATGATTGCTCAAATTACTATATTGTATAATTTATTTATTATATACTCCGAGCCCTTTTGCTTTGGGACAATGTTAGGGTCTTTTGATGCATAATGTCTATGGAATTTAGGTATCTATTAAAATGTTATACCTTGTTTACTATTGACATTACGGAACTGTAAGTGGTGGATTCAGATGTTTTCATAGTTGTCTGTTGTGTAGATATATATGTTAAGAAGCAATCACAGTTATGCAGACTAATTAATCTGGTTTCTAGGAGAGATTTGGTCAGCTTTAACAGTTTTTCTGATTTAAGATTATGATTAAGATTTGTGTAAAGTGGTGCTATGTATCCATGGTAATGTTAGGGACTCACCACCTGCAATTCAAATATTAGGATAAATTTTATTTTCATGCTAGTCAAATGGAGCTTTAAATCAAGTGCATATGTTTTTGGACTGAGTGGGGTTGCTAATTTGTTACCCTGCCCAGAGCACTATGAAGTCTTACTCTAGGATTCAAAGTTAATCCTTCAAGTTTTGCACGTGTGTGCTTCTCTAGTCACTGGAGTAATAAGAAACAAATATGAATGCAAAATAAACTATGCTGATTTAAAACGTAGGAAACAAAACCTCATATTTGTGTTTGAAGATAATGTGATATTGTGAATTTAAAAAAAAAAAAGTAAGAAAAAGAGCCCTAGGATATCATGAATGAGGTTTAAATTAAGTAAATGAGCGCTGGTTTCTGCTGTCAGAACACAAATATGCAAACATTAGGGCATAAAAGAAAACTGTTCAGAGAAAATGATCAAATGTGTAACAGGAAAAATTCCAAAGAAACTGAGCTAAAGATCTACGTACCATTAATTCAACCTGTCTTGCTGATTTCAGATGATAAATGAGCACCTTTCTATAATTTACATGCAATAAATGCAACTCAGTACAAACTTATTTAGCTCATAACTGGGATAAAAGCTAAGATTTTTATTTCCCTGTTCTAACATGAAAGACCACTAAAGAGTATCACCTTATAAGCAAGCGCTGTGATCCCTTATTTCAGAGGATTATACTCCTATGCATTTACTTATCTGGTGAAAATGCTTAAAAACCTTTTCAAACTACAGACTCGATTACAGGAAATATCACACGACCCCTTCATCATTCCAAAGTCAAAAGAGGAAGGCCATTTTGTAGGAGAATAAAACATCATGACCCCAATATATGTTTGGAAAATAGAGAAAGTTACATGTAATCCTTCTGGTTAAAGGCTTCAATATTATTGTGTAATATGTTACATTAATAAATGGCGAAATAGAAAAACTCAAAATCCACCAACCATTGAATGAACGACAATAAGGCCCTGAATAAATTCCTGTTGAGATATTTGTTTTCTTGCAAAAAACAAGCGAACAATAATTTGCAAAAGTGCAATCTACTTTACACATATTCAGAATTTTATACTTTGTATTGCGTTCAGATGCTAAAACACTGATTTGAAACCAGACACGAACACCTCCAACCGAATGATACAAATTCGGTCAGATCAACTGAATTCCTATTGGAATTGGCTTTGGTAAATATGAGAATTGCCATTCTGATCGGAATTTGGACATTTTCATTGAATTTTGAATAAATAACCCTGCAAATGTTTGTTGTTAACTAAGATATTGATTACCATAAACTGGAAATCTAATGATATGCCCACCTATCACTATACTGTTAACCTCCTCTTAACAAGAGATATTGAACTAACAACAGTTAGGTTATGTATGTGACATTGATTATACATCTGATTTAATAATATTTGGAATCATGTTCCCTCTTCATGGCAAAACTTAACAGATATGCATATACCTCATCCACTGATGCTATGGGTATCCCTAGAAAGAAAAATGTTAACTCTAAATAAATGGAACAATGGTGTGATGTGAACTTTGTATAAGGTTATGTACTTTTTGTGCAGTCTTTTCTAATTTTCTTTATATTTATTTAAACTTTAGCCTTTTCAGAGGCTTTTGTGTATGTATATTTTCACATGAAAAACCAATAAACATTCTAATTTGAGGTAAAAAAGATGCTGACATATAAATTGGCTCACACTTGTCAGGAAAATATGTATTGTGATAATTATTCTGATGGCATTTAATGAGTTTATCATTTTCTTATGACTATTCTGTTTAGATGCTGCATGCTGTGCAATTTGTATTGAACTGCTTTTAATTAAAAGGGAAAATGGGCCAATCAGGGTGTGGCAACATATTTACACAATATAAATAGTAAGGATACATTTTGCAGAACATAACAGATCTATTTTTCAGGCATATTTTCCTGTCATTCAGTTTACAGATGAATTAAAAAAATATATATATATATATATATATATATATGTATTAAGGCAGTTTTGCCTGTATTTGTGGGAGGGGCTTAAATTAATTCACTCCCCTATATAAGGGACACCCCTTACCTGACTCATATCGCTTGAGGTCAGCATCAGAATGATTTCCACTTCCGGGTCATCCAGACGCCATTTTACCTGATTACTCCATGAGGTTTTCTAAGCAGAGCTGTGTCAGGAATCCAGCCACAGGCTTTTCCGGCCTACCACCTTCTTTCTTCAATCCATCGCCGTGGATGGTGTCCAAGTGACCCACAAACAGTAAGTCGACCTACCCGTTACGCCAGGCATCAGTCCCACGGCACCATGCACGGGTCAGGTCCTCACTTTACGGCTGCATTTTGTCTATGTCTGTTCTAAAACCATTGCATGTTCATGCATATCATTCGTTTAAACCCCCTACCGGTCTTTGGGTGTACTACAGGCTTCTTAGACATTATTGCATTTCATGTACAAACCAACGAACCACTGCATTTTCGCCTACACACTGACCCCTACCGGTCTTTGGGTGTACTACAGGCTTCTTAGACATTATTGCATTTCATGTACAAACCAACGAACCACTGCATTTTCGCCTACACACTGACCCCTACCGGTCATTCGGTGTACTACCGGCTTCTCAGACATTATTGCATTTCATGTAAAAACCAACCAAACACCGCATTTTCACCTACACACTGACCCCTATCGGTCATTCGGGGTACTACAGGCATCTTAGACGTTTTTTGCATTTTCATGTACAAACCAATAAACCACCTCATTTTCACCTACACACTGACCCCTACCGGTTTTTGGTGTACTACAGGCTTCTTAGACATTATCGCATTTCATGTACAAATAAACGAATCACTGCATTTGCACCTACACACTGACCCCTACTGGTCATTTGGTGTACTACAGGCTTCTCAGACATTATTGCATTTCATGTACAAATCAACGAATCACTGCATTTGTGCCTACACACTGACCCCTACTGGTCATTTAGTGTACTACAGGCTTCTTAGATATTATAGCATTTCATGTACAAATCAACGAACCACTGCATTTGCGCCTACACACTGACCCCTACCGGTCATTCGGTGTACTACGGGCTTCTCAGACATTATTGCATTTCATGTATAAACCAACAAACCACTGCATTTTTCACCTACACACTGACCCCTATCAGTCATTCGGTGTACTACAGGCTTCTTAGACGTTTTTGCTTTTCATGTACCAAACCATAAACCACTGCATTTTCACCTACACACTGACCCTTACCAGTCATTCAGTGTACTACAGTCTTCTCAGACATTATTGCATTTCATGTACAAACCAACGAACCACTGCATTTGCGCCTACACACTGACCCCTACAGGTCATTCAGTGTACTACAGGCTTCTCAGACATTATTGCATTTCATGTACAAACCAACTAACCACGGCATTTTCGCCTACATGCTGATCCCTACTGGTCAATCAGTATACTACAGGCTTCTCAGATTTTATTCCACTTCATAAGCAAACAAACGAACTACAGCATTTTCGCTTTTATACTGACTCCTATCTGTCAAATGGTAGCATTAACCCCTTAAGGACACATGACATGTGTGACGTGTAATGATCCCCTTTTATTCCAGAAGTTTGGTCCTTAAGGGGTTAAAGGGTATTTTAACATACAATCAGCATTTCTGACCCCTACTGGTCAACAGCAAAACTGTCTTCACATGTCATATACAATTTAACAGCCAATATAAATTACACATAAGATTGTTTTAAACATAACTATAGACCATAAATTAAACTCCAGCACGGGCTCAACTTCAGGTTTAATTCACAATAATTTACATTTCACATCAAGACCAACAGTGGTTCTATCAACACTGCCACCTACAGGTCTGTCAAGTACATTGACAATTTTCATGGGGTTTTACAAACACCAAAACACAGACAAACAACATTTCACATACCAATCAGTATCCAAGTACACTGCCACCTATAGGGCACTCGGCAGATCTCCAGTGCACTTGCATTTTGCAACACCATGTTCACTGACCCCTACCATTCAATAAGACATACAACAATTCACATAGCAAGCACTATGTCAACATCTGGTATAAATACATATATTATTACACAGTAGCAGACGCATCTGTATATATGTAACTGGTAATATAGTTCACATACATTTTTCACAGCACGCTGCTCCCGCAACAGACTTCCCCTAGCAAGGGGACATACAACATACAAGGTGGGGACAGACCACATTTTCACTTGTACATACAGCACTTAATGGGTTAAGATTGATACATATTTAACCAGTATGGCTACGATGTTTAATATTTACACATCACGTCACTTTACTTTTCACATATACTGTACGTATTAAGATAAGCTTGGTCTATGCCATATTTCCTTATGCCATACGGTTTTATCCATTCAGGTTACAGTTACTACTAAAAAACCTATACGGATTGTCAGGTTCAATACCATACTACCAGGTACATACACCTGCTCACGTAGTTATCCATCTCTTACCTTCCCTGGAATAGTAATAGTGTACTGGCAATTAGGGTTCTAGGGCCCAATAGGTATTACCCCCTTTTTTCTCTGCATTATGCTTCGGTTAGTGGTCCCGCGAGGCCAACACCCCGCCTCACACTCGGAGGCATACACCCCTCGGGCCACTCGTGAGCTAGCCGCCTCGCATTGTATCATAGAGAGGACCTCACCTGTCACTCCCCTTCCTATTTTCTGGTTACTGTCACCGAGAGGCCAACATCCTGCCACAACGTTCGGTGGCCACACAAAATCCCCTCGCGCCAAGCATAGATAGAGCCTCTCAAGCCACTTGGCAACTAGCAGGGCCTCACCAGTCACCAAAAAACACCAAGCCTAATCGTTTCGCCTTACGGCTTAGCTAGCAAGCCAGTACAAGAACCCTGGGTACAAATAATAATTGCAATCTTTATTGTTATTTAAGTATTTCTCAAAAAGATGGTGAAGAATCACCTCTTCCTAGCACCCTGGCTAGAATTGATACACCTTCAAGCAGAGGAGATGTTGCTAGTCCAGCAGCAATCAGATCCTGGACGATCCCACACATTACCACCGACCTAAGGAGGTGACAAATCCCCTACCCTGCTACAGCAAGGAAAGCAGTTATTCAAACTCCTCCATACATCAACGGACAACACGGAGGCAGGGGAAGGCCCAGCTACATCAACTCAGGTGACACCCAGGCTATGCTAGCTTCACTCATAAACTCATGAGCCAAAAAATTTATGACAGACTGGCAATCTCGAGTTGGTCACCACAGCCCTCACAAGGCTGGGCCTCACGCTACTGTACAACCAGCACCAACCAAAACTCGGTTACCTGGTGCAATCAATTCTTATGACACACAAGATGTTAAACCTGCACGTATGATCCCAGCACATTGGGGAAGCAAGGCATATATATGTATGATGATGTATCTGTGATGGTCAGATCCAGGGATTCCAGGTAAATCGGGAACTGACCATCCCTTGGTTGGGTTGGCATTTGGAATATGTGGAGATGTTTATTTGTGCAGGTACCCATACAGAAGGGATTTTGTCCCAAACAAATGGACGAGCACTCTCAGGCTCCAGGTACCAGCACCTCTGAACTACCAGAGACCACTGATATGAGTAGTTGCATTGCATACAGACTGTTGCACTATGTTCAAATAGTTCAGGGCACATGACAAACCATGTGTCCCAATACAACTTACAAATAACGTATTCACCATCTGTACACACCAATGCATTTTCAACACTACTGACTCATCACTCTTCCAGACTTGTAGTAGATTTACTAAAGCTCTGGAGCTTCAAAGGGCTCCCATACAGGTATCATAAACACACCTTCAAGGAATATAGCATGCCCTCACTTACAGTCAGCACAACAAAACCATTGGCTGTAAACACACTCATAGCCAAGATTTGCAGAGGGGTCTTCCAATCTCCACCATTTACAGCATGGCACCAAACACACACATTGGTATTGTCACAAGGAATCTTCCCTTAAACAAAGACTAACCATGGACTTATTGGTAACACACACCTCCGCTACCCCAAGTTTCAACTCCCTCATACCCTCCGAGGATTTTTCTTACTATACAACACCATTGATCTACCTTTACAGCTATCACTCAAGCATGGGTTGAAGCTTGATTAAGTAAGACCAATATCATCAACGCAGTAAACGGCTACCATCTACCCTACACACTGGCACTTACATGGCATAAATTGGGCAATCCTTTCCCCGCTCAACTTTCGAGCTACAGATTAGCCTACTATCGATATTCGCAGATACTCTGTGCTGGTTATGATAACATATCCAGAGGCCTTCCAGTCATACACTATCTAGAAGACTTCTTGTTAATCAAAGAAAGCATATTTTTCACTAGAAGCCTCACGGCAGCTTAGTCTGGTTGACCACTTGGGCGTCCCAGTACCCCATAAGAAACAGAAGGCCCAGACACTATCTTCACATTACTGGGCATATGACTTGAGTCGGCATCCATACACGCAAGTTACCACAAGACAAATAGGGAACATTCTCAACTACATCAATCACTACCTCCTGCTTAGTACTTACAACTGCAAGGAACTACGATCCCTACCAGGTTCCTTAATTTTGCCATGCTTTCACATCCAGAGTACTTTCCCCTTTTTTCCACACTTCCAACATGACGATCAGAGGAGGTGCCTAGACACCTCAGCAACAGCAGACCTGCACATGGGGGGGGGATTTCTTAACCACTTGGCATGGTAAAAGCATGTTCCTTCCAGGATTGTCTGACACTTCTCCAACCAGATGGTCAGACGCAGCGTATACCACGGGTTTGGCAGCGATCTACCGGGAACAATTGCTTTGGGGCTGTTGGCCATGGCATCCAGGTTTGGAAATTTTTCCACCACTTCAGCCCCTTTGGGAGATCTACCCCATTGTAGCAGCTGCTGTGGCATGGGGTAAATCATGGTCAGGGTCATCAATCCGTTGTTACTCAGACAACTAAGCACATATCATATCATCAACAAACGCCACTACTCATCCATAAGTTCATGCTGTTTCTGGGGAACTCACTTGGTTGGCCACTTATCACATTTCACTTTCATGTACCAGACGGGGGTATACATCCCTGCCGACAACTGTCTCATTTATATTCCAGGCATGTTCATCATACGCTTCCTACAGCCGCCCATACAGTCACGTCCACTCTTTCGTTCCAGAGACAAAATCATGGATTAGACATACTCATGCAGCATAGCATGCACTATCCCACCTAGCACTTTCGTCCCATACTTGTAGAACGCATAACACAGCTTTTCACCTGGCTTAAAGAATCTCATTGGAACACGACATAGCTCAACCTGTGTCACAAAATGTCTCCTAAGTTTTGCTTATTTTTGCCACCTTAAACTTAAACTATCTCATACACCATTAATTATATATTTTACAGGCATTCAACAACACATGATAACCTATGGCCAAAACTACCATAAACTTCATGCTATCATACCAGAAAAGAATATACTCAGAGGTTTTCAGGAATCCATTCCCCCACGTTCCTCTCAGAGATTACCAATAGCCATCCAACTGTTCATCCTTATCGGACCTATTAGATCTACAACCATTCAATTATACTACCAAGTCGGCCATTACCAGCCATGCACATTGCCTTTTATGCCTTTCTCAGGCCAGAGAATCCACTACCATCACCACCACTCAGACAGATCATTGTCTTCAACGATCCCACGTACGTAAACACATATATCATTACCTATTGGCTCTACCACATTCCGAAATGAGTCAACATGCACCAACAGTAGAGATAACATACTATCCTACCCACAACAAATGGTGCCCACTTTCGGTCCTAGATTCCTACCTTCAAAATCCTTTCAGGAATTAAATACTGTAATGCATTTAAGGAAATGTCTGGTTAATTTGTATATATTTGTTGACTGTATTAAATCTTTGATTATTCATTTTTGCCCTCTTTATTTACAGGCCTACCGTATCGTCGGTATCGGCACACCACAACCGACTTGCTCCCTTTACACTATCCTAAGCTTATGCTGGATCCTTACTCCATATACGGCTATTTTGCCCCTTACACAAGTATTAAGGCAGTTTTGCCTGTATTTGTGGGAGGGGCTTAAATTAATTCACTCCCCTATATAAGGGACACCCCTTACCTGACTCATATCGCTTGAGGTCAGCATCAGAATGACCCTCCCACCCACTCCTCATTTCAACACTTTCTCTTTTCTTTCCATTTACTTTACTTTCTTACTCCTTGGTGGGCCCTCTTTATTTACAGGCCTACCGTATCGTCGGTATCGGCACACCACAACCGACTTGCTCCCTTTACACTATCCTAAGCTTATGCTGGATCCTTACTCCATATACGGCTATTTTGCCCCTTACACAAATATATTATACACATTTTCACTACTCTTCCTTTTTCCCTCTGTTGGTCACTTCACACTTAATCTGCAATTAAAATCCCCATTTAGTGATTGTCTTCTATCCATCAATCATTTTTTTTTTTACATTCTTTATTTACATTTATTTGTCTCATAGAATAATAATGAGAATACATAGAAATAAAGCCACTTAGTCTGAGGATGCAAAAAGGCATAGGACACTGTAAATGGAATCCACTGCGATATCATTATCAACTAAGCCATTATTGCTTGGGCCAATGGTCCCACACAAAATCACTGTGATAAAACAAAACTTTGTCATTCAATGTAAGATCATATTGCGTGTCCATAGATTTTTAATTATGCAGGGTTACTCAAGCACCTTTCAGCAATACTTGTGAGTGAGTTGATTACATCCCAGCAAAGGAGAGAGCAAAACTAAGAAACCAGAGGGGTGAGAATGGGTAAGGGATTGGGATTAAGACAAAAGGGATAGATAAAGTTAAGCCAAGAAAGATAAAGGGAGGGTTCCCCTGCACCTCACATATATCTCCTCGTGTGCTATCAACACTGTTGACCCTAAATAAGAAGATTCCTATAGCAACCTGTGCTGGTTCCAGGAACTGAGGAACTATTTTCAGTCTGGCCATTGGACCATGTGGTATCTGCCCATTTTAAGGAACTCATATCTGGTCTCAAGATATGTACTCTCTGCAAAGGTACCATCTATGGGTATGCTTTTCAGCTGCATTTTGAGTTGTAGCTATCATTGGCTCAGTTGCTTCAATCTCTGCACCCTTCAAAAGCCACTATTAATCAATCCTCTTTAATGCCATCATTTTTATTTTTTATTTTTTATTTTTTTTTGCAGCAGCAGAGGTGGAGTTCTGAATCACAAATCAAACCAAACATTTTGTAATACACTGCTTGGCTTGTTTTTGTGCCTTTTAGGTTAATCCATAACATTTTCCTTAATATTTTTGCAATATAAGATATTTGGATGAGCCGAACCACCACATGGACAACTATCGGTCTACCAAAAAAGGAGTTTTTTTTGTTTGTTTTTTTAGACAAAGTAATTTGGCTAAACCAAAGTTTTTCCACTCTCTACTGCAAGTCTAGTACAATCCATAATTAATTGCCTCATTTTTAATTTTTTTAATTTTTAAATGTATTATTTATCACTTATTCATTGTGACAAAATACACACATTGCATTAATAGACATTTGATATAGTGTACAAGATCTTTCAATCAATTCACATATTAGACTAACAAACATTGTGTTAGAAACATGGACTAACACAGATAAGCAGAACAGGTCACTGGCCAACTGGGGATATTGTTTAAAGGTAAGGGAGATATATTAACTGATATTTAAATGGTGAATCTGTTCAATCAGTTATTGTATGCAAATTTAGGATGTTAAGCCCCTCGTATTAATTTTAATGCTTTAGTAGAAGACTTTAAATAACGCTTTACCGAACAGACTTTAATTCATAAGCAATGTGCTCAACCAGGGTTGCAACTCTTTCATACCAATGTTTATGTACCTTTTTCCATAATGTACCGGTATATCAGATAAACTAAAATAGAGCATAACGACTTGAAAATCGTTCCCTAGGTTGTGACCCACTAAAGAAACTAGTTCTTCCAAGATCCTACACCATAGGGGAATTAAAAGATGGCAGTCCCACCATATATGTTTGAGCTACCCATACCCCAGTTACACCTCCAGCATAATTTTGAGACTGACTGACTTATTTTATTCATAATTTTGGGAACCAAATGCCACTGATAAAATATTTATATTGGAGTTCCCGTTTAACTGCTAAAATAGATTCATACTATTGATCAATATGTACAGGGGCTGCCAAATGTCTATCCCAGTTTTTCCAAACATTGAGTTTTTCATCCTTCTCGTTTAGCATTACAATTTCGTAACAATTAAAATCCTTCCCAAATATTTTTTTTAATTTTTTTTTTTTGTTTAGGATGTCAGAGTCATTTAAAATGTGACTTTTTATAAAGTTTTTTAATCTAACGTAGGTAAAAATCTCTTTTGAAGGTATATTGTAGTTCTGCTGTAATTGTGTAAAGGGCCTTATCTTATTGTCAACTATAAGATCTGAAATTGTTGAAATACTAACACTAAGCCAATTCTTTAAGTTTAAGTCAGGTTTATTATATTTGATTGAGGAGATAGGACTACCTTTGGCTACTTTATTTAGAATGTTATACTACTTTCTATATTTAAACCAGTTGTAATATAAATCTCTTAAATAGATGTTCTCGAAAGAAGCTAGGGAATTTAATACTTGCTCTTTCATCAAGCCAAGTTAGAGTAGAAAGATCCTTCACTTTTAAAAGGCTAGACTCTACTCTATACCATGGTTCACCAACTAAATCCAGGGCCTGCCACCTTCGTAAATGAAACTTTTATTGCCTCATTTTATCGACTCTCTGCCTCCTTCATTACCCTATGCATCATTTTCATGTTTTGTCCCCTTATCCTATTTAAATTACTCTTCTATTCTGGGTCCTCATTCTTTCATTACCTCATCTCATTTGCTCTACATTATCTCATCTGTCCTTTTTATTTTATCATAATTACCCACATTTTGTCTGCTTTTTCACTTGTTCTTGTAAGCTGGCTGGGGAGGAACGATAATAATAACTATCAATTCTACTTTTTGGGCATTGTAGTTTATCTGTTAAAGACCTATTACAATGGTACACTCTGGTATCATGTCTATCTCAGCATTCTGTTCTATCACATACAGTATACAGCTGGGCATGAAGAATCAATAATAGTAAACATGCTCTGTAATAGACATTGTGCTGTCACCACCAAAAATGGATCTGGTTAGTTGCCCAATACATATAGTGACAAGAGTTATGTGTTATGTGTTACATATTTAGTTTAAAAAAGAAAAAAAAAACTACTAGTAAATCTTTTAGTGACTGTATTTTTCATGAAAGCTAAAAAGTACTGCATTTGCAAATCACTGCCAACTCAATCAACAAAGTAAATAGCCATCCATTACCCAATATTGCATTTTTGTTCCATAATAATTTCCCTTTAAAACACTCTCCACAGGTGTTCTGTATGGCACTGAACTGTGTTGATTTTAGCTCTAATTTCTAGAGTAAGCATAACCAAAAATCAATAGAAATCATAATAAGCACTATAATCTATAGAATTTTATGGACCAGTAAGAACCCGATAAATAATCTGTTCACTTTGTGTTACTTTGCTATTGAGTTATGATTTTTAAACCCATAAACTGTACTCTAATTACAGCACAGGAAAATAAACAGAACTGAGAAACCTAGGGAGGAAATGAAAGCCCTTTAATTCTAGGTATAACTATCAATATATGGAGCTAAGCTTTCAATTCATTTAAAAAAAAATCCATATAGGATCAACAACCGCTTTGTTATCCCAGTTGGATGAAAGGTTTCTTTTACATAGTCTGAAACCACATATTTAATTTAATCCATTATAATCAACTTGTTGAATTTCCACTGTCTCTTTCCTAAATATATTTTACATTGTGATGATATAATACCTAATGTGAAATAAACACAAGTATCATTATCATGTAAACCAATACTTAATGCACATTTTTCAGTGGGTACGTTGATCATCATTTCGATTTAGATGCTTGTTGGCTATTCTTGTGTCAGTCATCTTTTATAACTTAGAATCAAGGCACGCAAATGTCATTAGAGGTGTCAAGATTAAAAGTTCATTAATTTTATTAAGTTCACACTTGTTTGTTTTTCAAAAATAATCTTTGTTCTGTACATTTGTGCCTTTGTTAATTACTTTTGTTTGTGATGATTGTATAAGGATGTCCTTGCTGACTTGTAGTTCACAATCAATTGGTATTTTGCTGCATATCATCACCAAAAAGGCTTTGGAGTCATGTGTGATTGGTGACTCTGTTTTTAATCTACTGCTCCAGGCTCATAGCTTGAAGAAACCACCTGAAAGCCCTTGGCCACTCGTATGGTCCATATTATGTAACAACCAGCCCTAAGTTCCTTGTGTAGAAGACTATTGTGGATCAGAGATAGTAATATGCACTATAGTTGATGTTTGTTGCATCTTTCTTGATAATGCAACTAATCCAGAGCATTGTATTCACAATTACTAGCTACCACTAATTATTCTAGTACATTTTCAAGGGGATAAACAAAAAAAGAAACAAATGCCATTCTACCTGTGTATGATTTACTGAGAAGACTGTAGATTAAAAGGTAACTTTTAATAAATAAATCTAAAATAAGAATATAAAAAAGAGAAAAATAATATGAACAGCAGGAGTAAATGGAGACTATACAGCGAGTAAAACTCTGTGACTACTTATATAAGCTGTAAAAGTGTATACATAATAACACTAATGCTGAAGCAATACTGTTTAGCTACAATATAACATCAGTGTATTCCCAAGTAATAGAAGTGATACTATATTATATATCACTAATAGCTGTAGCAAAAAGGGGGGGGGGAGATAAGACAACTGCTAAACCAGTGCTGTCAATAGTTCAGCTAAGACAGATTTCTGACAGACGGCGATTAGCCAGTTAAATATCACAAAAGCTGCCTAGATCATAGCAGCATTTTGATAATAAATTAAAGCTTGCTGTCAAGCAGTAAAGTGTAAAATAAGGGGTTGCTGACCTGGCTCCGTTTTTTTCCTGCAAGATACCTAGCAGTATATTCTAGTGTAACAACAGCTGCCTGCACTGAATGATGTTAACTTATGCTTGACCACAGTGGAGCACAAAGTAGTAGCTCACCTGTGAAGGACTTCTGACAGGCAGCAGTTAACTGGTTAAAAATCACACAAGTTGCCTAAATGCTAGCTGCATCTAAATAATAGGTCAAAGTATAAAGAGAGGGTTTACAAACAGTTTTGAACAGGTTGCCTAGGTAGTAGAAAATATACAGACAGTGACAGAGGAAGGCATATAGAATAAAGATTCCTGAGTCTTGTGCCTTCGAGGGCACCCCTTAATAAAATGCCTGGTCTTATCAATCTCCCCCCATACACATAATAAAGGAAAAAGAAAGAGAAATAAAGTATGTACAGAGTACACAAAATTAGTGTTAAGAGTCTCCAATATGCACTCCTGAAATGCTGGACATAAATGAACTTGATGTCGGTAATTTAGCAATAGATAAGCAGAGAGTTAGATGCCGACACCAATAATGTGTCAGTAAGTGTCCAGAGCCCCTATAGGTGTCGGCATCTAACTCTCTGCTTATCTATTGCTAAATTACCGACATCAAGTTCATTTATGTCCAGCATTTCAGGAGTGCATATTGGAGACTCTTAACACTAATTTTGTGTACTCTGTACATACTTTATTTCTCTTTCTTTTTCCTTTATTATGTGTATGGGGGGAGATTGATAAGACCAGGCATTTTATTAAGGGGTGCCCTCGAAGGCACAAGACTCAGGAATCTTTATTCTATATGCCTTCCTCTGTCACTGTCTGTATATTTTCTACTACCTAGGCAACCTGTTCAAAACTGTTTGTAAACCCTCTCTTTATACTTTGACCTATTATTTAGATGCAGCTAGCATTTAGGCAACTTGTGTGATTTTTAACCAGTTAACTGCTGCCTGTCAGCAGTCCTTCACAGGTGAGCTACTACTTTGTGCTCCACTGTGGTCAAGCATAAGTTAACATCATTCAGTTCAGGCAGCTGTTGTTACACTAGAATATACTGCTAGGTATCTTGCAGGGAAAAAAACGGAGCCAGGTCAGCAACCCCTTATTTTACACTTTACTGCTTGACAGCAAGCTTTAATTTATTATCAAAATGCTGCTATGATCTAGGCAGCTTTTGTGATATTTAACTGGCTAATCGCCGTCTGTCAAAAATCTGTCTTAGCTGAACTATTGACAGCACTGGTTTAGCAGTTGTCTTATCTCCCCCCCCCTTTTTGCTACATCTATTAGTGATATATAATATAGTATCACTTCTATTACTTGGGAATACACTGATGTTATATTGTAGCTAAACAGTATTGCTTCAGCATTAGTGTTATTATGTATACACTTTTACAGCTTATATAAGTAGTCACAGAGTTTTACTCGCTGTATAGTCTCCATTTACTCCTGCTGTTCATATTATTTTTCTCTTTTTTATATTCTTATTTTAGATTTATTTATTAAAAGTTACTTTTTAATCTACAGTCTTCTCAGTAAATCATACACAGGTAGAATGGCATTTGTTTCTTTTTTTGTTTATTCCCTATGATATTCACCATTTAGGGGTTACCCCCCTTTTTTGTGCCCTCTACCTTGTGATATCTAAATTTTGGCCCTAGGTTAATTCTTTTTGTTTTCCTCGTATAGTATATTTTCAACCACAGCTTTACATTTTCTAGGGTTAAGCATGCTATTTGAAATTAATAAAATATAAAAGTAAAGTTCTAATGAAGGCATTGGTGATAAAAAGCCCAACAAGAGAATGGGTAGTGGGTAGATTGGCACTGATCTTATGTAAATTGCAACAACCTCTAGTGACCTTATCCACAAATAGGGCACAATGTTAAAACAGAAGATAAATGTAATAGGATAGGGGGTGCAAATCTACAAGTTTAAATAGTGAGTAAAACAAAACATTATACATTATACATTTTCTGTAAATAAATCTGTATAAAACATAAAAGCACACATAGCATAATTTTTAAAAAAATATCAGATTTAAAATCAGAGGTAATGGGTCACTCCCAATACTCATTGCCACGTATAGCAGGCTCTGACTGTAAAGTTAACACCAGGAAGAAGACCGCAAAGGTTGAAACGCGTTGTGCTTGTATCCATATGCAATATATTTGCTTTTTATTTGTTTTTAACTTTATTTGCAAGTAAATCTTTTTAATACTCTACTACTCTGGAGAATTCTTTCATTAAAATAAGTATTGGACCAGCAGTGGGGCAGATTGTCTAAGGAGTATACTTAACCACTGCTTTACATGACTCTAGGTATTGTGAGTGACCCATTACCCCTGATTTTAAAAACAATATTATGCTATGTGTGCTTTTATGTTTTTTTACAGATTTATTTACAGAAAATGTGTAATGTATAATGTTTTGTTTTACTCACTATTTCAACTTGTAGATTTGCACCCCCTATCCTATTACACTTATCTAATGAAGGCATATAGACCATATGAATGAGAAAAATGGCACAAAAAAAAAGCTGTACTAATTCTTGATTTCAATGAAAAACATACCACAAAGCATGGTATGTGAACAAAGAACAGCCTCTAGAAATTGCTCTGTCCAAAATAATGATATCACTAAAAAAGACAACATTCACTATCCTTATCACAACCAGACACAAAACATGGATTGGATAGCTGTGTGATAGCTCAGTGTATAGTGCTTCATGTGCAGTCGGTTCAATTTCCAAGCAATCCAGCTTTTCATCATTCTGGTATTGATGAAATTAGTAATTTGGATAATAATAACACGTAGATCACAGAATGTACTTGAAAACTAGTGCTATGCAAAAAGTATCTTTAATGGATAAACACTCTGGAATGATGATGATTATTATTATTATATCTGTTCATGTAAACTCGACTATATGGACAACACGTCGCAGGTGGGGGCTCAGGAGGGGTATTTTTTTTTTTTAACTGTGAGCAGCCACAGGCTTTAATAGACACGCCCCCTACTCGCGGTATAGCGAGTAGGGGCATAATTTACTAATACTCAGTGACCAGCTTCTATAGAGACTGGGTCATTAAATCGCCGAACTCCAACCCGAACATACAGTGATATGTCCGTGTTCGGATCCGGGGTCCAAAAAACTTAATGTTCGGTACGAACCCGAACTTTTCAGTTCACATTCGCTCAACTCTAATTATCATATATTTACTCTCCGTGTCGGGTTGTGACCATTAAGCTCTATATTGGTCTTTTTACTCCACATTACAATGTGCCAGAAGCTGTGAGGTGTGTCAAGGTGTTGTCAGACATATTGTAACCAGGATTTTTTTGTTGTATTGATGCAGTAAAGGCTACTTTCTGGCAACTCATGCAGCTCATTTTTGTAAAAGTATCGTCGCATTGTGCTCCTTGAAACAACCACACCATATTTTTCTGTGGTTATCTGTAGTCTATTCTTTGTATCCCAAACAATTATTTTGGCAGTTGTGGCTGAAATCTTTCTTGGTCTACCTGGCCGTGGCTTGGTATCAAGAGATCCCAGAATTTTCAACTTCTTAATAGGTGATTGAACATTACTGACTGGCATTTTCAAGGCTTTGGATATCATTTTATATCATTTTCCATCTTTAGTTCCATTACCTTGTTGACAGTTCTTTTATGTTCCCCATGGCTCAGTATCTAGCCTGCTCTGTGCATCCATGTGAGAGCTAACAAACTCATTTTTTTTATATACAGGCACTAATTGCAATTTAAAAAGTCACAAATGTCAGAAATTAACCTTCAATTGTCATTTTAACCTGTGTGTGTCACCTTCTGTGTCTGTAACAAGGCCAAACATTCAAGGGTATGTAAACTTTTGATCAGGGCCATTTGTGTGATTTCTGTTATCATTATGATTTAAAAAGGAGACAAACAACTATGTTATAATAAATGGCTTCATATGATCACTGTCATGGGTTGCAGGTCTCTTAGTGTCCCTTGGTCTCCACTTCTCTAATCCTCCGCTTGTCCTGGATTCAGCTACAGCATACATTGAGTTTTGACTTGAGAGCTATCTCAATTATCTTCCAAACACAGAGGCGCCTTGTTAGGCTAGTGGTACAATGAATGGAGACCCCATGCTTTAAACAGTTCATTTTCACCCTTCACTAAGTCTAAGCTAGTGTTTGGGTTAGACAACAATACTTTCTTTAGGAGAGCTTAATCACTCTGGAGCTTCTAGGGACAACCTAGGCAGTAGTAACCCAGCTACTCATGGGTACACCACCACAATGGGTCAGTCTGTGTGTGTGTGTGTGTGTGTGTGTGTGTGTGGCTCAGTGTGTAGGCATAAGTCAGTCTGCTTGTGTGCATGGGTCAGTCTGTGTGTGTATGGGTCGGTGTGTGTATTAATACAGATTAGTGTGTGTATGTATGAGTCAGTGTGTGTACGGGTCAGTCTTTGTGTGTTTGTATGGGTTAGAATTTATCCATGATCAATTTATCCTAGCCTCCTGCACACACATGCACACACACCACACACATGCAACACTCAGTCACTGCACATAACACTAATAGAAAAGGGCCCAGGGCTCCAGGAGGGGTCCCCGATTTGCCAACGATCTGTTTGGATCTTTATCCATCTCTCTCTCTCTCTCTCTCTCTCTCTCTATATATATATATATATATATATATATATATATATATATATAATCTTTTTTTTAAAATCTGCCCATGGCTATAGGTTGCAAATAAGAGTCTACCAGGTGGCATTCAGCCTGCAGAAAACTTTGCTCTAAAATAGTGTTGTAAATAGTGACTGCGAGAGATCCTCCTTACAGTTTGCTAGCTTTTCCATGGAATAATAGATTAATCGCACCTGTATTCGAAGGAATGCTAGTTCAGTGTATATGCCTGACAGATCCTTAAAAATTTACAGAAATTGATTGTCTTGCTGTTTTCTCATTGACATCACTAATACAGCTCTACTTAACAGATAAGTAACTTGACTGATTTTCTAGTTGAACGTTGTCATTCTGTGCCAGCCTTACCTTTGAATTGCATGAAAAGTCTGTGATTTATGAATATGCTTCTTTTCTGTAAATTTGGCAAGAATTATCGGTCATTCATGTTTGGCTGTGTGGTTGCGTGAATTTCAGCATACCTAGTGCGCTGTTTTGTATTTCTTGGCATAACGTGTCAAGTCCACAATCATTCGTCTAATCATTTTCTTTGTAGGAATGGATAGTTTACCACAAGTTATTCTTTCTTTAAAAATATAAACCACATTGCAGATGTGGAAAAATTATTTAAATAACAACTACAGCTGATAGCAGAAGCAGCAAGTCTGTCCACTCTATTTAAATAAATCTAGATCTTCTTCTTGTGTAATGATCTATCATGTGATCAGGATCTAGGTTTCTGGTAGCTACGATGTCTACACAAAGTCTGAATCTTATCTGCAACATTGATACAAATGCTCATAAAATTCCAACCTTGTGACTATTTAAGATTACATTCTAAACAATGATTGCATGGAATAAAGGCAAGTGAGTAGCGTGATAGTGTGACATTTGGTGTCCAGTTTTATTAACATTATTGGTGTTGAATCCACACAGCCTTGACCATATGTAACATAGTCGTGGCAGAATTTCTGTAGCATTTCCAAAATCTATGTACTGGTTATTTTATAGACTTTGACTTGCTCTTGACATTGCATATATTCTGAATGTTCCTTAACTTATCACCATATTTTGCTAGGCAGCTATTATCTGTAATAAGATCTGTCTACGATTTGACCAAGCCCAAACTGGATAATTGTATCACGTATTCATCCGCACATAAAAATGTGGTTAATGGCATTTACTGTCCTGACAGGAAAAGTTGTGCTGAGCAACATTACCGTCCTGACAGGAAAAGTTGTGCCGAGCAGCAATCATGCACATGGAAACCTGGTAATTACTTTTGGGGTCAAAGGCCGGTTACAGCCAATCGGATCCAGAGGAGGGGTATTTAAACCCAATTCTCCTCTTCCTCATTGCCCTGTTGAGGTTTCATGCCTATGGTTATCCGAGAGTGCGTTCCTGATCTTGATTTTCTGGTATTTAACTTTGGCTTTGTTTTGACTTCCCTGATATTTGGTATCCTTGACTTTTGGCTTTCCCTCATCTTTGTGTCTGATTCTGTGTCCCTAACCTCGGCTAGGATTTTGACTATTCTTGGAGACGTTAAGTCTGGCCATTCTTGGGTCCAGTTATATGTTATCCTTAGTCCTAGGTGTGACACATTACTGCGTGCTGGATCAACTTGTAATCTTGACAAATTGTGACCTTGTTTTTTCTTCTATCAACATATGCATTGTTTCCGAATGGTCTGGTGTCTTTTAGTGTTTGAATGATCCATTTGACCGACCCTAAAGAATAAAAAAAAAAATTTAGTGTTTGCCCTCCAAGTCTAATACTTAATAGCTTTTGGTATATAAGTACCATTGGATTCTGCACATCTACAATACAATATGGTTTCATAAGCATTAGCTGTTGTAGCACTATGGTGTACCATTGTGTATAACACACTAAATTACTGAATAACACAGTTTACCAAAAGAGGTGAACGTTGTTTACTGCTGTGAATGTTAGTTCTCAAATCAACTGATATTCTTTTCCACCCAGTAACATCAACTCTCTTAGCAGTGGTTAATTCTTAGAAAAAAACAAAACTAAGAGAAAACAAAATTAACAATAAAAAAAAAAACAAAAAAAAAAACAATAATACAATAATTTTCCAGTAATAGGATTTTTATAGAAGGAATTTGAAATGTAACCCTCTCCTCTCCTAAGTACACTCTAAATGTAATATTTAAACTGATGAAATGCTACTCTTAAAATATTAGTATAGGGATCGAGAACAGTTTGAAACTGTTAGAAGATAAAATTTGAACCCTTTTTTATGCTAATACACCCCTGGTCTTTTATTTGCTATTTCCTCACCCATTGATCTGTCAGTAACAGAGGCTCTTGAGATTTTCCTAGATTGCCCAGATATGTCACATACAGAGCAATCATTCCCATGCCATCAATATATTGGAAGATCATTGCAGGTGCAATACATAGCAGTCAATATTCTCTTACTGATTGCCTTTGACCCATTTCACAGGTATCCTAATCTTACTAACGCATACACCAGCATCGCTGTAGTCTAACTGGAAGCACCTTTTTATTGTATCTAGTGTAAAGGGTTTTATTCCTAATTAAGAACTAAAACAAAGGCAATTTCTGGAAACTCATTTGGTAGTATATTTCTTGTAATTACTTAGATTGGAATTTTATTTCACTACACAATGGGGGTCAGACATGAGAGTTCTCGTGGGTTTTGAATCCTGTGGAAACATTGAATTTACCATGAATTTCATCAATTAGCAGAGGCCTCTCCTCATTCTGAAATCAATATCTCATTCATGGAAAACAAGATGCATTAGCATGTGATTGCAGAAGATAGCGACTACTCCTTCAAGCAAATCCTAACTTTGCTTACTGCGTTAGTGTAAGGGTTAGCTGCATCCAATAATTTGTAGCAAGCTCTTAAAATGCAAGCACTACAAATTAATCAGCAGCGTATCCATCGATTTCCTCAGCATCTAATTAGAGCCTTGCGTCGGCCAGATAAATAAAACAAGCACTTCATCATGAGATATAACAGCAGGCCCGAGGGACTAGGCCTACTGTCTCCATAGCAATTGGAAATGGTCAGTCACATTCTCTGATCACCAGAATAGCCAGTCATTTTCCTATTCTCCATCAAAGCAATGAATGCTGAAAAGTTGCCATAGACACAGAATCCCAGTCAAAACAGAAATTAAACTGCGGATAGAAGGTGGCACAGATTCATTCATCCCATTGTTAGCAGCCTACAGTGGAGGTGGAAAGTTTTTATTTTCCTCTACGGTTTGGCTGAATACAAATAGCTGATGTGAATTTTCTACCAACTAAATAGGAAAAAAATAAATAAATTCCTGTATCCAATCCCTTAAAGGGACATTGATATGCAAAGTATGACAAAATATTTTATGCATTGTGCTATGGAGTTAGTTAACAAATGCATACAAGAAGAATTATTTTTAATTTATACACCCCTGTGCTGCAATATTGAACTCTATGATGTGTGTAAATATATATTTCATTTCATCTGTCTGTCTCTCTGGCCGGCCGTCCATCCATCCGTCCATCCACCCAACTATAAATCTATTTTTTATATCTTATATTAAGACCTTGGAGAAAATGTTTAAATCCCTTTGGTTGACTATAAAACTCCAAAGCATTCGTATGCATGAAACATCTACTTGAAACCATCTGTTTCTTGGAAAATATATAACATATGATAAGTATCCCTCCAAACATGCAGTGCAGCCTAAGCCGGTTCTGTTGGGACCCTGGTGGGTCAATTAGACCTAGGCAGTATTTTTGAGGGTGTGGAATTTTCCTTCCTCTCTGGGATAAGTTTCATGTTCTGTGCCATCCCACCAAGTGGGGGAGATGAACAAGGGGGAGATTTGTAAGCGATGCAAAGAGTGGATGGGACATGTGACAGATGGGCGCAAATTTCAGAAGGTTCATTGGGCGCAAATTTTGCAGAAGATTTTGCAGTGTGGGATATATTATATATATTTATATATACGCACATAGATGCATACATGTTCTGCAAAGTTTCACATTTGGATTTAATTCTACAATTTGGTCATTAGTGTGCAAATGTAAGGGTATATTTTTCTGGAGTGTTAGTGCATATGTATGTATGTATGTATGAATGCATGGGTATATATTAGCAGAATAGGGAAAACAGAAAAAAATCAGCGCTAAATAGCCACAATATATGAAGGCTGCACTCCTCAAAAAGGGAATCCCCTACAATTCCCCAATGATTGGAAGAACACAAAACAAACAGTACAGTAAGGATGCGCCTAAAAAGTATACTAAAATATATGAAATAAAATACGTAATAAAACAAAGTATAAAATATAATATATAAAAAATAGTTGACAATCGTCCAAAACTTATCAAAGTTCGTGATGTGTAGTCCCACGTAAAGATAAAAGAAGATTCTTTAGGGTGTGGAGTAAGGTCAAATCTTCATATAGGATTCAGTGGAGCATATGTGGAAAAAAGAAGAAACAGGACTCCAATGGTACAGTATGTAGATACGTTGAAAATGAGATAATAAGATAGGTCTTACTCACAATTTTCAGAGCTGAGAATCCAGCTCTGATGTTAAGCACGTGAAGTGGAATAATCCCCACTCAAGGATATATGGAGTAGACTTCAAATGGCGATTCTCTGGTACACGTTCAACGTCCAAAGTACAGACCCAGAAGAAGAAAATAAAATATATAGTGCTCTCTGTATTACAGTAAAATATTAAAATTGTAAAATGAATATTACTCACATTCTTTTGAGCAGGTATATACTGCTCACTATAAGCGCTTGGGTGGTATAATCCCCACCTATGGATTCTTTAAGCTTCTTCCTAATCCAGGCTCTTTTCACATTGCCTCTCTTCCTGGATGTATATTTACTGGATGTATATATTAGCAGAATGCCTATGTTTGAATGCATATGTGTATTAATGTGGAGTGCCTGTATGTGACTGCATTGGTGTATTCCAATTGAAGGTTAGCCTGTGGGTATGCAAGTGTGTGCTGTGTTTCCCTATCCCCTTCTCCCTACTATTGCTCTTCTTCACATCTACCCCTTTGTATATTTCTCCATCTCAAACAATTAATTTATCTTTCCCCACCTGTATCCATTTTCCCCAAAATGTCTCCACATGCCTCTGCCAATACTTCTGGTTTCCCCACTTGTCTCCCTCTGCCTGTACAACATTTTCCCATACAATTTAGCCCTGGTGAGTAGAAATTCCCCCCTGATGGGTGTGCCATGAACCCTGTAGGCCTGCAGTGGCCAGTAACTCTTAGCTCTGGCTAATAGAATAGTCCTTGACATTTTGAGTCCTAATATCATATGAATATATACTTACAGAAAGGGATAGCAAATGTCGAGGCCGGTTTAGGTATTTGGTATCTTATAATCTTTATATCTTTTTGTGATATTTGGGGTGGCAGATATATATTTAAGTCAACATATGATGGATCAAATACTACCATATTTCTTAATAACTTGCAAGAAAACACGTATGTTGAAAAGTCGACAGTGTCAGTGATAGTCTGTATGTCATAGTTCAAAAACATCTGAAGTTCACACACTCTACTCTATATTTCCATACAATTAACTCAGCTAGTTGTTTCTGTGACTTATTTTTTTTATTTTTATAAATAGGTTTAATTGATGTGAATTCTAACTACTCCATCTGATTTGGTCATGTATATTGTAGTAATACTTGCATTCACATGTGTTAATATACAGAAAGCTGGATTTAAAAAGTTACTCCAGCCAAAAAAAGTGTGTTAATAAAACAATGTTGATGGATAGTGCAACCCTTGCTGGCATAAAAAGAATGGAAAAACTCACCTCATTCCAACTCTGCGGCCCAGTTCTCCCTGCAGCCTAATCCTCCTCCTGTAATGTCACCCCCCTTTACCACAGGGGGAGTATGGGATTAGGGGAGGACTTGGGTGACATGGGGGACAGTTGCCACCATTGGTCATCTGACGGTATGGGTACCGATCATAGGCGTCATTTAATCACAGATTTATTATTAGCCTGCCCGGAATTCTAATCATGCTGCTGAAGGTTTAGTTTCAAACCGAAATACTGCAAATACAAACTTAAAGCACCATGGCCACTTCAAATCACTGAAGTGCTTACGGTACTTGAAGTAAATCTTTAATATGTCATCAATATATACATGAAAATACTGTGAGCAAGCTAATATTGAATTAGGACAATCTATATAGGTTTGTTAACAAGCATATTATAATGCTGAAAATTATAGGAAATTAACTCAATAAGGCCAGGTTTTAATTATACATGTCTGCATTAGTTTTATGCGATTTAGAAACAATCTAAGCGTACATTATACTTTAAACTCTTATATCACCCCCTTAGCTTTATATATAATGTCTTTGAAATTCCTTGCACTCCAGGCTCCACATTATTTTTGGGCTCAAATATCCAACAAGTTCAAATAGGAATAGGCTAGCTCTCACAGTCTTTTGTAGTTAAAAGTTCCTTACTTTATTGAAAATAATTAAAACATGTGGATAGACGTTTCAGTCCCTGTCTGGGACTTTCCTCAGGATCATAGGATGGGGACTGAAACGTTGGCCCACATGTTTTAATTATTTTCAATAAAGTAAGGAACTTTTAACTACAAAAGTGCTTGCTAGCCTATTCCTTTTTGAATATATTATATAAGTATATATTTAACACACTCTTCTATCAGCGAAGAGACAGTCACAGCTTTATCACATTATATGTATCCAATGTAACAAATATACCAGCCAGTTCCTAATGCAACAAAATTATAGATATGTAGTTTGCAAGCACTAACCACAGAGCTGATACTCCATGTTCCTTTCATACTGGGTAACACAAGTCAGTGATCAGTAGGTTAACCACACAGTTAATTCCTATTTCATTATGTGCTCCTCAACCCAAAGCATTGTGGGCTCATCCAAAGGTTTGCTGCCAGTAGACTGAAAAGCTGATATTGAATTGAGTAACTGAAACACGAGACAGCTTGGCCTAGACTATACTTAGCTGTAATAAAATACATGTAACAATTGGCATATTTAATCAGAAGTTTTGAGGCACAGATAATTTCGTAACTGCATGTCGCATGATCAAGTTACCCGCAAAAATGTAAATGCCTGAAGTATGTGTAATATATTCCTTTGTTGAATCCATTTCTAAAACATAAATATACTCTTCAAGAAAAAATGGAAATAAATAGAATGCATTTGTTTCTTTATCATAATCTGTACGATCTGTGCTTGGACCCATTCTCTTTAATATTTGTATTAGTGATATTGCAGAAGGTCTTGATGGTAAGGTATGTCTTTTTGCTGATGATACTAAGATATGTAGCAGGGTTGATGGTCTAGGAGGGATAAGCCAAATGGCAAATGATTTAGGTAAACTAGAAAAATGGTCAGAATTGTGGCAACTGACATTTAATATGGATAAGTGAAAGATAACGCATCTTGGACGTAAAAACCCAAGGGCAGAATACAGAATATTTGATAGAGTCCTAACATCAACATCTGAGGAAAGGGATTTAGAGGTGATTATTTCTGATGACTTAAAGGTAGGCAGACAATGTAATCGAGCAGCAGGAAATGCTAGCAGAATGCTTGGTTGTATAGGGAGCGGTGTTAGCAGTAGTAAGAGGGAAGTGCTCATGCCATTGTACAGAACACTGGTAAGACCTCACTTGGAGTATTGTACGCAGTACTGGATACCGTATCTTCAGAAGAATATTGATATTTTAGAGAGAGCTCAGAGAAGGGCTACTAAGCTAGTTCATGGATTGCAGGATAAAATTTACCAGGAAAGGTTAAAGGAACTTAACATGTATAGCTTGGTGGAAAGAAGAGACAGAGGGGATATGATAGAAACATTTAAATACACAAAGGGAATCAACACAGTAAAGGAGGAGACTATATTTAAAAGAAGAAAAACTACCACAACACGAGGATATAGTCTTAAATTAGAGGGGCAAAGGTTTAAAAATAATATCAGGAAGTATTACTTTACTGAGAGGGTAGTGGATGCATGGAATAGCCTTCCAGCTGAAGTGGCAGAGGTTAACACAGTAATGGAGTTTAAGCATGAATGGCATAAGCATAATGCTATCCTAACTATAAGATAAGGCCAGGGACTAATGAAAAGTATTTAAAAAATTGGGCAGACTAGATGGGCCGAATGGTTCTTTTCTGCTGTCACATTCTATGTTTCCATGTTTCTATGTTACAATATACATAAATGAGAAAAAAAAAATATCCAATTCAATTAAAATGATGACATATTCCAACTTTACTTTAGTGTACGTCGGTGATAGGTAACCTTATTGGCCACATCTCCTGAAAATTATCTTTCAGCAAATGGGACTCTTGAGAAAGACATACAAGGGTTAAAATTCTAGTTATCCAACTCCTGTTCAAAGAAGATCCCATTGCTGAAACTACCCAGTATATGTAAATGGAAATTTCAAAACATTTCATTAAAAATCCATAAAGCATTAGCTGTAGAAGATTCACAAAGTCAAGTCTATTTTGTCTTTGCATTGTAGGATTTTGTACAGAATACTGATTAGCTGTATGAATAACAACTAGCAGTCACTCACCTCTGCTTATCTACTCCTTATAACACTTTTACTAATGAAATCACATAATTCTACTCCGATATTGTATTCTAAAGGAAAACAGTTACTTCTTTATGTAAACTTTAAAAATATTGATTAGCGATCTGAGTACAAAATGTTGGTTTAGTTTGCATAACTGCATAAAAAGAAACTCTTAAACATTTTGTATTTCAAAAGAAGAAATTTTGAGTTGGGAAAGCAAGATCTAGGGTAGGAATGGACCAAAATGTCCTGCCAATATAAAAAACTTGCAAAAACACACATTTTCTTTCAATTATAATCTCTTGGTAAAAAAAACTTGAAATAGATCTTTAAAGAATCAGCTGTTAGCACCATCACAACTTTGTAAGATTGAAAAGCAGATGGCGCATAGAGCGTGACAGTGGATTAGAAGTGGCTAGCGTTGTCTTTTTCATTCTACGTGATAAGTGGAAGTGGTCTTTGGGGAAAAAACTTCATATTCCATAGTGACCTACCTGACATGGTTTATGGGATAAGATCAGATCCCACACATCAGCACGATACACTTTTGATTAAAGTATCTTTAACTTGTTTAGATTCAGGAAGATCAGCTAATTGATGCGTCTTCTGGGAACTGGAGGAGAGTAATGATTTTTTTTAAAGTTATTATTCTTGTAATTTTAATGTATTATTTAGTTCATGAATTATAAATAAGAGATCACTTTACCCCACTGTTTCCCTTTAAGGATTACTTTACATGTATAGAAAAGCTTATATAACTATGTGAAGGTAAAAGAAAATTTATATTATTTTGGTGTAGTTTGAAAACAAATTAAACTTGGAATTTGCTTCTTGCAGAAAGTATTGCAGGCAGTCTTTAATCTTTAATTACCTAACTGTTCCTGTTTGATTTTAATTCACTACAATTTGTTGTTAAGTGAATAAACCCCTCAGTCTAATACTCCATTCAATTGTTAAAAAATATAAAGTTGCACAGATAGACAGGGATGTAAAAAACAAGAAGAAAAATATTAGTAGAACCATTAAAAAAAACATTTATTTGGTTTATTTAAATTATCAACCTTTGTCCTTAGTTGTGTGATTGCATTTATAATTCCAGATGTTCGCTATGTTATATTTATATTATATTTATATTTTTTATTTATATTTTATATTTATTTTTTTGCAGTAAAATGCATAAGCAATCCAGCATGGAAGCCTTTTATATTACCTGACTGATTTTCAGAGATTCAATACAGCCATCAAAGTTTTAAAATGAAAGAGAGGGATATAATTCATTGTTCAAAAACAAAAAAGCAGCATGACCTTATTAATATGAAAATCCTGTTATGAAACATTCTACGCTTGAAAACGCGGCTAAATTCAGAAATGGATGCATAGAATTTCATCTGAAAGACCTTGCCCTTGCTCTGATTGGATTTCTCTTGCTCATGTACATATATAAACATCTTGTTGATTAAATTTCATACGAAAAGGACCACCATCTTGTTCGGATTACCCAATTTCCAATCAATTCAATTAATCTCAGACTGTGATACTTTCTTGCACTTGGTTTATATCTGTTCTCAGCGAGATCTTGTGCCTCAAAGGGTTTGTTTTTCCATATATTTTTCTGAGTATGTTTTTTCTGAGTTAAAACAATAACGTAGTGACACAGATCTGGTATTCCAATAAGTTATGCCTTTTAATATGTCAAACTGATTCCAGTGCAAAGTATAATAAGCTTGTGCACATATAACATGGTAGTGACTTGTAGATGCCCGGGAGGATATGAATGCAAATTTTGACATCATTTCAGATTTTTGGATAAAATAAATGCATTTATCACATTTAATATAATGTTTCTATTAGAAAATAAATTCAAAAGAAATAGGTTTAAAAATAAAGTGGCTCAGAAAACCCCCCAAAAAAGAACAGCAAAGCTATAAACAATAGGAAAATTAGATTCAAATTATGTTAGGCCCATAGATCAGTGACATTGTATAAAAAATACAAAGACGTCAATAGAATTTGCAAAATGGCACACAAGCTAAAATGGAATTTTCTTTTTCTTTTTAATGTTAAAAGCAAAAATGTTGGTCCATCGAAGTCTGAAATGGGTATGGTAATTATTTAGGATTAGGAAAAGGCAGGTGATATAAATACTTTTTTTTTTCTTCAGTCTATAATTATGAGGAACCATCAACTGGGGTTATGGAAATCACTATTCCAAAACTCAGTGCTGGATCGGGCTCCTCCTCCGCCAATGTCATGGCGATACGGAAACGTAATGTGCATGCACGCTGAACACTGCATGATTATTAGGCCTTCCCACAGAAAAGCATTGAATCAATTTAGTAGGTTTTTCAATATGCTGGATGTCCTCATACAAAGCATGAGTATGCCCTGCGTCAAGTTTGCAGCTTAACTCAGGCCAGTCTCTTAATGTGATGAGCAGCATACGAACAGTCCAGTCAGGAAGAAGTTTGGTGAAAATGGGAGGCGCAGCTAAGGGTTACACAGCAAGAACTTGCAAAATATTCTTTAAAAAAATTTAGTATAACAAAAATATTATTTAACTCATGTGGATACTAGCGCAGATCAACTAATTATAAAAATGTTACTATATTGCGTTTATGAAGTTGACAATAATTGCACAACAAAAATACATACTTGCATTGAGTTTTTCTTGCCACCTATGATGACTTACACAGCTGTTGGATAATGAAATCCCACAATTCAAAGTATATGACTTCACAACTGGTATAACTGGATAGGGTGTGAAATGAGTGTGTCTATCTATCTATCTATCTATCTCTCTCTCTCTCTCTCTCTCTCTCTGTATCTATCTATCAATCATATTTTTCACCTTATAGGTCAAGACATATACTGAGGTATATGCTTATGTATATTTTATTTATTTATTTTTAAATTAATTTTAATATAATACTCACCTTTTATGTAAATGGTGTTGGATTTGTTCCCAATGTTGTGGAACTTTAGAAACATTTCTAAGTTATCATTTGGAACACAATCTAGCCCCTAGTTCTAATCTTTTATGGTCTGCTCAAAGGAATTGACACAATATAACTGTAACTCTCTAATGCAAAGTTTTAGCAACCCATTGAGTGTGACAGACAAGATCAACTCACTGTAATAAAGGAAAGCAATCAATATAAAGTGCTGTGTATTGACTGTAGGGCCACTATTTGTAGGTAGTATTCTACCTTTTATTACAGAAAATTGCCTATATTTTCCTGAATGGTTGTATTTTTTGCCCACATTAAATAACGCAATTTGTACCTATTCCAATGTAAGTATCTATAGAATTGTCATGGTTGATGTGTAAAATAGCATTTTATGAAAAGATATTGGTTTATCCTATTTGCCAATTGCCCCTAATTGTACAGATGTCTAAACCTAGATTTCATGTTAAAGGAACACAGTGCCATCCATTTCTTTATTTTCTTATATTTCTTTCCATTCAGCCACTGGAGAGGATCCAGCTGCCCATACTCATTGAAATGTATTACGAGAAAAGCAATTAATATAGTAATCATTAAAACAGTGGTAGTAATATTTTGGCATAATGTTCCTAATGTGCTTCTAACAAATGAAAAAAAACAAAACCTAAGATTAGGATATTGCAGTATAGTGTGTACTTGTGATAAGTCCTGCAGTGTTGTGGGCGAAGTGTCGCTGTGAAGAACCACAGAGATATATCAAACTATAATTGTCAAGGAAAATAATATTGTCTGAATAGCGTACTACATGATATAAGAGGTCTTCAGTCAAATATTCGGTGATACATTTTTGTTCCAATGGTTGATATGGAGGATCAGTACTGCAACAGGTTGCATGATGCAACCGTTAATATTTTTTTTTTTAACATTTGTATTTTATTAAAGGTTTTTTTTTTGTTTTTTGTTTTTTAATTCTTTATTTTGGTCGTGCATTAGATAACAGACAGAATTCGCACAGCCACAACAGCTAGTGCTAGCAGAACAACAAACAATCAATAACAATGGTGTGGCCTCTCATACATTGCACATTTTATGGATTTTTACGATTAATACAAGATTGAATCTATAGCTGGAAGTATGTTAGAGCTAATTGGGCTTAATAACATAAGGTAGTATTGCAGGGTACCCCAACAGTAAAATAACATGGTGGGTAATATGACAAGAATGGTACCAATGCATCAGGGGGCAACGGTTTAGATTGGATATGCATGAGTAGTCATCAGATGAATAACGTGATACAGCGTACAGAGATGCATTATAGAGTTTAAACACGGCAGACCAATTAAGCACAGGCAAAGAGAAGTACACATTTTAAACATTCTGTGGCATGCGGTATCAGCACATTTTTTGTTTTTAAGACTCGAGTATTTACTGTCAATACGTTAGCTTGCTAGTTGGCTACTAGTTATGGCATTTAAGAGATAGGTAGCATAGGTGGCAACAAGCCTAAAATAAAATAAAACAAAATAAAATAAAACATATACGCTTTTATACGCTTTGATACCGCTGAGTCAGCAGTCTTGAGTCAGAGTCCCTGTCTGGGGGCTGATCTTGGCCTGCAGCCATCTCTCAGAGTCATGAAGTTAGCCGATTCCCTGGTTGGGCATCTGCCTTACATACGTGCAATGTCCCCTGCAGCAAGCCACGCTGTTGGTCGAGAGCGAAGTACTCCCCAGGCCCCGGGCCTGTTCCAGAGCCTGCACCTTGTTGCCACGAACTTGGGTCTTCTTTGAGTCCAAGTTGTTCCCAGCCGGGAAGTTACCGGGAGCTGTACCACGTTGGCTTCGGCTCGTTGTTCCCTCCTGCATGCGTGGTCTGTGCTTTGGGGGTATTCCCCAGGTGACTCTAGGCCTGGGAAGGCGTAATGTAGCGAGGTGTGTGTTTAGTGCGGTCGGTATGCCTTTGGGGGGTCTCACTTGTCTCTTCTCATTTAGTGTCTGCTGTCTCACCCGTGGCAGCGCCGCAGGAGGCACTCGGTTCATCAGCTCAATTAGGTTGGCCCAGAGTTTTCCGAAGGCCGCATCTAGTCGTGCTTCAAATTGATCTAGTGCTTCAGTGAGGTCGGCTGGATGGTGCTCCCACGTCTGAGTCACAGACGCATCCGCCATCTTCGGTATCTCTGCACGGTATTTTGTTTGTTGCGTGGGCAGCCCATAATGACCCGGGAGGACCTTAGCATGTGGCCCAGCGGGGACCAGGATGACCCCCACCGGCCCAGAGGGGGGGAAAGCGAGACCCAAGCTGCCCGTGTGTCGAGTAGTGGACAGGAGACCGGCCGCGTCTCCCGCCCGGTGTCTATTAGTAGGCCACAAGGCGCCCTCTTCACCGCGGGCGTGTTTTGCCATCGGGTTTTAACACCAATGCTGTCTGGTTGCTTCTGTATCAAGGTATATCCTTGTTGGGTGAGATTGTGGGGCAGATTGTCGTGTTTTTAGCATAAATATGCTTTAGGGTTGAGGAGCTCCCTCACCCTGCGTCCTGTTCAGTCAGCAGCCAGGCCCCGCCCCCCCTTATTAAAGGTTTTAGAAGTTATACATGCACAACATAGTTACAGGTTATTTTCAAATTAACAATAAGTCATAAGGTAATGATAGTTATGAGTAGACAATGCACAAGGTTATAATTCGATTATACAGGGAAGTCCACTTAAATTCACATAATCTACATTGCTAACACGTAGTGGATAAATCTGGCATTGACAAATCAATAGTAAAGCAACATAACATAACGTTTGTCTGAGAGGACATTGACGATGAAGCATTGGCGCATGCTAGTAAGGGTCAAGGTGGTATTAGAGTTGGTCCATAAGTAATGGGTTTAGTGCGTGTAGAGGGTGTAGAGGTAGAGGCCTCTTCTCCTCACTGTGTGGATCTGTGGGAAGATGCCATCCCTCCCATAGGGCCATGATGTGAGCCCTAATGTGGTAAATTGGGGGAATGGGCACACCGGGTGCAACTAGTAAACAGTAATGCTTAACTATATACAAAAGGGAAAGAGCCCACAGGCCGCTTTCTGTTTACTGTGGTGTACTGTGATGCTATCCATTGCTACATTCAGAGTCTGATATCAATATCCATTGCACCCATGTCTCCTGAAATCTCTTAGTTTTTGCTGGGGAATCAAGGGACATGCGCTCATATATGTAAAATTGTTGAATTTTGCCTTTGAATTTTGTGAGAGATAGGCATACGGGAGAATTCTAGTTCACTGTGAGTAGGTTTTGTGCTGCTAACAGGATGAGAGCTATCAGTTGGTGGCAGTTGTGATTTATGGTTTTATCGAATAACATGAGAAGGTACGTAGCTACAGTCATCAGAAAACCCGGCACCCCTAAAGTCCCCAACAATGTTTGGACATCACTCAACAACGGGCAGGTACTACTACAAGTCCACCAGATGTGGAGCAATGTCCTTTCCTCAGTCAAACACCTCCAGCATTTTGAGTAAACAGCTGGATATATTTTGTGTAACCTGTGAGGTGTCATATACCATCTATAGAGGAGCTTCCTGTCTGCCTCAATGTGGGTGTAGCATTTTGTCCACTTAGACAGCCAGTTAAGTGCCTGAAGCCATGTGGGTTCAGTTATTTTTTTCTCCGCAATCTGTCTCCCAGTGATCCTTGCAAAGCACCGACCTATCAGGCAATAGTTCCAACCTGGCTTTATAGCAAAAGGATAATGCTTTCAGGCTTGATTGGGGCCGACCAACACCTGTGTAGCACCAGCTGGGGGGGGGCAGAAGTGGGGGATCATTGACTTCAGGTGCGTGGGAGACCAGAATACTCCTCAACTGTAGATAGAGAAAAGCGTCCAGGTCCGGGGCACCCCATAATTCCTGAAAATTCAGGGAAGGTTCTCACCCTCCTGCCTTCCATCAGGTGGCACACCTGTGTTATACCCAGCCTCTTCCAGTGATCAAGAGACCCTACCGGAGTTGTGGCCTTTAATACTGTCAATAGTGCCTTAGGGTGAATTGTAGATTTATAACCTAAAACAGTCATGAAGTTATCCCATACTTTTAAAGTCAGTCTCGTGGTAGGGAGCAGCTCCCATTCTGCTTTACAAAGGGATGTGGGGGTCCACATATAGTTTATCATAGACTGTCCCTTGAAGTGAGCACTCTCTCAGTCCATCCATTGTATTTGACCACAGGGGGCATGCATAGCAACTCCCTCTGCTAATAAAGTAGCTTTAAGATACATTCCTATGTTTGGGAGGTCAACCCCACCTGTGGTAGGAGTTTTCTGCAAGGGAGTAAGAGGTAGCCTCAGTCTCTTCCCACCCCAGATAAATGAGCAGATAAAGTATTTGCAAAATGAACTGGGAATCTTCATCAGCAGCATGCGAAAGACATACGGTAGACACGGAAGTGTCATAATTTTGAAGGCATTGACTTTGCCAAGCTATGTGAGGTTGGCAGTCTTCCATCTGAGTGCATCATTTTATGCAAATTTGAATCAAGGGAGCGTAATTACTTTTCACAATGCCCACTAGGGATGGGGTGATTTTAACTCCCAAATATGTAAGAGAGGAAGTTCTCCAATCAAAGGAAAAGGCATCCTGAAGCTCTGTCAGAGCCCCCCATGAGAGCCCAATGGGTAACGCCTGTGTCTTATCTTGATTCAAACGGCAGTGTGATAAGTCACCAAAGTCTCTCAGAAGTAACAGGAGATGTGGCAATGCTAGAATCAGTTCAGATAGTGCTATAAAGATATTGTCAGCAAAGAGGGCAAGGCGGTAGTCGCCCCCCTTCAATTGCATCCTGTGAGTTTACGTATAATTCCTTTTTTTGATGCTAATGGTTCGAGGTACAAAATATAAAGCAGGGGGAAGAGTGGGCAACCCTGTCAGGTCTCATTAGTGATGGCAAATTTGGTAAATAGGAAACCTCCATACTAGACCTTGGCTGCTGGGGTTGTGTATAGTGCCATTATCTTATCAATAATCTGTATGGGGAAATTGAACTTGGTAAGAACTCTTTTCAAATACAGCCAATTCAGTCTTTCGAAGGCCTTCTAAAGACTTCGAATCTAGTGCTAGGAAAAGACATCCAACCCCACTCTCCTCCATCCCTGCAAGGATATCAAGCACCTTCCTGGAGTTGTCTGAGCCCAACCTAACCCTTTACAAGCCCTGTTTGGTCATTGTGGATTAGCTTGGATAGGAGTGGGGCTTACCTGTTGCTAAGGATTTTTGCATAAATCTTTGCATCACTGTTAAGCAGGGATATGGGTCTATAGGTCTTACAAGCAGTGGTAGACTTCCCTGGTTTAGGCAACATCAATATGTGGTGTGGGCTCATAGCATTTCTTCTGGTAGGGATCCCCCTCTGCACTATGGTTAAAAAGAGCCATGGGATGCGGGGATAGGTTACTAGAAAAAGTATGATAATAGATGTTAGAAAGACCATCAGGGCCTCGGGTTTTGTGAGCTGGAAGGGAAGCTATTAGAGCTGAGATTTCTTCTACTGTGAAGGGACTCGTAAGGTAAGTTATGTCATCTGGACACAGCGCTGGGAAGAGGTAGGTCCTAGAGGAAGGCATCTATTTCATCAGCAGTTCATGAATCATCTTTCAAATTGTATAGCACATGATAGTAGTTGGCAAATTCATTCACCACTTTTTGAAGGTCTATTATTTTTTCCCCTTTAGAGTTTTCGAGGTAGGCTATCCTGGAGGCGACCAATTTTTTTTTTCTTGAGCTGGGATGCACCTGGCACACGCTTTGCTACCTGAAGTGAAAAAAACTGTGCTTCAGTTTCCTAGAGATCAACCCCAATACAATAGGCTTCATAAAATCCGCCCACTGCTAGACCATTTTCAGGACAAATTTTCGGATGTTTATACAATAGGCTTCATAAAATACGCCCACTGCTAGACCATTTTCAGGACAAATTTTCGGATGTTTATACCCCCCAACAAAATTTATCCATAGATGAATCGCTAATGAAATAGAAAGGGAGATTAGGGTTCAGACAATATATCCCCTCAAAGTGCTCTAGGTATGGCATAAAACTGTACAAACTGTGCGAGAGCAAAAGTGGATACACGTTTGCCTTTCGTGTATATGAGGGGAAAGATGGTCAACTGTGTAATGACGTGAAGGGGCGCTGCCCTGGAGCAGCACTGTCACTTTAAATGTGGGAACCACTATAGCAAAGAAATAAAGGCCAAGACACAAATGAATAGGTTAAATCAAGAAATTATATATATATATATATATATATATTTACAGGGAACCAAAGGAGAAAACAAAACAATATATATATACACAGACAAGGCCATAAAATATATACAGTAAATCAGAATAAGCACTAATCGTTCAGGCAACAAATACTGAAACAGTCCTTTTGGTATAAGGGTAGGATTGATACCACGAGTATCAGGTAGGGAACAAATCCAAAGTCACAAGACTAAATGTAGTGACATCAAGAAGCAAGACCAGAAGTCGAATAATTGAGCAAGGCTGCAGGGACAGGATCACTGGTAGTAAAGCAGAGACCACGGAACCAGAGCACAGGATCGGGGGACACAGGATGAAGACCAGGAGAACACAGGACACAGGACCAAGTCACAGTATGCAGGAGCCAGGAACACAGGAGACCAGGGAAACAGGAAACAAAAGGCAATGATCTGGCAAGGAGTGAGGGGAGAAACCAAACTAAATAGGTGCTAAACAAGGACCAGGTGAAGTGCTTAATGAAAAGAAATCAGGAACAGTGCCAAACAAAAACAGTGGTGAGTGTGAGTATTGCACAAGGGCAAATCAACTAAGGAGTGTCGTGACAAACTGGACTCCCCTGGCTGTCCTGACTCCCTGGGGACAAGTGGGGAACTTGTATGGGACCTACTAAACCCCTTGTTTAATAAAGGTTACCACCTTTATGTGGATAATTTTTATAGTAGTGTCCGTCTGTTTAAAACGCTTTATGGTTTACAGACACTGGCCTGCGGCACTGCTAGAAAAAATTCCAAAGACTTTCCACGATCTCTCATAGAGGCAAAATTAAAAAAAATGCGAATGTAAAGCACTTCGCAAAGCTGAAGTGCTTGCACTAAAATTTAGGGACATGAAGGATGTCAACATGCTAACCACCATTCATGACGAACGCATGTCAGATGTCTCTGTCCAGGGCAAAGTAGAGTCCAAACTGGTTTGCATCAGGGCATATAATAAGTACATGGGGGGTGTTAATTTGGCTGATCAGCTGATGCAGCCATATCTTATTTTACGAAAAACCAAAGCATGGTATAAAAAGGTGGCTATATGATGCAAATAGCAACCCACAACTCATTTTTGCTTTTTTTTTTTTTTAAATAATCCAGGGAAAACCACCTTTCTCCAATTTCAGTTGAAAATTATTTCTTTAACAATTTATGTAGATGGACAAGTTCCAACAACGGTGCAAGCTGAGTCCAGACATTTTATTTTTAAGTTACCGCCAACTGCTAGAAAAAGAACCCCCCAGAAACGTTGCCTGGTCTGTTTTAAAAACGGGAAAAGGACAGACACCCCTTTTCACTGTCCTGATTTCCCTTCGAAACCAGGACTGTGGATAGGAACATGTTTCAAGCTGTACCACACAGAACAGTTGTAAGAAGTGTTCCTGAATTTTTATTTTATTTTTTGTTTCTTTGGAAAGCAGCCATTTTTTGTTAGTTTCCTTCCCCCAAATCTCCAGTTAGATTCTATTTGCAGGAGTCATTTTAAAGAAGGCTGCTAAATGTACATTTGCTACCTGAACATTTGATCTAACAAGCTTTCTGGCAGTAACACATAACCAGCTGGCCAAAACCAGATGACGTGTGCATAAAAACCAGAATTAAAAAATTACCACTACACTTTCTCTGTTTTTTTGGGGGGCAAAATGGTTGGGGGAAAGAAGTCAAAACACCCTATCTTCTATAACCTTTGATGTGTACTTTATAAAAATATATACTATATATACTGTCATGATGGTAACATTAACTGGGGGGTGCAAAAATATGTCAAACTGAAGATAGACCAAGCATACCTGTGTATCAAGTTGAAAAACTGACATGTACAAGTTCTGATTGTTGCCTTTTGGCCCCCAAACAACCCAGCAACCCTATACATGAAGGGTATCACTGTACTCGGGAGATGTTGCTGAACATATTGGGGTGTTGTTTGGCAGTGACACGTAGCAGGATCTGTTAATTCATGCCTAAAGTACAATGTGTGTGACAAAGAAACAAAAAAAGATTACTACCCAAACGTTTGACAAAGGCTGGTGGTAGAATTCAGTGCATGAAAAGTGTTAAAATACCACCATTTAAAATACCCTGGGTTGTCTACTTTTCAAAAATATATGATTTGATGGGGGTAAAATACATTGGCTCAAATGTGACATGGGCGCAGGTTGATTACATGTCAAAATTCCAAGTTGGGAAACTGATAAGCGCACTTGCCAAACATGGCCTTTTATCCCCCAAAGAACCGACAGGCCTATGCATGGGTAGTATCACTGTACTCAGGAGATCTTGCTGAACACATATTGGGGTGTTGTTTGGCAGTGACACATAACAGGATCTGTTAATTCATGCCTAAAGTACAATGTGTGTAAAAAAAACAGAAAACAAATTACTACCTCAAAGTTTGACAAAGCCTGGTGGTAGAATTAGTGCATGGAAAATTTTAAAATACCACCATGTGAAATACCCTAGGGTGTCTATTTTTCAAAAATATATGGTTTGATGTGGGTAAAATACATTGGCCGGCTTAAAAAATGTCCCAAATAGGACATGCATGCAGGTTGACTACATGTCAAAATTCCAAGCTGGGAAACTGATATGCGCACCTGCAGAATGTGGCCTTTTAGCCCCCCCATACAACCCAACACACCTATACATGGCGGGTAACACATATTGGGGTGTTGTTTGGCAGTTACACATAACAGGATCTGTTAATTCATGCCTAAAGTACAATGTGTGTGAAAAATATAGATCCGTGTCCGTCAGTGCCGGTACAAAGGACTGGAATATCTCTTGAACATATGTGGTTAACTCACGTGGTGCAACGGATTCTGGGATCCCCCATATCCGTACATTATTGCGCCTGTCTCTATCCTCATGATTGGTGACCTACTCCTCCAGTGATTTGATGCTCTACTGAGGAATAGATTTCTGTCAGGGTGTTGTGTGCATCCACAATCTCCTCTGTTTGTTCCTCTAAGTGCGCCGTCCGGTCACCTAGAGACTTTATATCTGATCATATGTCAGAGGCTATTTGCATCAAATCGTCGTGTAAGGTAGACTTCAGGTCTAATAACAGAGACTCCAACCTATTAATTTGAGGGTACGGTGCACATTGTTCCCAAAGGAAAGGCTTGACTTAAAATCATCCAAATAAATAAATAGATTTAAAAAAAATTTGTAAATGTTAACTTATTCTCTGTTTTGATTTTCATGGGGTCAGAAGAAATAATTGCATTTGAGCTGTAGAATAAGGATTCGCCTTTAAACCACCAGACCATTCCTGAGATTAAAATCTGTCATTTTATCTTTGTGTGATATGAACACAAATGTTCAGCAGAAATCTCACATTCACGTCACTAACATAACACTTCTGAAACTTGTGATGTGATGAGTCATTAATATATTTTCTTATACATTTATTACCTGTGTAGTGATGATTGTGTCCTACATTGTGAGCGCTAGCACAGTGAATGGAATGTCCATGAATCTATGAACCCGACCACATAGAGGTTTTATTTTGCCTTTCTTCATAAAAATATTGAGATATTTACATGTTTTTATATAATATTCACTCAGAATAATGTTCTTAGCAGCTACTATTAGCACGTCACAATGGGTACACACATCCATAGGCAGTCAGGTGTCTGGATCATTGCCGATCCAGGAAATCGCTGTCAGAATCTCATCAGCATGACCAGTGACCAGAAAACTATTGTCTCTGATATAAACCATTCATCTATTTGTAATGCCTCACTTTACTGTGTATTTGCTTTGTCATGAGTAAATAAAGAATTTAGGAAAAAAGAAATAAAATATATATTATATTTACTTACACATTATATGTATACAAATACAATTTAATTGAGGGATGCCATTTCACAGTTTCTTAAAATATATTTTAAAGTACAATTATTTAAAGAAATAATCTGTGGGTCAGCCATTTAATGAGTTAAAGATTGTGGATAGAAAAAAGAAAGGTTTATTTTAGCCATATCTCATTGCTCTAATTGTTATCCATGTTTGTGCTATTTACTCCTTTATTAATCACTTGTAAGGGTTAATTTCAAATATAGGCATTGCTTTATTATTTTTCTATAAGATTTCAAAATTATTTAATATGTTTGGATAAACATCTAAAATTATTTTTGTCTAACTATTAAAAAATATATCAGATATAAAAATTTACCAATATATAAAAAAAATATTAAAATATTAAAATATTAAAACATTTTTCAAAATAATTAATCATTTAAAAAATGTATCCAAAAACATTAAATGTATGCATTTATAGATCCAAATTCATGAATAACTGGATAGGCAAGACAAGGATTTTTGACCGACTATTTGCCTGTCAAGCTCATCATCATAAGGTTAAAGATGAAACAATGAGTTATTACCTGTTTTAATATAGTGTTTTCTGACTTTGGTTACATTATTAGCAGAAAAATGGTTTCTGAAATATGGATTGTGATCACTATGAAAAATGATGTTCAATACTGAAAGGCAGAAAAGGTTATTGATTGTGAATTGCAATTTATCCCATTAAAACATAGTTCTGCTCTTCGCAGTGACGCTCTTGGCAGTGACATAACAGGATCTGTTAATTCATGCCTAAAGTACAATGTGTGTGAAAAAAACAGAAAACTAATTACTACCTCAATGTTTATTTATTTATTATTCTTTATTTTTGTAGTGCATAAGTATGACAGACAAGCTTGTGACATCACAATAGGAGACACAGGCATTTCAAAAGGCATAATACTGTGGCACAGAGGCGGCTCTAGACTTTATGAGGCCTTAGGCGAAACTCAAACATAAGGCCCCACTAACAAAACAGTGTCACATATACACATTGATGCACAATTTACCTGTGTATGTGCCTGAGAGTGTGTCTGACAGAGAGTATCCTTGTGTGTGAATGTATGTCTCTGTGAGCATGTTTGCGTTTTTGTCTGAGACCCTATGTGTATGGGGTAGCTGCTTGAAGTGTGTTGTGTGTATGGGGGGGGTGATGGTGAGAAGGAGAGGCGGGTGATGGTGAGAGGCGGGTGATGGTGACAGGGAGGTGATGGTGTGGGGGGTGATGGTAATGTGAGAGTGAGGGGGGTAACATGAGAAGGAGGAGGGGTAATGTGAGAAGGAGGAGGGGAGGTAATGTGAGAAGGAGGAGGGGGTAATGT